>CM062814.1:167586162-168186162 GCA_031772625.1 Pinus tabuliformis
AATCCTAACGCACCTTAGTTGTTGTGCCTTCCTATCGATAAAAATCTGCATTTTCCTCTATCTCTATCCATACCTTTTGTTTCTTTGCCTGGTTCCCTTCTTCTTGTATGAAAAACAAGAAAGTTAGATTGTGTTTGAGTCCTATCCATTTTATTTTCAGTCTTTGCATGATTCTTTTATACAATGGGGTTCTTTCCAAGGAATTCCTTAGCTTTTAAGGAGAATGATACTCTTTGATTTGTAGACTGGGGGGTAAGGCGTGACATATTCTCTGACAAGAATGTAGAATCTTTGTTCCTGACATCCTAAAATTGTTCTCAAAAGGTAGAATAGTTTTATCTTGGGTTTCTATTTATCTAGGTAGGATAAGAGGCAATAAGGTTATGATTGTTGATGACAACCTTAGGTCTTACTAGCTTTGCTTTGATATATAAGGGTTCCTTCTCTTCTTTGTCATCACCTTTTTCACTTCCTCAACCACTGCCCCTTGATGAGTCAACCAAGATGCTAATGAAATTAGTTTCATGTCTCCCAATCTTGAATTGGGATCGCATAAATTCATATATGCTAGAATGAAATTGGGCATAGAGAATTCAACTACTTTGCCCTATCTTCCTGATACTAGCTTATTTTGCAAAACTCAATAAATTGATTGTGGTGTTTAAAAGGAGAATATCCATACTGTTGTAGTGTCTCAATTTGGAATTTAATCCATTGTTCCTTAAGGAAAATAACATAGGATTTTGATGGTTTCCTGCACTGTATCGTTTCCATAGAGAGACTTGACATAGTGACAAGTTGTGTTTTTTCTATTGTTGTTTCTCTCTCAACCTTATGTTTTCAATCCATAGCTTCTCCTTCATAATTGAGTCTCTTAATCTCAAATCACTCAAATCCTTTCTCATTTCAATGAATTTATCCTCCATGAGGCCCACATCTTCGACATTCTTAGATTTGGCAATTTACATCCACCCATATGTTTTGCCTCTCTCTATTTCCAACTCATAGAGATGTGGGACAACAAACGTTTCAAGTATGATACTTCCTCCCTCAGTAAATTTGTAATAGGTCCCTAAGATGGGTTGTGGATGAGGTTCTTGAGGCTCTTAGAGTCCTTTTTCATTTTCTTTTAAGGTGGTTTCTCCTTCCAATAGTTTATTTTTCTTCTCCTATAGAATTTCTTATTTCTCATGTAGTTGCCCTTGTCTCTCCTGTAGTTCCTCCTTTTTTGCTTTCTCAAGGGAAAATTATGTCTTAGGTTTCTTAAAGGTTACTGCCTTGGTGGTGGGCCTTCTATCATATGCCACAGTTCGTTTTATTTTTCCCTTAGGAGAGGTAATCTCCTGATTTTTTTCATCATTAGGCCCTACTTCTCTCTTTTTACTGGGTGACTCCTCAATAGTGATAGGGACCTCTGAAGGAGGTTGTGATTTCCCCTGCCTGACCCTGGTGCTCTTCCTTTTCTTTGTAATATAGGGGACCTTTCCTCGATAGCTTCCTTTTGGGCTTGAAAGGTGTGATCAATGTGGCCAATGCGATAGCCACTTCTTGCTATGAATTCCATAGAGAAGGACTTCTGTGATGACCTTGCTTCTTTTTCCTTGAGGTTTAGAAGTCTTCTCAAGGCTTCCTTTTTCTTCTACTTATTTTTCTTCTTCTTCCTTCTTAAGCTTTGTTTCTTCTTCCTCTGTTCTTCGAACCTCTTCTTTTTTTGTTTTTCCTACCCTATCTCCAGTTCTAGAGGCTTGTGTTTCTCTAGGTGTGTTGGCTTTGGTTTCAATGAATATCTCTCTGTCCATGTCCACAAAACCAGTCCAGATGACAAGGTTCCTTAAGTGGCTCAAATAATCCATCAAAATTAACTTGATGAGGCCATGGTGGGCTATGTGTTGATGCTTTCGTTCCCCCACCTTCTGGCACGTTTCAATGATTGAGTGTAGGAGGAAATGGGGAACACCAATTCTTTAAGGGATAGGTAATTTTTCTTTGAATATTAACTCATGAAGTAACCAAAAATGATAGGCATATACCACACTCAACCTCCCTTCACAACATATATAGTTGAGGATGTGATAAGCCACCTCATCTTAGGGTTATGGTAAGATTTATGTTCTTAGTTCATTCTTATATTCAATGGGCTTCTCTCTCTGAATGAAGAAGCTCTTCTTGGTTGTAACACTTACTTCCTTCTCCTCCTTGCTCTATCAAACTACCAAGGGTAAGATGGTCACTCTACTTATGGTTTCATGACTTTAGGAGATGGATAATCCTGTGACAATAGTAGTGGCACTATTTTCCCCTTGAGGATGAAATTCCATGGAAAATTCATGAGTGATCATATCATCATCATATCCTTTTAGCAATTCAAAGAAACCCAACCATTAATGTCGTTTGAAGATGTTCACTACAAGAGGGTGTTGGTGAATCCTTTTAGTGTTTGTGGGTTCTATCCTTTTAAATCCTCCGCCCATTTCTTATATTGCCCCTCCTTGGTGTTACTTACAGATAGAATTCATTTTCTTAAAGCAATCTCAGTTGCGGAAACAATGTTAAACTCATTTTTATTAGTGAGGGAGAATGAAGTTAGAATTGATATCAAACAAACTCTTCTTCGCTGCTTCTATCCACAACAATTTCTAGAAAGACCTCCTACTTCTCAATTATCTATTACATGCTATCAATTTAAGTATACTTCTCATGCAAGTGTATGGAAAACAAGGAAAGAGGATGTCACTTACCTCTTTTCAAAATAGCTATGTATGTGCATGAGAGTTTGGAAACAATTTCGGGTCACTATGACTCCCTTTCACCCTTCAATTCCTCTTGTAGCTCCTTCTCAACCCCCTTGTAGCATCTCAGACCTTCCTATAACTTCCTCCTATAGCACCTGCAAACAAGGTTTGAAACTTCTCGGTGGCATCCTAAGTGGTATGATAGAAATAGCTCATCCTTATTGTAATTTATTATTTTTGAATTGAGAAATGGTGCAAATTAAGTCGAACCAAGTATATAATATGTTATATGTCGTAAAGGATCAGAGTGCTTTGGTGACATGGCATATACACGAGTTTCATTTTCTAGACCGTTGTCACCACTCCTTGCAATCATTTCCCCTCCTTGTGATTATCACCCGACTCCTTGTGAGCTCCACCACACTTTGAGTTGACATCTCCATGTTGCATGGGTGACTAACATAAACTTAAGTTTACTAGCCGAGGGTAGCCAATTTCACTAGCCACCTCCCAACTATTAAAACTCCTTTCACTACCATTAACACATTTTAGCATTTTTTGCATAGTGAAGAGGTAAGTGTTGTGATACCTAATCCTACTTGTGGATTGAACTGCTAGAGATGGTTGCATGCTAGAGTTGGGCCTCATAACATCATTATCTCTAAGGGAGTTAATTCTTTCTCTTGATTTTGTGCATGCTAGAGATGGTTGCATGCTAGAGTTGGGCCTCATAACATCATTATCTCTAAGGGAGTTAATTCTTTTGCTTGATTTTGTGCATGTCTTCATAAATTGATGATATCCTAACTAATAACTTTGCTGTGTGTGCAGGTGATTTCCTTATGTCCAAGCTTACTATTGCTGGTGCTGAAGTGCCTTCCTGAGGATGATGTGTCTCTTATCTATTGCATATATGACTCCAAGATGATATTTGTGAGTGAAAAAAAATAAGTTTAGGGAGTCCTGTCGTAACTACACAAGTTTCTACAGGAGGAGTTTCCTTCCTGTAACAATCATTTAATCCTCCCTTCAAGTATTTATTTTTCATTGCAAGGTTGAGAGGAAGTGATGAAAATCATGAGAACGAATTAGGATCATGAGGAAGTGGTATAGGTGTTAGAAGAACATAAAATGAGGATTTATATTTTCTATTTGGATGCATGACAAAATGCAAATTTATAGCAATTTATTTTTTAATGAGGTGTATGAGTGATGGAGTTGACATTAGAGGAACCCCCCCCCCCCCCCCCCCTTAACATCTCCTAGAAACAACATGGTCTTTTGGTCTCCTTTTCCATTGGATCGACCTCTTGTACCCTCACTCAATCCTCCTGTAGCATTATAGGTCCTTTTGTAGAATTACGGGCCCTTCCTGTAGCATCACAACTGAGGAGGTAAATTTGGAGTACGTTGTTGATTAGATGATGGAGAGGGGTGGGGATGGGAGTGGAGAGTGTGGAAATGAGGTGTATGGATGGAATCATGGAGGGAGACTTGTAGATCTAGCCCTGTAGCCATAATTCTGCCAACGTTATGGAGTCCTACAAAAGAAATATGGTAGTAAAATTTGTGAACTTCCTCTTTGTGCTTCTCTTTTCTCTCTCTCTCTCTCTCTCTCCTTTTTTAGAAAAGCAAGTTTCCTCTATAGGGGTTTTCAACTTGCATGCTTGCTCTACATGCTCACCCTGTGATCTTTTATTTTTATTTTATTTTTTCTTTGCTCCTGGGTTGCCTCATATAGGATTTCAACTCAAGAGTGTGTCGTAGATACCTCATGGAGGTTTTCACCTAGGCCCTCTTATTATTATTATTATTATTATTATTATTATTAGAATTTTGGTAGATTAAGGCCCTATGAGCCTCCTAATCACATTTAACTCTCTGCTGACTAAATTGACAAATTATTCCTTCGACAAAGGTTTCCTGAAAAATTTCAATCTGTGACCATTGACCACTAAGGGAATCCCTTCCTCATCAATGGTTTTGATTTGGATAGGCCCATTATGATGACACTCCTCTACTAGATCGGGACCCAACCATCTTTCCATCAACTTCCCCTTGAAATCCTTGAATCTAGAATTGTACACAGGGCCCAATCTCCTTCTTAGAAATTCCTTTCTTTAATGTGCTTATCATGCCAAATATTCCTCTGTAGTTGGATTACCTCATTAAGTAAGAGAGAACTCATTCTAAATTCATCTAGACCATTGAGTTGGAGAAACCTTTTCTTTTGTGTTGAAGTGAGATCCAAGTCTAACTGGGATGTTATTCTCAAGATGTTGTACTAAAATTCAATAGACAATAGGGCCTTCTTCCAATAGAACAACTCAAAGGGAGTGAATCCAGTGGTTGTCTTCCAAGTGGTATTGTAGGCCCAAGTAGCTTCCACAAGTCTGTCTACCCAATATTTTCTATTGCTACCAACATTTGTAAGAATGTTCTCCAATGCTCTATTAGTGATTTCCACCTACCCATTTTATTGAGGGTGATAGGAAGTAGATGTCATGTGCTTGATTTGGTCCTACTTCATAAGGGCTTTAATCAAACTTTATGTAAATTGTGCTCCTTGATAAATGACTAATTCCCTTGGAAAACCAAATTTGTAGAAGATATTATCCCTCATAAATTCAGCCACCTTCTTCTCAGTTGTTGATTTTACTTCTTTTGTTTCATCCCATTTGGTCAAGTCAACAGTTCTTACAATGATATACCTTTTATGTCATGATGGGGGATCAATAGGCCTAATGAAATCCATGCCCCACTTTTTAAAGGGCTCTAAAGTCACTTGAGGTTGTAAGGCAATCTCATTAATGTTGGGTTACCCATCCTTTGACATTAATCACACAAGGTGGTGTATCTCCTTTCATCCTGGTGTAAACTAGGCCCTAATTGTAGAACTTTGAAGGTTTTCCTCTTAGTAGAAAAGTGGACCCCATAGGGCCCATCATGGCATGCTCAGAGGATGTCAAAGACCCCTTATTCCCTCACACATATTATTAGGATCTGATCTAACCCCAATCTAAAAGGTTTCCACCAATCAAGATGAATGGGGAACTCTTCCTTACAATCTTTCTTTTCTCCCTGGAGGATAGTTTAGGAGGGAACCTCCCATCAACCAAATCGTTGGCTATATCAGCAAACCAAGGATAAAGCACCAATATGGAAAAGAGATGTTCATCTAGAAGTTGATCATCCATCATTTCTTCCTTCCTTGTAGGCAGAGTGAGTCCTAACAAGAAATCTGCAACCACATTCTCCTTACCTGGTTTACCAACAATATTCAAATCAAATTTTTGTAATAAAAATAACCATCTAAATATCCTAGCATTGACACCATGTTTGTTCATTAAATACTTAATGGTTACATTATCAGTGTGAACCAAAGTTTAATAACCAGTGATATAATTCATAAACTTGTTTATAGAATCTACTAAAACTAAGAGTTATTTTTTAGTGAAAGTATAATTCAACTAAGCTTTAGACAAATTCTTACTAATGAAATAGAAAACATAAGGAAATTTGTCTTCCACTTGTCCTAAGGAATCCCCTAAATCTTTGTCTAATGAATTTGTGTGTATATGAAAAGGTAATGCCTCCTTGGGACCCCTAAGGATGGGTATAATGGTAAGCTTTTCTTTTAGTATTTCAAAGGCTTCTTTACAATTTCTTTTCCAACAAAAATCTAAATCTTTAGACAGTAGACCAAACAAGCGTGAAGCTAGTTTCTTAAAATCTTTAATGAACCTTCTATAATACCTAGCTAATCCAAGGAAACTCCCGACATCTGTTTGATTTTGAGGGATAGGGACCCTTTTGATGATGGCAATATTGTTTGGGTCAACCTATATTCCCTCCTTGGATATAGAATGGCCAAGGACAATTCCTACATTCATAAAAAAATCATGTTTCTGAGAGCTTAATGAGAGGTTCATTTCAATAAATTTCTTCAAGATTTTGTGCATATTGGAGAGAGCTTCATGGAAGTCACATCCATAAGGAGTTAAATAATTCATGTATATCTCAACAAAGTCATGAACATGTTTAACAAAAATAATAAAAAAATATCCTCTGAAAAGTAGCAGGGGCATTGCACAAACCAAATAGAAGAACTCTTTAGGAAAACGTACCCCACAAACATGTCAATGTGGTTTTATCATGGTCTTAAGGGTTGATATGGATTTGATTGTATCCACTAAATCCATCTAGGAAGGAGAAGAATGTATTTCCTACAAGGCCATATGGGACATTGTCAACGAAGGGCAAAGGAAAATGGTCCTTATTTGTAGCCTTGTTAAGTTCCTAGTAATCAACATAGATTCTCCACTTACCATTCTTATTGGGAACTAAAACAAGAGGTGACACCCACTCACTATCTATAATGGGGTATATGAACCCTGCATCCAGTAGCTTTTGTAATTATTCTTCCACAATGTCCTTAAGAGATGGGTTCATCCTTCTCTAGCGTTGGCGCATAGGCTTGCATCCCTCTTTGATGTAAATATGATGAGTACAAATTGAGGGATGCACACGTTTCATTTCCTTATAATCCCAAGCAAAAGCATCAAGGTGTTGCCTCAATACATTGCACAATTGTTCTTCATGTTTGGCTGAGAGAGGGGTTGATCTTTAAAGTTATGGATAGGCCAAACTATACAATCTTGGCATGTTCTAGAGTTGAGTCAACATAGCACAAGCCTGTCTAAGGACTACTCCCATATTCTTTTATCAACTCCTCAACTGGTATGGGAGTGGGAGGATGATTATGAAGGATATAGTAAATCAGCTCATCTTCTTCAAGCTGCCCCCCTCCTATAATAGTATCTAGAGTGCAGAATCAGTAAGGGGTTGTACGATACAATTCATCCTCTTCCTCATCCTCTAACCATATGGGTAAATCATGTTCAATAGAAGGTTGATCAGGAGAAAACAACACAAGTTGTTTGGAAAAATGTCCATTCTTGATAGTCAGGTTCCTAACCCTACAACTAATGTAGACATCAACAATGGCCAACCGAGGTCTTCCTAAGATGAGAGGGTAGCCATTAAACTTGGTTATGGGTTGGAGGACCAGGAAATCAGTAGGGTACTCCCAGGAGTCAATGGAGACCATGAAATTATTAATAATTTCCTCAGGGGCTACTGTGGATCTATCTACAAACTGCAACACTGTGGTGGTATTTCTCAAAGCCCATTGGATATTGAGCTTCAACATGGTTTTCTTAATCATCACATTGATTGCAGCCCTAAGGTCAATTAGGGTATTAGGACCGTAATTCCATCAATGTGCACATCCACTACTAGGCTACCGTGGTTTAGGTATTTTTGGGAGATCACCCTCCCAAGAATCAGGTCAGATAGTTGTCCAACAACATTGATTGTGGGGATATCTCTCCTTCTTCTCCGAGGGCTTTTGAAACATTTTTCTTTAATAAGCCTATTGTATATGGGAACATATTTAATGGCCTGGATAAGGGGTATCTTGATAGCCAAATTCTTCAATTCTCCTAGAAGTTCAACCTCTTCTGCGGTGTGCTCCTTAGGGTGGACCAACTTTTTAGGGTACGAAAGTGCATTGAATTGAGGGGCACTCTCTCCCTTCTCTTATTCAATATTTTCAGATGGAGAAGGTGGGTGATTTTCTGGGAGCACCTTCCTAGACCGAAGATTGATCTCTTGGATTTCCACAACATAAGAGAGATAATGTCTCCCCACTGTAGACTTGTTGTGCCTACTTATTATTCGGGATCCAATTAGGTTGAGAAGGAATTTAAGGTTGCTTAGGTGGAGTAGGATGAGTTAGCCTTGTTTGAGGTTAGGGTGGAGGCAGTAAAGAAGGTGGTTTTTTTGTTTGAGGCCTCGACCCTTCTGAGGGGTTTCCCCATTAGGAATATTGGGGTGGATATGGCTGAAAAGGATTGTTGACAGGTTGAGGAGGGTATGGAAGATCATAAGGCCAAGGAGGAGGTGTGGACCATGATGGATCGGTGGAAGGGTACCAAGGCTTAAAAGGTACATTTTGATTTGAATTTTAGTGAGGATAATGTCTGCCTTGCATGCCTTGTTAATATGGACGAGGTACTGGTGGCCTCCTTTGGTTAATCAAACACAACTGTTCTGACCCATTATCTACTCATCCCTAGTATACATCTTTTAGGCATGGTAGAGAAGGAAATTTTTATGTTGCATGATTCTCTTCACGTACTAGGAAGACTTCTATAACATTCAGTGAGAATTCATTCCTAGGATGTTTTTTAGTACATCTAGGGCATAAAATAGCTAGTGCCCTTTTTGCTTCCTCTTGTTTCCTTTTGATTTTCATAGTATCCATTTGCAAAGCAATTGTGTGCAACATTTGACTCTGGAAATTATCCAACATATTTACTATTTCACGCTTGATGGATGTTGTGGAGGGAGAGGAAATGAACAAGTTTTGGCTAGAGCTACCCTTCTTCTTAACAACCCTAGAATAATTCTTGAATATAGTTTTGATGTCATGATAAGGTAATTAGTATATATCTCCTCCAAATAGCATGTTGAGGGTTTCCATTACATATTCCTTGATCCCTCAGAGGAGAACTAGCTTGAGTGACTCAGCATCAAGGGTATAGTTGGCCCTCCTATAATTTAGTTGAAACATTTCCTCATAGTCTTCCAAAGATTCATCAAGTCCAAGGGTCATCCTAAATATTTTCTACTTCGTTTCTTTGAAACTACACTAATCCCAGTATATATCATTGAATGTTTGTTGCATTTGGGCCCAGGTAGTGATGATGCATCTATGTAGACTCATAAACCGGCTCAAGGCTGCATCTTTGAGGTTAGAAGAAAACAACTTCAACTTCTGCTCATCAGAGGCATAGTCATAGGTCCTACAGACAACAACTAACTCCAACATGAAGGTGTTAGGATCTTCAGAGGTTAGGCCATGGAAATTTGGAAGGGCAGCAGGCCTAATATGTTTCATACTAACTTCTCCATTGGTTTATCAGAGAGGGAAAAGCTCATTGCTCTTGTTTTCAACCATGGTTTGGGTAGGTGAGATGGGTTTTTCTTCTTCCCCAATAGGTTCTTCCAAAATTTCAAGTTGCTCGCCTAGAGGGTCTTCTAACTCCCCTATAGTTAGAGAGGGAAGTTCATAGTCACCAAATAAGAATGAAGGTTGACTACTTGAGGGTGTCGAGGTTTTTGGTAAGAAGTTTTCTTGGTTATCCCTACTCCTATGAGGCATGAAAGATTTTTTTTTTTGAACTTTTCACTTTTTTCAAAGTAATAAAACTGATGCAAAATAGAAAAATATGATCAAGAAAAAACAACACCTACTTAGACATGTCCTCGGAATTGACACCAAAAAGTGTCTAGCGCTAGTATTGCACCAACAATGTTATAACTTAAATGATCAACCTGAGGTTCGTAGAAACTTAGAGGTGACAATGCTATACGAATAGTAAGTTATGTTCTACTCATGCCACCCTCAATCATGACATCAGATTAAGGTGTTCAGAGACCATTCCTCCAACTTAACTATAGTGAATGCTTGTTGATGAAAGCACAATTGAAAATTGATTCTTAACTATGAAAATGAAAATGTCATGTGTTCAACTTGTAGATGCTAATTAACATTACATGAAAGGGAAAGGGCTAATCTACATGAAAAATTAAAGCTACCCTATATTGCATAATTCATCGACTTGGTAACCTATTTGGATATATCATTGATCTAATTCACATTTTCCTGAAAATCAGAAATCTAACTTGTATCATGCTTGTGAATGAAAAATACTAATTCTACTGTGTTTTGGAGTGAGGAAAATAAGTGGTTGAAGTGGTCTAGGAGCTTCTCTTGATCATCAAATAGCAACTTGAGGCCAATATTCATCTTGATTTAGCTAAGGCTCTAGTGGGGAGAAAAACAGGTTGAGGAACATGGTGCTACACGCCGGCTAAATGTATTGGTACATGAGGTCTTGTATTTCTACAGGATGACTTGTATCTTGAGGGCATGAAGATGTGGACAAAGGTAGGAGGGAGTGAAGTAAGGTTGTGGAAGCCTCCTACCCAAGCCTACCACACCTCGGGGGTCTTTCTTGCACCAATATGATTGCGCACGGTGTCCTTAATTGTCTAAACAGAGTGATTGTGGAAATTGAGTTTTGGGAGCAGAATTGAAGGGTGTAAGGAGAAGATGGAGAAGTCCAAGTGGAGATGAAAGATGTACCATCCCCCGTAGATCAACACAACCCTACAACTCACAACATGCATGCATCAATTGATCATTAACACAATGATATAAACTATGATGAAAAAGATCTATTCTATGCAACAACACTATTCTAATCATTGAACTAACTCTTAAGTTGAAAAAAGTAAATACAAAGAAGGACAAATAACATCTATTTGTTTCCAAAAAATTATAAACAAAATGTTTTTAGACTGAGATTGTAAATATTTCCAAGCATTCTCCCACAAAAGAGGTGGTAAGGATGCCTTTAATAGCACGTTTTTATAGTTTAACATCTACTGCAATAAAATAAAGACTTTAAATGATTTAAAATAAGAACAATACGTAAATACAAAGAGGTACCAAAGCCTATAGGTTGGGTCCAAACCTAAGGATTTCATCCCTTTAAAACTAGCTCAGATGCAACTTAATAACTAACTTATCATTATTGGAAAATAGTAGTCTCATAGATCACATGAAATTTAACAATGACAATGTCAAGCCTTGAGCTCAATAGCTACTCCTAGCTAAATAAAAAATTCAAATCCTAATGAGCCTTTCACCTCATTTATTTATACAAAAGGGTATCTGATTGTATCTCCCTTGATATCAAGGTGAGTTAGAGAGTTAAGGAGGTGGACAAGCCTCCCTAAATTCCCTCGTGGTTGTCTTCATCCAACCCTTGCATAGTAAATGCCTCAAAAATGCCTATTTTTCCTGCAATTTAATCACATTATGTCACATACTATGACAAACACCTTTTACTCTTCTTACTAAGCATATTATAACAAAAAATGTGAATTAATGTGAGAAAGGGGTAGTTTTAATAGCATAATGAACTTCAAGATATACCTATTGATAGGACTCATGAGGAGAAAAGGACCCAATCCCTGCACTTGACAAATTTTCCTTATTAAGCATCCAACAACATTTCTCCCAATTTGTCCTTCACTCAATAACTATCTCACAATTTGACAATTTGGTAAAGGAATTAGAAACACAAGTATTAAGGATGCATTTTGATTAATTTAAGGTGGGGCATTCTATTTTTTTGAAGGCCATTAAATAAATTTTATTAGAATGAACAAATTTATCAAATTAAGAGCACAAATTTTTTGTTAAAATTTCATTTGGCCACACAGAGATATATTTACAAAAGCTAACTTCTTTGTGAGTTTAGAATTGAGACCGGCCAAATACTGGTTCCCAAGTAGAAATTGTTTGGGGCAAATAGATTTAGAAGGGCCAAGAACTACTCTCTTCCATAATTTAGGACATATTGAATATCTTATTACAGAGATCAGTGATTCATATTTGGATTATTATCCTCCTAGTGGATTGGGGTTTCAGGAGTTTATTTCCATGAATTTTCCAAGAATCCCATCACCCCGGAAATCAAATCACACATGTGAGAGAAGGTCAAATTATTTGTGGCTCTTTTAAGTTTAATTTCAGGTTCGTTGATAGTAATTTAAGCGGTTTTCAGGTGCAATTACATTCGTCTAATGAAGGTTGATTCTGACATTTATAAAGCCTATGGAGTAAACTAAGGTTGAAATAAATTATTTCGAGCCCAGGCTAATAAAGGGGCTACTATTCACTTGCGGAGAGACCATGACTAAAATGCTTGATGAAATCATGAATTGTTGCAGGTTAATACTTCAATGGTGGTCGTTCTCTTCCTAAAGACAAAGATCATCATCAATTAAGAGATCAGACTTTTTTTTACACATGATCAAGGTATTAATATTTCTAGGGTGTGAGTAATATTTCTATTGAAGTAGAGTTCTCTATTGTCCTTTGGACAAGATCTTTATTTCCTAGAAGCATGAGTTGCTCTGGACTGGGGTGTAGGTATAGAGATAAAGGAGTCTGAACTCATTATAATGTTGGTTGTGTTACTATCGTTGGATCTGGATGTTATTTATCGTCATATGATGATGATGGTGGTGGTGGTTAAAGTCCACTAAGACCTATAATTTCGTTTTTCTTGGGGAGATTGGTGTTGTAGCTTTCTTTCTTTTCTATATGGTCTTCCAACTTCATTTATCTTGCATCTCGTTCATTTTTTCTGGTTCTTGGGTGGTTCTTTTTGAAGATAGTCTGAGAAGTCTTTATTTATTTTGTGTGGTATTGGAATTTTCACACATGTTGATGCTTGATGGGTTGAAGAGTTCACTTTTTTTCTCTTGGGCGTGGATTTCCCCTTCTTTGTCTTGAGAGTTGTTTCTTTCTTGCCAGATTTTTGTGTTTCAGAGTTGTTTCTTTCTTGCCAGATTTCTTGTGTTTCAGAGTTTTCTTAAGAAGAAAAATTCTCAATTGCATTTCCAATGGCTTTTAGGCAGATGCAAGGGTAGGTTTGGCAATCTCACCCAAACTGGTGACCTGATGTCTATTGTTGATGGATCCAATAATGGGTTCCAATAGCGGTGAGTTTTCCCAAAACCAAGGGCCAGAATCTAGAATGCATTCTCTGCTTTTAGGGTTTTCAATTTCATCATAACCTCCTAGATTGTGGAGAGTTGTCAGCTGCGGCCAAAAACTATTGAACCAGACATTATGGCACTTTGAGAAAACTTCAAAGGACAAGGTGGATAGTGAGAGCTAGGCTTCAATGATGATATGGGCAGGAGCTTGCCCCCAGGCCGAAGGAACTGAACCAGCACCTATTTTAGTACAGCTATTTGGATCAAAGCCAGATCCAAAGCCTATTCCAAGCTTATGTATGCCTCTGCCCAGCCATTTGGATCAAAGCCTATTCCCAAACTTATGTATGCTCCTATGGAAGAATGAAAAAGCCCAACAAAAGAATGCCAACCAAAATAACCCTTTAAACCAGATTCTAAAAAAAAAAAAAAAAAAAAATAAGAAAAGAAGCATTCAATTGTTGTCACTCAGGCTCAGCTCTGTAATATGCAAAGCCCCAAATGCGTGCAACCCTCGTTCTCTTCGTTCGGGGATGCGAAGTTTACAAAACACAGCCAGTCCATGACAGTAGATCTATTGGAAATCGCAGAACCTCGTTTTCGTGAAATAATAAATAAGGCCTTCTGGAAGAGTTTCAAATCTGAAGTACGGCAGAGAGGCCGTCTGGAAGAGTTTCAAATCTGAAATGCCGCAGAGATTTAACGGAGTCCACCGATCAGGATGAGAGGAGGCGATTTCGTGAAATTATCTAATAACCCAAACAGTAACCCTAGCAGCAGAAGGTATGAAGCCCGAGATTAATCATTCCGCCAAAGGAATTAGTTGTTTCTACCGGAATTAGTTGTTTCATAAATATCATATGAAATGAGTATGTGATTATTTTGACCTGTAGAATAAATCATGGTATTATAACCCAAAAAAAGTATTTACATATTGTAAATCTCCCAAATAAAATAATATGAATTTTTATAATTAAATATAAATTTATTTAACTAATATATTAATTTTTTTTAATAATAACAACACTCTCGAGGGTATATTATTTTTTTAATAATAAGAACAACACACTCTCAAGGGTAAGGGTAAAGGTGAGAACAATCAAATCATAAACCACTTTCGATAATGATACAGTCGAACCGTAAACCGCTGTCAATAATAGCACACTCAAATCGCAAACCGCTTTTCGCAATTCTCATATTCACAATGTTGTAAAACATAATAATATCAAATAAAACAATGGAATAAATTTTTCACTGCGAATGCTCGCTATGAAATTTGTCGACACCACTCCAATACTATTTATTTTATAAAAAACAACCACCACAATCTTCAAACCTTTTGCCAACCATGAACATGAATTTAGTTTATGAAGCTGAGTTGTCACTTTCAATACTAAACTACTCTGCTCCAATATTAACCTCCCCTGCCACAATTTTGTGGCCCGTAGACGTGGTTGAAGCTGCCTTTGGCTGGTATCTGGTTTCTCTCTGTGCTCGCTACTGTGTTCGAAGCTGCCTTTGGCTGGTATCTGGGTTCTATCTGTGTTTGAGTGTAAGTTCCATGCGAGCCATCACTTATGTTTTTTAGTCTCATCCGAATCCTCCGTGCACTCTCAGCCGAATCCGTGGCTTCCTGATTATATGAAATACGATGAATTTCAAATATGAAATCTACCATTTTATAGCAAGAAAACACCATGAGAATTTATGTGAAAT
Organism: Pinus tabuliformis; assembly: GCA_031772625.1. Classification (NCBI taxonomy): domain Eukaryota; kingdom Viridiplantae; phylum Streptophyta; class Pinopsida; order Pinales; family Pinaceae; genus Pinus; species Pinus tabuliformis. The sequence goes on from CM062814.1 coordinate 167,601,255, forward strand.
GAATAGCTGGGCAACCTCACCTTGAGTTGACCCCGAAGAGTCTCCAGCTTATATTCCTGTAAAATACTTACTTTTCAGCTTGATAATACTTAGACAACTGAAATGGACCTATGTGTTGAAATTTCAATTAAATTAAAGTAGTACCAGAGCATTACGATCACTGTGGGCTGTAATTATTACCTCTTGTTGGATCGCCTCTCTCAGCTTAGAAATAACAGCAGCAGTTGTCGATTCATCAGATCTCAGCTGCTTGGTGCATTCCCACAGAACTGTCTCTTCTTGAATGAGTTCATCAGATAATTGAATCGACCGCGTAATGTCCAGGCACCCTGCTGATATGATATGAAATAAGATAATAGATCAATAAATAAAATGCTAACTTCACAACAAATTGCAACAGAGGTCACAAGAAGCTAAAGCCAGGTACTCCACAGACTGTGCGGTAGAGGCAGAGTGTTCTTCTTTTTAAAATGGGAAAAAACTATATTTATATTTAGTTTATGTGGTTACTTTATTTACCAGTATCTTATAACAGAGTTTTATAATAGGTTAAAAATCAAAGCAAATATATTGCATAAAGTGCAATATATTTGCACTTATGTAATATGTTTACTAATCAGATGAAATTACTCCTCTTACATTCAATTTAATTAAAAATATTTTTTTGGGTTACAAAACTGTGAAACAGTTGGCAAAATGCTGATAACATATAAACATAGATATTAAAATTTATAGTAAAAAAAGCCCTTTCCCGTTTAAAAGCCTCTGAATACATAATATATCAATACAAACATGATGTCGCAGGCCTACAAAGAAGTGCGAGATGTATTAGCCCTTATCAATGGGAGAAACTTTAAACTTCAAGATACCATAGGGCTCATGCTACTAGGCAGTCTTCTCCAATATGACTCTGATTTTTCTCATATACTTTTTTAATGAGTTAGCATGATTACTATAGTAAGATATTTATTTTGTTTTTAGTGACAAAAATAAATGTTAATAAAAAATTATAGGTTTAAATTTAATAATTATGTATCAAGTTTAAGAAGTTCAGATTTTATTATAAAAAACAAAATAATTATTTAAAAAAACAAAATGACACTTACTTGAAAGCCTATGTTTCACAACAACTACTACTTGACTGAACTACTTGTGAAGCAGCTTTTTCCTTTCCAGTTTCCTTCCATGCTTAACCCCAAACCAAACCATGAGTTTTAAAAAAAATCATGGTGAATGATAGCTGCTTTTTTTAATTAGTATAAGAGTTTTTTCAGTTTTTTAATTGTGGATGTGAGGTCAATTTTAAGATAAATTATATTTTTTTTGACTCTAAATCTGTTTCTGTTTGGATAAAAGTTTGTTTCCATGTAAGAAAACAAGTTAAAAGCCTGAGACACATAGGTATCTAGCCTGAGTGAAAGCAAGAACAAGATAATTCTAAATAAAATGGTTTTCTTTGAATACTATCATGCCTCAACCTGCATTCTAAAATAGCAGCTAACTTTAACTATCCCATTGCTAATTTACCAACCAAGTTCTAATAAATTTTCTTACCATGTAAAAAAAATCAAAACTATGCTTTTATTTCATGGTTCAGATCTTTCTCTACTTCATAGCTCTCATAAACTCAAAAGCTAACGGATTGGGAAATGTGTAATTCAGGAATTTGGCCTGTGGAAATGAGAGAAGACCAACAGGAAGGTGCTAAAACCAGCCGGAAAGCCACAACCGAGAAAGCCAGGTACTTCACAGACCGGTAGGTAAAGGAAGAGTGTTATTCTGGCTCTCATGAACCGAAGAGCTAACGGATTGAGAAATGTGTAAGTCAGGAATTTGGCGTGTGGAAATGAGAGAAGACCAACCGGAAGGTGCTAAAACCCACAGGAAAGCCAGGTACTTCACAGACAGGTAGGCAAAGGGAGAGTGTTTCTCTTTTTAAATTGTGAAAAAATTGCATTCATGTTTAGATTATGCTGTCACCTTATTAAACAGTGTGGGTTTTAAAACAAGATTAAAATAAATAAATTGGCTCTGCTAGATAGACTTCTCTGATGACTGTTTTTTCATGTTGCATGATTATTTTTCTTAGATATTATTTTGTTTTGGTGATTATATTTAAAAGTGTAAATTAAACATGAATATAATGCAAAATAAATATGAATAAAAAATTACATGGTGAAATCCTATAATCAGACACAAGTTGGAATTTTCTTATTTTCTATTCTTTAATAAAAAAAATAACTATGCCTTAGAAAACAAAATAGCACCCACTTAAAAGCATATGCTACACCTAGCTACTTCCGAAGAATTCCCAGTTTCCTTCTAAGCCCCAAACCAAATCATGAGCTTTTCTTTAAAAACATAGCGAATGGATAATACGTTTTTATTAGTATCAAATTTTTAAAAAACCACAGGGAATGGATAACACGGATAACACCTTTCTATTAGTATCATATTGAATGAGTTTCATTAGTCCCCCAAATTTGTTTGTCAGATTGAATGAGTTTCATTAGTACCCCAAATTTGTTTGTGAGGTTAACCTCAAGCAAAAGCATGATTTTTTTTAATTCTAAAACTGTTTTTCTTTGAATAAGAATTAGTAAAATAGGTGAATACTTTAAGTATGAAAGTATTTGGTGTGAGTGAAAGCAGAAGTATCTGGTATGAGTGAAAGCATGCTCTTTACAGACTATCAGAAAAATAATTTTCAGGTGTCTTAATTTTCATTAACTATTAATAATAAATCAACTAGTGATGAGTAAACCTACATTCTGAAATAACAAACAACTGCAGCTGTTCTTCTGCTGGTTTGAGCAAACTGAAGTTTGAAAAAATAACTGAATTTTGAAAAAAATTCTTATTATGTAAAAAAATAACAATAACTCTTAAGTTCATGTTCCAGATCTTGCTCTAGTGAACTCTAAAGCCAACATATTGTTGGAAGAATCACCACACCTCTATAGAATCGGTAATTATAATGTTTACCAACAACTGAGGGTTTTGGTTTATAATGTTTACCAACAACTGAGGGTTTTGGTGTAACCTAGTTACTGGTTTATAATGTTTACCAACAACTGAGGATTTTGGTGTAACGGCAAACCTCCACGTGGTATCAGAGCTTAGGTTTGATTCTCCCAAGTTGCGCTTTTGAGCGGGGTGTTGGAAGAATCACCGCACCTCTATAGAATCCGTAATTTCCACCCTGGGGATCCTAGTTAATGGTTTAAAATATTTACCAACACCTGAGGGTTTCCACCCTGGGGATCCTAGTTACTGGTTTATAATATTTACCAACACCTACTGGTTTTGGTGTAACAGAAAACCTCCACACATATAAAGAAATGTATCGAATCAAGAATTCTACCTGTGGAAATAAGAGAACCAAAAACCAACTTTTCCACAAACGAAAAACCAACTGGAAAGTGCTAAAATGGATGAGTTTTGAAAGCCAAGATTAGCATTATTATCATTGAGGCAGGATATCAGAGAAGCGACGAAATCAGAAATCTGTGAGAAGACTGAGCGTGAAGAGACCTTAGTAAATTGGTGTGAGGCGAGATATTTAATGAGCAAATTTTGTTATGGTTGTCAGAATGTGTTGATACACTACGGAATCAGAGTTATTATTTATTTGATATAGAATTGGCAAAATCTATGGAAATTATGCTCGCTTTAACCATGTTCGCCTCTCCAGCAAACTTACTTCGCTTCGGCAATAAAGAAACACAACAATTTATTAACTACTTTTGTTGTTTGTCTACATACCAGTTTGGCAGGTGTTGTGTACATCGTTCTCTATCTCTTTCAACCGTTTCATCGAAGACTCGCATGTTTTCAATATCATATCTTCCTCTATATGCTCCTCTCCGGCTGCCTGGTATGCTGTTAATATTCTCTCCGCAGTACCTCCACCTTCGAATCTAACTTCCAGTTTCTAAAATGATACCAATTAACAGAAAACATCAAAAGGGAAACCCTAGTACAATATTACTGAAAGTAATGAACAAATGTATGGTAAATTGTCTCACTCTTTTTCTGGGGCGCATTGGGTCAAATCCTTCATCCGAACTTGATGGGGGGTTTTCTCCAAGAAAATGTGTTCTCAGATTGTGATGACCTAATTTAAAAACATTGCGATCTTCCCATATGCCAACCTACATTTTTATTTAAAAACTAAAAAATGATCAGAATACATAAAATACAAACATTCAAATATCATTTATTCATCAGAGAACACAGCATATACCAGCTTCGAGACAGCTTCGATTATAACTTGTCCTCCGTTTTGATATATATCTACAAGATATATTGGTAGAGCCCGCCAAAATTCATTCACAAATAACTCACAGCCATTCCTCTCCACGCTATTCAGTAAGATGTCATTGGCAAGATAAAGCAATGAGATTTTCTTGTCTTCGCTTGCTTTCTCAAAATCTCTACACCATGTCTCCACTATCGCATGTGCCTCATTCCGGTAGAAGATGCACCATTGGGAAGTGACTGATAAAGGCCAACTTATTATATCAATGTTCCATTCCATAATAACGTTAAAGCAACTGTAAATTTCTGTAATTCCTTCCCTAATGCCATAGATTCTAGCAGGTCTTTCAAAAACTTAAATAAAATTATTCATACCTATTCATATATAATCTAGTTTTATATATCGGTTTTACGCCGAGGACTAAGGATAAATTAACCAGGGGATGCTATTACTGAAATTTTACGATAAATAAGCAGAGTAAATCTCAGAAAAACAATTACCTTCCACACTCTCTCTTGTGCTCTCCAATTTCTCAAGCTTGTCAATCAGACGTTCCTTCCAAACGCCATCCATGGTATTTGGCTGCTCACGATGTAGCTTACCTGTGAACTAAAATAACGATCTAATTATATTGCTGAGCGGGAAAACTTACTTTGCGGACTCTGGGGGGAAGGTTTTCGTCCAGAATGATATATTTATAGATATATAAGATGAGTATTTACAAAGGGGTCATTATTATAAATAGATGCCGACCATGATATACGGTGAAAAATGTTGCTATTTTAGATTCGAGAGTCCACATTTCAATATATGGAGTATTTAATATACTTTGCATTGGGGTGTTTATTGTTAGGCCTAAGGGGCATATTTCTTCGATAAATGATGGTTATGAATGTTAAATTGGGTTAAAAGATTTTAAATTTATCTTTTAATAAGTAATATGGGTAAAAAAAATATTTAGTTTAATCAATAGATGGAATGATTTTTTTAGTGTAATTTTTTTATTCTATAGTTAAGAATATGGTATTGTTATAAAATATTTTGGTTGTGAAATAGGTTATGGTTTTTGGGCATGTGGTATTGATAAATCATGGTATTGTAAAGTGGGGATGAATATCTATGGGTAAGAATATGGTATTGTTATAAAATATTTTGGTCGTGAAATAGGTTATGGTTTTTGGGCATGTGGTATTGATAAACCATGATATTGACCCATGGTATTGTAAAGTGGCGATGAATATCCATGGTTAATAATATGGTATTGTTATAAAATATTTTGGTTGTGAAATAGGTTATGGTTTTTGGGCATGTGGTATTGATAAACCATTGTATTGTAATAAAACATATTTAAAATTTAATAAAAAAAATCAAAATATAAAAAATTGAATTTTATTATTGGGTGATGAGTGTTGAATGGCTTGGAGATCCCAGATAATGGGGTTTTGAATGGTCCAATGCCCCTTCAAGCTTCCTCGTTGGTTATTTCCTTTAACTTCTGCCTTAATAATAAATCTAATAATAATAATAGTTATAAAAATATTAATAATAACAATGTAATTAATAATAGTAATAACTATAGTAATAATAATAACAATAAATATAATAATAATAATATTAATATTAATGAATTTGATAATTATATAATAATATTAATAATAATAATGAATTTGAACTTATTAATAACTATAATAAACACCGTTATATTAACTTGGAACCCAATAATATTTATCTTTCTTCTTTAGATAACATTATTGGCATTAAAAAGACTTCTTATTCTCGCAATAAGGTTGTTAATCTTTGGAGTTTCTCTTTTGATTCCCATGTTTTTAATCTTTTAGAAAAATGTCTTAATTTTGCTTTGGCTCCTAGAAAAATTCATGTGAATGATATTATTTGACATTGAATTCGGGATTTGAGATTTACCCAATTTCACTAAAGATATTATTAGGGAGGATTGCGCTATAATCCTTAGAAAGGCTAAACCCCCTACGAGCAATTTGATCAAGCCAGAGTTTGATGCTCTCAAATCTTTGAACAATAACAGGGACATCATTGTTCTAAAAGTTGACAAAGGGGGTGCAGTTATCATTCCTAACAAGAAAAAAGCTGACAAAGGGGGTGCAGCTATCATTCCTAACAAGAAAAAAGTTGACAAAGGGGGTGCAGCTATCATTCCTAACAAGAAGGATTACTGGAAGAAGATGTTAGATCACCTTTGTAATAGCAGAAGCTACAGAAAGCTTGCGAAGAACCCCCTAAAAAATATTTATAAGGCTGTTGCTCTAGCCATAAAATTGAGTAGTTCTGTTAGCTCCCTTAGCAAGAAGCTTATTAAAGGCAACCCTCTTACCCCCAAGATCTATGGTCTCCCCAAGATCCATAAAGAAGGGGTCCCTCTTCGCCCCATTGTCAATACTATTGGTGGGCCTACCTATGTTTTAGTGAAATTTCTTGCTAATAAGCTCAAACCCCTCATTGGACAAACATAATCTTTTGTTAAAGATTCAGCTTCGTTCGTTAACGAGTTAAAGGATTTTAGATTTGACCCTAAGGATCAGTTAGTGAGTTTCTATGTGGTCTCCTTATTCACTAATTTTCGATTAGTGAGGTCATTGATGTTATCTAAGGCATCACTGATACCGATACTGCCTTTTTAGTTAAGATTTGTCTTACCTCTACTTTCTTTAGTTTCGAGGGTGAATTTTTCAAGTAGACGTCTGGAGTGGCTATGGGTTCTCCCCTATCCCTCATTGTGGCCAATCTCTTCATGGAGAATTTTGAATCCAAAGTCGTGTCATCAGCCCTTTACCAAACCAAACTTTGGAAAAGGTTTGTGGACGACACTTGTGTCGTTTGGTCTCATGGTAAAGAGAAGTTGGAGCTATTTTTCCATCATCTTAATAGTCAATCTGACCATATAAAGTTAACCATGGAATTTGAAGTTGATAATAGCCTGCCTTTTCTTGATGTTCTTATCTCTAAAAAGGATGATGGCTCTTTTTCCCATCAGGTTTTTCGGAAGAAAACTCACACAGAGCAATATCTCCATGCTAGTTCCCATCATTTTTCTACTCAAGATAGGCGTTCTCAACACCTTAGCCACTCACGCGATGCGAGTTTCTGATGAAAATCACCTTGAAGATGAGAAATCCCACCTCCTAAAAGTTTTTAATAAGAATGGTTATAGTAGGTCTCAAGGTCTTAAGGCTTTTCAAAATATTGAAAAAGGCCCTAAGAATAAAATTGAGCCGAAGGATTGGTCTTCTCATGTTCATCTACCTTTTATTCAAGGGACCACAGATAGAATCACAAGATCTTAAGGAACAATAAGATTCATTCTTCCTTTAGACCGCTTAACACTATCTGAAGTTCTCTTTGTTATGTTAAAGACCCGATTAATCCCAGGGATGGAAAGGTTGTTTACATTATTCCCTGTTCTTATGGAACTCCTTATATTGGTGAGACCGGCCAATTCATTAACCAAAGGATTTCTGAACATGCTACCAACATTAGGCACCAAAGAGCTCGCTCCTCTGCTTTGGCAAAGCATGCAGGAAAAACAAATCATCACATCTGCATCGAAGAAGCTAAGGCTATTGCGAGGATTGACCATTTTCATCATAGTAAATTCAGGGAGGCCTTAGAAATCGAAAAGAGACTTGTTAATTTAAATAGAGATGAAGGCTGGAGTATTAGTAGAAACTAGATTCCTTCCTTTCTTCCTAATTTTTTTTTGTCCTGACGATGAACCACACTGGTTGGTTCAAAACGCGTCGACAAAAGATTGGTTATGTGATTTTGCCGAAGATTTTCTAAACAATGTTATGGATCACAGAAGTCTAAATTCCTTAATTTTTTTTTCTTATAGATTTTTTTTTTTATGAATAATCTTTAATATTTTTGTAATTTTTATTCATTAATGAGGTTATTTAATATAATATTATATTCATTAATGAGGTTATATAAGGTGTTTATCATATATATATATATATATATATATATATATATATATATATATATATATATATATATATATATATATATATATATATATATATATATATATATAAACCTCACTTTTATATGGTAATTTATTCTCTTTAATTAGTTTCCCTTAACTTGTGGTAAAATCCCTTTCTATTTTTTCCCTATTCAATATGATTATATTATATAGTTTTATATCGAATATTAATTAATAATTATTTGAATAAGATTAAAATATTAATTCCTTTTAGATATCATTTATTGATAGTACCCAATTTATGACTCTTAAAATTATTTTAATATATATTAATTAATTTAGTTATAAAGGGTTATTATTTTTCTAAATTTTAACTTTTTACCTCATTAATTTATCCAAAAAATAATAATAATAAATGTTTTATTTCTTTCTTTCCCTTCCTTTATGGTCATTAACCTTTTCTATTTACTACCCTCACTCAAACTAGCTATTATCCCCAACACCTAGTTAGCAGCTCTCTACATCTATTTATCTAAATGCCTAGATCAGATTCATAATCTTGTCCTGAAGATGAATCATACTGGCTGGTTCGAAACGCGTAGACGAGAATCTCTCTTATGTGATTTCTTCTGAAAGATGTTATGATAGTTATTTTTATTACTTTAACATTTTATTAGTAATTGAGCAAACAATTAAATGTTTACATTTATCCTAGATACTAGGTATATATTACTTTTAACTTTTTGTTTATTACTTTTAATTTTTATTATTATTTGAGCCAACATTTAAATGTTTACACTCCTCCCCCATATCCCTTTTATTTATTTATATTTTTTAATTGGCTTGAGATTTAAAATTGTTTACATACTTACATTACATCTACACATCTAACTTATACTGGTTGTACAACCACTCTCGAAGTAGTTTGTGTGCACAATTTACGAGAGGTAAGGATTTATAAAAAAAATAAATGTTAGATGAATTAAATACTAATAAAAGGTTAAAAGTAATATAGAGTCCCTTGCAGTGTCCATAAAAGGTTAAAAGTAATAAAAATAATAAAGTTCAATTTAGAGACTTATCTAACAAGCTATAAGTTAAGATCCATTTTACTTTATAAATTAAAATAATGATTTTGTAACAATATTTAAATTTATAAATAAAAATAATGATTTTGTAACCATATTTAAATTTAATTAATAAGTAAATAAAAACTTTAATACTTACAATAAACTTACAATATAACAATATTTTTAACCATAGATGTTCACCCCCACTTTACCATAGATATTATTGACTTGTAAATAGATTTTGTTACAATAGCATGGACCAATACCATGGCTCATCAATACCTCATGCCAAAAAATCATCTTTCATTTCACAATCAAAATGATTTATGGATATTCTATTTGAATTTAATTTTATAACATTTTTTAATTAAATCTAAAAACAAATGGGGTAGCAAGCTAAGTGGGCTTGATTGTGGGAAAAATTCCACACTTAAGCACGCTTGAGCCAGAGGTGATTCGGGATGGGTGACCTCCGGAAGTCCAGGGAAGTCCTCTCATGGAAATGGTCATAGATGAATGACTTACTTAACTTGAATCACAAAAAATGATATCTAATATAATGCATTGAATTATAATTACTTTTGAGATATATCTAAACCCTAGATCACACTAAAATATATAAGATATAAAAACTTAATACTTACCATATAACAAGATTTTTAACCATGGATATTCACCCCAACTTTACCATGCATATTATTGACTTGTAAGTAAGCTTTGTTATAATACCATTATGTTTTTGAGCCAATGGACACTCTGCATCCCAGTATGGAAGAGATGTTGTAATGTCTTGCTATGATATGCTATTTTATGTTATCTACACATTTTGACTCAATAAAAGTACGTATATAATTATTAAATAAAACATTTTGATACATAAAAAATGAAAAAATGAAAAAATAATAATAGTTATTATAATTATTAGTTATTAGTTATTAAACCAACCTAGACCCATATTAACTGTGGATATATCAAACTCTGAGAGGGATCTATGGGCGTTTGATAGATTCAAAGTTAAGATGGATCTAGGCCGATAAAAAGTGTATGAGAGTGTTGGTTGATACTCAACAATTATTTAAAGAAAGCTTATTGAAGTTTGCATTGATAAGTTGACATGATATAAATATTAGAGAAAAGTGTCCTATCTCTCATGTGAGGTTGTGCGGGAAGATGCCCCTAAATAATGGTATATGGAAGTCCTCACCTCTTACAATATAAATATTCGAGAAAGTTGTCCTATCTCTGTTGTGCTTATTATTAAATATCGGGGACTCCAAATACACAATAAGGCATATGCAACTCGATTCCTCTCCTCCAAGTCCTAAACTTCAAACTATTTTCCAAAGAGTCTACATGGTATTGGTCTCCATCCTTGAGGTGATTTCATTTCAGGTTCTAAAAAACAACAACTCTCTTGCTAACTCTTTTTCTTGAGAATTTGTTCTAATGCTTGAAGGAACCATGAAGGTTAAAAATGTATCATATTTCCAACATGTCCCTTAGTCCTCATTTCAATAAGTGTCTCTCTCTCGATGCATCATCTAGTGGTTGATGATGAATTTTAGAAGTTTAGGTTTCCACAAGGCATCAGAGCTCTATTAGTTTGGGAATTTATGAAACAAGTTGTTTTATCCCATCTCTCTAGTATGAAAGACATATCCCATATGTCATGGTTAATGAGAATTTATGTTATTCATTCGGGGCTCTAATATAGGGGTCTCTTCACACATTCCAACATCCTCTCACTAATCTCAACTAACTCAATCCCTGGCTACCTTATTTGGAGGTTTATATTATAGAAAACTTGTCCATCCTTGTGTTGTTAGTTATGGCATTGTGTTCCCCTATAGGCTAGTATAATAAGCGCATAGTTTCTTCTAATGACGTGGCATAAATAAGAGAGCATTAATCAACTTCACATCTACATTAAGAAATTGGTAGCACAATTCGTAGAAACAATCAATATTTTGTTGATAATTGTCATCAAATCAAGAAGCAAGAGGATGATTTGTAGTATGAGGGGTTAATTATAAGAGCTTATCCATGTTGACACTCTTGGTAATATGTCTCCCTATCTTTCAATAAATTTTGTTGGTCCATTAATCTGTGTTATTTTAGAGGATTTGAACATGGAAGCTGATCCAAACTTAAACAGGAATGCAACAACTTTAAGATATAATCATAAACACATAGATGCAGTAGAAAAGCACTTCATTTCATTAATAGAAAAATATTGAACTATGCTTAGAAACAAAATGGCAATAAGATAGCTCGGGTGATGGTAGCTTATCTATGAGAAGATATGTGGTATCTACATGCCTTTGAATTATGTTACAATGAGACTCACGGGCGTATTTATTATTGGAAAACATTAGAAAACCCTAACCCTAGGAGATGTAACAACAAGAGTTTGTGGGCCCTATTGGGGTCAGTTGGGAAGCTAACTTACCGAGGTCATAACTTGGTCATATTATCTCTATTTGGTGCATACGATACCTTGTTAGAAAGGTCTCTCTGAGTACTATAGGTTTCATCGTAGGACCCCATGTACATATCCGAGTTTGCTTCAAACCCCAAAAAAGCGTTGTTTAGGGGGTCAAAGCTACTCTAGAAGTTCAGGACTCGAAAAACTGATAAACGTAGTAAATGTTGAAATGAACAAGGAAACAAATGAAACTGACTCGGGGGTCTAGGTGGAATAGGCGGGTGGCCACAAATATCCACCTGTGTCATTTCTCCCCCTTATGAAGAAATGGTCCCCATTACATGGAGAGCCTCCATGAGGCGAGGAAATTTCTGTTGAAGCTCGCCTCTAGTGAACCACTTGCCCTGATGAAGGGGTTGGCCTGCTTTGACAACTCGATATAGTTGTATCCTCTATTGGCGAGTGTTCTTGATTTTTGCTTCCATGATATGATCAGTTGTGGCCTATTCCATGTAGTCTGGGTTGAGATCTGTTGGTGTGAGATGTTCTGCAATGTCAGATGTGTCCATCAATGGTGGAAAGTATGGTCGAAGGTGATCTACATTGAACATTGGGTGCAGACCAAGGAATGGTGGGATGCTAATCTCGAAGGAATTATCACCGATGACCTTGGTGATGGTGTATGGCCCATATCAGAGTGGACGAAACTTACAGTGGGGTTCAATAAGGCTCTCCTTCTTCAAATGTAGTCAAACTTTGTTGCCTACCTAGAACTTGTCAGACACTCGATGTTGATCATGACGGTGCTTGTACTTAGAATTAGCTATGTCCAATATATCATGGACCTACTGGTGGATGTGTTGAATGTGCTCAATGAAGTTGTTAGGCCTTTTAGCTTCGGACTGAATGTGAGTTGAATCTACCTGTGTGGCTACAAATGGTGTGGCCACATCAATGGGCCATAATGGTTGAAATACAATCCCTACTTGAAAGGGGTTGTCGCTTGTTGACCTGTGGAGAGCTCTGTTATAGCTTTGTTATACATAGAGGAGACTTTTATCCCACATGCATGGATGCTTCAATTTGTACATGCGCAAAATGTGTACCATCATCCTATTGACAACCTCTATTTGGCCATCAGTTTGGGGAGAAAGTCATGGACTTAGTAAGTTTTGTATCTAGCATCTACAAGAGACTTGACCAAAATGCACTTAGGAATCTGTTGTCCTGATCTGGGACAATGGATTGTGGGATCCCAAACTGTACCCTTACTCACTCAAAGAAGAGCTTAGCAGTGCCCTTTGTGGTGATGCTTTTCTTGCATGCTGCCATGATGGCCATCTTAGAGAATCTGTCGATGACCACGAAATGCAATCATTGTCATGCTTAGAAGAAGGAAGGCCCAACATGTAATCCATGGAGATATATTCCCAAGGCTAGCTAGGAGTAGGTAGAAGAGCATACATGCCTTTATTCTTAATGGTTGGTTTGGCAATGGCACAGGTGGTGCAAGATGTAATGTACTTCCCAACATCCTGACGATGTTTGAGCTAATAAAAATACTTCTCCAATACCACCACTATTTTATCTACTCCAAAATGTCTAGCGACCTAACTGTAGTGTGCCTCCCAAATCATCTTGGCACGCTCACTTGAAGGAACAAAGATGTGTCCCAAGTGGCATAACAGTGCATCTTGAATATGGAAATTTGGAACTTGCTTCCCTTCCAGGAGTGTCTGGTATATGTTGTCAAATTCTTGATCGCTCTTGTAAAGATGCTGCCACCTTGATGTCTTGTGCACACAAGAGTCGAGCATAGTGATTAGCGCCATGACTAATGGTTGGCTCAGGCAATCAATAACATTATTGGTGTTGCCCTTCTTATACTTAATGTTCAAATGGAACTGTTGCAAATAGGTGGACCATTTTTTATGGTGATCATTCTGTAACTTCCATTGTGTCTGTATGAACTATAGAGGTCGGTGGTTTGTGTGGATGACCATTTCCTTCCCCAAAATGTAATGCTTCCATTGACAGCAGACCTGCACAATGGAATACATTTCTTTGTCATAAGTGGGTGTTACAGGGAAAAGTGTCTACTCAGAACTGCTTATCCCACTAAGGTGTGATAGCTACCTTAGAAACAAACAAAGTAAAGCTACTTTCGTTTTTCCTTTATAAAGTATAGATAGAGAGTAACAAAGAAGACGAACCTCTATCTTGCGCTAATCTCCTGGTTCGATTCCTCTCTTCTTTGATAGTCTTTCACTACTTGTTCCTTGGCACACCCAGCTTCACATAGTACCTCTAAGATCATAGTAGCATAGCACTATACAAAGACATGGATCTATAATCATAAACAATCTAGGATCAGATGTAAATTAACCATACAAATGCAGCAAACATAAATGACAGAAGAGTATGGAGGAAAACTTGAATAGCTTTTATTGATAAACAAGAAAAAGCCAAGAGGAGTTACAACCAGTTGTTCCAACCCAGCATCAACCTCTCAGCAAGGAAGCCCCTCTTCACCTCATACAGAGCTTAGATCACCCAACAATCTCATGTTTGTCTCAAGAAACCAACAGCAATTCCTTACAATATGCAAAATTCCAGCCTCTAGATCTCTGGGATGAGGGATCCATATATAGATATCTGTAAGGGAGATGAGTTAGCTTTTGATTTGATTAGTGTCTTCCCTCTGATATTTCTTTCTTCCACTTGGAGATTGATGATCTCTTACTCATCCTTGGTTGAAGTTAGAGAGGCAAGTGTCACAGGAGAAGTTTGTGGAAGCTTCCATTGCCTCTCCACCTCGCGGAATGACACTGCCATTTGTCATTTCTCGCCCATCGCACCCCATAGAAGGGATTTTTGAAATGCAACGCACCCACACAGTGCACTTAGGTGAGATGCAACGCACTTGGCCTGTGGAGCAGCTGAAATGATCCTGTTTTGACCAATTCTGAGCAGTTTTTCATGGAGAACTTCTGGGAGAAGCTATAATTAGTTGACCTTGTTCATTTAGGGGTTAGAACAACAATTTTAGGGACTTAGGAGCCCTTGGTTTATGGACATTTCATGCTTGGGGTTGTAGTGCCCAAAAATGTCTATAATAGTGGGGTAGTCTAAAAGTGTATCACTGTGGTAAGTTACTGGATGCCCATGCGAAGTAAGAACTGCACCAATAGCATAGTCTGAGGCATATATCTCAATCTCAAATGGTTGTTGCAGGTATGTTAATATGAGCACTCGTGCAGAACATAGGTGATTCTTCAACTTGGAGAACACCTATTGTTGGGTTTCTGACCAAAAATTCTTTGCTTTCACTCTGCCCCTAGTGACTTGACTTAAAGGCCAAGTGATCTGATAGAACCCCAACATGAACCTATGGTAGAAATTGGAAAGACCCAAAAAGATGTAGAGCTCTTTTAGAGTGGTTGGGGCTAGCCAATCCTGAATGCCTTGTATCTTGTATGGGTCCACATGTACACCATGCTCATCAATGATGTATGCCATATATCGAACCTGGGTCAGGCCAGAGGTGCATTTCTCCAAGTTAGCGCACAACTTGTGTTGGCGCATGGTTTGAAGGACTTATTGAATATGGTGGAGGTTCTCTTCCCAACTCTCGCTAAAGATCAGGATGTCATCTAGATACACCACCATGAATGCATTGGTGAAGGGTCTCAAGATGTCATCCATCAGTCTCATGCAGGTTGCAGGGGTGTTCATCAATGTGAATGGCATGATCAACCATTCGAAAAGGCCCTCCTTGGATTTGAAGGTAGTCTTTCACACATTGGAGTGTTCGATAGGTACCTAGTGATAACTGGACTTCAAGTTAATCTTTCTAAAATATTTCCCCCCCTCGATCTGGTCTAAAACTTCATCAATCAACGAGATTGGGTGCCTATTTCAGACAATGATCTTGTTTAGTGCCTGATAGTCAACATAGAGCCTCCAGGTCCCATCCTTATTTTGTCCCAATACAATTGGGCTCCCACAAGGTGATGAGCTTGGGCTGATGTGCCCTTTCTAAAATAGTTCCTGAATATGCCTCTTGATCTCATCATTCTCCAAAACAGAGCTTCGATAGATCGGTCCATTGGGCAGTGACGTGCCCAGGGTCAGATCGATGGAGTGCTTCACCTGACAGTGGAGAGGTAGCCTTGTGGGTCAGGTGAAAATATCCCTATACTCCTCCATGACCTTGTCCATCTGTTGTTGTTGTGCAGAGGAGACCTGCCTAGAAGTCGTGGCCACAACCTTCTTCTTTCCATAGGGGTGAATCATAAGGAAAAAAAATCCCTGGTTTGGGAAATGATCTTACTACGTTTCTTTACAGTGATCAAAGAGATGGCAGTAGGTGGGGCTACCTCCAGTATCCTGTACAACTTATTAGCCAAAGTAGTAATCATAAATCGAGGTCTGGACTCATATACAACATGTCGCTTCCACAAGTATGGTTGTCCTAACAATACATCACAAACTTCAAGAGGAGAAACATCACAGAGTAGCTCATCCGTGAAGGGCTTGATGCTGTAGGGAAGGCGACACTGATGGCTAACATGAAGATCTCATCCTTGGTGAATCCACTCGATGGTGTATGACTATGGATGTGCTATAGTCTTTAGGCCCAGTCGCTTCACTACCTCTACTGAAATGATGTTCTTTTGGCTCTCGGTTTCGACAATGAACTGCAGCTGAGAACCCTTCACCCACATCTGTGAGTGGAAGATGCGTTCCCCATCCTCTGGATCATCAAGCTCAATCTTTTGGATATTGGTGGTTGCCATGGTGACACTAGGCACCGCATCGATGTTATGCTTCCCTTTGTCAGTTCACTTATCGCATTCTAATTCAGATTCGGAACCTGTGTCTGTTTCTGAAGCCTTCAACTCGGCCACTAGTGGTTACTTCGCCCGACACTCACTTGTATTGTGAGTGGAGATCTTATGGAACTCACACCATTTTCCCATATCATTCTTCATCTTTGGGGTGTTCTGTTTTTCTTGCAACTTTGTTGGGTTGTCCTGGGTAGCGTCGCCTTAGCTTGGTCCTTTGTTCTATGGTTTGGGGGCACCTTTTCCTTGCTTTGGATTCATGGATCCAAAGTCCCGCTTCTTCTGTTTAAACTTCTTCTCAATCTTGAAAACGTACCACTACGTCTTGTCGAGTGAGGAAATATCCTGGAACTCCATCTCATCTTGGATGTACTTGTGTAGACAGCCGCAGTACTTGAACACCAAATGATGCTCAATATCCCTGATACCCAACTTCATGAAAATGGTATGAAAATTATTTGTGAAATCTGGCACATCTTGGTCCATTCCCTACCATACCGTAGTCCACTTTATGTATTTGTCTTCATAGCTCCCGACAGGGTAATATTGTTCCTTGATGGCATCTTGAAAAGAATTCCAAGTGGGTGTGGCTGAAAATAGCAAGGGTTCACTCTCTTCCTTTGGTTCACAGTAGGTTTCCCACCAATCTTTGACATGTGGGGTGGCTTTAAGAAGTGAAAAAGTAATATTTTCCTGATTGGAAAAGTCATGAACTGAAAAATATCCTTCCAATATATTTAACAATTTATTTACGGTGTCTGCATCTATCAGGCCTTTGAATATGGGAATATCAAAGTTAACTTGTACCTTAAAAGTAGTGGAACCTCCAGAGTGGCAACTGGATGAAGATTCATCACTTGTGGGTAGTCATCGAAGGATCTAGGAAAAGTTATCCATCATTGCATCCCTCTCTTGCTCGAGGGCTTCCGCGAGCAACATTTTGAAAGGATCTCTTGTCCCCTCGTCTTTCTTTTCTTCCGCCATGGGAGGTCGTCGGGTTTCGCGAGGCTGATCCTGCAATGGTTCAACCATATCAAGCCCTAACTCCTTATACCCTTACCTCATTGGGGACATCCAAAGAAAAATAGAGAAAGAGCAGACCGTTATGATACCACTAATCCAAACTTAAACAAGAATGCAACAACTCACAGATATAATCATAAACATAGAGATGGAACATAAAAACACTTCATTTCAATAATAGAAAAATATTGAACTATGCTTACAAACAGAATGGAAATAAGATAGCTCGGGCGATGGTAGCTTATCTCTGAGAAGAGATGTGGTGAGTACATGCATCTAAACTGTGTTATAATTAGGTTCAAGGGCCTTTTTATTATTGAAAAAAATGAGAAAACCCTAAACAACCAAAACCCTAACCCCAGGAGATGTAACACCAAGATTTTGTGGGCCCCTTTGGGGTTATTTGGGTAGTCAACTTCCCAGGGTAACTTGGTCATATTATCTCCATTTGGCGTGTACAACACCTTGTTGGAAAGGTCTCTTTGAGTACTAAAGGTTTCACCGTAGGCCCCTACCTATGGATACAAGCCTGCTGCGGACCCCAAAAAATGTCATTTAAGGGTCAAAACTGCTCCGGAAGTTCAAGGCCTGAAAACTGCTAAAAATAGTAAATGTTGAAATGAACAAGAAAACATATGAAACTGACTAGGGGTTCTAGGTGGAATAGGCGGGTAACCACCAATATCCACCTGGATGAGAAGCTCCACCCTTAGAGCGTGTAGGTTATCTTCGTTAGGTTAAGGGTCTATCTCCTATTTAATTTAGCATGTATGTCACACTTTGTTAAATTTTGGGCATTATATGTTGGGTGTATGCGACTAGATTCCCTTGTCTTGATGTAATTCAAATTATCTATAGTAACGTTGGCTTGGATTTGGACAAGCCATATGTAGTCATTGAATTTATACCACAGTGGATGGAACTATGTAACTCTTCTATGCATTAAGGCATGCATTTCAATAAATAAGAATTTTTTAGTTAGGGTTTAGAATAAATGGAATCTATCATGGTCATCAATTTGAGTTGTTCGGACACACACTCCTATAAAAATTAAATTGTTTAAATTAAACGTAAGAGGAATTTTCTATTCATTTTATTGATGTTTTTCTTCACTAAAGTGGCATTGGTTATTAGAATACAAAACACATTTATGTCCAAGCTAAGTAGAAACCATTTTTGAAGAAAAGAAAAGTATTATATTATATCTTATCAACATAACAATTTCAAGTTAGTATTGACTATATATCAAAATGTGTATTTCATTATAGAAATAATTATAGTGTTCATTATTTCCCTTCATCATACATATGTACAATCATCACACTATGTTTTTCTTTATCGGCCCCACCTCCACCTCCACCTCCATCTTCATTAAACACATCTATTCTCTCTTTGTTAATTTTATCATGATCATGATTAATATTTTTTTTGTTTCAGTAACATTTATAACTAATTTATAAGACCTATGTCCTAAACAAGTTTAAAATTACTAATTCACAATATATTTCACTTATTTAACTCTCGGTTCATTATTTAACTCTCGGTTCATTATAGTTACCCTAGCCCCATGCCCCCACACTGAATTCATCCAAATTCATCCAATTTCAATGGAGCATTCATATTTCTAATCCAAAGACAATACAATTTTCCTACTCCATGTCATAAAATAATACAATCTTGAATGTAGAGTTAAACATTTTAGTTATACAAAACTTTAAAGTTTACTTACATATGTGTTCACTTCGATATAGCCTTTGGACACAAGTTTGTTTTATCCAAATTTCTCTATTCTTTCTTAGGTGGTCTTTGATTTGTATTTAAACTTGTGTGAAATTTCAAATATGTGTTGTTTAGTTGGTTAAGTTAAACACAAGAAATATGGATAACTCTCAAAGAAATAAAACTTACAATTATTATATTATTGCATTTGTGATAGTCTAGTTTTCATTGTTGTTCCTTTATTTTACGTATTATTCTCCTCAATGTCCTCCGCTAATGCATGTATCTCTCCTCTATGTATTTATTAATGATGCTCACAAGGAAGGTTGTGCTCAAGATTTGTCTTGTAGGTGCCACACGCCATTGGAATACAACTTTATGTCATAGACGCAATCTCCTTTTGTGTGAATATTGGAATAAAATAATCTACCACGTCGTCAAACAATTCCTTTTTCAAATTAGAGTCTTGGACTCCAAATTCAAATTTAATACTGGGTAAAAAAGGCTAAATATCTTCTCATTCAACTAAAAATAAAATAGAAATATACAAAAGGGTGGGTGCAAAAAGTTGGTTCTCTATTTCATTCGCATGGAAATGTGCACGCGTTATGAACTTTACGAATGCATGCACACTCTGAATGTGTGTACATGATCTATGATCTAAGAACACAAGCATGTTTATGTTTCAATAACTTTAGCCTCTACTAAAGATCCAATAAACAATCACCCCAAGACCACTTTGTTCCGCGTGGGTTTTATAAACGAAAATAATGTGCACACATCAAAAATGCGTGTGCAATTTTAAGCATGCACATTTTAAAAATGCAGGCACATTATTTTGTGTAGAAATTGTTGGAATCAAATAGCTATTGATAGGGGGCTAAATCAGTAGTATATATATATATATATATATATATATATATATATATATATATATATATATATATATATATATATATATATATATATATATATATATAGTTTATTGTTATAGTCATCGGTATATCTTAATATAAAAGAAACATGATATCAACACATAAGAGTAATTATAAACATCAAGACAAACATGCACAATGAAACACAAGTGTTTCTGGTGGAAACACCCAAGGGACAAAAACCACCCTATTGTTGTTGTGATGCTCTGAATATTTATTAATTCTTCAAATCTCTATTACATCTTTTAGTTTTCCACCACCCCTATAACAATTTAGCTAGCCACTACTAGAAAGCACCCACTGCCCTTGTATTAGCAAGCCACAAATTGTTGGAGGCCCTAACCTCCTGAATCACTCAGGGCTATGATTTCATTCATTTTCTAATTAGAACTCAATCATCAAAGTAACTCTCTTTGTAGCACACTCTCAATAAATCAACATCAACGTATCTCCATAGAAAAGGTCATATCTCAATCACACAATCCAACCATCAAATGTAGTGTAAAGCAAAGCAAGACAACATTTACAATGATGGAGTCAACCTCTGCAACTTCACATCAATTATAAACATTGCTACCTACATACAAAACTTTGATCCATGTTCTTCATCTCCAATACTGCTATCAGATAAATCATCTACTACAAGTGTTCATTCTATCTATTCATTTCCTACACAACAATCTCTGATTTTGTAAGAGCCCTGGGTTAAAAATCAATGCAATGAAGTTAATTAAAGAAAAATAGTAACCAAGGTGGTTGGACGTGTATTCCAAGTTGAATGTTGGGAAAAACATAATGATGGGGATTGCTTGTGATTAATTAATGGATATGGAATTTGGAAAAAGAAATGGCAAAGGAAAAGTGGAATTTATTGGCATTTTATTTATGAAAATAATGGAAAATAGGAGAAAATGAAAGTGAAATGTCATAGGTTACATGTGAGGAGGAAATTGAAGGAAAATAATGGAAAATGAAGAAAATAGAGGCCTCATTGATAAGAATTATTTTGAGGCCTCAGTTTAGGTTGGATATTTCTCTCCATTCTCTCTCTCATACTCTTGGACACTTAGATTTTTCTTGGATCACTCTTGGAGGAGTGTGGCATACTTGGGATTTGGAGCAAGAAGGCAAAGGAAAAGTAGGAAAGTGCAAGAGGAAAATGAGATCCACATCTACTGTGGGTTTTGATTGCAGGTACCAAGTTGCATGTATGATTTCCTTCCTAGTTTTGGCATGCATAGCATATGCATGTGGTTATTTGGCTATGATTTGTCATTGGCATGGAGGACTTCCCAGATTGGCAGTGCTCTTTCCTAGACTTTTCATTTCCTAGATAGCCATGGTAGTGTGGGTTTTACATTTTTTTCCTAGTTGGTGCTCATGTTCCTTACGCCTGTGGGTTGAGTTATTAGTTCCTAGAGCCTTGGTTGGATAAATGCTCTAGAATCCCTATGACAACTAGGGTTGAGTTACTAGTCCTGGAAGATTTGGTTGTAAAAACGCTCTTGAGCCCTTAGTGGGTTGAGTTACTAGTCCTGAAAGCCTTGGTTAGGAAAATTCTCTAGATCCCAATGGGGGTTGTGGGTTGAGTTACTAGTTCTGGAAGTCAGGTTGGAACAAATGCTCTGGAACCCTCAAAAAATTAAATGGAGATTGATCTGGTGATAGTTAGTGATGTCTGACCATCAGGTTGAATCGTTGGTTAAGGGTTGAGGTGCTTAGGCCTCTGGAAGCCCTGGTTTGGTTTTCTTGGTTTATTCCATGATATCCCACATTCGTGCTTTGAATATGGGGTGGGGATGATCTGTTTAAAGAAAGATTTGGTTCAACCCAATTTGTGGTTGGGTGGTAGGTGGAAGTCCCTGACTTGGTTGGATTTGCATATGTCAATAAGATGTCTTTTCCTCTTGTGTTCTATGTGTAAATGTACTTTTTATTATGTGGTTATAATGGTTTTTCTAATATTGTTATTTATCTAGTTATAACTTGGTTATAAGTATAGTTTTAGGACAATCTTGAGTTATTGCCCTGTTAAAAAGGAAAATGACCTTCTCATCAACTCAGAGGAGAAGGGCAAGATCATTGAAATATTGACCAAGTTCACATGCCTTTTTTCCAAGATAACGCTCTCCAGGAACTAGCAAGATGCTTTATAAAGCTTCCTAACCATGCATCAGGTGTGTTAGTCCCTAGGGTAACTTTGTTTGTTGCCTCGAGAGGTGTGTTAGTCAACTTAAGTGAGTTTCTGGATGTCAAAGGAGCAAGTTGACTAAGAAACATCACTATATTCACTCCTATGTTAGCTCATAAAGTAGGGAAACATCCATATTCGACCTGTTTGGGGAAATTTATATTCCCAATGGAGTCTACAAATAGAGAAAGAGCAATAATGCATGGAAACATATCTAGCTTTTCCCAAAATATATCATGAAGGATTTCGCAAGGCTTATCCTCTCATGCTATATATTTGAGGCTAGGGCCATTGTGAAAGGGGTCAAAAGTATTGAAGGGATTTCCTATTGATTGTTGAAGCTTGTATTAAACATTGGCTCTTCAAGAGGTTAAGAAGAGAGAGAGAGAGAGGAGTTGGAGGGGTAAGGGAAGACTTATGGAAGTGATGGTTTTAATCACTCTTTTCTATCATTAATATAGACATGCAGTTTTATTTTCCACTCCATGGCGTTGGTATTGTGATTTATTTACATTTTCATGCAACACTAATGATAAAGAGTAGCTTATATGTATGCAATTAGATATCCCTATTTATTATTATATTTATTGATGAAGTTATATGTTGTGATATTACACCTTGTCTTTTTCATGTGCAAGTATTGATATTGGAGCTAGCTAAGGGGTCTGCCACTCCACTACTTTGCGTTCTCCATCAACACCACACCAAGACCTCAGGTAACAATTCTTCTTCTTACTTTGATTATGATTTCACTAATACAGATATGTGCATGTGTATCTAGGCCAGCTGCTTCTAATTTGAATATCTGCGAAGGATCCCGAGAAGACCCTTAAGGGTATCACCACCACCAAACACCCATGCATTAATTCCCTATAGTAGAATTGGCGACTCCACTGGGGACTACACTTAGTTCCTAGTTTTCTCCCAGAAAGTTCCAACATCTCCCTTTCTTCTAGGCCTTCTTGCACTCCTGATCCTCTTTCTGACCATTAAGGACTATACAACACCCTTCTCTCAGTGCTCAGCGTTAGATCTGATCCCCATAGCCTTGTTTTCATGCCTATTCCTCACTAACACACCCTGCCAGTGAAAACAATGATTTAGAAAGCATTATGGCCTTGCAAACAGAGTGTTAATGGAGCCACTAACTCTATGTGTCCTCTGTTACACTGCGTTAGCGAGCCACTTCTTGATAAGTAGCCAGTTGTGTGACCTCATGGGTTGGGAAAGTTGCTTGTAGACTTATTAAGGATTTGTAGCTATGCATGTTTGATTGATATCTTACTCCTGAACAAAATTTTATTTTTAGGAAAATAGATTTACTACTTAAGTTTTTCGTAAAAAAAAAGAAAACACATTTTTTTTTTACAGTTTTTCTTCTTAGTTGGTTAGATATGCATTTATTTGGTTTTAAAAGTTGTTAGAGAGAATTGTAGTTCTTTCGGTTGTGATTGTGTTTTACTGTACTAGATCCATGGTATATATTGATGTATAAATGACTCCTTCCTTGTAGAAGCAACTCGTTCATCGAAGTGAAATATTAAAGCATTATTTGTGCATGGTTTGAGTGAGAGCCCGACATAACTTCATATGTCAACACCCCCACCGAAGACTTTAAAAAAGTACATTTAAAATTTACATCATAATAAAATCAATCAAAAACTCGTTTTTGAGTAAACACATATTAGTTTAGGCTAGGATTGGGTTAGGCATTTGTGAGTTAACTGCCCAAGATCATACACCGAAACTAGTGTCATTAACGAGGGAAAGCATTCTACACTCATACTATTTGGGACCACTATAGTAAAAGCGGACCTAAATATGACACAACATCAGAC
Source organism: Pinus tabuliformis (assembly GCA_031772625.1). NCBI lineage: Eukaryota > Viridiplantae > Streptophyta > Pinopsida > Pinales > Pinaceae > Pinus > Pinus tabuliformis. Next base: position 167,625,525 of record CM062814.1, read on the forward strand.
TGTAAATGAAGCTAGCCCACATTTTCTTACATCTCCTTTGGGTATTCTGTGTATCTTGGATCCCTTCGGGGATGTTGGAGCTGAGTCGGGGACTCAGGTATCCTACCCGCACAACATACTGTATGTGACTATCTCCCCCGGGTAGTACTTGTGATTTGAGGAAACCATAGTGGCCATAATTTTAGGGATGAACACAAGGTGACTGGGGCAGGCTACCCTGGTACCTAAAATAGACGAACCTACTTTGTCTTTAGTTTTTGGGAGGGTGCTTATCTTCACGAGAGTACTTGGCCCCTTAATCTAAGGTTCGGGTGAAGCTGAATGATGCAGGGTTACCCATACACATACCCACAGTATGCATATAAATGCTTTCACTTAATAGTCCCAAGTATTTAACTCCCTAAGGAGTCAAATCTTTAACTATCAATGGTTAAGGTCCCTTTATCAGTTTATTTACATCGAAACACAATCACCCCGCTTTAAACCCTCTATCGAAAGTATTCAACCCTTTTTAACCTTCATATAAGACTTTATTAAAGCCTTCCTTCTAAATCCTTCTATCGGGAATTAAACCCCTCTTCAATCCTTTATAAAACCATGAGCTGCATATATAACAACCTTTTCTCCTTAAACCATTGGTTAATATATATAAAAACACACAAAAACACATATCTGCGCTAAATCCCTTATAATCGATTTCTTACCTTTTCTGCCTTTCGTACAGTCTTGGCATGCTTTCCAAGGTTATACTTTTATCGCAATCAACCACCGAGAGGTAATACATATGTTTTAGTCTTAAAAGACTCGGACCCACACTTTACGCAAATACATGGAATACATAGGAAATCCACTCTGAATCACATATAGAAGATCTCAAATATTATAGATTCACCACTATATATGTCGTCGAGTCCGCCTTCTATGTTAACCTTCTACTGCCAATCCTCCAAACTCTAATAAGCGATCATGCCGATCTCCAATCTCCACTTCCCCGATATGCAATGGCCAATTTAATCATGACCATCGATCAAGTTCATGATCCGATGGTCGATGATTAATCACACGATCACAATCACTTGACCATTGTATTTAACTTTGCACTTAAAAGTTCCAATCCGATATTTCTTACAGACCCGATAGGGTTATGTGTTATGTTTGATAAGTTTTCGTGTTCGGTTACATATCGCATGAAAAGTTGCAATGCAATCCTGATTGTTTCACCATCGCGATTCAATATTGGCTGTTGATCTCCAAGATCTGACGGCTACTGTGCATCATTCCTTCAATTCTCTACTATTCTATTTTCTTGTGATTGCACCATTTTTCAATGTTTCTATGGGTTTCGACTTCCTTCAAAGCTCTGGTATCTCAGTGTTTTTAACTGCACACTCCCTCTTAAGCTTGAATTGGATCATTGTAATGGATTCATTACTCCATTATGGTCCTCCAAATAGATTCCAAGACTCATTACTGTCCTTTGTCCCACACTCCTCTTTCCATTCTCTGAACTTCACCTACATGAATATATATATATATATATATATATATATATATATATATATATATATATATTCCATTCTTGGATATACACATAATTTATCAGTCAACACTCGAATCACATGTCTACGCACTCAAAATTGAATTCTCTATGTATAAATACATAAACAGATTATTACATATTGAGACTTTGTTTCTCTCTGGTCTGATCTTCTAATTAATGGCCTTTGTTCATTATCCGCCCGTAGGCTTACAAACACTCCAATCTACTATCTATCGATCCTATCTAACCTCTCTCTCTCGCTCACTAACCCTTTGAATTGTGCCAATAGATCATATTTTATACAAGAATGGGTTCATGAACCAATTCTAGTTTAGAACTAGAAATCTCTCACTCTCTCCTAAAAAGTCTCTTCAACCCCACTCTTTTCTAAACCAACGCTAAATCAAGCTTTCAAACCCCTCATATCCTATTTAAAGCCAAATAAATCTAAATGTTTGGTTTGATCTCCACACAGGGAGGATCAATCAATCACATACACCCTTTTCACATATTTGACAATAAATAAACACTCGCACACACTTAAATAGATAAAATTAACTAAACCCTTGTCTTCCAACCCCTTGCTAGTCACAACATGTGATCATGCTATCACATTGCTGACTAGGACTGAATGCTCTTGCATTAGTGTTACACAAAAATATCGTCACCATGATTATTTGCAGTCAGTATGGGTCTATCATCACTTGTACTGTCCTCCTAAGCAAGTCTCAGACCTCAGCTCTTCAAGTCAAGCTTTGAAAATGAGAGAAAGACATTAAAAATCAACAAAAATCTGGTGCTGCACTTTCTTTCACTGTTTACAAAAAATGCGGACCTGCCCACTCTGTCCCTAAAGGAGTGGGTGCAGACCTCTGTGAAAGTCAAAAAGGCGCAAGTTTATTCTAAAAAACTCACTTTGGGTTAATTCTAGATTATTCTAGAAGGAATTTTGACGTGGATTGGTCGCTCTTAGGTGGTTCATGCATCCCAAAAGAGAAGGAGCTAATCCCTTGATGAGAGGATCTATCCCTTTGAAGGAGGGCTTTATGCCTTTGAAGGAGGACCTAGTAACTTCCCTCCATTGCAATATCAATTAAGGCATTGGGCTGGTTGCTAGAGAGGTTAGAAGCTGAACATTTTTTAGGGTAAATGCTGGTGGAATTGAGACTTCCTAGTTAAGCTTGAGAGGAGAGATCACATACCTTTTTGGCTTCATTGGGAAGAGAGTGAAACTTGTCAAAGTAAAGGAGACTTCTTGTTGGACCCTGGGAGGAGCTTGTACAACATCAAGGCACAAGTTGTAAAGTTCTTCTTTGATTTGAATTGATACAATCAAATTTATTTTTCTCAACAAATTGTCTTATGTCATTTGTTTCATGAATTCCTTGATCTTCATGTTAAAGATGCTTTATGATATTGGATTTTCAGATGTTATTTAATTTTTTTGCTTGTTTGTGTTTGCAGATTCGCAACAAGGGAGCTTGTTACAGGGAAAGGTGTCTATATAGAACTGCTCTATCCCACTAAGGTGCGACAGCTGCCTTAGAAACAAACATAGAAAAGCTACTTTCGTTTTTTCCTTTATGAATTATAGATAGAGGGGAACAGAAAGACCAACCTCTGCCTTGCGCTAATCTCCCGATTTGATCCCTCTCTTCTTTGATAGTCCTCAGCTACCTGCTCCCTTGCATGCCCTGCTTCACAAAGCACCTGTAAGATCACAAAAGCATAGAAATATACAAAGACATGGATCTATAATCATAAACAATCTAGGATCGGATGTAAATTGACCATACAAATGTAACAAGCATCAATGACACAAAAGCATGGAGGAAAACTCAAATAGTCTTTATTGATAAACAAGAAAAGAGCCAAGAGGAGTTACAACCAGTTGTTCTGACCCAGCATCAACCTCCCAGCAAAGAAGCCCCTCTTCACCTCAAACAAAGCTTAGATCACCCAACAATCTGATGTTTGTCTCAAGAAACCAACAACAATTCCTTACAATATGCAAAATTCCAGCCTCTGGATCTCTAGGATGAGGGATCCATATATAGATATCTGTAAGGGGGATGAGTAAGCTTGTGATTTGATTAGTGTCTTCTCTCTGATATTCCTGGCTTCCACTTCGAGACTGATGGTCTCTTACTCATCCTTGGTCGAATTCAGTGAGGCAAGTGTCACAGGAGAAGATTCTAGAAGCTTCCATTGCCTCTCCACCTCGTAGAATGACACTGCCATTTGTTATTTCTCGCCCATCGCACCCCACAGAAGAGACTTTTGAATTGAAACGCACCCTCACAGTGTATTTGGGTGAGATGCAACGCACTTAGCCAGTGGAGCAGCTGCAATGATCCTGTTTTGACCAATTCTGAGCAGTTTCTCATGGAGGACTTCTGGGAGAAGATGTAATCTGTTGACCTTGTTCCTTTAGGGGTTAGAACAACACTGTTAGGGACTTAGGAGCCCTTGGTTTATGGACATTTCATGCTTGGGGTTGTAGGGCCCAAAAATGTCTATAACAGTTGCCCCCTAAAGTATGAGGCCGTTAATCTTTTGATGTCGGGTGAAATGCTTTATTATGAGGATCCGAAGTTCTTTCAATGCTGCGAGGAGACCTATAATAAGATACAATATAATACATTATCTTCATACTATTTTCATGATCTAGCTGAGGCGGGCATTCCCATGCTCAGCTTTATAAATTCATTTTCATGTACATAGGACAGACAATCGTTTGAGTGTAGACTGATGATTCTGATAGAGCCATCATTCTTTTGAGTGGATGATTATCTGTGCAGCAATGATGTACATTTAATGTCTTAATTTTCCCTTAATATATATCGCAGCCCGGATGGATGAAACTAGATCCGGGGTCTTCAATCTCATCCGATCTTCACTCAAAGTACAAGTCGATCCATGTGAGAAATGTTCTGAAGTCGAACATGGAAAGACATCGCTTGATTACCAGTCAATGATGTAAACTGTTAACAAGCGCGAGAGGAATCACCGATAATGATAATGACCCTCAAGGTACTGCAGTACAATTCATGTGGTGTGAATAAAGGACTTGGCGTCAAACACCACGCAAAATCTTTCGGTCGAAGGCCATTGATGTAAACCTGTCGTCGGAAGTGAGAAACTTGCCATTGAGGCATGCAAGCTTCAAAGTTCTGAATGGGGTGTTCCTAGATCAACTTCTTGGATAATGAGCTGATGTCGACAAGAAGTGATCCGTCACAGGAGGGCCTTAATGAATCCCACATCAATGGCACAAAACGGAGCAAATGATTTTAATGGAGGTGAAAACAATCTGGTGATATAAGGTTTAGGGTGGCGGTCATGAAAGAATGGAGTATAATGTATGGTAGTGGGTGAGACACAGGTGAATTCTCTGAATGACTTCTCTTGAACATATCGGCGACACTGATGTGATGGATTGGTAGCATTAACCCCAAATGTGGATGGTATGGCGTGACCATGGTGATGTGACCGGTGAATGAAACAACCCAACCCGACTCGGACACAGAGTGGAAGTGTCATGTTCAAGAGCGACTTGCTACCAACAAAGTTTCTTCAAGTTTTCTTCCCAATTTTCCCCAGTCATTGCTGACTAGTACCTCTTTATTTTTGTCAAGCTTGAGGAGGATAACATATGCTTGTTCTATGATTTGCCCTTCGGGAAAACCCATCGCTATGTTTTAACGAGCCTAGCGATAGTGAAACTCGTTCTCGTCTATAGACAAGTTTGTCGCTATTATACTTTTAACAAGTTTAACAACAAAGATAACTCGGTCCTTTTCAATTTTAGAGAGTCTATAAAAGGAACGTAAAGGTAACTCCAAAATTCCTTTCTCGTCATCTAATCCCTTAAGTCCGAAAAAGTATAAAACAATACAGAAGGGATGAATTTTCGATACTTTTAACGAGCCGAACAAAACAAGCGCTCGATTTTTTTGTGTAATAATCCCTCAGGTCCAAAAATATTAAAATCTAGAGGAGGGATAGCACTTCCTATCCCTTTAACGAGCTGGAGAGACCAATGGCTCAGAAATCTTTTCATATATTACGAGTCAATTGAAAACATCTTAAAGGAGACTCGTATTTTGAGGAACGAGTGATAAAATGGGTAGCAGATAATTCCAGGTAAGGTTTGGAATTTTCCAATCACGTCAACGTCACAAGGATGGCTAGTGAAATCACTCTTTGAAGCTGTTCCTCAAAATGGGTAAACAATCAAATGGAGGTGAATGATCGGCCAATGAAAAAGTGGAGGTGACGGTGCAAACACGACCAAGGCTTTAATGGCAGAAGTACTACATTCACGATGGTTATTTACCGGGGAATAGTTCATTTTTTAACAAGCTTAAACGCGGGGGGAAACATTTGCTCATGGCTTATGTTTATTTTTTAACGAGCTTGAACTATGTGCTAAAACTGCTCGATTGAATGGTTTCTTTTTTGATTTTACCATAAATAGCTTTGTTCTTTCAAATATTGTACTGTATTTTCAAATGCTTCATCAAACTAGTCAAAAATGAACTATATATGCTTGAAAACAAGTTAGAACACTAATATTTTACTTTGAACTACGTAAAAAGTAATGAAAAAGTGTTTTTACCTCTCATTTTACCATTTCATTTGAAATTTGGTTTGTTGGAGCTTTGGAGGTGCTTTCCCCCTTTAATTTTCATTAGTTGATTTCGGGAGATTCTATGGACGATTCTCGGCGCCGTCTAGACCAGGTAGGAGCTAAACTTGAGCTCTTCCATTTCATGGCTTCCATTTTACATTCTGAGCTTGATTCCTAGTTTTTCTGAGCCTCTGGGGTTTGAAAAACTCGTTCTGCCTTTAGCGCACCCTCTGTGTATCGAAAGGTGCGTTGAATTTTGGCCTGTTTAAAGGGCATCTGACATGCAATGCACCCAGAGCACTACTGCAGGTGCGATGGGTGCAGAGAAGGAATTCTGTGCACAATTTTTGATGGAAATTTTGCCTGTTTCTTACCAAAATTAGGATCTAACTCTTCTCTTGTTTGTTTTTCAGATATCTTTGGAGTAAGATGACCATTACATGGCGAGGACACGAGCATGAAGAGGAGGACATGCTTGCCCTACATGATCCGGTTACAGTAAACGCACTGCGGAACTGTGGCTTGCTGAAGTTTTTCCGCATTTCTAGCATGAGACAACAGATCAACTTACTGCAGTATTTGCTCGATGCTTGGGATCCTACCAACCAGGTTTTCTAGATCAGGGGAAAATCTATCCCCTTGACTGTAGTAGACATCTATTTCTTGACTGGCTTGTCGAGGGGGGGTGCCCCCATCTCTTTATCAGGTTCGGCTCGAGGAGGTGACTCTGTGAGAGATTATGTTCGCTCGTACTGTAGAGAGGGATCTCAGCCGAGTAAAGACGGCAAGATCATCATCCGTGATGTCACTGACAGGTCCCTCAGGACTATTCTATTTACTTTTGGTAGGATGGTCGGTGGTGTGGCTCTTCATGTAGCGAACCGATCTTATATGCAATATGCCTTGGAATGCCTCCAACTGAAGGTGTTCAACTGGTGTGACGCAGTACTTCTTGTGATGAAATAACAGTTTACCAAGATAAAGAGCGGGAGGTTGAAGAACTTTGGGTATGGTTCTATTTTGACCGCCTTTGCCTTGGAGAAGATACCACTGATGCAGCCGTAGTATATTGCACTCGATTTACCTTCACCTACTGAACCACGTATGCAGAGATGGGTTGACCATATGTCTAGGCATGCTGGTCAGTCTCAAATTTCATTTTCTGATACCTTCTTCAGGTGGTTTGATCTTCAGGAGATGGTTTATTCCGAGTATCCATATGCTGGCATGGACTTCTGAGGTGATCCAGATTTAGTACTGTCGGATGGCGAACAGTGGGGCGCCATTGGTAAAATATTTGACCATATTCTTGTTTATCGTTTTTCATTTATAATGTCCTTGTGCTTTATTCTATCAATACTTTAATCAAAATCATGTGTACATGCAGATGTTGGTCCTGTTCGTCCAGTAGCTCGCCTGAGAGTACCAGCTGCCGCCCCAGCAAGAGAGGTTGTCGAAAGGGCTATCCTTCATGACCTCGATGTGGCCGAGACTCTCACAACGTTACAGAAGCAGGTTGAGGGCCTCATTCTTGGTATTACAGATGTGAGGACTGACGAGCTACCTTTGAGGCTACAACGACATACTACTGGTGTGCCAAGACGATGGACTCGTCTCTTACGCATGATCGCACAGGCTGTGACTTGCTATCACGAGCATCATTAGACTAGGGTGACCCCTAGAATTTTGAGTTTTTGGGTCACTTGACCGATTTTGTCTTGGTTACAGAACATTATGTGTAAACCATAAACAGTTATATATATTTTTTATTTTCGGAGTTTTATTTTGGTTAAGTTACATGATCCAAATGCAAACTTTGATGGTATGTTTCTTTTTATAAATGTTGCAAATGTCTATCTAACACATAATTTGCTAATGAGTCAGTTAATTTGTTTAAGTTTCTGGAAATGTGTTGATATTGAATAAAATCAAATTGTCTTTCCAAAATCTTAACCCTTAGGAACATGCGATAAATAGCTGGGTTTCGAACGGAATATATGCCAATGAGTTGTAGTATTACGAGTTGTGAGTCTAGCCTGACAATTAGTCGGCATATACCATGTGTGATGGCATCAGAGAGAAGTTTTATCAATGCACTATATTCAGCGATGTTATTTGCTGATCGACCAATACATACCCCTTTGAAACTTACTAACTCGCCGCTTGGATCAAAAATAGCCCAGGCTGCGGAAGATAGGTTCCGCGAACTACGACTCACTCCATCAACATATCCAACACATGACTCCAATAGGTTTGACATCTGCAACAAATGTAAAAAGTGGATTACTTGACCAAAATAAACACTTTAGCGAAAACGAAAACATAACAAAAGCATACAGGTTACCATTATGCATAGTAATGCTTGAGGTACAACCCATTACGAGGTTGAGCCAGTGGAATTCCATCATAATCCATTAACTCGTAGGCTCCTTTTGCTAACACTTGTTTAACAATATAGGGGCCCATCCATAAAGACTTAAATTTACCTGCTCCCAATTTATCGGATTCTTGGTCGTAAAGCAAGACCAAGTCACCTTCTGAGAATACACGGGGTTTGACAGTTTTGTCGAACTGCGCCTTGACTCGTTTCTTATGGGCTTTGTTAGCCAAAGTGGCATCATGACGGGTTTCATCCAATTGGATTAATTCCAAGAAACGAGATTCTTCTTCTGAAGTTCCGGGGAGGAGATCAATTGCGAGTTTGAGAGACAAGATTTCGCACTGGATTGGTAAGACTGCTTCCAGGCCATATACCAGTTGGAAAGGTGTAAACCCGGTTGCATTCCTTACCGATGTCTGGTAAGCCCACAAAGCTGAGTACAGGATTAGGTTCCATCTTCTCTTGTGAACTCCAATCATCCTTTGCAGCATGCATTTCAGGACCTTGTTGATTGCTTCAACTTGTCCGTTGGCTTGCGGATAATATGGAGTAGAGCTGTCGTGAGACAACCGTAGTTTGGCAGCTAATTCGACCATCATGTGATTGCGAAAATGCGATCCATGATCTGTGACTATAGCCTATGGCACGCCGAATCTGGTGACTACATGATTGAAAAAGAAGAGGGCAGCTGTTTCACCAGTATTATCTAATGTAGGCATCGCCTCGGCCCATTTGGTAAAATAGTCAAGTGTGACTATGATATACCCATGCCCCCCGGTCGAGGTGGGGTTACATGTCATGAAATCGATGCCCCATTTGGCGAATGGCCCAACTATAACTATTGGCTGCAGAGGTGCGAGTGGTCTTCTGGTTTTGCTATCGAAAATTCGACAAGCATGGCAACTTCTGACTACAGTTATGCAATCTCTGAACATTATTGGCCAGAAGTATCCTGCTCGTAAGATTTTTTGCGCTGTAGCATATCCAGATTGATGCCCCCCACACGCGCCGGCCTCCTCATGGGTGAGGCACCTTCTCAGAACTGTATCGATACCACGATGGTAAAGTGTATCACCGACGATCATGTAGTCTTTTGCTTGGTATCGAATATGTTTTTGTTCAGAGTGGGAGGTGTTTGGCCTGTATTTTTGGGTTTGGAGATAAATGATTATATCTCCATACCACTCATTGCTTGAAGATATCAGAAACAAACTTTCGTCCACGATTGTTTCTTCGGATGTTTCATCATTGGACGACGATGGGAGATCGCACAATAATTCTGCGAAAACTAGAGCTTTCTTTGACTTGGATTTTACAAATCCCAGATCAAACTCTTGTAGGATTGCTATCCATTTTGAATATCTTCCCCCTAGAAACTATCGCGACAATATATAAGTCATGGGGTTTCAATCTGACAAAATGGAAGTTTTCCGAAAGAGGACATAGTGTCGAAATCTCTGTATCGCTTGAACAGCTGTGAGTGCTAGCTTTTCAACGTAAGAATATTTGCTTTCTATATCATTTAAGTTTTTACTCAAATAATATATAGGATGTTCAATTCCATCGACTTCTTGAACTAAAACCATTGCGATGGTCGTATCCGCTGCAGCCAGATACAGGTTAAAATATTTTTGATAATCAAGAGCGTACATTAATGATGCTTTCATTAGTGATTCTATTAAAGCATCAAAGGAAGCTTGTGCAACCTGATCCCAGACAAAGGGCACTTCCTTTTTCAAAAGACGTGTATAACCTTTAGCAAGTTCGGTGTAATTTGGAATGAACCTCCTCAGAAAGTTCGCTTTCCCTTGGAGTTTTTGAATCTGAAGCAAATTCGAAGGTGGAGGCAAATTTATGATTGCCTGGACCTTACATGGGTCGAGACGAATCCCATCCTTCAAGACTACAAAGCCAAGTAAATGACCAGAACTGACGCAAAATACACATTTGTCTGGATTGAGTCGTATCTTGTAGTGTTGCCAACGTAAAAATATCGCTCTTAAATGTTGCGGGTGATCACTCCGCTTTTGTGAATGAGCCGGAAGGTCATCGAGATATGGTTGAACGATGTTTTTGATTTCATGGAAGGCATAATTCATTTCCCTCTGAAACGTTGCCCCTGTGTTCTTTAAACCAAAGGGTAATTTTCGATATGCGAATGTGCCCCATGGACAAATAAATGCAGTCTTTGACTGATCCTGTGGGCTGATATTTATTTGATTATACCCAGAGAATCCATTCATGAATGAAAAGATTTCGCATCCGGCGCATTCATCAATTATCTGGTCGATGAAGGGTGTAGGGTAGTTGTCTTTTGGACAAGCTTGATTTACATCCATATAATTGACGCACACTCTAATTGTTCCTTGTTTTTTCATAACAGGGACAATATTCGATACCCAATCGGTTAGAGGAACCGGGTAGATGAAACCAACATGGAGAATTTTTTCAACTTCTGCCTTAATGGTAGCGACTTTCTTGGGGTTGCACCTGCCGTAGCCATTGTCGTACTAGTTTGACATCTAGATACATCTTAATTTCGTGTTCAACAATACTCGAGTCAATGCCTGGCATTTCACTATATGACCAAGCAAAGACATCTCTGAATTCGTGAAAAATAAAGTTATATATTTCGAGTTCTGAAGGAGAACAACATTTGCCAACATAAATATTCTCTACAACATCTGTTTTGGTCGAGATATTTATGGCGATAGTCTCTTCAATGTTGGACAAGTTTCGCTCAGAATCCACCATGTTTATAGTATTTGATAGTAAATCAAAAACTGAAGGATGATAAAGATCATCTTGAGTATCTTCTCTACAATCCGGAAGAAGGGAACGATGGTGGGAATCATTCCATGGTGCCCCTTCAATTACCATTGATTGGACAATTCCTTCGTCGGTGACATGCACTCGCGACCAAGGATCTGAAGGGGTACCATATTCTTTAGACCTATCTATCCAAACGCTTGATGAGCGTTGATTTGGGTTTGCCTCCCATGCTAGGAACATTGATTGCTACAATATTTCCATTGGGCTTGGGGGAAAAACCATTGCATGATCCATGTTGATATCGTTTTCTGAGATCTTTTTAGAAGATATCATATTGCAGGTTCCTATTGACGCTACTTCCGCCAGGTTGATTGGAGGTGGAAGGGCGAAAGTTCCCATTAATATAGGATCTTTTAGTAGGCCTACTCCGATATTTTGAAGCGAATGGGGGCTTCCATGGATCATGGGAATGCTTCCCGTAACTTGAGAACCATTGGGTAGGAAGTTTTGTTGATCGACGATTGTAATCCCTCCTTGAAAGGGAAATGCAATCTTCCTAAAATAGGTCGACACAACAGTAGCCATAGCATATATACATGGTCTTCCTAGTAGGATGTTGTAATCAAGATTTCCATCGATTACTTCAACATCTATTTCTACCGTTTTCCTTCCTAGTTCAACTTTCAAGTTACTTAGAATACCATATGGGGTATATGTCATTCCGTCAAATGCTTTTAATTTCGTCGAAGATCACGAAAAGGTTGGAGATCCTAAAGTTTTCCAGCAACTCATCGACATAATGCATGTAGATGCTCCCTCATCAATAATTGTTTGATGAACAGTTTTATTGAGGGATTTCACTTGAACAAGGAAAGCTAGTTGAGCTGGTAATTTAGGATCGTATCCTTTATGGTCGAAGGACACAAGATTGGAATCCTTTGGGTCTATCCCACCAATGGCTGATAATAAAGCCTGCCTTTGTGATGGGCAATTCTGTAGTACTTCAAGAGTCGACATAGCGGATGGCGATTGTGCCAAATCTTCCACTATATTATAATGTTGTGCCGCGCTAGCGCGGCGATTAAACGTCGACTTGTGTACTACTCCCTTTGGCAGTTTTATTGTCAATTTAGGAATGATGGGCGGCACAACTTCTGTCGAAGTTGTTGTCGAACTACTAGGTTGATCTTTATCATTGTTATTCGACAACTGTGGATTCCCATAATCTTTGTTCCTTGTCGATATCAAAGCATCATTTTTCTGTTTTGAAAACGACGACATTAGCACTTGAGATGGGGAAGCATTTCCACTTTCAACCAAATTTTTTCTTGGATTTGGAAACGGATCAGTTAACACTACAGAGGTTTTTGAATTCTTCAAGAATTTCTTAAGCTCAGCTCTGTGTGGACAATTTGTGGTCCAATGATCCTCATCGCATATGAAGCATGGATTTTTTTGTTTCCTATCTCCAAGAGGGTTTGAAGAAGATTTTTCAGGTGATGATTCCTCATGTTTCTTCTTCTTCCCTTTGCCTTTCTTCTTGCTCCCTGGTTGTTTGGTTTCTTTGCCTTTATCTGTTGATATGGCATTTACTTCCGAAGCAAGAAGTTCATCTTTTGCATTTTGACTTGAAAACTTACGGGCATTTTTGGATGTATCCTTTGTCGATTTCATGTCTGTTGTGCCAATCACACCATCGCCAGCATGAGAGTCATTGTTTGATTTAGGAGGAGGAGGAATTGAGAATTTCGGTCTAGGGGCATGAGGTATTTTATCGTAGAGTGTGTCGGACTGAGTGTAAATCAAGTCCAAATATTGTGCACGAGCGATGACTTGCTCTTCTGTTATGACTCCCCGCTTTGCCACATCTTCCGTGATGGAAGGTAGTAATGACTTGATAAACCATTCAGCTACGAGCTGATCGGGGACATACGTTTTCACCATTCTACGACGACGTCGCCACTCATGTATATGATCAGATATGTGAGTGGTCGTTGTCTGTTTGAAGTTGGTAAGAAGTTTTGTTCCCATTTCGTACCTTATTGGTAACTGAAAATGGGTTAAAAAGGTTGTGGCTAAGGTACTGAAGTTGTCGAACAAAGATCTAGGCAATTCGATGTACCATTTTGCCGCTGGACCCGTTAACGTCCTCTGAAAGAGGCGAAGTCTTATCGAATCATCATTTAGGGTGTTTGATGAACCCCATAGATGAAAGGTCATCACATGATTCGATGGACCTTCACCCGGATTTCCATTAAATTTAGGAATATCTGATGGAAGTTTATGCGGAATCGCTGGCCACCAAGGGGCGTAAGCGATTGAATCGTTTGTTAACCTATTTAAATCAGGTAACTCTAAAGTCGCCACAAAGGGTAACTGCTGATTCAGGTTAGGTGAAGCATACCTAGGATAAGATGGGATTGCCTAAGCAGTTGGTCTTTGCATACCGGCATAATACATTTGATGCTGGTAACTTTGGTAAGGTTGGTGGGCATGACCATTGTAAAATGGTTGATTTTGACCGTTTTGAATATACGGCTATCCACTATTTTCAAACATTTGTTGCTCAGAACCTTGGTATACTTGTTGGAATTGTAGTTGTTGGTATTGTACTAGCCATGGTTGTGAAGCCATGTGTTGTTGATCGATACTAATAGTTTGACCAAGATGAGGGGTAATTGTACCCGTCTGAACCTATGTCATTCCACCAGTTTGCGATTGTGGTTGAATCACAGGGTCAAGGGGCTGTTGCATTACAACCTGAGAAACCTGAGGTTGGCATACAACATGCAACGCTTGAACTTGCGACACTGTCACAATAGCTGGCGTAGTTGGTATATTTGACATAGGTAAGCATTGTTGCATCGAGTATACAACTCTTGGTTGTTGAGGTAGTATAGGTACCCAACCGTTTGAGGTAATTCCAGTATAACCTGAATGTTGTTGTGAACTCCCATATAGATATCCTCCTGGAGGGGATAATGAAAGGGTATACTGCCTCCCATACAGTGGTAATCCAGAACTCAAGAGAATGGTTTTCCCTTGGGAGTCGGACTGCCCAAATTAACCTCCAAATGGATCAATTTGTTGAGACTCAACATAAGAGTTTCCAAATATTATTTCGGATGAACAAACAAGAACAGACCATACTGTCGAAATGGCCCCTGAGTGGGCTCCTTCTAGTGGTTGAGAGCTAGTCGGGACAAATGGTATACCGGCGAACATTGTTGGAGTGATAGCAGGGAGTTCTGCCGTCGCTGTGTCAGACGACACAGTCCTAGATGTTGACGATTGTTCAGACATTTGTAGTCTATCCAAAATATTACCTGGCGATTCTACAGGAGCTTCCACTGGTGGTGGACTAACTTCTGATGAAGAAGGATATAGAGTGATCCCGACTCTAAATTGCGATGGAGTACTTGTTGGAGGATCTTTTACAATATCTTCTATGGCAATCAAACCAGGTGGAAGGGGAAGACCGTCAGGTCCGTAGAATATTTCTGGTGCCGAAGAAGGTATGGTATCGGCAGCGACAGATGTTTGAAGAGCAAGACTCTCTGAACCGGTTGAAAATGGAACTGGTTCGATAACACAAGTGTTTACTCTCAAACTAGGATCAGTATCACTATCCTTCTGTGGCTGCTGAACTTCTTCTATAGAGGGAGGGATTCCAGAAATGTTTGGAGTAACTGGAGTCTCTATTGTTATTGGAACACTTGTTCTAACTTCAACAAGAGATTTGGAACCAGTTAAACGAGTTCGCTTTGTCCGTACTTGCTTCGATTCCGGAGACAAAGATGGTTGACTCGTAAGCCTCCGCGAACGACAGGGTTTCAATTGACTTTCTTACACGATTGCGGATTACTCGATCAACTAAAATAAAGGGGAAGTATGTTTCCGCATTAAATGAATTTTAGATGCTTTGACACAACTTGTTTTTTCAATTTTTAAGAGTCGAAAAAAAACAAAAGATGACTCTAGTCTCCTTCGATTTTTAATGAGTTTGAAGGGACAAGTGCTCAGATGGACCTTTTCCGTTAAGGAGTCTGAAAAGGAATGAAAGGGACTGCTCTGGAAATATAGGTAGAGGGATTACTAAACCAATCGAAAAACTGCAGAATACTTTTTACGGTACGGCAGTCAATCTTCCCGAATGCTGTGTTCAGTGCATTTCGATCGATAGGGCGGCAGACATGACTTCCTATGGATAAAGGATTAAGCCTATTGGGGTCTCCCAAAATATACTCGACGGTACGTGGGAGCACAAGTCTGTACTGGCACTTATCGTCTCAAAGTGGAGGAATCACCCAACCATCAGTGAGAACAATAGTTACCAGGCTTTACAACACCAGAATACGTCTCTAGCCTAGACTTCTAAATGTTGTGCGTTAAGTTCCAAAGCGTTGTTAGATTCATTGAATTTATTTTAAGTTGATATTGTTTATGAAGTTTGCCTTTTGGGTTCACCATGAGATGTAGATGTAATTCCTAAAATGCAATCTAAGATGATAAAAAAACTTTTTATCTCCTTTATGCAATGAAAATCCTAGCTACTAGGGAAAAGAAAGACAAAATCTTTTCACAAAGAGCAAAGAGCACACTCTAAATGCACTTTCCTAAATCAAGCCAATCATACTGTCTATATGCAAATTCACATGCATGTATTTGTTTTCGACTTTCTTAGTCTATGAATGCTAAAAAGAAAGTTGATGCACAAATCTGAATTTCTTTTCAAGCGACAAATATCAACAAGTTTCTTTTCGAAATAAAAAAATGGAGACGATCACAACACTTTACGATTTTGAACTGAATACTTGTTCTTGACACTAGAAAATTGCAAATTCAGAGCAAAAGTAATAGTAACAGGATAATCGACCATCAACAACAATCAAACTCTTTCCTACGATTGAAATCGACACTTGTGACAGATTCAAATCAAAGGACGACAGTACGATTACGCTACTTTTGCAAAGGAGAACTGTAAATGACTAAACAAACACACAAAAACATCTACAGTTCTTTTGTACAAAGGAGGCAGAATAACAGCAAGGAAAAGGGGTTTCAAACAGACATATACTGATCATAGGCAGCAAAATTCAGGAATAGAACTGGAAAGAATGAACCACAGAAGCCACAACTGCACAAAGCTAGTCTGACCAGCGCACCTGTAACACCAGAGAATCTGAAATGCAGCGCAGGTTGTCCACTCGGGAAGTGCGCTGAAATTCAGAATCTCTGAACAGTACCTGCGCTGGGCCAGAAACGAGACTCTGTTTGGGTTCCGGGTCACAGTTTATAGTTCAGTTCTTGGGTTTTTTCGGAGCAAAAAGCAATCATTAATGCAACAATCAAGGGTAGATCAAAGGAGGATTTAAGAGCTATCACAAGGGCAATCAGATAGTTTGTGAATCAGTTGTTTAAGTCATAAATAGATCCAGTAGATGGATTGAAGTAGCAGTTATCTACTTTTCATTTGTTATGGCAAATGCAATTCGAATGTTTCTTGTAAGTTTATGAAACAAACAACAAAGAATGATAAACGAACAAACTAATTACTTCCCCAGTGGAGTCGCCATTTTGTTACAGGGAAAAGTGTCTATATAGAACTGCTCTATCCCACTAAGGTGTGACAGCTGCCTTAGAAACAAACAGAGAAAAGCTACTTTCTTTTTTCCTTTATGAATTATAAATAGAGAGGAACAGAAAGACTAACCTCTGTCTTGCGCTAATCTCCCGATTTGATCCCTCTCTTCTTTGATAGTCCTCAACTACCTGCTCCCTTGCATGCCCAGCTTCACAAAGCACCTGTAAGATCACAAAAGCATAGCACTATACAAAGACATGGATCTATAATCATAAACAATCTAGGATCAGATGTAAATTGACCATACAAATGTTACAAGCATCAATGACACAAAAGCATGGAGGAAACCTCAAATAGCTTTTCTTGATAAAGAAGAAAAGAGCCAAGAGGAGTTACAACCAGTTGTTCTGACCCAGCATCAACCTCCCAGCAAAGAAGCCCCTCTTCACCTCAAACAAAGCTTAGATCACCCAACAATCTGATGTTTGTCTCAAGAAACCAACAACAATTCCTTACAATATGAAAAATTCCAGCCTCTGGATCTCTGGGATGAGGGATCCATATATAGATATCTGTAAGGGGGATGAGTCAGCTTGTGATTTTATTAGTGTCTTCTCTCTGATAGTTCTTGCTTCCACTTGGAGACTGATGGTCTCTTACTCATCCTTGGTCGAATTCAGTGAGGCAAGTGTCACAAGAGAAGATTCTGGAAGCTTCCATTGCCTCTCCACCTCGCGGAATGACACTGCCATTTGTCATTTCTCGCCCGTCGCACCCCACAGAAGGGACTTTTGAATTTCAACGCACCCTCACAGTGTACTTGGGTGAGATGCAATGCACTTAGCCAGTGGAGCAGCTGCAATGATCCTGTTTTGACCAATTCTGAGCAGTTTCTCATGGAGAACTTCTGGGAGAAGCTGTAATCTGTTGACCTTGTTCCTTTAGGGGTTAGAACAACACTTTTACGGACTTAGGAGCCCTTGGTTTATGGAAATTTCATGCTTGGGGTTGTAGGGCCCAAAAATGTCTATAACAGAGCTCATTTGGATCAAAGGAGTGAGGCTTCCACAAACTTGCATTGGACCCAAGGTAGGCCTAAAACACTTGTTTGCCTTTGTTTATAAATTCATATTTAGAGAAAGATAGTTTTTGATTGGCTTGCTTGTCACTAGACATCGTTAGATTCTAGGAAGGTTTATCTTGTCCGCAAGATCGACTTATTGCGTGTGACAAAATGGCGACCATATTAGGGAAATGATTTTTTGCTTGTTTTTACTTTGACCTGAGAAACTGTGTTTTTGCTTCTATTTTTGGCTTGTTGTGTGTGGAATTGGGTAGATTTAGTAGATCCAGGATTATTTTTTGTTTTTCATAACTTTGGGAGAGGACCGCACCCTAGGTTTTTGACATAGTATGGACCTATCCGCACTTTTGCTTTTAGCATAGAGCGGTACCGCACCTGTGTTAACTGTGGGCTTGCGGACCCTGTCAAAATTTTGGGAAACCTAAGATTTTCTCTGTTAGTCAGCTTAGTTTTTGTTTATATATTATTATCCCCTGCCTAGACCTGCATATAACCTGTCAGAAGCTTTCCTTAGGTTAATTTCGTTGGTGTTAGGGTTTTAGGTGAAATTCCTAGAAGTTTTGATTGTTGGGCTTGGTTTTCATTTTGGTCTTGTAGTAGCTCTGAGCTTAGAAGCTGTAGAAGCCTCAGATCACCTTGGTTTTTACCAGCCTTCTTATGAGTCTGACCATTTTTCAAAATCTACCTTTGTTGAGGAATCCACCTTGTGTTTTCTCTTTACGAAACTTAGAAAAGATTGTGTTTAAAAGTTTGGATTTCATCTTTAAAAAAGAAAATGAAATTGGTTGTTTTTTGACTGATTTGTGATTCTGCATAAATTGGTCCTTAGTTTACATCTAGCTAAGTAAAACATCCTTAAAAAAGACATCTTTTAAGCTTTGACTTCAAATAAGTTTTTATAATTTATAGATCTCAAGATTATTCATTTCCATACTTTTGATTGTTTTATAAAAAATAAAAAAATCTCTTTTGGAAAAGTTTGTTTTTGTAGTGGTTCAGTGTTTTGAAAGAAAAGGGAAATTTTTGTGAAAATAACTAGCTGTCTTGTTTTGAGTACATTGGAAAGGACAAAAAGCTCTTCTTTTAATTTGTTTGTTAAGAAAGATTTGTGTTTACAAGTATTTGCATTCTCAAACTCTTTCCTAGCTAGAAGTTCATTGAAGGGAAAAGATTGTTTAATCATCTTAACTGCATTTTTAGTGATTTCGAGTTGAGTCTTCATACCACGAGTTTCATCTCCGCACCTCTTGACTTAAATAAAAACCAATAAAAATAACGCTTAAAGTAAAATTCATCTAGTAATATTTTTATTTCTAGGGCTCTGATACACCAGTATAGCTTAGGCTAGTGTCTTCGAGTAGGGAGTAATTAACTCTCCGAGACAATAAAACAAACAAGTAGCTGTATCTTGCAGTAGGAGAGAAATCCAATTGTTGCATTTATGCTCTGGGAAAGCTCCTCTTAAAGGAGAAGCACGAGATCATGTCTGAACCAGTGTGGGAATCAATCCTTCCTCATTGAGAACGACACCAGATATTCATGTATTAAAAATGGTAAACGTCAGATTAACCATCGTCGAGGAGCCTAGGGTCACTTGTTGGTAAACCGTGGATTATGTCAAGGATCCTTCAAGGGGATTGAGCTTGTTACTCTGCCCTTGCGTGCGTATCGGATCGTAGACTATTCCCCCAGGTATACTTGTTTCCATTGGTAACCTTAGTGACCATATTCTTTAGTATTCTTCTTAAGGTGACAGTGGTGGGAAGATCCCACTGTACCTGGAGCAGACGTCGGCTAGACACACTTAGATTTTCTGGGGGGTTCTCTTCACTCGAGAGGGTTTAGTGGAGAAACTTGTGCCAGTCTATTCATTAAGTAGGTTGTCGGGGTAACTGTTCCGGCCGCCATTTCTGTATTGAACTCTGCGACGTTGGGATTCATCACCAACTAGTGTTTTCAGTACGAAAAGTTACTGTTTGTGTGTGTTTGATCTCCTAGATTCTTTAGGCGTGTGATTCAAATTTGTTTGGTTCTTTAGAGGTTTTAGGTGGTTTTCGTTGAGATTTTATTTTGTTTGCGTATGTAGTAGTTAAAACTTTTAATCGTGGCTGAATTACCAAGGAAGTCCCGTAGACTTCGGGGCCAACCTCCTAAGTTTTCACCGAGCCAGCCTGAAGGGTTAAGAGCCCTCATAACTCCTAGAGACAGTAGAGTTGGGTCACCTGAAGAAGGAGAGTCTTCTTTGGTGGTACATCCTGATTTTCAAGCTTTAGTAGCAGATTATAATCCACAATCAGTGTCTGTTTCCGAAGTTACTGGTAATTTTTCATCTAATAGTGATATAGGTGAGGAACCTGAAATATCCGAACCTGAAAGTCAATTTGCTGCTACTCCAACATCGAGGTTTGCTTCTCCAACTTCCAGTGGTATTGGTTCACCTAGGGTAGAAAGAATAATTACCCAAAATCTTCCTTCTGGACTTATAGCTATCAAAGAACTTGCTACTTCGGAAGAAGAAGTAGGCATCCCTATCCTTGAAAATCAACCTGCTATTGAGTTAAGGGAGCGTGAATCAATTTTTTACAGTCCACCTAGGAGCAGTGCTTGGTATCTTTCTTTGACTAATTTCTTGGAAAACCCAGGGCTAAGTTTTTCACCACCTCGTGTTCCTTATTACCCAACACCTATAGGTTATTATCCTCCATTAAATATGTCAAGATAGTCATCCATGTTTACTCAATCGCCATAATCCTTTTTGTACGACGGTCCTTCTGTTCCCTCTGGGTATCAGTCACTTTCTGGTACTTTTTCGGGAGCATCTCCTCAACCCATTGAACAAGGGTTATTAACTGGAAGCAATGGTACTAAGCTGTTAAGTGTAGAAGATATTCTCATGATGTCAGGTACTATTCCTAATCCTCAACCTCAAGGTGGCCAGTTACCGCCTGGGGGGCAGCCTCAAAATCCTCAATTATCGCCTGGGGGGCGACCTCAAGGTACCCAATTTACGCCTAGGTGGCAACCTCAAGGACAATACATAACTACGGGATAGTACATTCCTCAAGGTCAACCCCAGACTCAATATGTACCTCAAGGTCAACCCCATTATCAATATGTACCTCAAGGTCAACACCAATATCAGTACGTGCCTCAAGGGTATCAACCCCAAGGTTAGTACTCGAACCAAGGTTTCCAACCACCCTCTGGTCAATCATATGTTCAAGGAACAAGAAATGTACCTTTGAATTATCAACCCTACCCTCAACCTGTTATGGGTCCGTACCCCGGGTCTTGAAACCGAATGTATAATTATCATCTCAAACTGGACAACCCTTAGTTTTTGGTTCACCCCAGCAACCTCTCCAGTCTACCATTCAAACTTCTATACCTTCGGTAGTTTCTTAGCCTGGGCGTAGTATGCCTCGTACTCTGCCTCAAATGACTACTGCAACATTTGTTCAATCTACCCCACCTACTTCTGGAGTATCGACAGCTTCGGTTTCTACTATACCTGTATCTACTCCTCAAACATCTTTACCTCCGTCTGGATCTATGATTCAAACTTCGGTTCAGATGCCTGTAGGACAACCTGGTTCAAGTACGGTTGTCACAAGTCAACCACAATTTACTTATCAACCATACCAGGCATAGTACCAATTCGGTCCTACTGTGCAGCAGCTAGTCTATCAGTATCAATTGTACCCTGGGTACACATATCAACAACCTCAACAACCCCAGTACGGTCTGGTTAATCCTGGTTTTCCGGGAGGATACAATATCCCAAATGCAATCCCTATTCCTAGTTATCCTGGATATCCTCCTCCTGGGGCTGGTCTCACGACCCGGAGTTTTAGGGACCCTAATCGTCAGTTACCATTTATCAAAACTTTGGACTTGCCTGACTTGTCGTGCCTAATGAACGATCCCATTAATTATCTTCCGTTTTGGCCGCCAATGCTGAATAAGTTGCCTAGTGATATTCCTATGTTTGAAGGCAAATCCGGAGAGGACCCGTCGAACCATGTGATGACTTATCACCTTTGGTGTGCGTCTAACTCCATTTCAAATGATTCAATCCGTCTAAGGCTTTTCCAATGCACTCTAATTGGTCTCGCGGCCAAGTGGTACAATGAGTTACCGCGAGGCACTTTTTATAACTTTAGTCAGTTAGCTACCTCATTTTTAACTCATTTTCAGTTGCCAGTCAGATATGACAATGGCATGGAATTACTAACTTCATTACTAACCCATCAACCTCAGCTCCCGGTTCCGATCCACTACAGATCGAGAAACCTAATCCAAACTTGGTAATCAAACTGCCCGCCAAGGGTATACTTTGAAAGTCAGCTTTCAATCCACATGCGAGAGCGGCTCAGAACTATAACATTGTTGAGGATTTAGTTGTTTCACCCTCAGCAATGTCGGCTTTGGAAGTGTTGCAATCATGTCCAGCGCAGCGTAAATTACTTTTGTCGGCTATAGGAGCTATTGACGTTCAGGACTCGAACCTAATAATTTTCGATCTAGAAAATAGTACACTGCGCTTACCTCATAAAATGGATTTCCAGATCCCAGTGATAGTAAAAAACAGGCCTATTCATAGGACTGTGATTGATGAGGGAGCCTCAACGTGTATTATGTCGATATAGTGTTGGAGATCGCTTGGTTCTCCTTCACTAAATCAATCCCTAGTGATTCTAAAGGCCTTTGATGGCCGTGGGTTTCATCATTTTGGCATTCTACAGGATTTACCTATAGGGGTTGAAGGAAAAACCGTTAATCTAGATGTGGAGGTGGTTGGTGCCCCTCTAGATTACAACCTTCTCTTGGGTCATAGTTGGTCTTATGCTATGACAGCTGTCGTTTCATCGGTCTTTCGGGTTATAAAGTTTCCTCATAATGGAAAGATCATAATAATAGACCAGTTGGCTTACTTTTGATCCGACCCAGCCTCTTCTGAAAGCATTCAGCATGTCGGTAAAACGACTATCCCGTATAAGGATGTTGGAGTAGGACTAGTTAAAGATGCAAGTTTACTGGGAACTTTTCCTTTTCCTCCGATAAATGCATCGTCTTCTTTTGCAACCATTCATATGATTTCGTCAGACACCATTGTTTATGATGATCCTTGGATTGTTCCTCCTGAATCTGAGATAGACTCATTTGGTGATGTTACGCCTTTGAGTCCATATGAAATTACGTATGAGGCCATGCAATCGTTTACCGACCCATCTTCAACCAAAATTGACTTAATGAATGTGCTCTGTGAGGAATAAATTTTCACATCAAGCTCGGATTCAACAACGTTTTCCAAACTTGTTCACTCTGATGAGAAAATTCGTGAAATCCTATGTGTAGATGATTTACCATGGGAAGATCTCCATCACAGATCTTCGTTCTTACCCGAAAATGATCGTTTTGGAAATTTTTTTTCGTCAATTTTTACAACTAAATATGTCAAGGAACCTCAGAATCCAATGAAAAATCCTGATTCGGAGTTAAATTTGGGAAACATCTCTCGAACTATTCCTATTGACATTTCGGTTAAGCATGGAATTATTGAGGACATTCATACAGGTGCCTTGTGTACAGAAGATGAAATTCAAATTAATAAGGCCCTATTTCAAGAATTCCACGACGTGTTTGCCTGGTCCTATGAGGAAATGCCAGGAATTGACCCCGCAATTGTTATTCATGAAATCAAGACTTACCCGGATGCTAAACCTGTCCAGCAATGTTTGCGTCAGATTCACCCAAGAAATGCTGCTGTTATTAAAGCAAAAGTTGAAAAATTACTCAAAGTAGGTTTCATTTATCCGATCCCGTTAATGGATTGGGTATTGAATATTGTTCTGGTTAACAAAAAGCAAGGGACAATAAGAATATGTATCGATTATAGGGACATTAATCAAACCTATCCAAAGGACAATTACCCAACTCCCTATATCGATCAAATCATTGATGATTGTGCTAGTAGCGAAATACTCTCCTTCGTGGATGGTTTTTCCGGATACAATCAAATCAATATTATACTTGTCGATCAACCAAAAGCAACTTTCATTTGTCCATGGGGGACATTTGCTTATTGCAAATTACCCTTTGGGCTCAAGAATGCCAGGGAAACTTTTCAAAGGGAGATGTCTTATGTGTTTCATGACATCAAGCACATTGTGCAACCCTATCTCAATGATTTGCCTACTCATTCATTACATCGAGCTGATCATCTCATCCATTTACGAGCAATCTTTATGAGGTGTAGGCATTATCGGATTCGGTTGAATCCACAAAAGTGTGTTTTCTGTATAGAAACGGGTCGATTGCTGGGGTTTTTTATTTCGAAAGCTGACATTCGCGTCGATCCCTCGAAGGTCGAAGCTATTGTCAAATTGCCTCCTCCTTCAAGTCTTCGCCAACTCTAAAGTTTGCAAGGGAAAGCAAACTTTTTACGACGATTCATTCCTAACTACGCCGAGGTTACAAAGGGTTTTACCTGGTTGTTGAAACAAAATATTCCATTCTATTGGGATGAGATAGCTCAGAAATATTTTGATGCACTAAAACACGCGTTGACCCATGCACCGTTATTACATCCTCCCAATTGCAACCAGGACTACTTCTTGTATCTCGCCACCTCTCATTCCACCATTGGAATGGTCTTAGTTCAGGAAGATGAATTATGTACTGAAAATGTGATATATTACCTTAGTCGAACTTTAAATCCAACTAAGATAAAATACTCACATGTGGAGAAATTGGCATTGGCAGCTGTTCATGCTATCCAACGTTTTCATCACTACAATTTACTACGTAAAACTACGGTAATTTCTGATTGCAACCGTATGATCTACATTTTGACCAAGAAATTGCTAGGGGGCAAGTACTCTAAATGGATTGTCATCCTACAGGAGTTCGACTTGGAATTTGAAAATTCTAAGTCTAAGAAATCTTTAGTTTTTCCGGAGTTAATGTGTGACTTCCCATGTGCTAACACGGAAACTGTGGCGAAGGAGCCCATTGCGGACGAATCCTTGTTTCTCATCAACACTTTAGATCTGTGGTATGGGGATATCATCGTTTATCTCCAGACCCAATCCTTTCGGCCAGAAATTTCAAGGTCAGAACATCGGAAAATACGATTCCAGTCCCAACAATTCAGGATTATTGGAGATACTCTTTATCGCCGTTGGGCGGACTCTATTTTTTGACGTTGTTTAACTCACGAGGAAGCTGAAAGGGTTATAAATGACTGTCACTCTGGAGCATGTGGCGGTCATATGTCTGGGTATGCCACAGCCCAAATGATATTGTGCGCTGGCTACTTTTGGCCATCTTTTTTTAAAGATTGTATTAACGCGGTCTGAAAATGCCACAACTGCCAAATTTTTGATTGAAAGATGCGTGCTCCACATGCTCCTCTCCACCCTATAATTGTTGTTGGTCCTTTTGCCAAATGGGGTATCGATTTTATTACATGTAACCCTCACTCGGCCGGGGGGAATGCATATATCATCCTTGCAGTATATTATTTTACCAAGTGGGCCGAGGCGATGCCTACATTTGAGGCAGATGGCAAAACAGCTGCAATTTTCGTGTTCAATCATATAATTGCTAGGTTTGGTGTTCCATAAGCGATCATCACTAATCATGGGCGTCATTTTCGAAACATTATGATGACCGAACTCACAAGTCAGCTTGGCTTGCGTCACAATAGTTCAACTCCTTATTATCCACAAGCTAACGGTCTGGTTGAATCCATCAACAAAGTTTTAGTCATCATGATCCGACAAATCATTGGGATTCATCGGTTGAATTGGCATAACATGCTATTTTCAGCGCTTTGGGCGTATCGAACCTCAGTAAAAACATCAACAGGGTTCACTCCTTTCCAACTAGTTTATGGTCTGGAAGTTGTGTTACCCATTGAATGTGAAATCCCGTCATTGAAAATGGCCATCGAGTTACTTCCAGCCACTTCTGAAGAGGAAAAACGTTTGTTATACTTGGCTCAATTAGATGAGAATCTACGTGATGCTGCATTGGCGATCGAAACTCACGTAAAATGTATGAAAGCTCAATATGATCGAAATGTGACCCCTCGAAATTTTTCAGAAGGAGATCTAGTCTTAGTGTATGATCAAGCTAATGATAAATTAGGCACTGGAAAATTCGTTCCTATGTGGCATGGTCCCTATGTTGTCAAGCAAAAGCTAGCAAAAGGAGCCTATGAATTGGTAGACTTTGACGGGGACTCTTTAGGTAAACCCAGAAATGGTCTTTACCTAAAGAGGTATTATGCTTAAAGGATGGGTCTGGAGATTTTTTAGTTAGGATAGTTTTCTTTCTAGCTGGTGTGTTTTAGTTTAAAAAGTGTGCTTAGCTTAGAGAGAGTTTTTTGTCATTATTCCTGCTTATCTTGGTTTTACTCTTGATATTGCAGATGTCGATGCCTCTCCAAACATACATTGGTTTCGCTGATGGTGCTTGTCGTAATACACAGAACATTCTTCCGCAGCTTGGGTTATCTATTCGCCCTCTGATGAGTTTGTATCTATGCATGGGGTAAGCCTCGGTCAAACAACGAACAACATTGCCGAGTATAGTACAGTGATTGAGTTATTATCTGAATCTATTTCATTTGGGATTCGGAGTTTGATAGTGAGGTTAGATTTTGAACTCGTTGTATTACAGCTTAATAGAGTATATGCCATTAGAAATCCAGTGTTATTGAGATTATTTTTGAGAGTGCATCTCTTTGAACGTGAATTTTATTATATTGAATATCAACATATTCCAAGATATTTAAATACATTAGCAGATGCAATTGCTTCTCAAATGTTAAGTAGACATTTGCAATAGTCATACATCTAAATTTAAAAAAATTCCATTACATGATTTACAAGATAAGCTGGTAATAGTGATATATATATAGGAGTGTGTCAAAAATACATCGTCCTCGATCATAGGTTAAAAAACACCTTAGGATCGGCAAAAATGATAAGTACAAAAAGCAAAAATGTCATATGTGCCTACAATAGGCGATCATCCTATCACTGGTGATGATCTCGATAAGAAACCACTGCATGGGCCACTTTACAAAGGAACCTCCTAAGAGGTCGTGGGACCCCAATCACATAGCACTGAAGTCGACGAGGAATGTCATCTATGCTGGTCTCCAGAATGTCTCCTGTCAAGCGCTCTAGATGACTCTCCAACTCGGCCAAGGTCTTTGCTGATTCGTCCTGTGTGGCTGGCGCGGATGCAGCTGGTTGTTTCCTCTCGTAAGGCCGGAGAGTGGCCGGTCACTGTGGACCCACATCTGCATTTGAAAATTTTACTATCAGTTTTGGGACGATATAAAAAATAAAAAAATATAAAATAGGAAAATTTTGAAAATGATTTTACCTGAGTCATCCCATTGCACTCCTGGTGGAAGAGCCATGTCCGGGTCACCACGAAAATCTACCCCAGCGTAAGGGAAGTCCTGAATAGAAAAAACCTGGTTTTCCAACCATTGGAAATACTCAGGTTTGAATCAAACAACCTCTCTCCCCTCGTCTGGATGACGAGCCATAACTGCAACCCATCACATCAGTTTGGGCTCTCGAGGAAGCCCAGCTCCAATAGTAAGGTGTTGTGGGATCAACATTGGGACCCTCTCCAAACCAAAGCTCACAACCAAAGCCCCGTAACCAAAGATATTCAGTTGTCCTTTCTTGGCTCTGGTCAGTTGGCCTTTTACGTTTGCCAACACAGCATCGTACCAGTTGAAGATGGTGCCTCGAAAGCAGTAAACTATCATCCGCATCTGGGATTCGGTGGTAATATGTAATGCGGCACTCCCGCAAAGTCTGGTGACAGTAAACGCGATCACCATGAGTTCAGGACAGGATATGGTTTCAATGTCTATCCCTTTGTCTCTAGCTTGGCTGTTGCAGAACTCTAGCCGGAGGCTATCGACAGACTGGCCACCTGGCCTAGTCCCGAATAGAGTTAAGTCTTCGCCTCTCTTAGGCAAACCGGTCAAAAAGTATATGTCTGCCGGCTCAATTTCAAGCTGGTGGCCACCAATGAAGAAGCACCGGTCCTGTATGCTCCACCTGTCTACCAGCCACTGTAAGAAATCCACCTGGGCCCTCATGCCAGGTATGGCCCATAATTTGTACAAGACGCATGCCTTCAATGCATCAATTGAAGGTTGGTTATTCAACGCAACAAGATCCACATCCTCATTCTCACGTTCATGCCAATCTAGCATGATGTACACTCTACATCCAACAAAAAGGCAAATTAGAATACAAGAAATTAAATCGTTTGGGTCAAATTTGAGAATTTTTGGGTTAAAAACCCTTGTTGTGGGGACCACACCCTCTGTGTTAGAGACAGTGCATGGGTCCGCACCTTGCTTTCATGGAAGGTGTGGACCCCTGACTTTTTCCCCATTGAGAAAAATTCGGGGTCCGCGGGGTGCCAGTGTTATGCTTGCGGGCCCCGCGTGCGGGTTTTTAGCCTAAAAACCCTCTAAAAAATGAAATAAAACCCTAAAACAAAAATTGAAACAGTTGAAATTAAAGAGTAGGATGATGTGGATTACCTGGAGAAGACGGCGTTCGATTTCGACGGTTGGATTTTCCGCAATCTTCACGGGAAGTTTCTGAACAAAAAGCACTATTTTCTCACCCAAATCTCAAACGGTAAAAATGAATTGACGAACGCCCTTTCATAAGTTTTTGAGTAAATGAATTGCAAATTTGTTTATGTTTCAATTTAGAAAGGTAATTTTTGCGGCACTTTTATCCATTTCAAACAGATACGAGTAATGTTTGCATTTTTTATCAGGATAACGGATTATTCAGGCAAAATCTATCTTTTTTTCCACTGGAAAAATCGTAATCTTATTCATTATGAGTAAAATTACATGTTGTAGATGCTGAAATAGCATATGTTGTAACAAAACTTGTCCTGCTAATCAGGAGCTAATAATCAATCAATTAGTCTATCAAGGCTTTCCTACCCTTCTTTTTTTCCACTTTCCGCCAGCCTTCATTGTTAGGCGGGGCTGTTACAATAATCATTTGTGCTTCATTTGTGGCAGCCACGATGTCTTTTTCAGAATCTGAGCTTGTTGCTGAGTATGCTCGCTTGCTGCCTCGAATTTCCTACCCGGAGTTCTCATATTGCTGCTGTGGGTTACTTGCATTTGTATATATTGCTCCTTCAATCAGATTTTCATTTTTCTATAGGTGGTGTGGATAGCTTTCTTTGCTGATTTCTGGATTATTCCTTCCGTCTTCATCTTCTTGTAGATTGCTGGTGGTTTCTACATTCTTTTCCTCTTCTATATCCTCTTCTATATCCTCTGCCCATGTGGCTGAAAATTGCCATCCTTTCAGCTTTGGTGGTTGTCTCCTTTTCCTTTCTTTTTTGTTTTGTGGGCATGTACTCTGAAGATGACCTGTTTGTCGACATATGCGGCAGCAGAAGGCAGTGTTTTCATAATCCAGTGGTTGTGCCCATTGATTTCCATTATGGATTAGGAGAATGTGCTCTGGTAGGCCTTGACTAAGGTCTACCTCCACACATATCCTGGAAAATGTGTAGATATCCATGGATAGACTCTCATGATCTACTTTTAAAAAAGATCCCAGGGTATTGCCAATTCCTTCCAGTACTTTGTAGTGCCAAAAGTGTATAGGTAGGTTAAACAATTTTACCCAAACTGGCATTTTGGTGACCATCATGCTATTTGGATCGAAATCTGGGAACCAAGATTTCAAGAAAAGGCCAGTGTTTCCCCAAAACCATGGTCCCTCATTCAAAGAATATTCTTTTTCCTTTATGGTGTCAAATTTGACAATAAAGAATCCCTTTGAACAGAGGTGGATATCACAGTTTTCTATCCATATGGAGTAAATCCATTGACGAAGGGCTTCCGGTTTGGGCCAATATCCATTGAACCTGCATATCACTGCTTTAGTTGAGTAATCAGCTTGAATTTCATTTACCTCTGGTATGGAGATTGTTAATGCAAGGTTCTGTGTTGTCTGCTCAACAATGTAGGCCCCTGGTGCTGTAGCTTGCTGTTCTGGTTTCTTTTGTGGTTCCATCTTCCCTTTGACTGCATCTTTGAAGGAATCAGGTCCTTTTGAACTTGAGCCGGAGCAACCTCCGCACAGTCTTGTGCTGAGACAGATGGTAGAGTCCCTTGCTATACCGTATTATTAGTTTGAACCCCTCCTGAATTACCTTCCCTGCATAGAGGAGTAGTTGTTTGCATGGTGGGATTCCAGTATTTTCATGTATCCTCTGTTTGAGGATTTCTGTTGCCTCCCATTTCCCTATTTCGATGCATATTGTGTTCCCTACCATAGATCTAATAAAGAGAGGGCTTTTTCTATCTTCAATCGTCTTTTCCGGTAAGTGTGTTTCCAGATCTGACCTGCATAGGGGTAGATCTGCTCTACAGAGGTCTAGATCGGAAAGCCTATGACCCGATCTGTGCCCAAAACTATTGTTCAATGGATATGATGCCCCATCTGGGCTCAACGGCGTTTGTTCGAAGGGCCCATGGCCCGATCTGTGCACAGTGCTGTTGGTCGATGAATATGCTGCCCAATCTGGGCTCATCTGCAGTTGTTTGGTCATATGGAAGACAAGATCTGCGCGACAGTTCAAATCAGAGTTTCGACCTATAAAGGGCTTATTAATTTCATCATACCTTTTGCTTTGTTGAGGTTCTGCCGTCCTGTGATCTCCATTCTGACTTGGGACAACACCCACCGATACCGTTGCTACCGTAGATCGGACTTTCAATAGCTCGATCCTTCTTGGTTTCATAGGCAGAGCCGTCCCCGTTGGACCTTTCGGGGGTTTATCAGCAGTATTTGCCGTCTTTTGTTGCAGATCCCTCCAGATTTGCACTTCAGCCCTTCTTTTCGCCTTTGACTGCTGCGAAAATCGTGGTATCCTTGCTCTCGGCCGTGTAAAGTTGATCAAAACCCCTCGCGCTGGTTCCCGCTTCTTTCTTTGGGAGATTCCAGAGGTTTGGCAGACGCGGGTGAGAGCCATTCCTTCGCCGGTTCGATCTTGGGTTGCTGCTACCTGCCCAGAGATTAATCAACCGCAAGCCTTCAGGAAAAATCTATCATTTTCAACGAAAAAACATTTAGAGTCACCTTTAAGCTCTTTTCTGACTCCTAAAACATGAAAAGATCGCTGAGTTTCTCTTTTTAAACTCATTAAAATGGAACTAAAAAGATGGTCCACTTACAGCTCTTTTCTGACCGTAAAAACATGAAAAGATTGCTAATTTTTGTCGTTTCAAATTCGATATTGGTTATAAAACGACGTGTCGTTGATCGCTTTTTTACTTTTTCAGATCAGGGACACTAATTACGAAAGGTACTCCTTGGTCGTAAAGATCAAGCGGTTCTCTCAAGCATTATTTTATACTTTTTCAGGCTTGGGAGACACAAATTTATGAAAAAGGTCAACCCTGGAGTCTTCTTAAGTTTTTTCAGACTCTCTAAAATTGAAAAACGCTGAGTTTCTCCTATACTGGACTCGTTAAAATTTCACAGTAAAGGACCTGTTCAATTTCAAACAGGAATGAACCACTCCTGAGGGTTCGAATTTAAACTAAGTTGGACTCATCCGAAGGATGATCTTATAATCAAGCAAATGTTATCCTCCTCAAGCTTGTCAAAAATAAAGAGCTACTTGCCAGAAATGATGGGGGAAAGAGAGAAAAATGAGCCTGTTTGTCATACTTTGTAACCACTCTTGAACATGACACTTTTATTCACCTGGGTTGGGAAATCCTTTGCTTAACAGTTGATCAAACCACATCGAAAGTCTTCAGCCGGTTTCTGGATATTAACTTTGGGTCAATCGTCACCAAACCATCTGTTGTGTCGTTATGTGTTCAAGAGGTCACTTCCAATAAGCCATTCGTCTGCAAAATATCTGTCATCCATCTTGACCATCCCTGAGTCAGTCCTTGCAACTAAATTTCTTCAACTTGATCTATGATTCCGTGTTGTGGGCTTGCCTGCGACGAATCGCCTTCTATCGACTTCAGCTCATTATCTAGAAATATGATCTAGAAATCGTCAGTACCTTGGGATCTGCATGCCTCACCGATAGGTTTCTCACCTTTAACGACAGGTTGCATCATTGACCTTCGATTAAAGGATTTCGTGACATGTTCGACATCAACACATTTATTCACATCTCATGGATTGTACTGAGTACTTTGAGAACCATTGACATCATTGGTGGTTTCTCTCACACTTGTTAACAGTTTACATCATTGACTGGTAATCAAGTGGTTTCTACCATGTTTGACTTCAACACATTCATTCGCATGGATAGAATCGTACTATTTCGGGAAGTAGAAATGAAGACTCTGGATCTAGATTCCGCAACCCAGGCTGCGAGGAATTTTGTATTCATTATATGATGGACTATTCATAAACAGATGGTTGCGTCCATACTGTGTCCACCTGAGTCTATACTTGTGATGTATTACAAGATCATTCCTGTATCAGAGCAGTAGTTAGTTTTCTAAGTCAGTTTTGATATGAGAATGGGAATGCCTACCTCAGCGATGATATGACCTCATATATATATTTTGCATTGAATGTCTTTTACAGGTTCCGACCGGGCTCTCCATAAGATGATCCTCAAAATGATAAAGTACTTCACTCTTCCTAAATGATATATGAAATCCTCATCTACTATAGACTTCGCACTTTAGGGAGAAATCTGTTACACAAAAATATCATCACCATGATTATTTGAAGTCAGTATGTGTCTATCATCACTTGTACTGTCCTCCTAAGCAAGTCTCAGACCTCAGCTCTTCAACTCAAGCTTTGAAAATGAGAGAAAGACATTAAAAATCAACAAAACTCTGGTTCCGCACTTTCTCTCACTGTTGCCTACGGTCCCTCACCCCCTGTTTACAAAAACTGCGGACCTGCCTGCTCTGTCCCTAAAGGAGTGGGTGCAGACCTCTGTGAAAGTCAAAAAGGCGCAAGTTTATTCTAAAAAACTCAGTTTGGGTTAATTCTAGATGATTCTAGAAGGAATTTTGACGTGGATTGGTCGCTCTTAGGTGGTTCATGCATCCCAAAAGAGAAGGAGCTAATCCCTTGATGAGAGGAGCTATCCCTTTGAAGGAGGGATTTATCCCTTTGAAGGAGGACCGAGTAACTTCCCTCCATTGCACTATAAATTAAGGCATTGGGTTGGTTGCTAGAGAGATTAGAAGCTGAACATTTTTTACGGTAAATGCTGGTGGAATTGAGACTTCCTAGTTAAGCTTGAGAGGAGAGATCACATACCTTTTTGGCTTCATTGGGAAGAGAGTGAAACTTGTCAAAGTAGACGAGACTTCTTGTTGGACCCTGGGAGGAGCTTGTACAGCATCAAGGCACAGGTTGTAAAGTTCTTCTTTGATTTGAATTAATGCAATCAGATTCATTTTCTCAACAAATTGTCTTATGTCATTTGTTTCATGAATTCCTTGATCTTCTTGTTAAATATGCTTTTTGATATTGTATTTTCAGGTGTTATTTAATTTGTTTGCTTGTTTGTGTTTGCATATTCGCAACAAGGGAGCTCATTTGGATCAAAGGAGAGAGGCTTCCACAAAATTGCATTGGACCCAAGGTAGGCCTAAAACACTCGTTTTCCTTTGTTTATAAATGCATATTTAGTGAAAGATAGTTTTTGATTGGCTTGCTTGTCACTAGACATCGTTAGATTCTAGGAAGGTCTATCTTGTCTGCAAGATCGACTCATTCCGTGTGACAATCAGACTCCCAAAGTTGAAAGTTTCCATGACCTCCTGGTCATGTGTTGCTTCTGTTGATCATCTAGTATCCCAAACTTTACTTTGTAACTAGTCATCAGTTCCATCATGCTGCTGGTTCAATTTTTCTGCCATTGTCATTTCTGTTCCTCCACATTTCCAGAACATATGTTGTTGCTATCCTTTTTCCTTTTTGATACAAATTCCTCTTGCTAATTTCTCTTCCTTGTTGTCCCTCTTCTTCACTGACTTCATCTTCCACAATTTCTCAACTTCCTCTTTACAATTTGTTCTCAATTGATCTCCACTAACATCTTCCTATTGTACATTTCTCCTCTCCATAGAAATTATGAATTTTTTTTCTAATTCTTCTTCACCTCTGCCATTTACAAATTGTTGTTTATACTCTAAATCTTCTCTTTCATTATCATCATAGATAATCCTTACCTCTATTTTATCAGGTTCATCTAATAGCCTTCCCAGAAAAATACAAATTTTTTCACATTCAGTAAACATGTCATTTGCATATGACTCCTCCTTCCTATATAAAACATAATTTCCATCACAATTTTTAGATTCAAAATAACTATGATTTTCACTTTCCATAGGAAATTCTGCCATCCAATCTTTATATTGTGCTCCTGCATAAGTTATGAAATTGTCATCAATTCTCATTCCAATACTTTCCCTTGCATTATAGAGTGTTCCTTGTTCTAACACAAGACAATCAATCAACAATTCAATAGCTAAGATTTCTTGGAGTATATCATTATGAAGTATCTTTTCATCGTCTATAATTATACTATTGTAACAAAATGATGTTGTTTCATCTCCTCCTACATTAGAAACAAAATTTTGGTTTTCTAAAGCTTCTTCATGGTTTACAAATAAAAATAATCCTCTTTAAAATCACCAAATTCTTGAACTTCTGTATATGTCAACATCATCTTATATTCCTTCAAAATTTCCATAGTACTTTCATTTTGATTCTCTACTAAAGGTATTTCATTCTGGTTATCATTACAAACTTTCATTTGCTTATCTTCAGCTTCTTTAATCATGAGAATTTCCCTGTCAATACCATCATTCTAAAAATTATTAAATACATGCTCAAAATATCTTTCTGTTTTAGCCATCTCCTCCAGTAATCTCACTTCTTCATTAACATGCATGAGCACATTGTCCAATTGCTATTCATCACCTGTCAAACCTGAAAACATACACAACATGTTAGTTTCAAAATTACAAGGATCTTCCTTTGAAGCCTCAATGATCAGATCCTCATGCTTCTCTGAACTATTCTGATAGTTCACTAAGTTATTGAGAAATTCTTTCTCAACATCTCTGACTTCTTCATTATTAAAGAAAACTTCTGGGACTCTAACTTCTTGACTATGCTTGGCAACTTCATCACAAGTTTCTAGAATACCTTCCTGTTCTACACAATTTCTTCCAATACTTAGTTTATCCAAATAAGACAACAATGTCTCTTCCTCTTCTCTGATAAGACTTTGATATTTCGAAGATTTCCTTGACTTAATCTCTTCAGCTAAGTTTTCTGTGTCAGATTTCCTTCCCTTCACTTCAAAAATCTGCAATGCATTTGTTTCCTTTCCTATTTCCATTTTCCATTGGTCTTCTATCCATGCTAAAATTCCTTCAAATATGATCCAATACATTTTCACTAAGAGAAGACACAACCATTTAGCCATGCTTTTTAATTTACTCCACCAACTGAAGTCTTGAAAGTCCTTATGTATCTCCTTTTTTTTTCGTCTTGCCTCTGCCTCTTTCATCTTTTTTATACACAGATTCAAATTCATTAGACTGCACACCTACAAATTTACAGTCATAGAAATGATTAATCCCAAGAATATGAAACCCTCTTGTCTGAGGATGTTATCAACACATTCCTCTCATTCTGATCTGCATAGATCATTTCTTCGTCAATGTCTCCTTCCCCAAGGAGAGATCCTTTCTCTGGTTCATAGATGTATTCTATTCCTTCATTATCAACTGTTTGAAGTATTAATTTCTCAGAAAACAATTCTCTAACATGCCATTTAACTCTTCTTCCCATATAAAATCCTTGTTTCCATTTTTCTCCAATTCCTTTCAATATCAGCTTCTCCAAATGACTGAGTTCTGCCTTCATCTTAGCCAACTCCATGCCCCTTTCTTCTTTACTCATTCCCTTGAGTCCAACTACTTCAGCACTCTTTTCCCTCTGTTTCTGACTTTCCTCTGTACCCCTGTCATGACTATCAATAGTCAATTCCTTTCCTTCCTCTGGTGAACTTTCCTTGTTCACTAGTGAACTACAACTAACCTTTTCCATTTCACTTATAACAAGTCTCCTTCATGCCTCACCAAACTTTCCTGAGTTAAGCGTTTTGACATCTATTGGTTCTTTCCTCAAACCTTTCATTGATTAACAATTCTACCCAGCACTCCTCTTGCTGGAATTGTTATCTCCTCTTGAATACTCCTTGCTTTAGGCTCTGCATCTCCAATTGTTCACTTCCTTCTTTCCTTCAGTAAATTCATTTATTGTTGGGTACTATCACCTTTACTCATCTAAGAGTTATTCTTGCTTTATCTTAGTACATATCTCATATGCTATGATGCTGGTACACTTCATTCCACCTTTCAGCAATTCCACTGCTTCTATTGACCTACACAATCTTACCTCAAGATACATGCAAGTATCTTTCAAACCTGCAATATTTTCTTCAAAGATGTCTTAAAATTAATTACCGTCCCATTAGTTAAATCTTTGCCAAATGATTCATCTATTCACTATTTCATTTAGACTTTCCATTTAAAAGACTCCATACATCCAACAACTATTTCCCATTTTACTTCCCACAATGGATTCTTCAACTCTGAAGATCAATTAAGATTATATCTGAGTTTCAATTATATATACCAATTTATGACAGACACTACCAATTCCTTCTGATAACCTATTTGTAAGAAAATCTTGTTTTGCTTCTACAAATTCCAAAATTCATTCCTTGTAGTGGTTCTTCTTTCAATCCTATTAAACCCAATCTCTGTTCTTTCAATCATCAATATCATTTCCTTAAACAACACTTTAAAAAATCCTCAATCATTTTCAGTTTTCACAAAACTCTTCAAATCATTTAAATGACTTTAATACCATCACAAACCATTATTATATTCAGCTTTAACTTCTAAACCTTTCATTTCAATCAAATCAATCATGCAATCAACTTTTCCTGAAAGAAGAAAACCTTCTCCTTTGAAATTTCAATCCCTTGTTGTTCTTTAGACATTAAAACAAATCTCTGCAATATTATCAAATTAAACATCCTTACCAGACCTTCTTCAGAGATTCACTGCTTCTCGAATTTGATCTCAGTGTTCTTTGTAGCCTAGTTCCCATCTGTGTCAAACTCACTTAAGTGCAAATATACATATGCTGAGGCTACAATTCAATTTCCAAACTACTCTTTTTCAGAGTGTTGAGCTAGCTCTGATACCAAAATGATGCAAGGTTACCCATACACATACCCACAATATGCATATAAATGCTTTCACTTAACATTTCCAGGTATTTAACTCCCTAAGGAGTCAAATCTTTAACTATCAATGGTTAAGGCCCCTTTATTTGTTTATTTACATTGGAACACAATCACCCTACTTTAAACCCTTTATCAGAACTATTCAACCCTTCATAACCTTCATATAAGACTTTATTAAAGCCTTCCTTCTAAATCCTTCTATCAGGACTTAAAGCCCTCTTCAATCCTTTATAAAACCATGAGCCGCATATATACCAACCTTTCCCCCTTAAACCATTGGTTAATATATATATATATATATATATATATATATATATATATATATATATATATATATATATATATATATATATATATAACACACAAAACCACATATCAGCGCTAAATCCCATAAGATCCATTTACAAAGTAAAACCCCACATTTCTTACATTTTCTGTCTTTCGTATGGTCTTGGCATGCTTTCCGAGGTTCTACTTTTATCGCAATCGGCCATCGGGACATAATACATATGTTTTAGTCTTAAAAGACTCACCCCCACACTTTACACAAATACATGGAATACATAGGAAATCCGCTTTGAATCACATATAGTGGATCTCAAATATTATAGATTCGCCACTATATATGTCGTCAGGTCCGCTTTCTATGTTAAACTCTTGCTGCCAATACTACGCACTCCGATAAGTGATCACACCAATCTTCGATATCCACTTCCCCGATATGCAATGGCCAATTTAATCGTGACCGCCAATCAGGTTCACGATGCGACAGTCGACGATTAATCGCACGATCGTAATTGCTAGACCATTGTATTTAACTCTACACTTAAAAGTCCCAATTCAATATTGCTTACGGACCCGATAGGGTTATGTGTCATGTTTGATAAGTTTTTGAGTTTGGCTACATATTGCATGAAACGTTGTGATGCGATCCTGATTATTTCACCATCGCGATTCAATCTTGGTAGTTGACCTTCAACATTTGACAGCTACTGTGCATCATTCCTTCAATTCTCAACTATTCCATTTGCTTGTGATTGCACCATTTCTTCAATGTTTTTGTGGGTTCCAACTTCCTTCAAAGCTCTGGTCTCTCGGTGTCTTTAACTGCACACTCCCTCCTAAGCTTGAATTGGATCATTGTAATGGATTCAATACTCCATTATGGTCCTCCAAATAGATTCAAAGACTCATTACACTCCTCTGTCCTACACTCCTCTTTGCATTCTTTGAACTTCACCGACACGAATCTATAGATATATATATATATATATTCCATTCTTGGATATAGATATAATTTATCAGTCAACACTCAAATCACACATCTACGCACTCAGAATCAAATTCTTTGTGTATAAATACATAAACAAATCATTATATATTGAGACTCTGTCTCTCTCTGGCCTGATCTTCTAATTAATGGCATTTGTTCATTATCTGCCTATAGGCTTACAAACACTTCAATCTACTATCTATCTATCCTATCTAACCTCTCTCTCTTGCTCGCTAACCCTTTTAATTATGCCAATAGATCATATTTTATACAAGAATGGGTTCTTGAACCAATTCTAGTTCGGAACGAGAAATCTCTCACTCTCTCCTAAAAAGTCTCTTCAACCCCACTCTTTTCTAAACCAACACTAAATCAAGCTTTCAAACCCCTCATATCCTATTCAAAACCAAATAAATCTAACTATTTGGCTTGATCTCCACACAGGGAGGATCAATTAGCCACATACACCCTTTTCTCATATTTGACAATAAATAAACACTCTTACACATTTAAATAGATAAAATTAACTAAACTCTTGTCTTCCAACCCCTTGCTAGTCACAACATGTGATCATGCTATCACATTCTTGACTAGGCCTAAATGCTCCTGCATCACTAAAGTTAATCGTAACTGTACATTTTGCCAACTCTCTCTTTTATCCATTGTGATACTGGGTTTCATCTCCAGCAAACAATGGTTATCATACAGGGTCATACCCTCTACTTGTTGATAGACTTATTTAGAGTATTTTTTATTTTTTAGGTGTGAGTTTGTTATCATCGATATTTTAATAAATACCACTGTAAAATCTTTTGATAAAATTTATTGGTCACTATGGATACATGCAACCCTTGTTGTCAATCTAGATGGCAAGAAGGTCTCCCCCCACTGATTGGGGAGGATCCGCCAAGCCCCAGTGAGCTAGATTACCCATCTTTGGGTAATCAGACCCTAAGATCTCACACTGAATCAATCTGGAGAACCCATGACTCAAGTTTACTAGAATATTTACTTACTAAAAGTTTCATTCCTGCTTATAATCCTCTAATCACGAATTTGTTGGGACCACTATTGATTTCAGTTGCACATGTACCTCCTATTTCTTGCACTGGCCCTATACCCACCATCCCATCAATGACTAATGGGCCGTGGGATCTTGTAGACACTTTTGGTCCACTCTCACTCCTGGAGTCGATAGTCAATACTACATTATTGATGGAAAACCCTGTTGTCTGAACTATGCCTAGTCTGAGCACCATAGTTACACCCAACACGAGTGGAACCCAGTACATACCAGTTTTTGCTCCTTTTTTGTCTACTCCTAAACCGTTGGAAAGCACTCCATATAGTGCTCCATATAGTGCGGTTAGAAAGGGTCCATTCAAAAACCATTTTGGTTGGAATCCATTGTTTAGTTCCAACCTCCAGGTTCAAATTCCTGGGGTCACTGTTCCCAATATGCATATATCGAACAGGAAAATTATTGTTCCCCCTCCATTTATAGGACAACATGGATAATCATTGATTGACATGAACCCTCCATATGTCAGTCAAGTGCCTATGGATAATTACATGGCTAGCAGTATCCCTCAACAAGGTCTTGTTCAATCTATATGGGCAACCCACTCTCAACCTCAAATGAGTCAAGGGGGTAGTCCTTATCTTGGGGGCACTTATATCCCCCAGCTTAACAACCCCTATGGACAGCCACAATATACAATTGTTCCCCAAGGAAATTATTATTCCACACATCCTGTGTATAATGTTGGGAAGAATATGATGGGAGGACTGCAAGGATCCTCAAGTCATTTTCATCACCTTGCTCTGAATCAGGGGCATCAAATACATTTCCTTTCTTGGAAAAACTCGGCATCCCCAATTTGAACAAACTCACTAATGACCCCATCTTTCATAACTTACTTTGGCCTCTAATCCCACAAAAAATTCCCACAAACATCCCGAAATTCAAAGGGAACAAGGGGAGGATCCGGGTATGCACATCACCACCTATAATTTATGGTGTGCTTCTAACTCCATGGTGGATGATAGTATCTAGCTTCGGCTCTTTACCCAGACCCTTACTCGCAATGCAGCCAAGTGGTACATTGAGTTACCATGTGTGTTAGTCAATACCTTTCGCGCTTTAGCGATGGAACTTTTAAAGCAATTTTAGCTACCCATGCAATATGAAACTAGGACAGAACTCCTTATTTCTTTACGTCAGGACACTGACACCCACATTTTCGATCACATCCATTAGTGGAGATGTAGGTGGAGGCTAGTCAAAGCTCCCCTCCCAGATTATCTATTAGCAAATTGGTTCTCCAAATATCTTCTCACTCAAATCGCTAAGGATGTTGCCTTAGGTGGTGCGGTCATGGAAGACCAATCCATTCATCATGCCCCGCACTTAGATTTAATTTATTCACAGTCTGGCACTTTATACGACGCCATTCCTAATGCCCCTAGAACTTCCAATGCTCCCACTACTTAGTAACCTGGTGCGCACATTGATGGTATTATCGACACTACCTGAGGGGCTGTTGTAAAATAACTTAGCGATCACATTGCCCAGTTGTCAATTTAACCCACTACCCAATCAATTTCTCTTCCTACTACAATGATAAAATATGTACAGTCTAAACAAAAACCTAGTAGTAAGAATAAGAAGAACAAGAAAAAGACTGCCCCTTCTGAGGAGTAGTCTGCCAAGCAGTCCAACAAAAAGTAGAAGGTTGTTACAACTCTTGACAGTGGAAAGGACAAATCTATCAGGTTCCCTTGCAAGATTTGTGCGGAAGACCATATGACACATTGTTGTCTAGGTCTCCATGAATGCACATATATCCTTGCTCAGAAAGACACTAGCCGGACCCTTGCGGTCCTAAAAAACCATTTCCTTGATCAACAGCAGCAACATCTTATTGCAATCCAAACTCAACCCCTGCAAGGGGGCAATAATGGTTTGCATCATCCTTCCACTAGTGAAGGACCATCGATCATTTACAACTTTGAAATAGTCGATATTCAAAGCAGAGACAAAACTTATGGAGATCTAGTCGTTAATACCGAGGAAGCCTCCACGAGTCAAAACCCATTTCCACCTAATGATCTTCATATCAAAAGGCGATTGTTGATCTTGTCATTTTCCCCCAAAAAGGCACACTTCATCATACAATGCATAATACATCTACCCGTGCTACCCAGAACTACAATATCATAGAAGATTTGGTGCAAGCACCGTCAGCTATGTCATCACTCGAAGTATTGCAAACTTGTCCAACACAAAGGAAAGATCTGCTTTTGTCAATTGGTGGGGTTTACCCTCATGATTCCATGGTTGCAACTTTTGAAATGGACAAATGTAAACCTTCCCTTTCACACCAGCTTGCATTTCAAGTGCAAATATTTTCGGAAGGGTGAGGGGTACATAGAAATGTCACTGGCGAAGGTGCTTCAACATTTTTCATGTCAGCTGCATCTTCACTCACCTTGGGTTCTCCAACCCTCTCACTGTCATTGAATTCCATT
This sequence comes from Pinus tabuliformis, assembly GCA_031772625.1. Taxonomy (NCBI): domain Eukaryota; kingdom Viridiplantae; phylum Streptophyta; class Pinopsida; order Pinales; family Pinaceae; genus Pinus; species Pinus tabuliformis. The sequence goes on from CM062814.1 coordinate 167,667,684, forward strand.
AATTCTTTCGACTGCCACACTTTCATCCCAAAAGGTTGCCTTGCCAACTACCCCATCACTTTGAGTGGGAAAATAGTAACAGTGGATATCGAAGTCGTGGATAGAAAACTCAACTATAATCTGGTGTTGGGTCTTATTTGGACTTATGCCATGACTACCATTGTGTTTAATGTATTTGATATCATCCTATTTCCATTGGATGGAATGATAGTCATAGTGGACCAGCTATCCTTTTGCACCCCAAATTACTCCCCGTTACCTAGCAACTCCATACCTTTAGTGGGTGGTATACCTAATCCTTACGTTAGTATCGCTACTGGCCTATTGAAGGGCTCTTCCCTGATGGGTTTTTTTCCTCTCCCACCACCCATGGTTCCATAGACAGTCTTTATGGTCTCATCTATTCCTCATTAATTAACTAATCCTTCGAACCTCCCAGCCCCTTTAGACATTGACTCTTACAAAGAAAACAATTCGCTGTCACCAACTGAATTGGGCTACCAAACCATTCAATCTGCAACCGAATCTCTCGTCACCTTGGTCATAACCAATGGTACCACCTCCTCTCCCATAACTTCTCCCTCTAAAGATCTCCTTAATCAAGTCCTACCTTTGGAAGAAGCTATTTGAGAGATCATGTGTTTAGAGGAGAGACCTTGGGAGGATTCTCACCATCGCGTTTTCATGTTTGATTCGGACGTGACGCCCATACAAATTATGTACTTTGACACACTTGAAATCATTCCCTTGATTTATACAACCATCCAAACTTTGGATTTGGAAGGGAAGATGGGAAATCTTTCAAAGACATTTCTCATCAATATTTCAGTCAAGAAAGGCATTGTGGAAAGCATCCAGATTGGAGCTGATTGAAATCCTCAAGGAATTGCAAGTTTTAACTTCCTTTTTAAGGAATTATGTGATGTATTCTCTTGGTCTTACAAATAAATTCCCTACTCCATCTATTGTCAAGCATGAGATCAATGTTTATGACAATGCCGCACCTGTTTTCCAGAGGCTTCGATCAGTCAACTGCCGATAAACGGTAGCCATTAATACTGAGGTGGAAAAATTATTACTTCTTGGTTTCATCTACCCCGCTCCCTTAACATAATGGGTTTCCAATACGGTTCCTGTAGACAAGAAATAGGGTACCATCTGCATCTATGTCGACTACCGAGAATTGAAAACTATTTGTCCAAAAGATAATTATTTGACACTGTTCATTGACCAAATAATCAAAGATTCTGCCGGTTGCGAATCCTTCTCATTTATGGATGGTTTCTCATGTTATAACCATATCGCCATAAAACTTGCAAACCAGCACAAAACCGCCTTCGTTTGTCGTTGGGGAATATTTTCATATCGAAAACTCCCATTCCGTTTAAAGAATGTCGGAAAAATTTTCAACAGGCCACGGACTATGCATTCCATTATATCAAACATATCGTTCAAGCTTACTTGGACAAACTTCCAGCCCATTCCAAGAAGCGAACTCAACACCTAGTTCATCTACAAGTATTTTTTCTTAGGTGCAAGTTCTATAACATACGTTTGAATCCACACAAATGCATTTTCTTTGTTGATTCATCGATGCCTACTTGGTTTCATTGTCTCAAAACACGATATTAGGCTTGATCCCAACAAGGTAAAGGAAACTACTCAATTTCTCGAACCACAATCCATTTTGCATCTCCAACATTTGCAAGGGAAATCAAACTTCTTACAATGATTTATCGTAAATTATGTTGAGCTAATGAAAGGCTTTATGCACCTACTAAAAAGGGGAGCACCATACTTGTGGGATGCTCAAGCCTAATGATCATTTGATGCGTTGAAACATGCACTTATATCAGCCCCACTACTTAGTGCTCCCAACTATGGGCATGCCTTTCTCCTCTATCTAGTAGCCTCGCCATCTTCTATTGGAATGGTGTTTATCCAAACTCATGATGATCTGAGTGAGCATGTGATCTATTATCTATCAAAACGCTTGGCTATGATCGAACTCGGATATTCACATGTCGAAAAGTTGTCCTTGGCAGTGGTATTTGTTGTCAGTCGACTCTGACATTATATTTTACTGCGGCAGACTACCTTCATTGCTTTGGAGAATCCCATGAGACACATTTTGTCTCGTCAAGTCATTGGAGGAAAATATTCCAAATGGATAGTTATCCTCCAATAATTTGATTTAGTTTTTGCCACTACCAAGGTGAAAAAATCCTTAGTCATTGCCAAACTATTGTTGTATCTTCCCATTGTTAATCCAAATGAGATAGCTTATGATGCTTCCCAGATGAATTTGTTTACCTGATCAACTCTACTGACCCTTGGTATGGTGACATTCTTGTCTACCTCAAAGAGTAACTTTTCTACCCTAAACTAACGTCAGGTGACCGTCATCTCATCTACCACCAAGCTTGGCACTCTTTAGTACTAAACGATACTTTATATTGTTATGGCACTAATACATTTCTCCACGCTACCTCAGTGATGAAAAGGTGGAACACATTTAGGTCATCCTGGGAGATTGCACCTAACTCATTCTTAGCGAATAAAATCACAATCATACTTCTGGGGTTAGAAAAAGGACACAAAGAGCTATCATAGGCCAAAAATTCAAAACTAGGAGATCTAGAATTATAGAGTTATAGTCATTTCAAAATCGATCTCATACAATGCGGAAAATAATGGTGTGTAGTTTTCATTAAATTTGCATAAGTTTTGTTTGAGAAAGTAGTTTGAAGTGATTCAAAGGGAATTCTAAAGCTTAATTATCATTGATTTATGACCCGAAGAAATAAAATGGAAACACCTAGTAAGCAACCTTTAATCTCTACTATGTCACATGAAGAAGAGGAAGAAATGCAACATGATATATCAAAATTACAAGACCAAGTGCAAAAAATTTTGCTCTCAAAAAAAGTAACTAAAGCTAAGATGGATGGTTTAAATAATGGAATGGAAGGTAACATGGATGATGATGCACGTGAATTAGGCCAAGCACATAAAAATGAAAAGTTATTAAAGTCATACCAAGAGCCTAGCAATGTGATGGATTGATCACATGCCAAGGCTAGAACATTTTAAAGTTTAGTTTTGAAAACATTTTTGATATTCAATTAAGATTAGTTAGGAATATCTGGTTAAAAGAAATGATTTTATAATTAGTAGGTAGTTAGGGCCAAGTGAAATTTGTTCACATCCATGAACTCATTTCTTGGACATTGGTTTTTTAGTTTTGGAGGAGAGAGGAGGAATTTGTTTTGGGTGTTGGAAATTTTGGTGTGAGATTGAAGTTAATTGAACATCATTTTTTTAGACCATTCATTTTTTGTATCAACAAATAGAATCTAGAAGTGTGTGTGAGACAATTATTTTCATATGTGTTTGTGATTTTTATGAACCATAATTTAAATATCTGGAGATTGAAATTGATTTGGTCTTTCAATTGTTGTGTTGAATGAGGAATTCTTGCACTATATTTTCTTTGTTATTTACATTTAAATGAGAACCTGGAGAATCATATTTTAGTTAATATTTTAATCTAATACTTTTTCGTCTAAGATTGTGTATTGTAGTGTTGTTTTAATCAACCTTAATTGACTCAAACTGCAAGATTGATTATCAACCCAGGGTAGGTCATGATGCTTCAATGGAGTTCACACTATCTATGCCGATACACTCCAACAAAGCATAAGAAAGTTCAAAAAAACTATAAAAGATGTCATTGACCTAAATTTTTGAATCAAACCATGCATGAAAATATCAAAACGCTCTACATAATTAAATCACAACTCGCAGCTATTCCTCTGTTGATTATCTCTATGTAATAGCATAAAATAAATATAAACAACAACGAATGAAATCCAAAATTTGTAGAACAATAGTTAGAAACCATAAATCAATGAACTAAATTGGAATTTACACTACCTAAATCATTGCAATCCCTTCCAAAGAGGGGGGTCCTTCCTCCTCAGCAGGGTGCAGGAAGAACACATAAAGTGATTAATGAATTAGTTGGAAAGAAATAATAGCATCACCGTGCCAATTGATATTAAAATAAGTTCATAAATTATGGAAACAGAGTAACGATACTCTTCTGTATGTCATCCTTGATACATAAAAAGTTGAGTCTTTTATAACTATTATATCTTGAAAATTAGAAAAAAAATCAGTCATGAGAATCTTCGATTCTCATGCTGATACAAAAATAAAGAAGTTTCAACCTACTTCTAAATCAATATACATTAGTTACAACTGCTTAAGTCTTGTTGCCTAAAAAATAAACCATCCTACTATCGACAATTGTTATGTGGAATAGTACCCATATTTCCAGTTTTGGTGCAACAATATTGAGAAAATGATGGTTCAGGATGACACGACGTAACTGATGACAACACTATTGGTGTAACGGTGGATCCACGTGAGGTGTAAAAATAACCTATAACAGCACTTATGTGTAGCAACAATCTGTAATAGCAGCCACATGTAACAACAACAATCTGTAACAACACCTAGTATGTAGCAGTGATATGTAACAACACTCAAGGTGTAAAAACGAATTGTACTACCCTTTCTTGTAGTTAACTCTTGCTACCTGTTTGCTTTCACAAGCCAACACCTAAAAAAGATAAACTTCCCAACATGCTCCTTCAATGCCAGTCCAGTTAGCCACAAAAAAGGAATAAAGCCTCATATTGATTCGGTAAAATACAAAAAAGTAACATGACAATAAAATGGATTAAAAAGGTAAGAAAATAGGGATTTTGGTCATATAAGGGCACAGGTATGGAGGATATAAAGGTCAAAACAAGGGAAATATGCTGTAGAAAATGGGTGAAAAACCACACCCAACATCTCCCCTTAACTAAAGCCACTGCATGTCCCCATGCAGAATCTCAAACCCTTCTACTGTGCCCCTGATGGAAATCTATAAAATTGTATGCAAAAATAGTATCATCTCCTGGAGCTTTGAATCCTTGATCGGCCATTAACTCATGTGGCCAGTATTCCTCTTCATAATCACATAATTGATAATCAGTTTGATACTCCTCCAATGGAAACCAAATCGAATGGAATCTGATTCGGAGGCCAATCCAGAATGCCCCTAGTATCAGCACAACTTAGGCGTATTCTGACACCCGTGAAACAACAGCCACAAAGTTCTTATACTCAAATGGGTCCCCTTCCTACAATTCTGCACTATAAGCCTCAGTGCGCTTGAGACATCTGACTAGTGCTTGGCTCCTCATGTTTGCAAACAAGTTGAGGCAGGCCCTCACGATCTTTCTTCTGTAGATGGCTGATTGATCTCTCCTTTCCGCAGTGCTCAGCAACTGCCTGAAATCTCACTGGAGTTCAAAGGCCATTCCCAGTTCAACCTAGACCCATAGTGTTGTCCTTTCCTCGTTGGCCTCTATTGTCTTCTTAGCCAGTTCCCACTCAATCTGATTCCTCATAAATAAGAGGAATGTGTGCAACTTAAAAACTCCCATGAAAGAAAAAATAGTTGCCACCATCTTTGTGCTCATGTATTCACACATCATGTTGTGCAAAAACATCTCACACAACAAATTCTAATCATCAAAATCATAGGACTGGAAAATATCCAAAAAGATGGGGGTAAAAGAACCCAAATGGAACATGTTCTCATAAACTGTCCTCAACTAAAATAAATAGTAATGTTCCCACAAGGACACAGGCTATGACGAGGATGACCACCTGCATGCTAGTGGGTTTAGAGCGAGGTCAGATAGTTTGGTCTCGTGCCCACAAGAGTTAAGCATGGTGGTCAGCGCCATGATCGGTGGTCGACTGAGGCAATCTGCAACATTATTGGTGCTGCCCTTTTTATACTTGATATTCAAGTTAAACTATTGCAGGTATGTAGACCACTTCTGATGGCGCATTCTGCAATTCCCTTGGGTCTGTATGAACTGCAGGGGTCGGTGGTCTGTGTGGATGACCGTTTCCTTCCCCAAAATGTAATGCTTCCATTGTCGGCAGGCCTGTACAATGGAATACATCTCCTTATCATAAGTGGGGTACTTCCAGACTGTGTCTGAAAGCGTTTCGCTGTGATATGCCACTGGATGTCCATGTTGAGTAAGGACTGCCCCAATAGCATAGTCGGAGGCATCTGTCTCGACCTCAAATGGTTCTTGTAAATCTGGTAACACGAGCACTGGTGCCGTGCATAGGCAATCCTTCAACTCCCTGAATGCCTTCTGTTGAGATTTAGACCAAAAGAATTTTGCTTTCGCCCCTCCCTTAGTGACTTGACTCAAGGGCCAAGAAATATGAGAAAACCCCAGCACAAACCTGCGGTAGAAGTTGGAAAAACCTAGAAAGCTGCGGAGCTCTGTTAGAGTGGTTGGAGAGGGCCAATCCCGAATGACTTGGACCTTGGCTGGATCGACATGCACCCCCTTTTCATCAATGATGTATCCCAGATACTGAACCTCGGTCATGCCAAAAGTGTATTTCTCCAAATTGGCACATAGCTTGTGTTGCCGCAGTGTTTGGAGAACCTGTCGGATGTGGTGGAGGTGCTCTTCCCAACTCTGGCTGAAGATCAGAATGTCATCCAAGTATACTACTACAAAGGAGTTGGTGAATGGCCGCAAGATGTCATCCATTAGCCTCATAAAGGTTGCAGGAGCATTCGTCAATCCGAAAGGCATGACCAACCATTCGAAGAGGCCTTCCTTGGATTTGAGGGCAGTATTCCACACATCTGAGGGTTCGATTGGTACCTGGTGATATCCTGACTTCAGATCGATCTTGCTGAAATATTTCGCCCCCTTTAGTTGGTCTAGAAGGTCATCAATCCGTGGGATCGGGTACCTATTACGGACAGTGATCTTGTTCAGCGCCCGGTAATCAATACAGAGTCTCCACGTCCCATCCTTCTTCTGTACCAACACGATCGGGCTCCCATAGGGCGATGAAATCGGACGGATGTGACCTTTCTGCAGGAGCTCCTGAATCTGCCTCTTGATTTCATTGTTCTCCAGAATGGAGCGCCGATAAATTGGTCCATTGGGTAGCGGCGCACCTGGGGTCAGATCGATGGAGTGCTTGACTTGACAGTGCAAAGGAACCCCTGTCGGGGAGGTGAAGATGTCTTCGTACTCCTCCACAATCTTGTCCATCTGTAGCTGTCGTGCAGAGGGACCCTGTGTGGAGGCCGCGGCCACTGTCTTCTTCTTCCCTTGAGGGCGTATCATCAGGAAAACAAATTTCCTGGTTTTGGAAATGATCTTACTGCATTGTTTTGCAGTAATCAAAGAGATGGCGGCAGGTGGTGCTACCTCTGGTATCCTGAACAACTTGTTTCCCAATGTAATAATAACAGCACGGGGCCTTGATTCATACACAGCATGTCGCTTCCACAAGTATGGTTGTCCTAGTAATACATCACAAACTTCAAGGGGAGCAATGTCACACAATACCTCATCCGTGAAGGGCTTGATGTTGTATGGAAGGCGACACTGCTGGCTCACTCGAAGATCTCGCCCTTGGTGAAGCCACCCAATGGTGTATGGTTGTGGATGTGCTATGGTCGGTAAGCACAACCGCTTCACGACCTCTGCCGAAATGAGGTTCTTTTGACTCCCGCTATCAACAATGAACTGTATCGGGGAGCGCTTTACCCACATCTGGGAGTGGAAGAGACGCTCCTCCTCCTCTGGATCTTCGGGTTCATTTTTTTGGATCTTTGCGGTAGCAATAGTGGCGCTGGGATCCGCATCAATGATCTGATTCCCTTTTTCATACCCCTTATCGGGTTCTGACTCAGAGTCGGAACATGCATCCGATTCTGAAACCTTTAGCTCAGCCACCAGTGACTGCTTGGCCCGACACTCACTTGTGTTGTGAGTGGAGCTCTTATGGAACTCGCACCATTTTCCAGTGTCCTTTCTTGGCTTCGCGGCATTGTTCTTTGCTTGCAGCTTCGGCTGGTTGCCTTGGGCTGTCCCGCCTTGGCTGTGTCCTTTGTTCTGTGGTTTAGGGGCACCTTTCCCCTGCTTTGGATTCGCAGATCCAAAGTCTCGCTTCTTTTGTTTAAACTTCTGCTCGACCTTGACGGCATACCGGTATGCTACGCCGAGCGAGGGGATGTTTACGAATTGTATTTCTTCCTGGATGTACTTGTGCAGGCAGCTATGGTATTTGAGTATCAAATGTTGCTCTGAATCCTTAATACCCAACTTTGTGCGAAGGGTATGGAAAAGATTGGTGAACTCCGGCACATCTTTGTCCCTTCCTTGCCGCAGCGTGGTCCACTTTTTGTATTCATCCTCATAGCTTCTGACAGAGTAGTACTACTCCTTGATGGCATCCCGGAACGAATCCCAGGTGGGTGCGGCTGAAAATAGTGAGCCAGTACTTTCATCCTTTTGCTCGCAGTAGGTTTCCCACCAGTCCTTAACGTGGGGGGCTACTTTGAGAAGAGCAAAAACAATCTTTTCCCGACTCGAAAATTCATGAACAGAAAAATAACCCTCTAGCAGATTTAACCATTTATCTACGGCATCGGCGTCTATCTGACCCTCGAATATGGGGATTTCAAAATTAACTTGTACCTTAAAGGGTGTGGCGTTTCCAGAGGAGCTGCTGAAAGCCGATGCGCCGCTTCTGGGTAGCCGCTGAAGGATCTGGGCAAAGTTGTCCATCATCGCGTTCTGTTGTCGCTCGAGCGCTTCTTTGAGCAAGATTTTGATGGGATCTCCTGCCCCCTCGTCTTTCTTCTCGTCCGCCATGGGAGGTCGTCGGGATTTGCGAGGCTGGTCTTGCAAAGGTTCAACCAGTTCAAGCCCTAACTCCTTATATCCCGACCTTGTTGGGGACATGCAAAGAAAAACAGAGAAAAAGTAGACCGCTCTAATACCACTGATCCGGATTTAAACAGGAACGCAACAAATTATAGAGATAACCATATACACAAAGATGCAGCGGAAATAATACTTCATTTCATTAATGGAAAATACTGAAATATGCTTACAACCAGAAATGGAAATAAACCAGCTAAGGCGATGGTAGCTTATCTCTGAGAAGAGATGTGATGGCTACATGCCTCTGAACTGTGTTACAATGAGGCTTGAAGGCCTATTTATTGTTGAGAAACAATGGAAAAAACCCTTAACATTCCAAAACCTAACCCTAGGAGATGAAACGCCAAACTGTGGGCCCCGTTTGGGGTAAATTGGTACATCAATTTCCCGGGGTCGTAACTTTGGCATATGATCTCCATTTGACGCGTACAATATGTTGAAATTTGGTACCGGAGGACAGGTGGTTCCCTTAGGCTTTGTTCTTTGGCCTAGGGAAAAGTGTCCAAAAGAATTTAATTTTTCTCCTAAAGTGACTTTATAATTTTATAAAGTTAAATCTAATTTAAAAGTGACTTTAAGTGATAAAGTTATTAAGTCTAACTTTAAAGTGACTTTTATAAAGTCAATGAAAAATTAGAGAGGAAAAGTGACTTTGGAAATAAATGACTAAGTGGGTCTTTATTAAAGTGGGGTGAATTAAAAAATAGAAAGTGAGATTTAAATGAGCATTTAATCTCAACCATTGATCTAAATCTATTTCAGCCATTGGATTTAGAGATCACCCAAAAGTCACTTGGATCACCCAAAAGTCACTTAGAGTTATATTAAAGGAGGAAAAGGTCATTCATTCTTTCATGAGCAAATTGGGAGAAGGAGAGCAAGAGAGCAAGAGAGATTTCTGAGGAGGGAGGAGAAGGAGACAGCAGCTTGGCACACATTCCAAGGCAGCAGTTGAGCAGATTTGTACAGTTGATTCAGCACATAGTGAAAGACAGATTTTTGCACAAAAATCGAAGAGCAGTTTGCTGATTTTTCTGCACACAAAACGGAGGTCGTACAGCATTTATTGCTGTCCTATTTGCTGTAATTTCCAGATTGCTGTGAGGCACGGAAAAGGAGATAAGTTGTAAATTTGCTTGCTGATTTTTTGCTGAATAATTCTCACTGTAAAAAGACAATTTTCATAAATAAAGAAGAGCTCTCAAACTGGTTTTCCCCAAGAGTTGTAGGGGGTTTTTCCAGAGTCAAGTTGACAAAAAATATCAGTGTTTTAATGTGTTTTAATGGCTGTTTTGATTGCTGATTTTTAATTCTGCAATTTCCAGCATTCTGAAAAATTTCCAGAATTTGTGTTTTCAGCAATATTTATTTTTTCAGTCTGTTAAATGTATGGTTATGGGAATGAGAATTTAACTACATGGGAGAAATAAGGAGAAACTGAAAACCCGGGTGGGAAAAAAGAAATTTCTACATGGTATCAGAGCTTGAGTGTTGAAGGGCAGTTTGGGACAGCAAAAGGAAAAATTACAGTTGCTGATTTTTCACTTAGAAAATTCCAGCAAGCTGATTTTTTCATAAATAGCAGTTTTATCTTTACTACAGCAGTGTTATTTTTCAGTTTTAGGATAGCAGAATGTCATTGGGATTGAGGGTGGAGGATAGGCTGGATGGGCATATAAATTACAGTGTTTGGAGGAGAGAATGCCGAGTATCTTTGAGGAGGCAGAAGTCTGGGATATCATGGTGCATACCGCACAGAACCCTGTTGTTGTGCCCACTGATGTTACTCAGTTGGCTGAGTATAAAAAGAAGAACAACAATGGAGAGAAAAGAGCAATGCCCATGAGATGTGGACAGTATTGTCCAATCTCTACCAGAGTACCAATGAGAACCGGAAGATGGTCCTGAAGGAGAAGCTGAAGAACATTAAGATGGGGAATGATAGTGCAGCTGGATATTTCACAAAGATTACCAATGTGACAGATGAGTTGGCAGCGATTGGAGAGGCCATTCCATCCACTGAGTTGGTGCGTATTGCAGTGAATGGCCTCCCCCGTTCATGGTTGAACTTTGCTGATGGGGTTTGTGCACGTGAGACCCTTCCCACATGGGAGAGGTTTTGGGATGATTGTATTCAGACAGAGATCAGGAAAGGACAACTTGGGGCAGCCAAGTCAGTTGAGCAGGATGAGGACGTAGCACTGGTGGTAGGAGGCAAGAAAGGCAAAGGGAAGAAGCGGGCTTCCACAAGCAGTGGTGGGGGCAAAGGCAAAGGTAAAGGTAAACAGGGTAACTCACAGAAGGACTATTCCAAGGTGAAGTGTTGGAATTGTCAAAAGATGGGACACTATGCAGTTGTGTGTCCGGAGAAGAAGAAGAAGAAGAAGGGGAAGAACCAGGACGTGGCAGCTTCAACAGAGATTGAGGACTTTGCTGGTCGTTTTGACCGAGGGTTTGCGTTCACTACGTGTGAGTCCTCTAGTACAGGATCACCTGCCACACAGGTTCAGAGGGAGCATGCTTTTCCCTCGATTAGCGGAGCATCTTCAGGTATCTGGTATGTGGACAGTGGGGCTTCACGTCACATGACAGGAGTCCGGGAGTACTTCTCAGAGCTTTCAGAGAGTGGCACTGATATTGAGGTAGTACTCGGTGATGACAGAGTTGTTAGAGCAGTCGGGGTGGGGACAGTGACATTTCAGAGGGAGTCCAAACCTCCCTTGAAGGTGTCAGAGGTTCTTTATGTGCCAGGGATGAGGAAGAACCTCATATCCGTCTCAGCTTTGGAGGACAGAGGATATGAGGTACTGTTCAGGGGAGGACAGGTGTTGATGTATCCCGGGGGCACTCCAGCTGATTGAGCTAGAGTGATAGGTGTACGCCATGCAAAGGTGTACAAGTTTGCATTCCAGCCCCTTTTGGCATTGAGCAGTAGTACCGACAGCAGAGCTAGCAGTTCTGAGCTGTGTGAGATTTGGCACCGCAGGATGGGACACATGTATCACGGAGCCTTGAGGACATTGCGAGAGATCACTACAGGTGTGCCAGATTTCAGTACTGATCACTTTGATACTTGCAGAGGTTGTGTGATGGGCAAGTTTGCCAAATCCCTTTTTCCCAGCAGTGACAGCAGAGCGACGGGGATAGTTGATTTGATTCATTCCGATGTGAGCGGTCAGATGTCTCATGTTTCCTTGAGTGGATATGAGTACTATGTGTTATTCATTGATGATCACTCCAGGAGGACCTCGATTTATTTTTTGAAGACCAAGAGTGAGGTCTTCAAGCGGTTTCAGGAGTTCAGAGCTCTTGTGGAGACTCAGACAGGTCGAAAGATCAAGTCCTTGAGGTCGGACAATGGAGGAGAGTACACCCTTGGAGAGTTTGTTGACTATTGTGCGGAGGCAGGCATTAGGAGGGAGTTCACTGTTCCTTACAACCCCCAGCAGAACGGGGTTGCAGACAGGAAGAACAGATCCATCATAGGGGCTGCCAAAGCCATGATACATGATCAGGGGTTGCCATTGTTCTTGTGGGCAGAGGCCTGCAACACAGTTGTTTACTTGCAGAACAGGAGTCCGCATCGTGCCTTGGGGCACATGACTCCTGAGGAGGCTTTCTCTGGGAAGAAACCTGATCTTGGTCATCTTCATATCTTTGGATGCATTACATACTCCTATATACCCAAGGAGGAGAGGACCAAACTAGAGCCCACCGCAGAGAAGGGTATCTTTGTGGGCTACAGTGAGACCTCAAAGGCCTTTCGGATTTACATTCCTGCACAGAGGAGAGTTGTTGTCAGACGGGATGTGAAGTTCGAGGAGGACAGGGCCTTTAGGAGGTCACGAGAGTTAGAGTATCTGGATCAGCCAGACCCTCAGCAGCAGTTGAGTCAGTCGCAAGGATCCAGTGGGCAGGGATCAGGAGGATCAGGAGGTACATCTATGAAGATGTCAGGTCCGTCAGTGAGCAATGGCTCATCGAGCCAGAGGGGTGGTGCTCTGGGCAGCATGCAGAGCAGTTCACAGAGCAGTTCACTAGGGAGTCCACTGATGGACAGTTCACACGGTACCTCAGCTTCTACAGGTTCAGGTGCAGGCAGGAGGACAACAGACAGACAGTCAGGAGTTCAGGCTACTGATGGTTATGAGGAGGAGGAGTTTCATTCTCCTATGGGAGAAGCATGCTCAGGGAAGAGGAAGCCCAAGTGGCTTCAGGACACCTTGAGAGATGCCACATCTGTTGCTGAGCCGAAGAGGCCGGTCAGAGAGAGTAGACCACCTGAGAGGTTCTGTAGCTATATGGCGATGGTTACCAGCATCTTTGACTCTGAGCCTTCTAGCTATGAGGAGGCAGCTAGCCAGCAGGTCTGGAGAGAGGCCATGTAGGAGGAGTATTCTTCTATCATGAAGAATGATGTTTGGGAGGTGGTGCCGAGGCCTGAGGGCAAATCCGTGGTTACTTCTAGATGGCTTTACAAGGTAAAGCATGCTACAGATGGCAGCATTGAGAAATTCAAAGCGAGGTTTGTGGCTAGAGGGTTCTCCGAGGTAGAGGGAGTTGATTATGAGGAGACCTTCGCTCCCGTGGCTCGATATACTTCGATCCGCTCCATTATATCGATAACAGCAGAGATGGGTTGGAAGATCCATCAGATGGATGTGAAGACCGCATTTCTCAATGGCTTCATACAGGAGGAGTTGTACATTGAGCAGCCACAGGGCTTTGAGGTGCATGGGAAGGAGTCCCATGTGTGCAGATTGAAGAAGGCCCTTTATGGCCTGAAGCAAGCTCCCAGATCTTGGTACTCCAGGATAGATGCATACTTGCAGGGGATGGGTTTCACAAAGAGTGAGGCAGATCCGAACCTTTACTTTATTGTGAATGGTGAGGAGCCTCTCATTCTGGTGCTGTATGTGGATGACTTGATCATTATAGGTGCAGAGAGACTCATAGAGCATTGCAAGAGAGATCTTGCGGCGGAGTTTGAGATGAAGGACATCGGCTTGATGCATTACTTTTTGGGTTTGGAGGTGTGGCAGGAGGAGGGGAATTTCTTCCTGGGGCAGAGGAAGTATATTGTGGACATCCTTAGCAGATTCCACATGGAGGATTGTAGACCCATGTCGACACCGATGATCACCAACTGGAAGAAGCTTCATGCTTCGGATTCTGAGTTGGTGGATCCCACATTGTACAGGCAGCTCATTGGTTCCTTGATGTATTTGGTCAACACTAGACCAGATATCTGTTTTGCAGTCAACACGATGAGTCAGTTTATGTGTGAGCCTAGGAAGGTTCACTGTGTGGCTGCAAAACACATTTTGCGGTACTTGCAGGGGACAGTGGATTATGGTCTGGAATACAGGCAGGGAGATGGAGTGAGATTGGCAGGATACACTGATTCTGATTGGGCAGGTTATGCTTCTGATAGGAAGAGCACTTCAGGGTGTTGTTTTGGGTTGGGTTCAGCAGTAGTGTCATGGTTCAGCCGGAAGCAGCAGTCAGTAGCACTGAGTTCAGCGGAAGCAGAGTATATGGCAGCCAGTCTAGCTAGTTGTGAGGCTATCTGGCTTCGCAAGATGTTGTTTGGCTTATTTGGTGAGCCGTTGAAATCTTCAGTGATTTACTGTGATAATCAGAGTTGCATTAAACTCATGGAGAATCCAGTATTTCATGACAGGTCAAAGCATATCGGGATCATATATCATTTCATCAGAGACTATGTTCAGAAGGGAGCTGTGAAGCTTGAGTATATTTCCACTGATGAGCAGGTTGCAGATATCCTTACCAAAGCCTTATCACGAGGCAAGCATGTCTACTTCAGAGACAAGATGGGTGTGGTGAGGAACACCTTCCTCGGTAAGAGGGAGTGTTGAAATTTGGTACCGGAGGACAGGTGGTTCCCTTAGGCTTTGATCTTTGGCCTAGGGAAAAGTGTCCAAAAGAATTTAGTTTTTCTCCTAAAGTGACTTTATAATTTTATAAAGTTAAATCTAATTTAAAAGTGACTTTAAGTGATAAAGTTATTAAGTCTAATTTTAAAGTGACTTTTATAAAGTCAATGAAAAATTAGAAAGGAAAAGTGACTTTGGAAATAAATGACTAAGTGGGTCTTTATTAAAGTGGGGTGAATTAAAAAATAGAAAGTGAGATTTAAATGAGCATTTAATCTCAACCATTGATCTAAATCTATTTCAGCCATTGGATTTAGAGATCACCCAAAAGTCACTTGGATCACCCAAAAGTCACTTGAAGTTATATTAAAGGAGGAAAAGGTCATTCATTCTTTCATGAGCAGTTTGGGAGAAGGAGAGCAAGAGAGATTTCTGAGCAGGGAGGAGAAGGAGACAGCAGCTTGGCACACATTCCAAGGCAGCAGTTGAGCAGATTTGTACAGCTGATTCAGCACATAGTGAAAGGCAGATTTTTGCACAAAAATCGAAGAGCAGTTTGCTGATTTTTCTGCACACAAAACGGAGGTCGTACAACATTTATTGTTGTCTTGTTTGCTGTAATTTCCAGATTGCTGTGAGGCACGAAAAAGGAGATAAGTTGTAAATTTGCTTGCTGATTTTTTGCTGAATAATTCTCACTGTAAAAAGACAATTTTCATAAATAAAGAAGAGCTCTCAAACTGGTTTTCCCCAAGAGTTGTAGGGGGTTTTTCCAGGGTCAAGTTGACCAAAAATATCAGTGTTTTAATGTGTTTTAATGGCTGTTTTGATTGCTGATTTTTAATTCTGCAATTTCCAGCATTCTGAAAAATTTCCAGAATTTGTGTTTTCAGCAATATTTATTTTTTCAGTCTGTTAAATGTATGGTTATGGGAATGGGCATTTAACTACATGGGAGAAATAAGGAGAAACTAAAAACCGGGGTGGGAAAACAGAAATTTCTACACAATAGCTCATTAGAAAGTTCTATCCGAGCACTATCATTGTTGGAACAGGCAACATCAGTCCATTCTATGGACCCATGTTGCCCCCAGATTCCCCAAAAAATGTCGTTTAGGGCCTCAAAACGGCTTCGGAAGTTCAGGACCCGAAAAACTGCTAAAAATAGTAAGTTGTGCTACAATTAAGGAAACTGAAAATGCTGAGAAAGATAATGGTGGGGGTCCAGGTGGACTTGGCAGGTGGCCACCAATATCCACCTGGATCAGAGGGTCTTCTAACTCCCCTATAGTTAGAGAGGGAAGTTCATAGTCACCAAAGAAGAATGAAGGTTGACTACTTGAGGGTGTGGAGGTTTTTGGTAAGAATTTTACTTGGTTATCCCTACTCCTACGAGGCATGAAAGATTTTTTTTTTTGAACTTTTCACTTTTTTCAAAGTAATAAAACTGATGCAAAAT
This sequence comes from Pinus tabuliformis, assembly GCA_031772625.1. Classification (NCBI taxonomy): domain Eukaryota; kingdom Viridiplantae; phylum Streptophyta; class Pinopsida; order Pinales; family Pinaceae; genus Pinus; species Pinus tabuliformis. The sequence goes on from CM062814.1 coordinate 167,683,883, forward strand.
ATAAAAATATGATCAAGAAAAAACAACACCTACTTAGACATGTCCTCGGAATTGACACCAAAAAGTGTCGAGCGCTAGTATTGCACCAAGAGTGTTATAACTCCCAAGGGTTCCTCAACTTAAATGATCAGCCTGAGGTTCATAGAAACTTAGAGGTGACAATGCTATACGAATAGTAAGTTATGTTCTACTCATGCCACCCTCAATCATGACATCAGATTAAGGTGTTCAGAGACCATTCCTCGAACTTAACTATAGTGAATGCTTGTTGATGAAAGCACAATTGAAAATTGATTCTTAACTATGAAAATGAAAATGTCAAGTGTTCAACTTGTAGATGCTAATTAACATTACATGAAAGAGAAAGGGCTAATCTACATGAAAAATTAACGCTACCCTATATTGCATAATTCATCGACTTGGTAACCTATTTGGATATATCATTGATCTAATTCACATTTTCCTGAAAATCGGGAATCTAACTTGTATCATGCTTGTGGATAAAAAATACTACTTCTACTGTGTTTTGGAGTGAGGAAAATAAGTGGTTGAAGTGATCTAGGAGCTTCTCTTGATCATCAAATAGCAACTTAGGGCCAATATTCGTCTTGATTTAGCTAAGGCTCTAGTGGGGAGAAAAGCAGGTCGAGGAACATGGTGCTACACGCCGGCTAAATGTATGGGTACATGAGGTCTTGTATTTCTACAGGATGACTTGTATTACTACATGAGGGGTTCCAAGAGCCTTCTTAGGGTGGAAATGGTATCTTGAGGGCATGAAGATGTGGACAAAGGTAGGAGGGAGTGAAGTAAGGTTGGGGAAGCCTCCTACCCAAGCCTGCCACACCTCGGGGGTCTTTCTTGCACCAATATGATTGCCCACGGTGTCCTTAATTGTCTAAACAAAGTGATTGTGGAAATTGAGTTTTGGGAGCAGAATTGAAGGGTGTGAGGAGAATATGGAGAAGTCCAAGTGGAGATGAAAGATGTACCATCCCCCGTAGATCAACACAGCCCTACAACTCACAACATGCATGCATCAGTTGATCATTAACACAATGATATAAACTATGATGAAAAAGATCTATTCTATGCAACAACACTATTCTAATCCTTGAAAACAGTAAATACGAAGAAGGACAAATAACATCTATTTGTTTCCAAAAAATTATAAACAAAATGTTTTTAGACTGAGATTGTAAATATTTCCAAGCATTCTCCCACAAAAGAGGTGGTAAGGATGCCTTTAATAACACGTTTTTATAGTTTAACATCTACTGCAATAAAATAAAGACATTAAATGATTTAAAATAAGAACAATACGTAAATACAAAAAGGTACCAAAGCCTATAGGTTGGGTCCAAACCTATAGAATTCATCCCTCTAAAACTAGCTCAGATGCAACTTAATAACCAACTTATCATTATTGGAAAATAGTAGTCTCATAGATCACATGAAAATTAATAATGACAATGTCAAGCCCAGAGCTCAATAGCTACTGCTAGCTAAATAAAAAATTCAAATCCTAATGAGCCTTTCACCTCATTTATTTATACAAAAGGGTATCTGATTGTATCTCCCTTGATATCAAGGTGAGTTAGAGAGTTAAGGAGGTGGACAAGCCTCCCTAAATTCCCTCGTGATTGTCTTCATCCAACCCTTGCATAGTAAATGCCTCAAAAATGCCTATTTTTCCTGCAATTTAATCACATTATGTCACATACTATGACAAACACCTTTTACTCTTCTTACTAAGCATATTATAACAAAAAATGTGAATTAATGTGTGAAAGGGGTAGTTTTAATAGCATAATGAACTTCAAGATATACCTATGGATACGACTCATGAGAAGAAAAGGACCCAATCCCTGCACGTGACAAATTTTCCTTAAGCATCCAACAACATTTCTACCAAATTGTCCTTCACTCAATAGCTATCTCACAATTTGAAAATTTGGTAAAGGAATTAGAAACACAAGTATTAAGGATGCATTTTGATTAATTTAAGGTGGGGCATTCTATTTTTTTGAAAGCCATTAAATAAATTTTATTAGAATGAACAAATTTATCAAATTAAGAGCACAAATTTTTTGTTAAAATTTCATTTGGCCACAGAGAGATATATTTACAAAGGCTAACTTCTTTGTGAGTTTAGAATTGTGACAGGCCAAATACTTGTTCCCAAGTAGAAATTGTTTGGGGCAAACAGATTTAGAAGGGCCAAGAACTACTCTCTTCCATAATTTAGGACATATTGAATATCTTATTACAGAGATCAATGATTCATATTTGGATTATTATCCTCCTTCTAGTGGATTGGGGTTTCAAGAGTTTATTTCCATAAATTTTCCAAGAATCCCATCACCCCGGAAATCAAATCACACATGCGAGAGAAGGTCAAATTATTTGTGGCTCTTTTAAGTTTAATTTCATGTTCGTTGATAGTAATTTAAGAGGTTTTTAGGTGCAATTACATTCGTCTAATGAAGGTTGATTCTGATATTTATAAAGCCTATGGAGTAAACTAAGGTTGAAATAAATTATTTCAAGCCAAGGCTAATAAAGGGGCTACTATTCACTTGCGGAGATACCATGACTAAAATGCTTGATGAAATCATGAATTGTTGCAGGTTAATACTTCAATGGTGGTCGTTCTCTTCCTAAAGACAAAGATCATCATCAATTAAGAGATGATCAGACTATTTTTTTTACACATGATCAAGGTATTCATATTTCTAGGGTGTGAGTAATATTTCTATTGAAGTAGAGTTCTCTATTGTCCTAGAAGCATGAGCTGCTCTAGACCGGGGTGTAGCTATAAAGATAAAGGAGTCTTAACTCATTATAATGTTGGTTGTGTTACTATCCTTGGATCTGGATGTTATTTATCGTCATAATTTAAAAAAATCATATAAGATGATGATGGTGGTTGTTAACGTCCATTGAGACCAAATTGGTCTATCAGACCTATAATTTTCTTACTTCTTAATTGTCTAGCTTCTTGTTATTCTTGGGGAGATTGGTGTTGTAGCTTTCTTTCTTTTCTATATGGTCTTCCAACTTCCTTTATCTTGCATCTCCTTCATCTCTTCTGGTTCTTGAGACATTGGTGTCTTAGCTTCGCTATCTGTTGTGTTCGTCTTTTTGAAGATAGTTTGAGAAGTCTCCGAGATTTGCTTTGTTGTTAAATGAAGATTTATTTTGTGTGGTATTGGAATCTTCATACATGTTGATGCTTGAGGGGTTGACGAGTTCACTTTTTTCCTCTTGGGAGTGGATTTCCCCTTCTTTGTCTTGAGAGTTGTTTCTTTCTTGCCAGATTTCTTGTGATTTGGAGTTTTCTAGCTGAGTATTCTTCCTTGATGACAGTGTAATGTAGATTTGTGGTGATTCTTTCTAGCAAAATTTTTATGGGAGGCTTTTGGGCAATTTTTCAGTAGATGGCCAGGTGACACCTTAAGAGGAAAAATTCCCAATTGCATTTCCAATGGCTTTAGGCAGAGATAGTGTAGGTTTGGCAATCTCACCCAAACTGGTGAGGTTATGTCTTTTGTTGAGGGATCGAATAATGGGTTCCATGGGGTAATCAATAGCCATGAGTTTTCCCAAAACCAAGGGCCAGAATCTAGAATGCATTGTCTCCTTTTAGGGTTTTCAATTTCATCATAATCTCCGAGATTCAACTATGGAGAGTTGTCAGCTGCTGCCAAAAACCATTGCACTTTGAGAAAACTTCAAATCCTCATTGAGTGAGGTCTAGACCAGGTGGATAGTGGGAGCTGGGCTTCAATGATGATATGGGCAGGAGCTTGCCCCAGGCAAAAGGAACTGAGCCAACACCTATTTTCGCGAAGCTTGCAGCCATTTGGATCAAAGCCTATTCCAAACTTATATATGCCTGTGCGAGCCATTTGGATCAAAGCCTATTCCCAAACTTATGTATGCCCCTATGGAAGAATGAAAAAGCCCCGCAAAAGAATGCCAACCAAAATAATGTTGAATGTGTAATTTCAACGCAGACGTACATCGCCAGAAAACGTTCACCAAACCCGCCTGAGATTTCTCGGACCACTTTCCGGCAAAGTCATTTTCCGTATATTTGAACCTGATGCAATATGGTGCAGACGCGTGGCTCTCCCCATACGTAAGCAAGTCTGACATTCTCGGGACATAAAGCTCTGCAGCAAACGGCCTCCCGATATTCTCCTCCACCGTTCGATTGTTTCCATCGCTCTCCACCGTCGATTGTCCGAAGATGCATATGAGCCTGCAGTAAATGTTGCGTGGAGTAAAATAAAAGCTTGGTTGACTGCAGATTTTTTTAATGAAGACATTTAATGAAAGTAGGTGAATATTGAAGTTTTTATATACAGCACGTAAGTTTTTTTATGTCGAAGGTAAGGTGCATTTAAAGAAAGGCATGGTAAGTTTGTTTTTTTTACGCAATGTAATATTCAAAAAAAACAAAGGAGCTCGTATATTTTGTTGGTTGACTTTTTGTAATGAGACTTGAGGTTTGCACAGCAGTGCAATATGTGAATGAAAAAAATGGAGACAAGCATTGTATAATGCGAAGGCGAATATGGCACAGCAGTGCATAAAGACAGAGGGAGGAGCGCATAAGTTTTCAGAAAGGTTTTAATGTGACCAGTGTATGAAGTAAAGAAGGCATGGTGTGAGTTTTTTTATATAAGTGAATGTAATGAAATTTTTACTGTGTATGTAAAAAATTTGTTTTACAGCAGTAATGTAAAAAGGGTTTTACAACAGTAAACCCACTTGATTAAATTCGAACGTGGAAACAGAGTTTTGTAGAATGGATTATTTTTGGTGAATCACTCTAATCTAATCAAAGAGGATGAATATGTATGACATATTTTGTCTTAATCAATAAAAATGTTTTTATGGTGGTGAAATACTCTGTTCTTCAGTTAAAAAAAATTTGACTGAAGAGTTACAAATCTCAATTACGGAAGAGAGGCCGTCTGGAAGAGTTTCAAATCTGAAGTGCCGCGCAGAGATTTAACGGAGTCCACCGATCAGAATGAGAGGAGGCGATTTCGTGAAAACATCTAATAACCCAAACAGTAACCCTAGCAGCAGAAGGTATGAAGCCCGAGATTAATCATTCCGGCAAAGGAATTAGTTGTTTCGACCGGAATTAGTTGTTTCATAAATATAATATGAAATGAGTATGTGATTATTTTGACCTGTAGAATAAATCATGGTATTATAACCAAAAAAAAAAGTATTTACATATTGTAAATCTCCCAAATAAAATAATATGAATTTTTATAATTAAATATAAATTTATTTAACTAATATATTAATTTTTTTTTGTAATAATAACAACACTCTCGAGGGTATATTAGTTTTTTAATAATAAGAACAACACACTCTTCAGTCCATTGGGAAGTGACTGATAAAGGCCAACTTATTATATCAAGCTTCGAAAGTGGTGGTGAAATACTCTGTTCTTTTTTAATTTTTTTAAGCTTGGAAACCGGTTCAAGGGTAATGGTAAAGGTGAGAACACTCAAATCATAAACCACTTTCGATAATATACAGTCAAACCGTAAACCGCTGTCAATAATAGCACACTCAAATCGGAAACCGCTTTTCGCAATTCTCATATTCACAATGTTGTAAAACATAATAATATCAAATAAAACAATGGAATAAATTTTTCACTGCGAACGCTCGCTATGAAATTTGTCGACACCACTCCAATACTATTTATTTTATAAAAAACAACCACCACAATCTTCAAACCTTTTGCCAACCATGAACATGAATTTAGTTTATGAAGCTGAGTTGTCACTTTCAATATTAAACTACTCTGCTCCAATATTAACCTCCCCTGCCCCAATTTTGTGGCCCGTAGACGTGGTTGAAGCTGCCTTTGGCTGGTATCTGGTTTCTCTCTGTGTTCGCTACTGTGTTCGAAGCTGCCTTTGGCTGGTATCTGGGTTCTATCTGTGTTTGAGTGTAAGTTCCATGCGAGCCATCACTTATGTTTTTTAGTCTCATCCGAATCCTCCGTGCACTCTCAGCCGAATCCGTGGCTTCCTGATTATATGAAATACGATGAATTTCAAATATGAAATCTACCATTTTATAGCAAGAAAACACCATGAGAATTTATGTGAACTGAATAGCTGGGCAACCTCACCTTGAGTTGATCCTGAAGAGTCTCCAGCTTATATTCCTGTAAAATACTTACTTTTCAGCTTGATAATAGTTAGACAACTGAAATGGACAAGTAGTACCAGAGCATTACGATCACTGTGGGCTGTAATTATTACCTCTTGTTGGATCGCCTCTCTCAGCTTAGAAATAACAGCAGCAGTTGTCGATTCATTAGATCTCAGCTGCTTGGTGCATTCCCACAGAACTGTCTCTTCTTGAATGAGTTCATCAGATAAGTGAATCGACCGCGTAATGTCCAGGCACCCTGCTGATATGATATGAAATAAGATAATAGATCAATAAATAAAATGCTAACTTTACAACAAATTGCAACAGAGGTCACAAGAAGGTAAAGCCAGGTACTCCACAGACTGTGAGGTAGATGCAGAGTGTTTTTCTTTTTAAAATGTGAAAAAACTATATTTATATTTAGATTATGTGGTTACTTTATTTACCAGTATCTTATAACAGAGTTTTAAAATAGGTTAAAAATCAAAGCAAATATATTGCATAAAGTGCAATATTTGCACTTATGTAATATGTTTACTAATCAGATCAAATTACTCCTCTTACATTCAATTTAATTAAAAATATTTTTTTGGGTTACAAAACTGTGAAACAGTTGGCAAAATGCTGATAACATATAAACATAGATATTAAAATTTATAGTAAAAAAAGCCCTTTCCCGTTTAAAAGCCTCTGAATAAATAATATATCAATACAAACATGATGTCGCAGGCATACAAAGAAGTGCGAGATGTATTAGCCTTTATCAATAGGAGAAACTTGAAACTTAAACATACCATAGGGCTCATGCTACTTGAGACACATAGGTATCTAGCCTGAGTGAAAGCAACAACAAGATAATTCTAGATGAAGTGGTTTTCTTTAAATACTATCATGCCTCAACCTAGATGAAGTGGTTTTCTTTGAATACTATCATGCCTCAACCTCCATTCTAAAATAGCAGCTAACCTTAACTATCCCATTGCTAATTTACCAACCAAGTTCTATTAAATTTTCTTACCATGTAAAAAAAATCAAAACTATGCTTTTATTTCATGGTTCAGATCTTTCTCTACTTCATAGCTGTCATAAACTCAAAAACTAACGGATTGGGAAATGTGTAAGTCAGGAATTTGGCCTGTGGAAATGAGAGAAGACCAACAGGAAGGTGCTAAAACCCGCCGGAAAGCCACAACCGAGAAAGCCAGGTACTTCACAGACCGGTAGGTAAAGGAAGAGTGTTATTCTGGCTCTCATGAACCGAAAAGCTAACGGATTGAGAAATGTGTAAGTCAGGAATTTGGCGTGTGGAAATGAGAGAAGACCAACTGGAAGGTGCTAAAACCCACAGGAAAGCCAGGTACTTCACAGACAGGTAGGCAAAGGGAGAGTGTTTCTCTTTTTAAATTGTGAAAAAAGAGCATTCATGTTTAGATTGTGCTGTCACCTTATTTACCAGTGTGGGTTTTAAAACAAGTTAGAGATTAAAAGAAATAAATTGGCTCTGCTAGACAGACTTCTCTGATGACTGTTTTTTCATGTTTGCATGATTATTTTTTTCAGATATTATTTTGTTTTGGTGATTATATTTAAATCTGTGTTTAAATTAAACATGAATATAATGTAAAATAAATATGAATAAAAAATTACATGGTGAAATCCTATAATCGTACACAAGTTGAAATTTTTTTATTTTCTATTCTTTAATAAAAAAAATAACTATGGCTTAAAAAACAAAATAGCACCCACTTAAAAGCATATGCTACACCTAGCTACTTCCGAAGAATTCCCAGTTTCCTTCTAACCCCCAAACCAAATCATGAGCTTTTCTTTAAAAACATAGCGAATGGATAATACGTTTTTATTAGTATCAAATTTTTAAAAAACCACAGGGAATGGATAACACGGATAACACCTTTCTATTAGTATCATATTGAATGACTTTCATTAGTCCCCCAAATTTGTTTGTCAGGTTAACCTCAAGCAAAAGCATGTTTTCTTTTAATTCTAAAACTGTTTTTCTTTTGAATAAGAAATAGTAAAATAGGTGAACACTTTAAGTATGGAAGTAAGCAGAAGTATCTGGTATGAGTGAAAGCATGCTCTTTACAGACTATCAAAAAAATAATTTTCAGATGACTTAATTTTCATTAATTATTAATAATAAATCAACCAGCCGATGAATAAACCTACATTCTGAAATAACAAATAATTACAGCTGTTCTTCTACTGGTTTGAGCAAACTGAAGTGATGAGTAAACCTACATTCTCAAATAACAAACCATTACAGCTGTTCTTCTACTGGTTTGAGCAAACTGAACTTTGAAAAAAAATAACTGAATTTTGAAAAAAAATCTTATTATGTAAAAAAATAACAATAACTCTTAAGTTCATGCTCCAGATCTTGCTCTAGTGGACTCTAAAGCCAACATATAAAGAAATGTATCGAATCAGGAATTCTACCTGTGGAAATGAGAGAACCAAAAACCAACTTTTTCCACAAAACGAAAAACCAACTGGAAAGTGCTAAAATGGATGAGTTTTGACATCAGAGAAGCGACGAAATCAGAAATCTGTGAGAAGACTGAGCGTGAAGGGACATTAGTAAAATCTGTCAGAATGTGTTGATACACTACGGAATCAGAGTTATTATTTATTTGATATAGAATTCGCAAAATGTTCGTCTCTCCAGCAAACTTACTTCGCTTCAGCAATAAAGAAACACAACAATTTATTAACTACTTTTGTTGTTTGTCTACATACCAGTTTGGCAGGTGTTGTGTACATCGTTCTCTATCTCTTTCAACCGTTTCATCGAAGACTCGCATGTTTTCAATATCATATCTTCCTCTATATGCTCCTCTCCGGCTGCCTGGTATGCTGTTAATATTCTCTCCGCAGTACCTCCACCTTCGAATCTAACTTCCAGTTTCTAAAATGATACCAATTAACCGAAAGCATCAAAAGGGAAACCCTAGTACAATATTATTGAAAGTAATGAACAAATGTATGGTAAATTGTCTCACTCTTTTTCTGGGGCGCACTGGGTCAAATCCTTCGTCCGAACTTGATGGGGTTTTTTCTCCAAGAAAATGTGTTCTCAGATTGTGATGACCTAATTTAAAAACTAAAAAATGATCAGAATACATAAAATACAAACATTCAAATATCATTTATTCATCAGAGAATACAGCATATACCAGCCTCGAGACAACTTCGATTATAACTTGTCCTCCGTTTTGATATATATCTACAAGATATATTGGTAGAGCCCGCCAAAATTCATTCACAAATAACTCACAGCCATTCCTCTCCACGCTATTCAGTAAGATGCCATTCGCAAGATAAAGCAATGACATTTTCTTGTCTTCGCTTGCTTTCTCAAAATCTCTACACCATGTCTCCACTATCGCCTGTGCCTCATTCCGGTAGAAGATGCACCATTGGGAAGTCACTGATAAAGGCCAACTTATTATATCAATGTTCCATTCCATAATAACGTTAAAGTAAATTTCTTTAATTCCTTCCCTAATGCCATAGATTCTAGCAGGTCTTTCAAAAACTTAAATAAAATTATTCATATATAATCTAGTTTTATATATCGGTTTTAGGCCGAGGACTAAGGATAAATTAACCAGTGGGATGCTATTACTGAAATTACTGAAATTTTACGATAAATTTTAATTTTCCAAAAATAAGCAGAGTAAATCTCAGAAAAACAATTACCTTCCACACTCTCTCTTGTGCTCTCCAATTTCTCAAGCTTGTCAATCAGACGTTCCTTCCAAACGCCACCCATGGTATTTGGCTGCTCACGATGCGGCTTACCTGTGAACTAAAATAACGATCTAATTATATTGCTGAGCGGGAAAACTTACTTTGCCGACTCTGGGGGGGGAGGTTTTCGTCCAGAACGATATATTTATAGATATATAAGATGAGTATTTACAAAGGGGTCATTATTATAAATAGATGCCGACCATGATATACGGGGAAAAATGTTGCTATTTTAGATTCGAGAGTCCACATTTCAATATATGGAGTATTTAATATACTTTGCATTGGGGTGTTTATTGTTAGGAATAAGTGGCATATTTCTTTAATAAATGATGGTTATGAATGTTAAATTGGGTTAAAAGATTTTAAATTTATTTTTTAATAAGTAAAAGGGTAAAAAAGAAATTTAGTTTAATTAATGGATGGAATGTTTTTTAGTGTAATTTTTTTAGTCCATAGTAAAGAATATGGTATTGTTATAAAATATTTTGGTTGTGAAATAGATTATGCTTTTTGGGCATGTGGTATTGATAAACCATGGTATCGTAAAGTGGGGATGAATATCCACGGTTAAGAATATGGTATTGTTATAAAATATTTTGGTTGTGAAATAGGTTATGGTTTTTGGGCATGCGGTATTGATAAACCATGGTAGTGACCCATGGTATTGTAAAGTGGGGATGAATATCCATGGTTAGGAATATGGTATTGCTATCAGATATTTTGGTTGTGAAATAGGTTATGGTTTTTGGGCATGTGGTATTGATAGGCCATTTTATTGTAACAAAATCTGTTCAAAATTTAATAAAAAAAATCAAAATATAAAAAAATTGAATTTTATTATGCGGTAATGAGTTGTTGAAGGGCTTGGAGATCCGAGATAATTGGGTTTTGAATGGTCCAATGCCGCTCCAACCTTCCTTGTTGATTAATTCTTTTAAAATTATGACTCTTAAAATTATTGATAGTACCCAATTTATGACTCTTAAAATTATTTTAATATATATTGATTAATTTAGTTATAAAGAGTTATTATTTTTCAAAATTTTAACTTTTTACTTCATTAATTTATCCAAAAAATAATAATAATAACCGTTTTATTTCTTTCCCTTCTTTTCTGGTCATTAACCTTTTCTATTTCCTACCCTCAGTCAAACTAGCTGTTATCCCCAACGCGCTAGTTAGTAGCTTTCTAAGCCTATTTATCTAAATGCCTAGATCAGATTTCTCATCTTGCCTTGAAGATGAACCACATTGGCTGGTTCGAAACGCGTATACTAGAATCTTATGTGATTTCTTACCAAAAAATGTTATGATAATTATTTTTATTACTTTAACTTTTTATTATTAATTGAGAAAGCAATTAAATGTTTACATTCATCTTATATACTAGGTATATATTACTTTTAAATTTTTGTTTATTATTTTTAATTTTTATTATTATTTGAGCCAACATTTAAATGTTTACACTCCTCCCCTATATCACTTTTATTTATTTTTATTTTTTCATTGGGTCGAGATTTAAAACTGTTTACATACTTACATTACATCTACACATCTGACATATATTGGTTGTACAATGACTCTCAGAGTAGTTAATGTGTGCACAATTTACGAGTGGTAAGGATCTATAAAAAAATAAATATTAGATCAATTAAATACTAATAAAAGGTTAAAAGTAATATAGAGTCCCTTGCAGTGTCCATAAAAGGTTAAAAGTAATAAAAATAATAAAATTCAAGTTAGAGAGTTATCTAACAAGCTATAAGTTAAGATCCATTTTACTTTATAAATTAAAATAATGATTTCGTAACAATATTTAAATTTATAAATTAAAATAATGATTTTGTAACCATATTTAATTTTAATTAATAAGTAGATAAGAACTTTAATACTTACAATAAACTTACAATATAACAATATTTTTAACCATAGATGTTCATGCCCACTTTACCATAGATATTATTGACTTAATAGATTTTGTTACAATAGCATGGACTAATACCATGGCTCATCAATAACACATGCCAAAAAGTCATCTTTCATTTCACAATCAAAATGATTTATGAATATTTTATTTGAATTTAATTTTATAACATTTTTTAATTAAACCTAAAAGCAAATGGGGTAGCAAGCTAAGTGGGCTTGATTGTGGGGAAAACTCTGCACTTAAGTGCGCTTGAGCCAAATGTGATCTGGGATGGGTGACCTCTAGGGAAGTCCAGGGAAGTCCTCTCATGGAAATGGTCATAGATGAATGACTTACTTAACTTGAATCCCAAAAAATGATCTCCAATATAATGCACTGTGATGAATATTCACCCCCACTTTACCATGGATATTATTGACTTGTAAGTAAGCTTTGTTATAATACCATAATGTTTTTGAGCCAATAGACACTCTCCATCCTAGTATGGAAGAGATGTTGTAATGTCTTGTTATGCTATGCTATTTTATGTTATCTACACATTATAATTATTAACTATAACTTTTTGATACATAAAAAATGACAAAATGAAAAAAATAAAATAATAATTATACTTATTAGTTATTAAACCAACCTAGAACCATATTAACTCTAGATATATCAAGCTCTGAGAGGGATCTATGGGCGTTTGATAGATTCAGAGTTAAGGTGGATCTAGGCTGATAAAAAGTGTATAAGAGTGTTGGTTGATACTCAACAATTATTTAAAGAAAGCTTATTGAAGTTTGCATGGATAAGTTTACATGATATAAATATTAGAGAAAAATGTCGTATCTCTGATGTGAGGTTGTGCGGGAAGATGCTCCTAAATAATGGTGTATAGAAGTCCTCACTTCTTATAATATAAATATTAGAGAAAGTTGCCCTATCTTTGTTGTGAGGTTGTGTGGGAACATGACCCTAAATAAATGTGTATGGAAGTCCTCACCTCTTTTTTTTTTTTTGACAATAATGGTTTGATTTTATTTAAGATTTGGAAGAACAGCTGCCAAGGGCTTTAACAAGGATACATTATGTTTCCTTGTTACAGATTTTGCTTTCGTTCTGATAGGAGGTGAGGAGAGTACATTTAGCTTTTGATAGGTAAGCTGATGGGATTACACTATATATGTAGATAATGGATTGAATATGCGCTTGATCTGGTTTCAAAGCGGCGTCTTGATTTTCCGCTGTGTTTGCTTGCCGCGTCTTAGCTCTACTTCCTAGCATGCAGAGAGGAGACCCATCACACTGGAAATTCATTGCCAAGTCTTCCAATAGCTCATTGCTTGTTTTCTTTTGGTTTGTCTCATGGATTCTTACTTTGTGTTCAAGTTTGCCAAGTGAGTTGTCAACATTGACGACATTGCTTGCCGTTTCATCATAAATTGCAGCAGAGGCCTTTCTGCTATTGTTATAGGGAAAAGTGTCTATGCAGAACTGCTAATCCCACTAAGGGTGGTACCTACCTTAGAAACAAACAAAGTAAAACTAATTTCGTTTTCCTTTATGAAAGATAGATGAGAGAAGAATTAAGGAGACCAACCTCTATCTTGTGCTTGGTTCCTTGCTTGATTCCTCTCTCCTCTCATAGTCCTTTTCTACTTGCTTTCTTATATACCCAGCTTCACAGAGTAGCTCTAGAATCAAAGCAGCATAACACTATACAAGAACATGGATCTATTATCATAAACAATCTAAGATCAGATGTAAATTGACCATACAAATGCATAAAACATAAATCACACAAGAGTATGGAGGAAAACTTGAATAGCTTTATTGATAATCAAGAAAGAGCCAAGAGAGTTACAACCAATTGTTCTGACCCAGCATCATCCTCTCAGAAAGTGAGCCCTTCTTCACCTCATGAAAATCTTAGATCACCCAACACTATGATGTTGCCTCAAGAAACCAATAACATTTCCTTACAAGATGCAAAATTCCAGCCTCTGGATCTCTGGAATGAGGGATCCATATATAGATGTCTGCAAGGGAGATGAGTGAGCTTGTGATTTGATTAGTGTCTTCCCTCTGATAGTTCTTGATTCCATTTGGAGATTGATGATCTTTTACTCATCCCTGGTCGAATTCAGAGAGGCAAGTGTCACAGGAGAAGTTTCTGGAAGATTCCATGCTTCTCCACCTCGCGGATTGACACTGCCATTTGTCCCTTCTCGCCCTTCGCACCCCATAGAAAAGCTTTTTGAAATGCAACGCACCTACTGTGTGTATTTAGGTTGGATGCAACGCACTTTGCCTATGGAGCAGGTGAAATGGTCTAGTTTTGACCAGTTCTGAGTGTTTTTTCATGGAGAACTTCTGGGAGGAGCTGTAATCAGTTGACCTTGTTATTTTAGGGGTTGGAACAACACCTTTAGGGACTTAGGAGCCCTTAGTTTATGGACGTTTATGCTTGGGGTTGCAGTGCCCAAAAATTTCTATAACAGTTGCCCCCCAAAGCATGAGGTCGTTAATCTTTTTTGATGTCGGGTGAAATGATTTATCATGAGGATCCGAAGTTCTTTCAAGCTGGAAGGAGACCTATAATAAGATACAATACAATACATTATCTTCATAATATTTTCAAGGTCTAGCTAAGGTGGGCATTCCCATGCTCAGCTTTACAAATTCATTTTCATGTACATAGGACAGACAATCGTCTGAGTTTAGACTGATGATTCTGGTAGAGCCATCATCCCTTAGATTGGATGATTATCTATGCATCAATGATGTACATTTTTTGTCTTTATTTTTCCTGAATATATATCGTAGCCCGGATGGATGAAACTAGATCCGGGGTCTTCAATCTCATTCGATCTTCACTCAAAGTACAAGTCGATCCATGTGAGAGATGTTCTGGAGTCGAACATGGAAAGACATCGCCTGATTACCAGCCAATGATGTAAGCTGTTAAGAGGTGCGAGAGGAATCACTGATAATGATAATGATCCTCAAGGTATTGCAGTACAATTCACGTGGTGTGAATAAGGGATTTGGCGTCGAACACCACGCAAAATCTTTCAGTTGAAGGCCATTGATGTAAACCTGTCGTCGGAAGTGAGAAACTTGCCATTGAGGCATGCAAGCTTCAAAGTACTGAAATGGGTGTTCCTAGATCAACTTCTTGGATAATGAGCTGATGTCGACAAGAAGCGATCTGTCATAGGAGGGCCTTAATGAATCCCACATCAATGACATGGAACGAAGCAAATTATTTTAATTGAGGTGAAAACGATCTGGTGATATAAGGTTCAGGGTGGCGGTCATGAAAGAATGGAGCGTAAATGTATTGCAGCGGGTGAGACACAGGTGAATTCTCTGAGTGACTTCTCTTGAACATATCAGCGACACTGACATGATGGATTGGTAGCTTTAACCCCAAATGTGGATGGTGTGATGTGACCATGGTGATGTGACCGGTGAATGAAACAACCCAACCCGACTTGGATGCGGAGTGAAAGTGTCATGTTCAAGAGCAACTTGCTACCAACAAAGTTTCTTCAAGTTTTCTTCCCAATTTTTCCCCAGTCATTGCTGACCAGTACCACTTTATTTTTGTCAAGCTTGAGGAGGATAACATATGCTTGTTCTATAATTTTCCCTTCGGGCAAACCCATTGCTATGTTTTAACGAGCCTAGCGATAGTGAAACTTGTTCTTGTCTGTTATGGACAAGTTTGTCGCTATTAGGTTTTAACAAGTTTAACAACAAAGATAACTCGACCCTTTTCAATTTTAGAGAGTCTAAAAAGGGACGTAAAGGAAACTCCAAAAATCCTTTTTTGTCATCTAATCCCTTAGGTCCGAAAAAGTATAAAACAATACAGAAGGGATGAATTTTCGGTATCTTTAACGAGCCGAACAAAACAAGCGCTCGATCTTTCTGTGTAATAATCCCTTAGGTCCAAAAAGATTAAAATCTAAAGGAGGGATAGCACTTCCGATCACTTTAACGAGTTGGAGAGGCCAATGGCTCGGCAATCTTTTCATATTTTACAAGTCATATGAAAATAGCTTAAAGGAGACTCGTTTTTTGGGGAACGAGTAATAAATTCGGGTAGCAGCTGATTCCAGGTAAGGTTTGGAATTTCCCAATCACGGCGGTGTTACAAGGATGGCTAATAGAATCACTCTTCGTAGCTGTTCCTCAAAAGGGGTAAACAATCAAGTGGAGGTGAATGATCGGCCAATACAAAGTGGAGGTGATGATGAGAACATGACCAAGGCATCAAAGGCTAAAGTACTACATTCACGATGGTTTTACCAGAAATTGGTTCATTTTTTAATGAGCTTAAATGCCGGGGGAAACATTTGCTCATTGCTTATGTTTATTTTTTAACGAGCATGAAGTCCGTGTTAAAAATGCTCGATATAACGGTCATTTCTTGACTTTACCATTAATAGCTTTGTTCCTTCAAAGATTGTACTGCATGCTCAATTGCTTCATCAAACTAGTTAGAAATGAACAATATATGTTTGAAAAATGAGTTAAGACACTAATATTTTACTTGAATTACGAAAAAAGTAATTTAAAAGTGCTTTTACTTCTCATTTTACCATTTCATTTGAACTTTGACTTGTTGAAGCTTTGGAGGTGCTTTTCCCCCTTGATTTTCACCAGCTAATTTCGAGAGATTCTGTGGACGATTTTTGATGTCGTCTAGACCAGGTAGGAGCTAAACTTGAGCTCTTTCATTTCATCTTTTCCATTTTGCATTCTAAGCTTGATTTCTGGTTTTTCTGAGCCTCTGAGGTTTGAAAAACTCGCTCTGGCCCCATCGCACCCTTTCTGCATCGAAAAGTGCGTTGCATGTTGGCCTACTCACTGGGCAGTTGACATGCAACGCACCTAGGACTAAGTTGGAGGTGCGATGGGCGCAAGGAGGGAAATTTCTGCATAGTTTTTAATGGAAATTTTTGCCTGTTTCTCACCAAATCAGGATCTAACTCTTCTCTTGTTTGCTTTCAGAGATTTATTGCAGTAATATGACTATTACATGCTGAGAACATGAGCATGAGGAAGAGTACATGCTTGCTTTACATGATCCGGTTACAGTAAACGCACTGCGGAATTGTGGCCTGTTGAAGTTTTTCCGCATCTCTAGCATGAGACAACAAATCAACTTGCTGCAGTATTTGCTCGATGCTTGGGATCCTACCAACCAGGTGTTCCAGATTAGGGGCAAATCCATCCCCTTAACTGTAGTGGACATCTATTTTTTGACTGGCTTATCGAGGCAGGGTGCCCCTATCTCTTTAACAGGTTTGGCCGGTGGAGGTGAATCTGTGAGAGATTATGTTCGCAGGTATTGCAGAGAGGGATATCAGCCGAGTAAAGACGGCAATACCATCATCCGAGATGTCACTGACAGGTCTTTGAGGACCATTCTGTTCACCTTTGGTAGGATGGCTGGTGGTGCGGATCTCCATGTGGCCAACCGGTCTTATATGCAGTACGCCTTGGAATGTCTTGAGCCGAAGGTGTTCAACTGGTGTGATGCAGTACTCCTTGTGATGAAAGAATAGTTGACCAAGGTGAAAAACGGGATATTGAAGAACTTTGGGTATGGTTCTATTTTGATCGCCTTCGCCTTGGAAAGGAAACCACTGATGCAGCCGTAGTATATTGCACTTGGTTTACCTCCACCAACCGAACCACGGATGCAGAGATGGGTCGACCACATGTCCAGACATGCTATTCCGAGTACCCATATGCTGGTATGGACTTCCGGGGTGACCCGGATTTGGTACTACTGGCTGGTGAGCAGTGGGGTGCCATTGGTAAATTCTTGACCATATTTCTATTTATGATTTTTATTTTATACTGTCCTTGTGCTTTATTCTGTCAATATTAATCAGAACTCATGTGCTCATGCACATGTTGGTCCCGTTCGGCTAGTAGTACGCTTAAGAGGGCCAGCCACCGCTCTAGCAGGAGAGGTTATGGGAAGGGCTATCCTTCGCGACCTTGATGTGGCCGAGACTCTTTCAACATTACAGGACCAGGTCAAGGGTCTCACTCTCGGTATTCCAGATGTGAGGACTGATGAGCTGCCCCTGAGGTTACAGTGACATACCACTGGCGTGCCAAGTCGTTGGACTAGGCTTTTACGCATGATTGTACAGGCGGTGACTTGTTATCACCAGCATCATTAGACTAGGGTGCCCCCTAGCGTTTTGAGTTTTGGGTCATTTGACCAATTTTGTCTTGGTTACAGAACATTATATGTAAACCATAAACAACGATATATATATATTTTTGATTTTCGGAGTTTTATTTTGGTTAAGTTATATGATCCACATGCAAATATTGATGAAATGCTTCTTTTTATAAATGTTGCAAATGTCTATCTAACACATAATTTGCCAATGAGTCAGTTAATGTGTTTAAGCTTCTGGAAATATGCTGATATTGAATAAAATCAAATTGCCTTTCCAAAATCTTGACTCTTAGGAACATGTGATATATAGCTGGATTTCGGACAGAGTAGATACCAGTGAGCTGTAGTATGACGAGCTGTGAGTCTAGCCTGACGACCAGTCGGCATATGCCATGTGTGATGGCATCAAAGAGAAGTTCTATCAACGTGTTATATTCAGCGATGTTATTTATTGATCGACCAATACATACCCATCTGAAACTTACTAACTCGCCACTTAGATAAAAAATGGCCCATGCTGCAGAAGATAGGTTCTGCGAACTACGACTTGCTCCGTCAGCATATCCAACAAATGATTCCAACAGGTTTGACATCTGCGACAAATGTAAAAAGTGGATTTACTTGACCAAAACAAATACTTTAGCGAAAACAAAAATGTAACAAAAGCATATTGGTTACCACACTGAATCATGCGTAGTAACGCTTAAGGTACAACCCGTTACGAGGTTGTGCCAGTGGAATCCCATCATAATCCATTAACTCGTAGGCTCCTTTTGCTAACACTTGCTTAACAATATAGGGGCCCATCCATAAAGACTTGAATTTACCTGCTCCCAATTTATCGGATTCCTGGTCATAAAGCAAGACCAAGTCACCTTCTGAGAAGACACGGGGTTTGACATTCTTGTTGAACTGCGCCTTAACTCGGTTCTTATGGGCTTTGTTAGCCAGAGCAGCATCACGACGGGTTTCATCCAATTGGATTAGTTCCAAGAAATGAGCTTCCTCTTCTGAAGTTCCAGGGAGAAGGTCGATTGCGAGTTTGAGGGACGAGATTTCACATTGAACTTGTAAGATTGCTTCTAGGCCATACACCAGTTGGAAAGGTGTAAACCCTGTTGCATTCCTTATCAATGTTCGGTATGCCCATAAGGCTGAGTACACGATCAGGTGCCAACTCCTTTTCTGGACTCCAATCATCCTTTGCATCATGTGCTTCAGGACCTTGTTGATTGCTTCAACTTGTCCGTTGGCCTGCGGGTAATATGGAGTAGAGCTGTCGTGAGACAACCCTAATTTGGCAGCTAATTCGGCCATCATGTGATTGTGAAAATGCGATCCATGATCTGTGACTATAGCCTGTGGAACGCTGAATTTGGTCACTACATGATTGAAAAAGAAAAGGGCAGCTTTTTCACCAGTGTTATCTAATGTAGGCATCGCCTCGGCCCATTTGGAAAATTAGTCAACTGTGACTATGATATACCCATGCCCCCCGGTCGAGGTGGGGTTACATGTCATGAAATCAATGCCCCATTTGGCGAATGGCCCAACAGCAACTATTTGTTGCAGAGGTTCGGGTGGTCTTTTGGTTTTGCTATCAAAAATTTGACATGCATGGCAACTTCTGACTGCGGTTATGCAATCTTTGAACATTGTCGGCCAGAAGTATCTTGCTCGTAAAATTTTTTACGCCGTAGCGTAACCGGATTGATGCCCCCCACACGCGCCTAAATGGCAATCATTCAGGGCTTTTTCGGCCTCCTCATGGGTGAGACACCTCCTTAGAACTGTATCGACACCATGACAGTAAAGTGTATCACCGACGATCATGTAGTCTTTTGATTGGTAGCGAATACGTTTTTGTTCGGAGTGAGAGGAATTAGGCCTATAATTTTGGGTTTGGAGATAAATGATTATATCTCCATACCATGGATTGCTTGAAGATATCAGAAACAAGGATTCATCCACGATTATTTCTTCGGATGTTTCATCGTTGGATGGCGATGGGAGATCGCATAATAATTCTGCGAAAACCAGGGTTTCTTTGACTTAGATTTTACAAATTCCAAATCAAACTCTTGTAGAATTGCTATCCATTTTGAATATTTTCCCCCCAAAAACTGTCGCAACAATATATAAGTCATGGGGTTGCAATCTGACAGAATGTTAGTTTTTCGAAAGAGGACATAGTGTCGAATCTCTGTATCGCTTGAGCAGCTGCAAGAGCTAGCTTTTCAACATAAAAATATTTTCTTTCTGTATCATTTAAGTTATTACTCAAATAATATATAGGATGTTCAATTCCGTTGTCTTCTTGAACTAAAACGACTGCGATGGTTCTATCCGCTACAGCCAGATACAGGTTAAAGTCTTTTTGATAATCGGGAGTGTACATTAATGATGCTTTCATTAGGGTTTCTTTTAAAGCATCAAAGGAAGCTTGCGCAACTTGATCCTAGATGAAGGGCACTTCCTTTTTCAATAGACGTGTATAACCTTTAGTAAGTTTGGCGTAATTTGGAATGAACCTCCTCAGAAAGTTTGCTTTCCCTTGGAGTTTCTGAATCTGAAGCAAATTTGAAGGTGGAGACAAATTTATGATTGCCTGAACCTTACATGGGTCGAGACGAATCCCGTCCTTTGAGACTACAAAGCCAAGTAAACGACCATAACTGACACAGAACACACATTTGTGTGGATTGAGTCGTATCTTGTAGTGTCAGCAACATAGAAATATCGCTCTTAAATGCTGCGGATGATCAGACCGCTTTCGTGAATGAGCCGGAAGGTCATCGAGATACGGTTGAATGATGTTTTTGATGTCATGGAAGGCATAATTCATTGCCCTCTGAAATGTTGCCCCTGCGTTCTTTAGACCAAGGGGTAATTTTTGGTATGCGAATGTGCCCCACGGACAAATGAATGCAGTCTTTGACTGGTCTTGTGGGAGGATATTTATTTGATTATACCCAGAGAATCCATCCACAAATGAAAAGATTTCGCATCCGGTGCACTCATCAATTATCTGGTCAATGAAGGGTGTAGGGTAGTTTTCTTTTGGACAAGCTCGATTTACATCCCTATAATCGACGCACACTCTAATCGTTCCTTGTTTTTTCATAACAAGAACAATGTTTGATACCCAATCGGTTAGAGGAATCGGGTAAATGAAACCAGCATGGAGAAGTTTTTCAACTTCTGCCTTGATGGCAGCGGCTTTCTTGGGGTGCACCTGTCGTAGCCGTTGTCATACTGGTTTGACATCTGGATACATATTAATTTTGTGTTCAACGATACTCGAGTCAATGCCTGGAATTTCATTATATGACCAAGCAAAGACATCTCTGAATTCGTGAAAAAGAGCATTATATATTTCTAGTTCTGAAGGAGAACAACATTTGCCAACATAAATATTCTCTATAACATCTGTTTTGGTCGAGATATTTATGGCGATAGTCTCTTCAATGTTGGACAAGTTTCGCTCGGAATCTACCATGTTTATAGTATTTGATAGGAAATCAAAGACTGAAGGATGATGAAGGTCATCAGGAGTATCTTCTTCAAAATCCGAAAGAAGGGAACGATGGTGGTAATCTTCCCATGGTGCCCCTTCAATTACCATTGATTGAACAATTCCTTCGTTGGTGCAATGCACTCTTGACCAAGGATCTGAAGGGGTGCCATATTCCTTAGACCTATCTATCCAAATGCTTGATGAGCGTTGATTTGGGTTTGCCTCCCATGCTAGGAACATTGATTTCTACAATATTTCCATTGGGCTTGGAGGCAATACCTGCATATGATCCATGTTTATATCATTTTCTGAGATCTTTTCAATCCAAGATATCATATTGCAGGTTCCTACCGATGCTACTTCCGCCAGATTTATTGGAGGCGGAAGGGAAAAAGTTCCCATTAATATAGGGTCTTTTAGTAGGCCTACTCCTATATTTTGAAGCGAATGGGGGCTTCCATGGATCATTGAAATGCTTCTCGTAACTTGAGAACCGTTAGGGAGGAAGGTTTGTTGATCGACGATTGTAATCCCCCCTTGAAAGGGAAATGCAATCAAAATAGGTCGACACAACAGTAGCCATAGCATATATCCATGGTCTTCCCAGTAGGATGTTGTAATCGAGGTTTCCGTTGATTACTTCGACATCTATTTCTATTGCTTTCCCTCCTAGTTCAACTTGCAAGTTACTTAGAATACCATAAGGGGTATATGTTCATCTGTCGAATGCTTTTAATGTCGTCGAAGATCGCGACAAGGTTGGAGATCCTAAAGTTTTCCAGCAACTCATCGACGTTATACATGTAGATGCCCCCTCATCAATAATTGTTCGATGAATAGTTTTGTTGAGGGCTTTCACTTGAATGAGGAAAGCTAGTTGAGCTGGTAACTGAGGATCGTATCCTTTATGATTATAGGAAACAAGATTAGAATCCTTTGGGTCTATCCCACCAATAGCTGATAAGAAAACCTGCTTTTGGGATGGGAAATTTTGCAGTACTTCAAGTGTCGACATAGCGGATGGCGATTGGGTCAGATATTCCACTATATTATAATGCTGTGTGTTAACACCCGGGTTGTTCCCTTTGACTCCCAAGGGAATACGGCCGGGGTAACCACTAACCAATCTTTGGATTACAGCTTCTAGCCAAACTGTAATCAGAGAGAGCTCTCTCTTTAAGGTTTCTCTCTGTTTTGTGAATATTTTAGGCTAGTTATGAGTTCAGGGTTTGGTTTATGTTTTGGTTGAGGGATATCTTTCTGTACCTAAGGTGAAAGTCTTCAGATAGTTCTAATCCATTGGGCTATGGAGTCTGTGGCTACAGGTTGTTTGAAAATATTGAGTTGAGTTGCTGAAACTACAGGGCCATTTAAATACTTCATGAAACAAACTTGAAATTGTAATGGTGAAGTGTGTTTAACCAGTGAAAAGCAATTAAGAATTTTCCACTAAGCTGGGAGTGTGAGAAAGAGATATACTGCACAGGAGCAAACTTGAATTCCTGAAACAATAATCACTGTGAAAGATATAGTGTGGAGGTGCAGCAATTAAGAATTACACCTTTATTACTATAACTGAAGAAAAACATTTATAATAGCTTAGATTGAGTTCAGGGTAATCTGTGATTAAATCCTAGAACTATTCTTTTTCCTTGCCATTAACTGTGAAACACAGAACATGAATGAGATATGAAAAGATAACAAAACACATAACGAAGAGTTTTTTAAGAAAACTTATTGAACCATGAAGTACGCAGGAATCCTGTAACATTCAGCAAAACACCACAATGCCTCAGATAACGCAGAGTTTTGGAAATTCCATCAGCTTTGTATTAATTCTCTAAAAATTTACAGCACAAGAACTCTGGAAGAGAAATCAACAACCCTATGCAAGCTTATGCGAGGGGGGAATATATAAAAACGGTGATACAAAATATCTGAAGCATTGAGTCATCTGAGAAATAAATATGTTCACCAACTATTACAGAACAGCAGATAAGAAAGTTATTACAGCTTTGAATACAAAATAAATGCTCTTTAATTCTGTCAGAAGACTTTTTGACCTTTGGAGGCCACTGAGTCGGTTTGAACGTTCTGTTTTTAATGCTGGATGATGTGTCTTTATGGCTGTCGTGCTGTAGCTTTCTCGGCCCTGTCAACTGTGACTGTCAGTGCTGCTTTGGTGGCCGAATAGTTTTGCTGAGTTGGCTCAGCCCATTCTTCTCCATACATGCATGAATTCATCAACTTTTTCCTGTGTATGATGACTTATGTATTTTAATGAAAAAACTTGATTACAGGCTCTTTTTTACAGTATTAACTGTATCATTTTAGTCCAAAATTCCTGTGTGGGCAATTGATGTCTCAGAATTGCCTCTAAGGTCTCATTTGCCTCTGTGTATTTGTAGAAATTTGGAGGCACTTCAAACAAATGTTTGATCTCATTCATTATAAAGAATAAGTTCTCTACCCTGTTGTAGAGACTTTGTCCTGTTGCTGGTCCTGTTTCTTCTGAGGTACTGGGCCTTTCAGTGATCTGATTAGTAGCAAATTTATTGACCCTCTTGGCATAGTGCTCATGTGAAAGTAGTCTCCCTGCGCTGTTCAGTAAGCTAGGAAGACCTTTGCCCTGTAGTGCTGTGAACTTGTCCATGAACTTATTTACCTCTGTCTGCATGTCCTGGCTTCTTCTTTCCAGCATTTGTACCAGGCTTCTCAGTGTAAGGACCCTCTTTATCAGCTGGATGGTCTCAGTTCTGCTTGTAATTCCCATTGTCGCCAGCTGAGCACTTGTTCTGTTATTGAGCACATTAATCATTCTATTTGCAACCTCAGGCATATTGCCTAGAGCTGTCCTTGCTCTCTGGATTTCTCTATGTGCTTTCCCTATGAGCTCTATTTGCTCATGAATGGTCTCAATGTATTGCCATTGATCAGTGATGGATTGGCCAATGTTGGCCCACAAAACTGTTTTGAGCTCAGCTGTCACTTTGTCAAGGGTGAGCTCCTTCTCTAGCTCCTTTATCCTCTCTTTGAGAGCCTTTATCTCTCTTCCTTTCTCAGCTACATTTTGTTTTGATTTATCATATTTTTGAACTTGACTAAATTCTCCCTGGCCTCATTAAGTTCTGACATTTGGGCTTCCAGGGCTTGGATTTCACTCCTTAGCTTCTGCATATCCAGGCTTGGAGCCTGCTTTGTTATTGGTGCTGGTGCTGATGTAGATGGTGTTGTCTGCTCAGTAGGAGGAGCAGTAGTCTGAGGAGGTTCCTCCAGGTTAATTATCTCTGGAGGAGGCTGAGATGTTTGACCTCCTTCCTTTTGTTGCAATGCTGCCTGCAGTGCAGCCTCTGATTCTCCCAATTTCTCCTGTGTTAGGATCAGCTGTTTTTATAATGAGACCAGCATAGATGCTGCATCTTGGTCATGTCTCAGCTGGGAAACTTCTTCAGTTTGAGGATGAAGAGTTGCTGGGATTTTGATCATTTTCCTCAATGCTGCCATATCTGCATCCCTTAATTTTAGCAGTGCTTGTACAGCCTTGATGTCCTTGGGATCATGCCCAAGCTCGATTATGATGTCCTCCAACGCTCTGATTCGGTTGTCCTTTGCTTGGGAGGATGCTCTCTCCAACTCAAGTTGGGCAGTGGTGTTGTTTAGGCTATTTTCCAGCCTGTAGTTCACCAAAGTCTTATCTGCCAAGGAGGCATACACCATCTCACCCGTTTGCTTATGTAGTTCAATTTGATCCATTGGGTGGATGTCCTTGGCAAGGACCTCAAGATTAGTCCTTAAGTAGTCAGCAGGTGACTGTGGCTACAACGCGGTTGGCATGAAGTGGCTCATGATCATTTTGCCCTCATGTACATCGTATGCAGACATTAGCCTTTGTTGGTTTGTAGGGGCCATCTTCAACAAGTGATTGTAGAGCTGTATCTTGAGTGGCTCATTTCTCCTTTTGATATCAATGAATTGTTGTTTGATGCCTGCTTCAGCTTCCCTTTGCTGGCTGGAGGAGCTGACTTCTCCTCCGATCATCCTCTCTTGTTCCCGCTGGAAGGAACTTGCGGAGGCTTCCATACTTTGTGGGCCCATGCCCAAAGATTTCCCTATAGGCATTTCCTCCTCAGAGAGGGGATTCATCCTGTGTCTTTTCTCCCCTTGAGTTGTTGATGTTGTGAGGGGAGTCTCTCTGTCCCTCTTTCTACTTATGTCTTCTTTCTGTGGGGTTTGGAGGACTGAGGCCTCCACTGTTTTCTCCTACCTAGGAGGCACAATTTCTTGTGGCTGCTGCCCTATGGATATTGGGGCCTCTACTGTATGTTCTTGCTGCCCTGATTTCTCTTTTTCTTGTTGTCCCTCTTGTTGCTACTGTACCTGTTGCTGTTGCTGCATTTCCTGCTGCTGTACCTCTTCATGCTGCACCTCTTCATGCTGCACCTCTTGATGAGGTGGCTGCTCTGGCTCCATCTCTTTCTCTTTTCCTTTGCTTGAAATTTGTTCAGTAGCTTTGGCTGCTTGCTGATGTGCTGTAGAAGATGAGGCAGCTGCTCCTACTTGAGTGCCTGGGAGAGCAAATACCTGTGAACAAAGCTCCAAGTCAGCCAACTTTTGGAGGTTTTTTACTGCTCTTTGATTTAATTCTTCTTGTGTGGCAGCCTCCTCTAAGGTTCCTCTCCTCCACTTTATTTGATTTGCATATTTTTCTATGTGAGGCAACCTTACGTGGTCATAACCGGACAACCTATATTTGACCCTTCTTAAAGTTATGACGTGATTGGGGTCATATTGTTTCCAAAGGAAACTGGTCTGTAGGCCAAGGGATTCTAGCATTCTGTCTGCTTCTTGCCAACCTTCCTCCCTTTTGTTGTAAATGAAGTGGCCTAATTGGTTTCTTACTTTGAGTTGTGCTTTCTTGCCTTTGCCTGAAAAATGTAGCACATCAGCATTCCCAAATTGCCTGAAGTATTCAAGGGCAAACAATCTCATGGGCACATATTTGGGCAATCTGTATGGGGGTAACTCACACCCATATATCCTGATAACTGTGTGGTTTTCGTAATAGTACCAATCCCCAATGTTGTATACCTTAGATAACTGAAGGACTCTCTGCATCTCATCAGTTATCCTTGGAGGAGGAGAGCTCAGAAGCAGAGACATGGCTGGGTGGATGAAAAGGTTTATAAACTCACAATAAGTGTATGGGGAACAAGACCTGTAGTGGAAGGCAGAGCACCAATAAACCACTGACCTTGGATTTCCTTGTGCATCCACTCTCTTTATAGCAAAGTGAAATTTCTCATGTTGATAATACAAAATTAAGTGGTAGATGTAGGAGGTGTATCTGAACACCCTTTCTCTTACCAAGTTCATTAATTTCTCATGTATTTTGTCAGATATGTAGGTGTCGTAGTCATAGTAGATTGGAGACTTGCCAGGGGAAAACATGAGCATCATCACCAGCACAGTTTCATCAACAAACTCGATTGAATTATAACCCAGAATGGGACTGATCATGTCTACAAGGTCCCTGCCCAATTGGTTGAGGTAAACATGAGAAATGGGAGGGTACTTCACGGTGTCAGAGTTAATGTACAATTGATTTAGTTTGGTGACCTGAGCATCTGTCAATTTAGCTCCTTGCTTTATCAAATCAATCAATGATAAAGGAACTAATTTCTTCTCAGTTTTGAAGTGCAGCATCTCTCTAATGGCTTCAGGGGTTATATAGAAAACAACTGAGCCTGAAGGGTCAGTCACAGCCCTCTGAGTGGCATCGTAGCAGTCAGCACATAGGTAGATTAGGTCAGGAAACTGGTTGACCTGGGGGAGCTTGAAGATAGGGAGGAAAGAATCCCAAATGCCCAATACATATGTTCCAGCCTCGTATTTAATCTTCAATTCGTTTAACAAGTGGATGTGGTATTTGCTGTGCATTAGCATTTCTTCTGATATTTGATAATCCAGGTCTGCTAATGGTTGCCATTCCAATTCTCTCTGAGGGGCATTTAATGGAGCAATATTCAAGGCTACAGGAGCTACTGGTGCATCGATGGTTACTTTAGGATTCTGTTTGTATGTGAACTGGTGTTAATGGACAGAACAACACAGAGGAGTATTTTTGCAACATAGAGGTGAATTGCAAGGAAGAGAGGGTAAATTGTAACAGCAGCAATTGAAATACTGCAAAGAGGACTACTAGAGCAAATGCTCGGCCTTTAAAAACTCTCTTTAGCGTGAATTGGTGCAGCATGGGTTCTTAGTTCATGGGTGCCACAGGGGATTTTGCCAGTAAACTGTGTTTTTTACCTCTTTAAGCTATTCTTTGGAGATTTATAGACAAAACCAGGCGCAGGAGGATTTGACTGGGATAAATACCTGGTAAAATGTCGACAATAGTCACAAATGCAGGTGGATTTGGTGCGCCAACGGTCCTCGGGTCGAATTCAGCAGGTTGGCGATGGATTTGGACGTAAAATGCATGTAGGGGGAGTAACAGTCTTTTTGCAAAAGTAACGAAAAACATGAATTTTGGCCAAAATATAGACTTTTGGGTTATTTGGCGCCTTTTTTGGATGACGTCAGCATGATGTCATCAGGTGGGGTCAAAGTCGGATGACGTCAGCATGACGTCATCGAGTGACGTGGCGGCTTAAGAGTGGTGCACGGGGATGGCGAGGTGGCGGGCAGGTCAGAGCAGTGGCGGACGGGGGCGCTGACGCAGCGGTGATGTAGCAATGACGAGGTAATGACGTTGGCATAGCGGGTTAACGGAAACCGGAAATGGTAAGCGGTTTGATATCGCACCGCCTTATATACGGAAGCGGGATTGTCAGAGGGCGATCCGATACGATTTGGGGGTGACGCGTGGCAGAGGCCTGACGTCACCCTCTGACAAATTTCGGAAGCTAACCTACGGACGTCGAGGCCGCTCCAATATGCATGTGGGCCGTCGGATGAAAAAGGCCAGATCCGACGGTTGACGGATCGTTGAGATGCCAGGTCAATACGGATGTGGGCAGGGTTTAAAATAATATATTTTTTGGAAGATGCGCCCAACGGGAACCTTGGAGTTTGGCAAATTTATATGGTTTTCAATGTATTTTATCAAAACGCGCATTGCGCCCAAACTTTGGGTAAAATGAAAAAGTGGGTTTTTCATGTGTTTTTGCAAATAAAGCGGGTTTAGGGGTGAAAATGGGGTTTTTTTTTACAAGTTTCTTTAGCAAATGGAGGGGTTAATGGTTTAGATAACTTCTGAAGGGGAAAGAGGGGTTGGGTTTGGGTTCTTAAACTGACCGGATGTCAATTTAATCCCTGATAGTGAACATATGGCTATAATACCAAGGGGAATGGATATTTATAGAATGCTTGGGGTTTATACACCATAATGTTTATAATAATAGGGAAAGGGTAACATAGGGGATTTAGATAATAAGAAGTTAGGGGTTAAAATGAATGGAAGAAGTGAATGAGGGGTGATATCACTAAGTTTACGTGAAAACAACTTAGCTTAGGGAGTAGATCAAAATGAAAAGAATTTTAGATAAGAAATGTGGCTTTTAAAGGAATAAGAACCAACATAAAACCTTAAATTCTTTCATGAACACAATTGATGAAGGGATGTTAGAAATGAATGTGAAAGGGGGGAAAAGGAAGTTAGTCATGCTCCTTTGCTTTGCTGCAACATGATGGAGAAGAGGAGCTTCTCTATGCACTGATGTTTGCTTTGTGTTAGACCAGCAAGATTCATTTGAAAGAAATGACATTTCTGCAACCCCATCTGCCTACCCATCTACTTGCCTAGCATTTTTTGTTTCTTCATGGAGGGTGCACTTAGACTTGCAGGCCCTTATTTGCTTTTTCTTTTCTCTTGTCTTTTTCTTTTGATTTTCTATCTAGAACTACCCTTATTGCTTCCAAGGTCCCAGATTAAGCAGTTGGGAACCTTACTTTCTCTACCTAAGCTACTGGTCTGCCAAGATTAAATAGTTTGGACAGACTTAAAACATAGAAAATTAAAACATGGCATGATCCAGATTAGGCTGTTGGACCATCCATCAAAATTGAGTCAACATTAAGCTATATACACACATTGTTTTCTCTTGGAAATATGGGATCTTTGCATCACCAAAGCAGAGCATATTTGGAACTTTCTTTGCCAATCATGAAATATGAAACCTATTGGTATAGGTAGCTAACACTATGCTACTCTAGCACGAGGATTAAATTTCGACTTGTGTACTACTCCCTTTGGCGGTTTTATTGTCAGCTCAGGAATGATGGGCGGCACAACTTTTGTCGAAGTTGTTGTCGAACTACTGGGTTGATCTTTATCCTTGTTGTTCGACAGCTGTGGATTCCTGTAATATTTTTTCCTTGTCGATATCAAAGCATCATTTTGCTTTTTGGAAACCGACAACATCAGCACTTGAGACAGGGAAGCATTTCCACCGTCAACCAGATCTATTCCTGGATTCGGAAACAGATCAGTTAATACTGCCGAGGTTTTTGAATTCTTGAAGAATTTTTTAAGCTCAGCTCTATGTGGAGAATCTGATGTCCAAATTATCCTCATCGCATATAAAGCATGGATTTTTTGGTTTCCTATTTCCAGGAGGGTTTGCAGAAGATTTTCTAGGTGATGATTCCTAAGGGGTCCCTAACACCCTTCCAAAGAGTTTCACAGAGTTTGGCTATAAAGAAACCTTATTCGTGAGCTTCTACAGGAAGTCTACAAGGGTTCTACAGGACGTCTGTAATTTTCTACAGGATGTTCAAAAATGGGATTTTCGAGGATGGATGGAGGAAGAAAGATGAAGGAGTGGGTATGGAGGTGAGCTAGGTGTGTGAAGAGGTCGAGAGCTTAGGGAATGGAGATGAGGAGTGGCAAGGATGGTGGGACTTGTCCAATATGCAGTGGAGCAATGTGGCACAAGGATATGTGGAATTAGGGAAAAGTGAGCAAATGGCGAACATGAGGCAAGAATCCATGTTAGGGGATGGAGCAGATAGGTTTGAGGGAGTATGGGTGCTCTGCAATTTGTTTTTCCAACTGAACCAACAAAGACTTGAAAGAAATCAAAGATCTAGTTATGCTAACCTAATCTGATCTAGCTAACAGTAAAGAGACTGAACCGAAGTTTACCTCCAATGAAACCATGTATAACCACTATGCAATGAAGCAATCAAGAATATGAACATGTAACCAACTTCTACAAACAAAAATCAAACACTAATGGTTGCATGGGGAAGCAAAGATAGTGCTTTTGGTGGTAGCAAGGTCACCTTGATCCTAGCTCCTGATCCCACTGAGGGAGAGGTGAAATCAGAGGTGTTTGATGATCCTTTTTGGAAGATCTCCCCTGTTATTATCCTAGAAGCTCCCTGATGAACATGAAAAGCCTATCTAATCATTAACCATGACCTATGTAACAAACAAGATGTTATTCTACTTAACAGAAATTATTTTGCAGAGACATAAAAAACAAATAACAGTACATAAAAGAGGCCTTGGCTCTTAGGTTGGGCCCAACCCCAAGAGCTACAGGCTCCTATAAAGAACTTAGAGCTAATGCCAAATATAACTACGTCACAAGAAAGTTATACAGCAGTAGCGACAAGAAAACGAGTTGAGAAAATGACAGCACTATAGTGCAAAAATACAACAGTTCCAAAAGTAAACTACGAAGGCTGAGGCCTTCCTATTTATACACTACGAGGGGCCTAGTAGCCCTCCTAAATTCAAGGGACTCGACTGTTCCAACTGTTAGTAAATAGTCACTCTTCCCAAAGCTGCTTGGCTGCCTTTAGGATTCGTTTTGGTGGCCTGTTGAGCTCGGAGTTGAGGGTGGATATTTCGAGGAAGGTCCGTTTAATGCCAGAGACAACCCCCATACGAATCCTCACCTCAAGCTTGGCTGTCACCTGGCCCATAATTGCTTGGTTTTGCTCCAAAATTTGTCCAAAAAACCTTAAATAACCACGTATTAGCCTCCCTAGCAGAGTGACCACCCTTATTCGTTCAAATAACATAAACGTACTAAAAAAACATGCATAACCTTAACCAAAACCTTAGAAATTTATTGGTGGGAGGAGAGTTGTATTGGGGCCTCTACCCTGGTTCAGGTGCATTCCACTGAGGTTGTGGCTGGACATGAGAGTGAAATGAATGATTAGCAGGTTGAGTATGGTATTGAGATGGATAAGACCACGGCGGAGGTGCGGACCAGGAAGGATGAGCAAGGGGGCCCCAATGAGGTATATGAGCAGACTGGTTGTGGTTATAATAAGCTTGGGATGTCCCTTACATCCCCTCCTGGTAAGGTCTGGGTCCACGTGGCCTCCTTTGGTTGAGGAAGTAGAGAGGTTCAGTAGTCGCCTCAGTCCCCATGTACATGGCTTTAAATCTAGGCAAGGTTGGGCATTTCTTGGTGGGGTGGTCTTCCTCACAAATGAAACACACTTCTACTGAGTGCAATGGACACTCGTTCTTAGGGTGCTTCCTCATACATCTGGGACAAAAAATGGCCAAAGCCCTCTCAGCTTCCTCTTTCTTTTTTTGAATTCAGAAGGTATCAAGTTGCATGGAAATGGTTTGTCTCATCTCACTTTTGAGGTCTTCCATCTGATTAGCAAACTCGTGCTTGGAGAAGGTGGTACTAGCTGAAAGTGGATTCCCCCTACCTCTTTTTCGGGCTGCCCTAGAATGGTTTCTAAACACAGTCTTTATGTCCTCATAAGGTAGTTGGTAGATGTCCCCTCCAGCTAGCATGTGAAGGGTATCTAGAAGGTCTTCAGGGACTCCTCGGAGTAGAACCAACTTTAGAGATTCAAGGTCAAGTGTACACCTGGCCTGTTTATAAATAAGCTGGAACCTTTCCTCGTAATCTTCTAAAGACTCATCACTTCCCATGGTCATTTGAAAGATCTCTCCCTTTGTTTCTTTGGACCTACAATAGTCCCGGTATTTGTTGTTAAAGGCTTGCTGCATCTGAGCCCAAGTGGTGATATTGTTTCCACGTAACCCCATGGTTGAAGGGAAAGTACCCCTAGGGTCCTTTGGGCTAAGACTCTACCAGACTTAAAATTGCTTATACAAAGAAACACACACACAGAGCCATCTTTTTTACTTTTAAGCAAATTCTAATGTTTAGGGTACATACCTAAGGTCCTACGTTCGAGAAGACCGTTAGGGTGCAAACCCTTCTTGGAGTTCCCTTCTTCTTTCTTTGACCTGCAAGACAAACAAATCAAAGAACACAACAGTACATGTATAGAAGTTTATATATAAATCATCTTTATGCTATAAAGTTAGTTATAAAAAATCTTTAAGTAACCACTTTCATAAGAATTCAACACAAGAATCTCATAAGCATAAAGAAAGATTATTCGGGAACAAAGACGTGTTTCTTTATATATAAAGGCAAATAAAGTACATATATCGGAAAGATATCACCTGAACACCTTCAGCAGGCTCCAAGCAAGCTTCCTCCCGGATTCGTTCCAGCCTCCAGCCTCCAACAAGAGCTCCTTCCAAGTCTTACTCAATGATGATGTCAAGGATGAATGATCACCAATACACATGGAAACAAGGGTTTCCTATGCAAAATGGGGGAAGTGCAGAATGCACCAAGGACTTCAGACTTGGTCTAAGGGAAAAATCTCAGCATAATAATCTTGCTCTCCTTTCTCTCTCCCCTTGGCCTTCCCTTTGATGTCTTTTTATACCCTCTCCAAAGTAGTTTTTTAGTTAGGAGTTAGTTGGGAACAGTTGGGCCACGGGCACTAACAGGTGATCCAGCAGGTAAACCCGCGATCACCGCCCGAAAAAGAGGAAATTATATTTTTTTAAGTGTTTTAATAGATACACGCGGGTTGGGTATGACAGACCCGCGTGTACACGCGTTTAACACAGGGCAAAGTCGCGTATAGGGAATAAAACATTGTTTTTTAAATTTTTGGACCAGGTCTGGAAGGAGGGGTTGCCCTAGGCCATAAGTGCAGCATCACAAACCATAAGAGTGAGATTTGGAGCTATAACACCCCATGAACCAGCATAGTGCTGCGTCCTTGAGGGTAGAAGGAAAAAGTTTCAGCTTTTGCTCGTCCTCAGCATAGTCATAAGTTCGACAAAGGACAACAAACTCAAATAGGAAGGTATCAGGGTCTTCAGTAGTCAATCCATGGAAGTGAGGTAAGGCTGAGGGACTTATTTTTTTCATTTTCATGTCCCCGTTGGTCTCTCGGATGGGAAAGGCATCTTCTATTCTCTCGTCATCTTCTCTATTGTTTCTGTTTTCAGCCATGGTCTCAAAAGGAATGTTCTATGGCTCTTCTTCTATTATAGGATCTTCGTATATCTCTGGAGGTTCACTTATAGGTTCTTCTGGATCACTGCCACCAAAGAAGAGAGAAGGGTAACTCAGTGATGTGGGGGTGTTGGGTAGGAATTTTCCGGTTTTATCTCTATTCCTACGAGGCATGAAATGGAAAGATTTTTTTTCTTTTTCTTTTTCTACTTGTGCCTGTAGAACTGAAATAGATTGATCTGCAACGAGCTAAGATCTACCTTGCTGAAATGAAAATGTGGAATTGAAATGAAGGCAGGAAAGGACTAATCTATTTTGATCAAATGAAATTGTAGGAATGAAATGCTATTCTACGCTTGCAGAAATGAAATTGCGGAATTGAAATTCTAATCTATGAAAGCAGGAAATGTCTAATCTATTTTTGTGGAAATGAAATTGCGGAATAGAAATGAAATAAACTACTTAGCAGAAGTTTGTAGTGGAAAATAGAAGAAAAGCAGCAATCACAAATACTCTGATGCTTCCTCAGCAACGGCGCCAAAAATATGGTGGGCTCCAGTATTGCAGCAACAATACTGCAACTCCTGGGACTCCCTTCTTTACTTTTATCAACCCAGTAGTTCATAACAAACTTGGAAGCGATGGTGTTGTATGCACAAGTACTAGCTCTTGCCGCAGCTGTCACTTGGTCAGCTGGCAGAAGTCCGCTAGGGGCTCAAGCCAACTTCTATGAGCTCTGAGAAGAAGCTTTCTAACTGATGGATGGAAGCTAACTCGAAGGAAGATAATCTATTTGCGGAAAGAAACTGAAAAGCTGAAAGCAAATGCAAACCCTAGCAAACCCTAATTTTACTAGCTAGCTCTACTGATGCAAAAAAGAGGATGCAAGCTACTGGGAAAGATGCCATTGACTTCTAAGAAGATGAAATGCATGTATCTAACTTATGTGTACAGAAAAATCTAAAAGAACCATCTTTTTGTATTTTTGAATAACTTGTAAGAACTATCATGCATGCGATTTAACTATTTTTGACTGTGCAGAGGCGGATTGGCAAGAGGAAATGCTTGGAAGAGGTCAGGAAGGTTCAAAGAGGGCCTAAGGGGTCCCTAACACCCTTCCAAAGAGTTTCACAGAGTTTGGCTATCAAGAAACCTCATTCGTGAGCTTCTACAGGAAGTCTACAAGGGTTTTATAGGATGTCTGTAATTTTCTACAGGATGTTCAGAAATGGGATTTTGGAGGATGGATGGAGGAAGAAAGATGAAGGAGTGGGTATGGAGGTGAGCTAGGTGTTTGAAGAGGTCCAGGGCTTAGGGAATGGAGATGAGGAGTGGCAAGGATGCTGGGACTTGTCCAATATGCAGTGGAGCAATGTGGCACAAGGATATGTGGAATTAGGGCAAAGTGAGCAAATGGCGAACATGAGGCAAGAATCCATGTTAGGGGATGGAGCAGATGGGTTTGATGGAGTATGGGTGCTTTGCAATTTGTTTTTCCAACTGAACCAACAAAGGCTTGAAAGAAACCAAAGATCTAGTTATGCTAACCTAATCTGATCTAGCTAGCAGTAAAGAGACTGAAACGAAGTTTACTTGCAATGAAACCATGTATAACCACTATTCAACGAAGCAATCAAGAATATGAACATGTAACCAAATTGCGAAAACAAAAATCAAACACTAATGGTTGCATGGGGAAGCAAAGATAGTGTTTTTAGTGGCAGCAAGGTCACCTTGATCCGAGCTCCTGATCCCACTGAGGGAGAGGTGAAATCTGTTATAGACATTTTTGCGCCTTACAGCATTAAGCATGAAATGTCCATAATCAGGGGATCCAAAGTCCCTAAACATGTTGTTCCTACTCCTAGAGGAACAAGGCCAGCAAACCACAGCGATTCACAGAAGTTCTCCACCTGAAAACACTCAAAAACAAGCCAATTCTGGATCATGTCAACTGCTCCACTGAGCATCTGCGCTGAATGTCAACTGCTCCACTGTCTACCTGTGTTGAATGTTAACTGCAACAAAGGCTACCTGTGCTGAGCGTAACTGGACAAGTGGCAGGCTCATTTCTCAATGTGTCAATGCTCAGGAAGCTTCCAAAATGGCACTTGCATCAGGGAATTCGACTGGTGATGAGTAAGAGGTTCCAAATCTCCAAGTGGAAGCAAGAACCTCCAAGTGGACTCACGAACTGAGAGAGGGAGAGGACACTAGTCAGATTCATACCAGCCTCAAGCTGACTCATCCTCTCTCCAAAAAATCTATATATAGATCTCTCCTCCATGAGATCTAGAGGCTGGAATTTTGTTATTGCAAAGAATTGCTGTTGGTTTGAGGTTGGATCATTGAATGCTTAATGCTTTGAAGGGAGCTGAAGAAGGAATTCCATTCTGCTGGGAAGGAGATGCTAGGTTGGAGCCCTATGGGTTATATCTCTTCCTGAACCTTGTTATCAATCAATAAAGCTATCTTGGTTCTTTCCTATATGCTAGTGTATTTTGTATGATTTGCATTAGTATATTTGATTTACTTCTAATCCTGAATCATTTAGGAATATGTATATTTGCCTTTGTGTTGTGTCCTTCTCTTGTCGCAAGTAGTTGTTCTCTTGTCACAGGTAGTTGTTCTCTTGTGATCTCGTGGGAATCAAGTAGCTGTTCTCTTGAGCAAGCGAGGAGGCAAGTAGCTGTGGACACCCAAAGAGAAGAGGATCTAGATCGAGGGACAACCGGAAGACAACAGTAAGTCTACCAATCTCCCCTCTTTCACATTTCATAAAGGAAGAAACTGAAGTAGCCGTATCTGTTTGTTGCTAAGGTACTGTCACACCTTAGGTGGATAGGATCGTCCTGCATAGGCATTTTTCCCCACAACAAATTGGCGACTCCGTTGGGGACATTTGTTTTAGTCATTTTGTTTTTGTTTACATCATTGTTTACTTCATAGAATCAACAGCAACAATCGAACTGCTTCGCAAAGTAGACTGTTGCTGCTTTGATCCTTCACTGGGTTTTTGTCTATGATCTCAACAATGGACTCACAAATGACTTGATGATCCTTTGTGATAGTCTTTAGTACCCTCTCAAAGAATCCCTCTGTTTATACCTTGCTTGTGTTTCTGATTTGGCCTGAAACAATTGATTTTTGAGCATTTTATGACCCGGAACCCAAGGGAAATGAGAGTTTCTCTTTCAGCGCAGACACTGTGAAGGCAGTCTGCATTTCAACGCAGGTCCCGTGAAGGCTACCTGCGCTGAATGTCAAACTGACAGTGTTAGACTTGCGCTGAACCAGTGTGGCCTTGTGCAGCTGAGGTTCTTTGCTGCCTTTTGCCCTGTTTTGATCTCTGTTTTTGCATCCTTTAACCAGCATAGGTACTAGTCTGATAACCCCTTTTCTTTGC
Source organism: Pinus tabuliformis (assembly GCA_031772625.1). NCBI lineage: Eukaryota > Viridiplantae > Streptophyta > Pinopsida > Pinales > Pinaceae > Pinus > Pinus tabuliformis. The sequence goes on from CM062814.1 coordinate 167,721,215, forward strand.
TTGAATTCTGCCTCGTTTTTGTACAAAAAGACTGTAAGTGTTTTTATGTGTTTGTGGCGTCATTTACAGTTTTCCTTTGCATGAGTGAAGTAATCATCCTGTAGCCCTTGATTCAGATCTGATTGATTGATTGATTGTGATCTTAGGAGAGAGTTCATTGGCTGTTTACAGTTGATTATCATTTGCTTTTGCTTGTTGGTTTGAGTTTGTCACTTTTAAATGTCGAAACAAGTATTCATTTCGAAAATCGCAAAGTGATTGTAATCTCTTCTACCCTTGTTGATTTTGAAAAAGTAAACTTGTTTATTTCAGTCATTTAAAAGCAAATTCAAAGTTGTACAAAAAGCTTCCTTTGTAGGCATATATACTAAGAAAGCAGAAAACAAACACCTGCTTTGTGCATTTGCATTTTGATAAGTTTGCATGATTGATTTAGGAAAGAGTGCATTAGAGTGTGCTGATTGCTCTTTGAGAAAAGATAGTCGCTCTCTTTTCCCTTAGTAGCTAGGATTTTCAAAGTTGAAAGATTAAAAAGCTTGCTTATCATCTTAGACTGCATTTAGGAATTGTACCATACATCTCGTGGTGATCCTGAAAGACAAACTTTAAAAAGATCAACTTAAAATAAACTGAATGAACCTAACAACGCTTTGCAACATAACGCACAACATAGAGGTCTAGGCTAGAGACGTGTTCCGGCATCATTAAGCCTAGTGACTGTCGATCTCGTAGAAGGTGGGTGATTCCTCCTGAGGGACGATAGTGCTAGTACGGATTGTGCTCCCACGTACCGTCGCGTATATATTGGGAGACCCCTATAGGCATATATCCTTTATCCTTAGGAAACCGTGTCGCCCGCCCTACTGATCGCAATGCAGTGAACACAACATTCATGGAGATCGACCACCCATACCGTAAAAAGTATTCTGTGGTTTTGCGAAAAGTTTGGCATGCCCTATGCCTAGATCTCCAGAGCAGTTTCTTTTAGCCTTTTTCAGACTCTATAACAGAAAACGTCCATCCGAGCATTTTTCACTTCGGGCTCGTTAAAACATCGAAGGAGACTAGAGTCATCTTTAGCTTTTTCTCGACTCTTTAACACTGAAAAAGCAAGTTGTGTCTAAAGCGTCGTTAACAATTTATTTTAAATGGAACAATCACCCATTATTCCCGCGTTGGTCTTTAGGTTGAAAAGATGGAGTACACCAACCAAGGAGTTCCCCTTGGTGGAAATCCTAGTCCCTTCTCTTGGGGAGATGTTGGTGCGCCCCACGTGGCCACATTGTCGCTTCCAGGACTGACAATTGGCCTACCTGCATGGCTCTTTTCAACCAATGTCGTTCAGAATACCACCGTTCCTGAACAGTCGAGTCAACAGTTAGATCAGACAAGAGTTGCCCACCAGCCTTCCACTTCATCTTCCTCTCCTCCTTCCTCTTCGCTTGACGGAACTGGTCGAACAAAGAACCAGGTTCCTAAGGAGAAGAAGGAGAAGAAGAAGAAAGAAAAGAAGCAGAAGGAGCCTAAGGCAACTGGGGGCAAACAAGTGTCATCTAACAAAAATCCACACACAGCACTCGTAAGGCCTAGATCGTCATGCTTCATATGCAAGGGAGACCACTTCCATAGAGATTGTCCCTGTATCCCCCGGATACTAAGAGACTAGTCCCCCCGTTTGCACAATTCGGTAGCATCGACCTCTGATATCTATGTCGACTGCTCATCGTCAACTAGTGGGAGTGAAGCCCCAGGACAGAGAGGGAAAGCTAAATTTCCCTGCAGACTATGTGAAGGCGATCACGCCATCCACCGTTGTCCCTTCTTAGACGAGGCAAAAAAAGTTCTGGAAGATCGCCCGATATTACGAGCGCATCTTCCTCCTGGATATCAATGACTCCTGCCAAGTCCCTCGCTAGTTGAGAATTCGGTTGACCTGCCCAGGTGGTCAGCCGAAGCACCTATCGTTGAAGAAGAACCGTCCGAATCCATACCAGACGAAAGTCTAAAGGTTGAAACGGCAGTTGACCCGGTTTTGCCTTCAGAGGCTCTATCTTCGAATGACACCATCACAGAAGAGAATAAAGACGACACCATCCAAATTCTCTTCATCAGCACTGACTCTGATGATCAAGGGGGCAATGCCACCATTCCTTTATCGCAGGAAGGAAGTTCATCAGACTGCTATCCAGCCGTTTACTCGGTCCCACCACCAAGCAACCTGATTGTGTCCTTTGACTGGAACCAACTAGGCAGACCCCGCTTGCCAGCTAGCATACCATTCAGAATTATTGTCCAAATATACAGAATGGTAATGGCTGGTACAGTTATTGATGAAGGGGCATCTGTAAGTATCCTTTCCTCTATTTCTTGGAAAGCGCTTGGTTCGCCTGCGCTTTTGCCTAAAATGAGAAATCTATCAGGGTTTGATAAGGGAACCAGTCGCCCTTTAGGGATCCTCCCCAATGTGCCGATAACATTGAAAGGGAAGAACGTTCAAATGGACGTGATGGTCATTCAAGGACCCTTGGATTATAACCTACTCCTTGGACGAGACTATATATATTGCATGGGATCCATCGTCTCCTCACTCTTTAGAGTAATGTGTTTTCTGCATGAAGGAAGAATGGTCAAGCTCGTGGACCAACTTTCGTTTCCTGGATCACACATCGCAAATAGTCATATACCATCCCTAAATGGTTTGTTCACGAAAGAAGTGTCTCAACCCACGGTCCATCCTCCTGATGAGCGCGAGTAATCCGGGAGGATATGACTAGAACCCAGGGGGCATGCGTCCTGGCCTGCTTCGGCAGGGAAACTTTGGGTATAGGGTAGGTTTCCGCGGGAGAATATGACTAGTCCGTACCCCGTCCGTAGAGGAAAGAGGGTTGTTCTAGAATAAGATTCTTTTGTCAAAATTATGTGAGTGAAATAATCTGTTTTTCACCCACCTTTGTCTATTTCGGTAGACATTTCCGAGGAAGTGTTTTGTTTAATCTACTAACGAGACAATCTTTGGGTAACCTGAAAGAGGTAAGCCTCTCTCGGTAAAACGAAAGTTTTGGCGGAAAAGAAGTAGAGGTAACCTTGAAATTATGTCTTATGCCTGGGGGCATGCAAACCTTTTGGAGTGCTTGCAAGGGGCGACTATTTATTTTTAAAATTTTTAGGTCCTCCCTTTAAACCTGTAGGTCTAACCCTTTAAACTCGTAGGATTAGTCTTTTCATTATCCAAAAATAGCATCATCACAAGAAAGTTATACAGTAGTAGCTACAAGAAAACGAGTTGAGAAAATGACAGCACTATAGTGCAAAATTACAACAGTTCCAAAAGTAAACTACGAAGGCTGAGGCCTTCCTATTTATACACTACGAGGGGCCTAGTAGCCCTCCTAAATTCAAGGGACTCGCTGTTCCAACTGCTAGTAAATAGTCACTCTTCCCAAAGCGGCTTGGCTGCCTTTAGGATTCGTTTTGGTGGCCTGTTGAGCTCGGAGTTGAGGGTGGAGATTTCGAGGAAGGTCCATTTAATGCCAGAGACAACCCCCCTACAAATCCTCACCTCAAGCTTGGTTGTCACCTGGCCCATAATTGCTTGCTTTTGCTCCAAAATTTGTCCAAAAAACTTGAAATAACCATGTATTAGCCTCCCTCGCAGAGTGACCACCCTTATTCGTTCAAATAACATAAACGTACTAAAAAAACATGCATAATCTATGAAAAATGGAGGATTGAACAAGGAAAATTAGGAAAAATGAGCCCAATAAGTTACCCAATTCGGGGCTCATCAGTTATGATCTCCCTAAGTTTTACTTATTCATTCTACAAATCGCACATGTCTACTAACTGTCCTACAAATCCACCCCAAAAATCACTAACGAAGCAACAATTTAGCTCACCACCAACATAATTTGTGGCCTCATTAAATTTTCCATTAGCCCCTTTTTCTGAAAAGATCAGTGACATGGCGCCCATGCGACCATGTTGGGGGCAGCATTTTGGGGGCCTCTGTCTGGCCCTTGTCTCCTTTGTGCCCTCAGACACATTGGGTTCATATGACCCTAGGCTAGCCCCTGTTGATTAGCTCCTGGTTCTTGCCCCAAGGACACATGTGGTTGTGGGTTGGGTTCATGGTGCTACCTCCCCACACTAAATGTGTTTTTTTCAAACTTTAAATAAAATTTGTTTCATTCACATAAACAAGTAATACATTTGATTTGTTAGTGAGGTCCATGAGTTATATGTAGGAGGACTTGTGTTCGGTTACACTTAGTTGTTTTTTGACATTAAAAAAATTTCTAGTGGCTGCCAAGGTACCACATGGCAGCCTCTAGTTGGGTCACATGACAACCTGTGGTTGGTCCACATCAACCCAATGAAAATTTGCCACATTGAAGCCAATAAGAAATTTCCAAGTGTCACACTGCCATTGGCCCATGGAACCCAGTCACCCTGCCCAGTCAGCAAGCCTAGTCAGCTATACATAATGCTGACTAGGTAACCCTACACTGCTAAAAACCATTTGTTTACCTAATTCCACAAACAAACAAAACTCATTTTCGAGAGCATACGATGTCCATTTTTCAAGAAACTAATTTCATTGGATTCATATCACTGATATTTATCTAGTTGTTCCTTTTTTAGCCATTCTAACAAATTTAATTTTTGAGCATATTTTTTAGCACAAGATCAGGTACCCTCCCCTGCAGATCAACATAACACTACAACTAGCCACATGCATGCATCAATTGATCATTAACACAATGATATAAACTATGATTGAAGATACGAGTTAAATTTAATTAATCTCTATTCTATGCCACAACGCAATTCTGATCACTGAACTAACTCTTAAGTTGTATAAAGTAAATATGAATAAGGAGAACTAACATCTAATTGTTTCCAAGAAATCGTAAACAAAATGTTTTTAGATTGAGATTGGAAATATTTCCAACCATTCTCCCACAATAGATGTTATAGGGAATCCTGCAATCGCACGTTTTTATAGCTTAACATCTACTCCAATAAAAGGAAGACAGGAAATTATTTAAACTAAGAACAAGAAATAAATACAAAGAGGGATTGTTTTTGCTTCAAATCGCACTAGCAACACAATTTTTGCAGGGGAGATAGAAATCCTCCTAGAGACAATGTTTGGGTTTATTGTAGACCAGTGCCTAGGACATCTTAAATAGAGGAGTGCTTAAGAGATAATCTATGAGGGGTTTTTAGCACTCCAATTGTCACGTAAAAAAGGTAGTATGATGGGTTTGGTTCAATAAGCCTTTATTAAGGTAGTTTCAAGCCAAAACATGGATCCAAATGCTTAGGTTATATTGGGGCAATCTCAAAGAGAAATGGTCTCTTCTTCTGGTGGCTAACACACAACAATGAGATAGCTTAAACTGAGGTTGTATAAATGGTGGAGAGGAGGAAAGGAAGGACAGAAATAGATGCATAGGTTTGTAATGAACATAATCCTAAGAAGAAATGTCCTAGAAGAAATATGGAATTCAATTTAAAGGGTTGTAAACAACACAAAATCCTAAGAAAATATTTTCCAATAGAAATATTGGAGAGGGAGGAGATGGAGTGATAGAAACAGCGGGGTGCAAAAGAAGGTTTCAGACCAAACATGACATGGGTATCGTTCTCTTCCAAAAGCAAACGTAGATCCAAGATAACCCAGGTCCTACAGGTTAATCAAATACAAAAGTAAATATGTAATTTTACAGTTACTGCAATGCTAGTGAATAACACATGTATTGTCTTCTATTGAGAAGCTAAGATAAATCCAAAGATTAGAGAGGAGCCAATTGCATTCATTATATTGTTTCAAATGAGGAAAAACACAAATGAGATGGGATTACTGAGAGGAACATGTTGTACATTAATCATGCCTAGAATGAAAAAGGAAATTCCATTTATCTTAAAGGGTCCAAATAACGAGTCCATACATTCAACACGATATCAGTGAAGCCCCCATTAAAAAAAAATTGAACCAAAATGGCTTCTCAGAATCAGACCTTGCAAGTAAGAAATTCTAGAACCAAGCTCCCATATAATGTTTCTTTTACCTATTTATCTAAAAAGGGGAGGAGCTTGAGTTATACTTAAAATAAATATCTTGGCCTAAGATCCAACTATCTGCTAGACTAGCTGTCTCAGCCAATGTAAGCCTCTATTGCCCAAAGATTACCATCAATATCTGCTCCCTTTCTTGGAAATAAGAAACTACATAAAATAATAAGAAACAAGAGGAATATGTTAGAAGAGGTCCTTTTAGTTCCTGTGAAGAATTTTGGTCAAGACATGTCTCTGTCATCATGCTCTTTTCTACTGCTGAGGTGGTTCACTATCCATTCTCCCTTAAATGCCTTTGACACCGACTCTGGATGAGTGCTTGAAAGGGCCTTATCTTGAATGTGCCCATATCTAGCTTGAATGCTCAATATTTTCATTCAACACCCCAGTTGCTGACCTATACGTCATTTAAAGCTTTGCGCAATCCTTTCCAGCACTCTGATACCTAGTGATGTGTTTTATGATGTAACAAGTATTATGTTGGGTGTGGGCCTTTAACACAGAAATAAGATGAAACATGCGAGTTACAACTTCCCTTTAAGCCCTCATGATTTCAGCCCCTTTTTACAACTTCCTTCATATGACTAGGGGATTGAACCAAGTGTTTAGTCCTTTAGGTGCTAAGGCTTTCCACAACTGTTTGGGGGGGGGCTTTCCTTTATAACACATAAAGCCTTTGATACTTCTTTTATGACGTTGGAAAATATTCCAGATGTGAAATCCTTATAAAATATGACGCATGACATATTGCATTTGGGAGGATACCCCTCATATCGCAATAGCCTACCAGGAAGGAGCATTGGCAGAGGAATAAAATTTTACTTTGTGTAATCACCAATCGCTGATCTATAGGGTGATGTCATCATTTCCATGTGTCACCCTATGAGTGGTGACACATGTCACCTGGTAATGGACCTATAGGATCCCTAAAAATGTTGAAACTGAGTGACATGTTGTTATCGGGAAACATAGTGTCCATTCAGAGCCACTAGTCCCACTAAGACAGGTAGCTATCTTAGAAACAACCAAACTAAAGTTACTTGTGTCTTCCTTTATGAGAGATAGATGAGAGAGAAGTAGAGAGTACCAACCTCAGTCTTTTGATTGGCTCCTTGCTTGTTTCCTCCCTCCTTTGATAGAGCTTCGCCACTCTTTTCTCACTTGTCCCGCTTCAAAGATTACCTGTAGAGTCAAAGCAGCATAATACCATCAAAGCATAGAGATCTATAACCATAAAAATTATAGGATCAAATGTATATTAACCATACAAATGCATAGAAAAATACAAGATTCAGAGATATACAAGCATATGGAGGAAAAATCAAATAGCTTTATTGATAGAAGTAGTAGAAGAGAGGATTACAACCCAACAGTCTGACCCAACGCCATCCTCCCAGCATGAAAGCCCTCTTCACCTCATGAAAAGCTAGATCACCCAACAATACAATGCTTCACAGAGAAACCAAAAGCACTTCCTTACAAAATACAAAATTCCAGTCCCCCTGATCTCTAGAATGAGGGATCCATATATAGATATTTGCAGGTGTGTGAGTCAGCTTTTGGGATTTTTATTAGTGTCATTTCACTAATAGTTCTTGGTTCCACTTGGATATTTCATGATCTTGTGCCCATCCTTGGGAAAATTCAGAGAGGCAAGTGTCAAATGAGCAGTTTCTAGAAGATTCTCTAGGTTTCCACATAACAAACTGCCTCTGCCATTTGTCTGCTCTCGCTCATCGCACCCTACAGGAGGGCTTTTCAGTATGCATCGCACACTCAGCATGGAGTAGTCTGTATGGTCCAGTTTTGACCAGTTCAGAGCAGTTCTTTCAAGGAGAACTTCTGGGAAATGATGTAATCAGCTGACCTTGTTCCTTTAGGATATGAAAAAACACTTTTAGGGGCTTAGAAGCCCTTGGTTTATGGACCTGTGTGAATAGGGTTGCAATGCCCAAATATGTCTATAACACACGTGTCCCTCGTGTGGCCACGTCACCTTCTGTACCACGACGTGGAGGAGAGAGAATGGGTCTGCTTAGCCTTGGTTTTTTCATGCATTTCCTTTGTAAATCCTTTTTGGCCTCCTCCAACACTTTTACACTAGATCGCAAATCAACAATATTGCGTGATGTTGCAGGACCGTGGGATTGTGAGATTGTGAGATCGCAGTACTGCGGGACCTGTGGGATGCAGGATGTGATATGGATGATATGCGGGATTGTGGAAATGTGGGATTTGCTATGCTTGGGGCCCTCCAATGTACTCCTCTCTTTCATTTCAAGGCAAAGAAACCCCCATCTTCAAATTGCTCTAACTTTTGATCTAGAAGTCCATTTTTTGACTTCTATATATCGTTGGAAATATTATCGTGATAATTATGTAGTGGAGAGAGTCTAATTGGACCTTGATAGCTTTAGTGGCTTGGGAAATGTCTTAAAACTTTACTTCTTTTCTGCACTTTGGGCAAATAAAGCTAGCAAGGTGTTGAGAACATGTAGACCAATATCCTTCACCATTGGGCATGTAGTTAGATATATAATGGAACTTTGCAACCAGAAAATCTCCATAGGGATTTCCTCATCCATCTATAATGCGGAAAAATAAATCCTACCAACTAGAAAGTAAATTCTCAGCTAGTGAGCTTATTTATATACATTCCTACTTATGCACAGGGCTCAATTCACCTAAGTGAGTTCAACCCTCCAATGGAGTCAGGCCAACATTAGAGTATTGGGCCTTATGCCTTCATACTGGTGAAAAATGAATATTAAAGCAAGCATGCACCATGAAAGGTCTTGAAATAAAGGACTTGACACATGTTATTAATACAACCTCTGTTGATGGGTTAAGAATAAGCTCATGTACTCAGCCACAAGGTCATGGAATTCACAAGGAAAGCTTGCATCTGCCTCTTTTTCACAAGCAGTCTTTTGACTAGTATCCTCTTGGCTAGGGAAGCCACAAACACTGCTTGTTTGTTTTCCTTCTTCACAGATGGGCGAGGAAGGGGAGGGTGACTTCTCTTCTTTGAGGACTTCAGGCTTAAAGAAATTTGGATCTAAAATCCCTTCCCCTTATTATCTGGCTTGAGAGGCTCTTCGAAGGAAGTTCCTTCGTTTTGGTCATGTCCCATCGATGTCTTCCTAGATGACCGAAGATACCTTCTCTTCTGCAACTGAGCCATTATGAAATCGAAGAACTGCTTGCAGCAATCATCCACCCCATCATCATTTAGCATTACATCAAGCTCATCCTCCTCTTCTTCATGTGCCCTGACTTCTTGTTCTTCATCAGAAAAAGTGGAATATTATCGTTGAAGGTTTATATTTTTTAACTCTAGTTTTATCAATCTATATATGGAGCTCTTTATTGATCTTTTCATCTCTTTGATTGTCTCTTCCATTTCTTCAAAAATGTAGTCGATAGAGTGTTTACAATTAATATCTAGACAGTGGAGTCGATAGGGTGTTTATAATGAAATTGATAGTGGAGTCAACAAGGTGAGAGATATTCAAACCACACATCCCTTGCTCACCTAACAGAAGAAATGTAAAATTTTGTCGTACACGAGGAAAAATATTCGAATTCGTTCCCTGATAATGGCACAAAAAAAAATTTATCGCTTCAAATCGCACCAGAATCACGAGCACTGCAAGGGAGATAGAAAGCCTCCTAGAGACAACCTCTGGGTTGATTGTAGACTAGTGCATAAAACATCTTAAAGAGAGGAGTGCTTAAGAGATAATATGTGAGGGGTTTTCAGCACTCCAATTGTCATGTAAAAAAGGTGATAGGATGGGCTTGGCTCAATAAGCCTTCACTGAGGTAGTTTCAAGCCAACACATGGATCCAAATGTTGAGGGTATATTGGAGAAATATCATAGAGAAATGGCCTCTTCCTCTTGTGGCTAACACACAACAAAGAGATAGCTTAAAATGAAGTTGTAGAAATGGTTTTAGAGGAGGAGAGGAGGGAGGGAAATAGATGCATAGGGCTCTAACAAAAAGAATCCTAAGTAGTAATGTTCCAGTAGAAATATGGAATTTGATGTATAGGGATGTAAACAACACAGAATCCTAAGCAAATATTTTCCAATACAAATATGGCAGAGGGAGGAGGTGGAGTGATAGAAACAATGGGGTGCAAAAGAAGGTTTCAAACAAAACATGACATGGGTATTGTTATCTACCAAAAGATAACGTAGATTTGGGCTAACCCAGCTCCTACAATTTAATCAAATACACAAGTACATTTGTAATTTTACAGGTACTGCAATGCTAGTGAATAACAGAATTAGGTATATGATAACAAAAATAATGTCTTCTATTGAGAGGCTAAGATAAATCCAGAGATTAGAGGGGAACCAACTGCATTCATTATATTGTTTCAAATGAGGAAAAACACAAATGAGATGGGATTACCAAGAGAAACATTCTGCACATTAATCATGCTTGGAATAAAAAATGAAATTCCATTTATCTTAAAGGCTCTAAATAAGGAGACAATAAATTCAGTACGATATCAGTGAAGCCCCCATTATAAACAAATTGAACTAAAATGTCTTCACAGAATCAAACCCTACGGGTGAGAAATTCTAGAACCATGCTCCAATATAATGTTGCTTTCCCCTATTTATCTAAAGAGGGGAGGAGCTTGGGTTACAGTTAAAACAAATATCTTGGCCTCAACTCCAGCTGTTTTCTAAACTAGCTGTCTCGGCCAGTGTAAGTCTCTGTTGCCCAAATATTACCATCAAGATCTGCTCCCTTTCTTGGAAATAAGAAAATACAAAAAATAATAAGAAACAGGAGGAACATGGAGGAAGAGGTCCTTTTCGGTTCCTGTGAAGGCTTCTTATCAAGGCATGTCTTTGTCATCATGCGCTTTTCTACTGCTAAGAAGGTTCACTGTCCATTCTTCGTTAAATTCCTTCCGTGCTGACTCTCGATGTGTGCTATGAGAGGGCCTTATCTTGAATTTGCCCATACTTGGCTGGAATGCTCCATACTTCCATTCAACACCCCAGCTGCCAACCCATACGTCCTTTAAAGCTCTGCGCAATCCTTTTTGGCGCTCTCATACACCTAGGGATGCATTTTATGATGTAACAAGTAGTCTATCGGGTGCAAGCATTTAAAACATAAATAAGACAAAACATGCGAGTTCTGACTTCCCTTTAAGCCCTCATGATTTCATCCCCTTTCTACGACTTCCTTAATATGACCGGGGGCTTGAACCAAGTGGTTAGCCCTTTAGGCACTGAGGCTTTCCACTACTGTCTAGGGGGGCCTTTTCTTTATAACAGAGAAAGCCTTTGATACTTCCTTTACCATGCTGGCCAATATTCTGGATGTGAAATCCTTATAGAATATAACCCATGACATATCGCATCCAGGGGGATGCCTCACATATCGTAATCGTCGGCCAAGAAGGAGCATCAGTGGAGGAATAAGATTTTACTTCGTGCGATCTTCGATCATCGATCTGTGGGGTGACGTCATCATTGCCACATGTCACCCTGTGAGTGGTGACATGTGTCACTCAGAAATGGCCCTATAGGATCCCTAAAAATTCCAAGATTGAGTGACATGTGTCCCCCGTATGGCCACGTCTCCTTCCATACTACCACGTGGAGGAGAGAGAAAGGGTCTTCCCGGCCTTGGTTTTTCCATGCATTTCCTTTGTAAATCTTTTTCATCCTCCCCCGATGCTTTTACACTGGACAAATCAGCGATATCTCATGATGTTGCAGGACTATGGGTAGTCTACCATGTGACCCCTAGAGGAGAGAGAAAGAGGAGGCCACCTACCCTTGGTTTTTCAATCATTTTCAGTTTAAATCGGCCTCTTCCATCCCTGGTGGTTTGACACTATCGGTGTGTTTTCCCCTTGCAATTCCTTAAGGATGGCCCATCAAGTATTTTCGGGGCCATGCGGGACTGCAAGACTGCGAGATAGCAGGACAGAAGGACTATGTGATCGTAGTACTATAGGACCTACGGGACTGCTAGAATATTGGAACACGGGATTGCAGGAATGCGGGATTACGGCACTACAAGATTGTGGGACTCTATGACTACAGGAATTCAAGATGCGATATGGCCAATATGCAGGATTGCGAGAATGTAGGATTTTTTGTGCTCAAGGCTCTCCAATGTGCTCCTATATTTCATTTCAAGGAAATAGAACCCCCATCTTCTAAATACTCTAAGTTCTGATCTAGAAGTCCATTTTTGGACTTCTATATATCATTTGAAAGCTTATCATGAGCATTATGTAGTGGAGAGGGTCTGATTCGACTATAAGAGATTCAATGGCTTGGGAAATGACTTCAAGCTTCACTTCTTTTCTACACTCTAGTGAACTAATAACCTTCTAAAGTAGTGAGTGACAGTAGGGACCAAAGAATCCTAATGATCCTTTTAGCTCAGATGTATCTTAATAAGAAACTTCTCCTTATCAAAAAATAGTAGTCTCATACATTACATGATAATTAACAATGACAATGTCAAGCCCTGGGATTAATATCTTCTCTTAGTTAAATAGAAAATTTGAATCCTAATGATCCTTTTAGCTCGTTTATTTACAAGAAAGGGTAGGTGATAGAAACTCCCTTGAAAATGGGAATGATTCCCTCCTTGATCTCAAAAATTGTGGATCTTATCCTCGTTGAGCTTCTCATGCACTTGAAGTTACTCGACTGTTAGTGAATTCAAGCTTGTGAGTGAGGATTTGGTGATCTCAAGCCAAGTTAGAGATTTAAGGAGGTGGACAAGCCCCCTTAGATTCCCTCTTGGTTTTCTTCATCAAGCACCTACATAGTAAATTCCTAAAAAATGCTTCTTTTTCCTGTAATTTAATCACATTAAGACATGCACTATGCAAAACACCTTTTACTCTTCTTATTGAGCATATTATAACAAAAAATGTGAATTAATGTGAGAAAAGGATAGTTTTAAGGTTGGAGTATAGCATAATTAACTTTAAGATATACCTATTGATGAGACACATCATCACCCTCCTGTTGAATATGTTTCTCATCCTATGAGAAACTTATTCATTCATATGAATCTCATTCATCGCCTTGGCAGCCTCTCTCACATCCTAAGGCACCTTAGTTGGTGTGCCTTCCTATCGATAAAATCCCGCATTTTCCTCTATCTCTATCCATACCTTTTGTTTCTTTGCCTGGTTCCCTTCTTCTTGTATGCAAAACAAGAAAGTTAGATTGTGTTTGAGTCCTATCCATTTTATTTTCAGTCTTTGCATGATTCCTTTATACAATGGGGTTCTTTCCAAGGAATTCCTTAGCTTTTAAGGAGAATGATACTCTTTGATCTGTAGACTGGGGGGTAAGGCATGACATATTCTCTGACAGGAATGTAGACTCTTTGTTCCTGACATCCTAAAATTGTTCTCAAAAGGTAGAATAGTTTTATCTTGGGTTTCTATTTATCTAGGTAGGATAAGAGGCAATAAGGTTATGATTGTTGATGACAACCTTAGGTCTTACTAGCTTTGCTTTGATATATAAGGGTACCTTCTCTTCTTTTGTCATCACCTTTTTCACTTCCTCAACCACTGCCTCTTGATGATTCAACCAAGATGCTAATGACATTAGTTTCATGTCTCCCAATCTTGAATTGGGATTGCATAAATTCATATCTGCTAGAATGAAATTGTGCATAGAGAATTCAACTAGCTTGCCCTATCTTCCTGATACTAGCTTATTTGCAAAACTCAATAAATTGCTTGTGGTGTTTAAAAGGAGAATATCCATACTATTGTAGTGTCTCAATTTGGAATTGAATCCATTGTTCCTTAAGGAAAATAACATAGGATTTTGATGGTTTCCTGCACTGTATTGTTTCCATAGAGAGACTTGACATAATGACAAGTTGTGTTTTTTATATTGTTGTTTCTCTCTCAACCTTATGTTTTCAGTCTATAGATTCTCCCTCATAATTGAGTCTCTTAATCTCAAATCACTCAACTCCTTGCTCATTTCAATGAATTTATCCTCCATGAGGCCCACATCTTCGACATTCTTAGATTTGGAAATTTACATCCACCCATATGTTTTGCCTCTCTCTATTTCCAACTCATAGAGGTGTGGGACAGCAAATGTTTCAAGTATGATACTTCCTCCCTCAGTAAATTTGTAATGGGTCCCTAAGATGGGTTGTGGATGAGGTTCTTGAGGCTCTTAGAGTCCTTTTTCATTTTCTTTTAAGGTGGTTGCTCCTTCCAATAGTTTATTTTTCTTCTCCTATAGAATTTCCTATTTCTCATGTAGTTGCCCCTGTCTCTCCTGTAGCTCCTCCTTTTCTGCTTTCTCAAGGGAAAATTATGTTTTAGGTTTCTTAAAGGTTACTGCCCTGGTGGTGGACCTTCTATCATATGCCACAGTTCGTTTTATTTTTCCCTTAGGAGAGGTAATCTCCTCAATTTTTTCTTCATTAGGCCCTACTTCTCTCTTTTTACTGGGTGACTCCTCAATAGTGATAGGGACCTCTGAAGGAGGTTGTGATTTCCCCTGCCTAACCCTGGTGCTCTTCATTTTCTTTGTAATATAGGGGACCTTTCCTCGATAGCTTCCTTTTGGGCTTGAAAGGTGTGATCAATGTGGCCAATGCAATAGCCACTTCTTGCTATGAATTCCATAGAGAAGGACTTCTGTGATGACCTTGCTTCTTTTTTTCTTGGGGTTTAGAAGTCTTCTCAGGGATTCCTTTTTATTCTACTTATTTTTCTTCTTCTTCCTTCTTAATCTTTGTTTCTTCTTCCTCTGTTCTTCGAACCTCTTCTTTTTTTGTTTTTCCTACCCTATCTCCAGTTCTAGAGGCTTGTGTTTCTCTAGGTGTGTTGTCTTTGGTTTCAATGAATATCTCTCTGTCCATGTCCACAAAACCAGTCCAGAGGACAAGGTTCCTTAAGTGGCTCAAATAATCCATCAAAAATAACTTGATGAGGCCATGGTGGGCTATGTGTTGATGCTTCGTTCCCCCACCTTCTGGCACGTTTCAATGATTGAGTGTAGGAGGAAATGGGGAACACCAATTATTTAAGGGAGAGGTAATTTTTCTTTGAATATTAACTCATGAAGTAACCAAAAATGATAGGCATATACCACACTCAACCTCCCTTCACAACATATATAGTTGAGGATGTGATAAGCCACCTCATCTTAGGGTTATGGTAAGATTTCTCTTCTTAGTTCATTCTTATATTCTATGAGCTTCTCTCTCTGAATGAAGAAGCTCTTCTTGGTTGTAACACTTACTTCCTTCTCCTCCTTGCTCTATCAAACTACCAAGGGTAAGATGGTCACTCTACTTATGGTTTCATGACTTAAGGAGATGGATAATCCTGTGACAATAGTAGTGGCACTATTTTCTCCTTGAGGATGAAATTCCATGGAAAATTCATGAGTGATCATATCATCATCATATCCTTTTAGTGTATGTGGGTTATATTCTATTAAATCCTCTGCCCATTTCTTATATTGCCCCTCCTTGGTGTTACTTAGAGATAGAATTCATTTTTTTAAAGCAATCTCAGTTGTGGAAACAATGTTAAACTCATTTTTATGAGTGAGGGAGAACGATGTTAGAATTGATATCAAACAAACTCTTCTTCTCTGCTTCTATCCACAAAAATTTCTAGAAAGACCTCCTAATTCTTAATTATCTATTACATGCTATCAATTTAAGTATAATTCTCATGCAAGTGTATGGAAAACAAGGAAAGAGGATGTCACTTACTTGTTTTCAAAATAGCTATGTATGTGCATGAGAGTTTGGAAACAATTTCAGGTCACTATGACTCCCTTTCACCCTTCAATTCCTCTTGTAGCTCCTTCTCAACCCCCTTGTAGCATCTTAGACCTTCCTATAGCTTCCTCCTATAGCACCTGCAAACAAGGTTCGAAACTTCTCGGTGTCATCCTAAGTGGTATGATAGAAATAGATCATCCTTATTGTAATTTATTTTTTTGGAATTGAGAAATGGTGCGAATTAAGTCGAACCAAGTATATAATATGTTATATGTGGTAAAGGATCAGAGTGCTTTGGTGACATGGCATATACACAGTTTCATTTTCTAGACCGTTGTCACCACTCCTTGCAATCATTTCCCCTCCTCGTGATTATCACCCGACTCCTTGTGAGCTCCACCACACTTTGATTTGACATGTCCATGTTGCATGGGTGACTAACACAAACTTAAGTATACTAGCCGAGGGTAGCCAATTTCACTAGCCACCTCCCAAGTATTAAAACTCCTTTCTCTAACATTAACACATTTTAGCATTTTTTGCATAGTGAAGAGGTGAGTGTTGTGATACCTAATCCTACTTGTGGATTGAACTGATAGAGATGGTTGCATGCTAGAGTTGGGCCTCATAACATCATTATCTCTAAGGGAGTTAATTCTTTTGATTGATTTTGTGCATGTCTTCATAAATTGATGATATCCTAACTAATAACTTTGCTGTGTGTGCAGGTGGTTTCCTTATGTCCAAGCTTACTATTGTTGGTGCTGGAGTGCCTTCCTGAGGATGATGTGTCTCCTATCTATTGCAGATATGACTCCAAGATGATATTTGTGAGTGAAAAAAAATAAGTTTAGGGAGTCCTGTCATAACTACACAAGTTTCTACAGGAGGAGTTTCCTTCCTGTAACAATCATTTAATCCTCCCTTCAAGTATTTATCTTTCATTCCAGGGTTGAGGGGAAGTGATGAAAATCATGAGAACGAATTAGGATCATGAGGAAGTGGTATAGGTGTTAGAAGAACATAAAATGAGGATTTATATTTTCTATTTGGATGCATGACAAAATGCAAATTTTTAGCAATTTATTTTTTAATGAGGTGTATGAGTGATGGAGTTGACATTGGAGGACCCCCCCCTTAACAACTCCTAGAAACAACATGGCCTTTTGGTCTCCTTTTCCATTGGATCAACCTCGTGTACCCTCACGGGCCCTTCATGTAGCATCACAACTGAGGAGGTAAAATTGGAGTATGTTGTTGATTAGATGATGGAGAGGGGTGGGGATGGGAGTGGAGAGTGTGGAAATGAGGTGTATGGATGCAATCATGGAGGGAGACTTGCAGATCTAGCCCTGTAGCCATAATGTTTCCAACGTTATGGAGTCATACAAAAGAAAAATGTTAGTAAATTTTGTGAACTTCCTCTTTGTGCTTCTCTCTCTCTCTCTCTCTGCTGACTAAATTGACAAATTATTCCTTCGACAAAGGTTTCCTGAACAATTTCAATCTGTGACCATTGACCAGTAAGGGAATCCCTTCCTCATCAATGGTTTTGATTTGGATATGCCCATTATGATGACACTTCTCTACTAGATAGGGACCCAATCATCTTTCCATCAACTTCCCCTTGAAATCCTTGAATCTAGAATTGTACACAAGGCCCAATCTCCTTCTTAGAAATTCCTTTCTCTGATGTGCTTATCATGCCAAATATTCCTTTGTAGTTGCATTACCTCATTAAGTAAGAGAGAATTCATTATAAATTCATCTAGACCATTGATTTGGAGAAACCTTTTCTTTTGTGTTGAAGTGAGATCCAAGTCTAACTGGGATGTTATTCTCAATGTGTTGTACTAAAATTCAATGGACAATAGGGCCTTCTTCCGATAGAACTCAAAGGGAGTGAATCCAGTGGTTGTCTTCCCAGTAGTATTGTAGGCCCAAGTAGCTTCCACAAGTCTGTCTACCCAATATTTTCTGTTGCTACCAACATTCGTAAGAATGTTCTCCAATGCTCTATTAGTGATTTCCACCTACCCATTTTATTGAGGGTGATAGGAAGTAGATGTCATGTGCTTGATTTGGTCCTACTTCATAAGGTCTTTAATCAAACTTGATGTAAATTGTGCTCCTTGATAAATGACTAATTCCCTTGGAAAACCAAATTTGTAGAAGATATTATCCCGCAGAAATTCAGCCACCTTCTTCTCAGTTGCTGCTTTTACTTCTTTTTTTTCATTCCATTTGGTCAAGTCAACAGTTCTTATAATGATATACCTTTTCTGTCATGATGGGGGATCAATAGGCCTAATGAAATCCATGCCCCACTTTTTAAAGGGCTCTAAAGTCACTGGAGGTTGTAAGGCAATCTCATCAATGTTGGCTTACCCATCCTTTGACATTGATCACACAAGGTGGTGTATCTCCTTTCATCCTGGTGTAAACTAGGCCCTAATTGTAGAACTTTGAAGGTTTTCCTCTTAGTAGAAAAGTGGACCCCATAGGGCCCATCATGCTTAGAGGATGTCAAAGACCCCTTATTCCCTCACACATATTATTAGGATCTGATCTAACCCCAATCTAAAAAGGTTTCCCCCAATCAAGGTGAATGGGGCACTCTTCCTTACAATCTTGCTTTTCTCCCTGGAGGATAGTTTAGGAGGGAACCTCCCATCAACCAAATAGTTGGCTATATCAGCAAAACAAGGATAAAGCACCAAGATGGCAAAGATATGTTCATCTAGAAGTTGATCATCCATCATTTCTTCCTTCCTTGTAGGTAGAGTGAGTCCTAACAAGAAATCTACAACCACGTTCTCCTTACCTGGTTTACGAACAATATTCAAATCAAATTTTTGTAATAAAAATAACCATCTAAATATCCTAGCATTGACACCATGTTCATTCATTAAATACTTAATGGCTACATTATCAATGTGAACCAAAGTTTAATAACCAGTGATATAATCCATAAACCTGTTTATAGAATGTACTACAACTAAGGGTTATTCAACTAAGCTTTAGACAAATTCTTACTAATGAAATAGAAAACATAAGGAAATTTGTCTTCCACTTGTCCTAAGGAATCCCCTAAATCTTTGTCTAATGAATTTGTGTGTATATGAAAAGGTAATGCCCCCTTGGGACCCCTAAGGATTGGTATAATGGTAAGCTTTTCTTTTAGTTTTTCAAAGGCTTCTTTACAATTTCTTGTCCAACAAAAATCTAAATCTTTAGACAGTAGACCAAACAAGCGTGAAGCTAGTTTCTTAAAATCTTTAATGAACCTTCTATAATACCTAGCTAATCCAAGGAAACTCCAGACATCTATTTGATTTTGAGGCATAGGGACCCTTTTGATGATGGAAATATTGTTTGGGTCAACCTATATTCCCTCCTTGGATATAGAATGGCCAAGGACAATTCCTACATTCATAAAAAAATCATGTTTCTGAGAGCTCAATGAGAGGTTCATTTCAATACAATTCTTCAAGACTTTGTGCATATTGGAGAGATCTTCATGGAAGTCACATCCATAAGGAGTTAAATAATTCATGTATATCTCAACAGAGTCATGAACATGTTTAACAAAAATAATCAAAAATATCCTCTGAAAAGTAGCAGGGGCATTGCAGAAACCAAATAGAAGAACTCTTTAGGAAAACGTACCCCACAAACATGTCAATGTGGTTTTATCATGGTATTAAGGGTTGATATGGATTTTATTGTATCTAGTAAATCCATCCACGAAGGAGAAGAATGTATTTCCTACAAGGCCATATGGGACATTGTCAACGAAGGGGAAAGGAAAATGGTCCTTATTTGTAGCCTTTTTAAGTTCCTAGTAATCAACATAGATTCTCCACTTACCATTCTTATTGGGTACTAAAACAAGAGGTGACTCCCACTCACTATCTATAATGGGGTATATGAACCCTGCATGCAGTAGCTTTTGTAATTATTCTTCCACAATGTCCTTAAGAGATGGGTTCATCCTTCTCTAGGGTTGGCACATAGGCTTGCATCCCTCTTTGATGTAAATATGATGAGTACAAACTGAGGGATGCACACGTTTCATTTCCTTATAATCCCAAGAAAAAGCATCAAGGTGTTGCCTCAATACATTGCACAATTGTTCTTCATGTCTGGCCGAGAGAGGGGTTGATCTTTAAGGTTATGGATAAGCCAAACCATACAATATTGGCATGTTCTAGAGTTGAGTCAACATAGCACAGGCCTGTCTAAGGACTACTCCCATATTCTTTTATCAACTCCTCAATTGGTATGGGAGTGGGAGGATGATTATGAAGGATATGGTAAATTACGTCATCTTCTTCAAGTTGTCCCCCTCCTATAATAGTATCTAGAGTGCAGAATCGGTAAGGGGTTGTATGATACAATTCATCCTCTTCCTAATCCTCTAACCATATGGGTAAATCATTTTCAATAGAAGGTTGATCAGGACAAAACAACACAAGTTGTTTAGAAAAATGTCCATTCTTGATAGTCATGTTCCTAACCCTACAACTAATGTAGACATCAACAATGGCCAACCGAGGTCTTCCTAAGATGAGAGGGTAGCCATTAAACTTGGTTATGGGTTAGAGGACCAGGAAATCAGTATGGTAATCCTAGGAGTCAATGGGGACCATGACATTCTTACTAATTTCCTCAGGGGCTACTGTGGATCTATCTACAAACTGCAACACTGTGGTGGTATTTCTCAAAGCCCATTGGATATTGAGCTTCAACATGGTTTTCCTAATCATCACACTGATTATAGCCCCAAGATCAATTAGGGTATTAGGATCATAATTCCATCAATGTGCACATCCACTACTGGGCTACCGTGGTTTAGGTATTTTTGGGAGATCACCCTCCCAAGAATCAGGTCAGATAGTTGTCCAACAACATTGATTGTGGGGGTATCTCTCCTTCTTCTCCGAGGGCTTTTAAAACGTTTTTCTTTAATAACCCTATTGTAGATGGGAACATATTTAATGGCTTGGAGAAGGGGTATCTTGATAGCCAATTCTTCAATTCTCCTAGAAGTTCAACCTCTTCTGCGGTGTGATCCTTAGGGTGGACCAACTTTTTAGGTTAGGGAAGTGAATTGAATTGAGGGGCACTCTCTCCCTTCTCTTATTCAATATTTTCAGATGGAGAAGGTGGGTGATTTTCTGGGAGCACCTTCCTAGACCGAAGATTGATCTCTTGGATTTCCAGAACATAGGAGAGATCATGTCTCCCCACCGTAGACCTGTTGTGCCTACTTATTATTCGGGATCCGATTAGGTTGAGAAGGAATTTAAGGTTGCTTAGGTGGAGTAGGATGAGTTAGCCTTGTTTGAGGTTAGGGTGGAGGCAGTAAAGAAGGTGGTTGGTTTGTTTGAGGCCTTGAACCTTTTGAGGGGTTTCCACATTAGGAATATTGGGGTGGATATGGCTGAAAAGGATTGTTGACAGGTTGAGGAGGGTATGGAAGATCATAAGGCCAAGGAGGAAGTGTGGACCATGATGGATGGGTGGAAGGGTACCAAGGCTTAAAAGGTACATTTTGATTTGAATTTTAGTGAGGATAATGTGTGCCTTGCATGCCTTGTTAATATGGACGAGGTATTGGTGGCCTCCTTTGGTTAATGAAACACAATTGTTCTGACCCATTATCTACTCATCCCTGGTATACATCTTTTAGGAATGGTAGAGAGGGACATTTTTATGTTGCATGACTCTCTTCACACACTAGGAAGACTTCTATAACATTCAGTGGGAATTCATTCCTAGGATGTTTTTTAGTACATCTAGGGCATAAAATAGCTAGTGCCCTTTCTGCTTCCTCTTGTTTCCTTTTGATTTTCATAGTATCCATTTGCAAAGCAAATGTGTGCAACATTTGACTCTGCAAATTATCCAACATATTTCCTATTTCACGCTTGATGGATGTTGTGGAGGGAGAGGAAATGAACAAGTTTTGGCTAGACCTACCCTTCTTCTTAACAACCCTAGAATAATTCTTGAATATAGTTTTGATGTCATGATAAGGTAATTAGTATATATCTCCTCCAAATAGCATGTTGAGGGTTTCCATCACATATTCCTTAATCCCTCAGAGAAGAACTAGCTTGAGTGACTCAGCATCAAGGGTATAGTTGGCCCTGCTATAATTCAGTTGAAACATTTCCTCATAGTCTTCCAAAGATTCATTAGGTCCAAGGGTCATCCTAAATATTTTCTCCTTCGTTTCTTTGAAACTACACTAATCCCAATATATATCATTGAATGTTTGTTGCATTTGGGCCCAGGTAGTGATGATGCATCTATGTAGACTCATAAACCAGCTCAAGGCCTCATCTTTGAGGTTAGAAGAAAACAACTTCAACTTCTGCTCATCAGAGGCATAGTCGTAGGTCCTACAAACAACAACTAACTCCAACATGAGGGTGTTAGGATCTTCAGAGGTTAGGCCATGGAAATTTGGAAGGGCAGCAGGCCTTATATGTTTCATACTAGCTTCTCCATTGGTTTATCAGAGAGGGAAGAACTCATTGCTCTTGTTTTCAACCATGGTTTGGGTAGGTGAGATGGGTTCTTCTTCTTCCCCAATAGGTTCTTCCAAAATTTCAAGTTGCTTGCCTAGAGGGTCTTCTAAGTCCCCTATAGTTAGAGAGGGAAGTTCATAGTCACCAAAGAAGAATGAAGGTTGACTACTTGAGGGTGTGGAGGTTTTTGGTAAGAATTTTTCTTGTTATCCCTACTCCTACGAGGCATGAAAGATTTTTTTTTTTGAACTTTTCACTTTTTTTTCAAAGTAATAAAACTGATGCAAAATAGAAAAATATGATCAAGAAAAAACAACACCTACTTAGACATGTCCTCGGAATTGACACCAAAAAGTGTCTAGCGCTAGTATTGCACCAAGAGTGTTATAACTCCCAAGGGTTCCTCAACTTAAATGATCAACCTGAGGTTCGTAGAAACTTAGAGGTGATAATGCTATACGAATAGTAAGTTATGTTCTACTCACGCCACCCTCAATCATGACATCAGATTAAGGTGCTCAGAGACCATTCCTCCAACTTAACTATAGTGAATGCTTGTTGATGAAAGCACAATTGAAAATTGATTCTTAACTATGAAAATGAAAATGTCATGTGTTCAACTTGTAGATGCTAATTAACATTACATGAAAGAGAAAGGGCTAATCTACATGAAAAATTAAAGCTACCCTATATTGCATAATTCATCGACTCGGTAACCTATTTGGATATATCATTGATCTAATTCACATTTTCCTGAAAATCGGAAATCTAACTTGTATCATGCTTGTGAATGAAAAATACTAATTCTACTGTGTTTTGGAGTGAGGAAAATAAGTGGTTGAAGTGGTCTAGGAGCTTCTCTTGATCATAAAATAGAAACTTAGGGCCAATATTCATCTTGATTTAGCTAAGGCTCTAGTGGGGAGAAAAACAGGTCGAGGAACATGGTGCTACACGCCGGCTAAATGTATTGGTACATGAGGTCTTGTATTTCTACAGGATGACTTGTATTACTACATGAGGGGTTCCAAGAGCCTTCTTAGGGTGGAAATGGTATCTTGAGGGCATGAAGATGTGGACAAAGGTGGGAGGGAGTGAAGTAAGGTTGGGGAAGCCTCCTACCAAAGCCTAGCACACCTTGGGGGTCTTTCTTGCACCAATATGATTGCCCACGGTGTCCTTAATTGTCTAAACAGAGTGATTGTGGAAATTGAGTTTTGGGAGCATAATTGAAGGGTGTAAGGAGAATATGGACAAGTCCAAGTGGAGATTAAAGATGTACCATACCCCGTAGATCAACACAACCCTACAACTCACAACATGCATGCATCAGTTGATCTTTAACACAATGATATAAACTATGATGAAAAAGTTCTATTCTATGCAACAACACTATTCTAACCATTGAACTAACTCTTAAGTTGAAGAAAGTAAATACGAAGAAGGACAAATAACATCTATTTGTTTCCAAAAAATTATAAACAAAATTTTTTTAGACTGAGATTGTAAATATTTCCAAGCATTCTCCCACAAAAGAGGTGGTAAGGATGCCTTTAATAACACGTTTTTATAGTTTAACATCTACTGCAATAAAATAAAGACATTAAATGATTTAAAATAAGAAAAATACGTAAATACAAAGAGGTACAAAGCCTATAGGTTGGGTCCAAAGCTAAGGATTTCATCCCTCTAAAACTAGCTCAGATGCAACTTAATAACTAACTTATCATTATTGGAAAATAGTAGTCTCATAGATCACATGAAATTTAACAATGACAATGTCAAGCCCTGAGCTCAATAGCTACTCCTAGCTAAATAAAAAATTCAAATCCTAATGAGCCTTTCACGTCATTTATTTATACAAAAGGGTATCTGATTGTATCTCCCTTGATATCAAGGTGAGTTAGAGAGTTAAGGAGGTGGACAAGCCTCCCTAAATTCCCTCGTGGTTCTCTTCATCCAACCCTTGCATAGTAAATGCCTAAAAAATGCCTATTTTTCCTGCAATTTAATCACATTATATCACATACTATGACAAACACCTTTTACTCTTCTTACGAAGCATATTATAACAAAAAATGTGAATTAATGTGAGAAAGGGGTAGTTTTAATAGCATAGTGAACTTCAAGATATACCTATTGATAGGACTCATGAGAAGAAAAGGACCCAATCCCTGCACGTGACAAATTTTCCTTATTAAGCATCCAACAACATTTCTCCCAAATTGTCCTTCACTCAATAACTATCTCACAATTTGACAATTTGGTAAAGGAATTAGAAACACAAGTATTAAGGATGCATTTTGATTAATTTAAGGTGGGGCATTCTATTTTTTTGAAGGCCATTAAATAAATTTTATTAGAATGAACAAATTTATCAAATTAAGAGCACAAATTTTTTGTTAAAATTTCATTTGGCCACATAGAGATATATTTACAAAAGCTAACTTCTTTGTGAGTTTAGAATTGAGACATGCCAAATACTTGTTCCCAAGTAGAAATTGTTTGGGGCAAATAGATTTAGAAGGGCCAAGAACTACTCTCTTCCATAATTTAGGACATATTGAATATCTTATTACAGAGATCAATGATTCATATTTGGATTATTGTAGAATATGAAATGAATTATTTCAAACCAATTGAGAAGCCAACAGTACTATGAAGAAAAATACATAAAAAAAATAAAACAATTAAAAAACACAGCTATTGTGTGAGCTAAAAAATGCTGCAAATCTCATATATTAATTCAGTTATTAACTACATTCTTATATAGCAAAACTATTACTAAAATCTACTCAACTATTACTAAAATCTACTCTGAAACAAATCTACTGACATCACCGCTAATTTCCAGCACTACTGCAACTAACAATTTGCTGCCTTATTTTTGCAGAGAACACTAAATAGAAATTTACATAACTAATTAAGCATTATTCCCAACACTCCCCCTTAATCATTAATGAGGATTTACTATCTTATCTCATAGTGCTAAAAACTGATCTTTTGCAACTGCTTTGGTGAAGATATCTGCTAGTTGATGCTAAGTCTTTATATGCTTCAATTCAATATCCTTCTTCTGCACCAAATCTCTAATGAAGTGATATTTCAGGTCAAAATGCTTTGTCCTGCTGTGATGAACTGGATTCTTTGCTAACTTGATGGCACTTACATTATCACAATAAATCACTGTAGGCTGAACTTTTTTTTCTCTAATTTCTTCCAAAATTTTTATGAGCCAAAGAGCTTGTGTACCTACTGAAGTAACTGCAACATACTCCGCTTCTATAGATGAGAGGGCAACAATGCTTTGCTTTTTTGAGCTCCATGTAATTAAACCAGAACCAAAAGAGAAACAATGTCCAGATGTGGACTTACGGTCATCAAGACCACCTACCCAATCTGAATCACTAAATCCAACAAGATTGAACTTTTCAGAAGAGTAGTAATGAATACCAAAATTTAGAGTGCCTTTCACATACCTTAAAATCCTCTTGGCTGCCTTCATATGTATTTCAGATGGATTTGTAATATATCTTGAAACAAGTGAAACTGAATATGTAATATCAGGGCTTGTGTGGGTTAGAAATATCAAGCTCCCCATAATACTTCTGTAAGTTTTCTCATCAACTAAATCAGCACCATCAAGCATATCAAATTTATTTAGCATATCCTGTGCATACTTTTTCTGACAAATGAAAATCTCATCCTTACTTTGATAAACCTCCATTCCTAGAAAATATTTCATGATGCCTAGATCTTTCATCTCAAATTCATTCATCATAGAAGCTTTGAATTTATCATTCATCTTAGAACTACTACCCATATACTATAGATCATCAACATACAAACTTATGATTAAAATATCAGTACCTTCTTGTTTGTAGTAAAGGGTAGGATCATTCTTACTTCTCTGGAAGCCATTTTCCTAAAAGTATCCATCAATCCTTGCATACCATGCTCTTGGTGCTTGCTTAAGGCCATACAAAGCCTTCTTCAACTTGTAGACATTATTCTCCTTTCCTTCCACTTCAAAACCTTGTGGCTGCTCCACATATACTTCCTCTTCTAAGTACCCATTCAAGAAGGCACTTTTCACATCCATATGATGTATGCTCCACTTTTTATGAGCTGCTAATGAAATCAACATTCTAATGGTCTCCTGTCTTGCTACTGGTGCAAATGTCTCTTCATAATCAATTCCATACTTCTGTGTGAATCCTTTAGCAACTAATCTTGCTTTGTGTCTTTCAACACTCCCATCACTATTAAATTTAGTCTTATAGACCCATTTGGTGCCAATCTTTTTCTTGTCATG
This sequence comes from Pinus tabuliformis, assembly GCA_031772625.1. Taxonomy (NCBI): domain Eukaryota; kingdom Viridiplantae; phylum Streptophyta; class Pinopsida; order Pinales; family Pinaceae; genus Pinus; species Pinus tabuliformis. The sequence goes on from CM062814.1 coordinate 167,747,927, forward strand.
TGGAAGCTTTTTCAACTTCCAAGTGTCATTCCTTTGAATGGAATCCATCTCTTCTTGCATGGCTTGCATCCAAACCTCATTAGTACATGCATCTTCAAAACATGATGGTTCAAATTCAGCCTTGGATAATAAACCAAAATTGACTATCCCACCTATTGGGCTTTCTTCATGTGCTTGATTTGCACTCCTCTCATAAATATCACTCAATCTTCTTACCTTCCTTGTAGAACTTGGAGAAGAAGTTGGACTTGAACTTGTTGTTGAAGAAATTGATGAAGGGCTGCTTGGTGGAGTTAAGCCACTAGTTACATAAACATTAGTTGGCTGCTCATGATCATTATCAACAATTATATCATCATTCAAAACAGATTTTGTCTTCTCAACATGGCCTTTTTGATGACCATAAACTCCCCCTTCATCAAAAATTACTTCTCTTGAGACAATAAGCTTGTTAGTTAGAGGATTATACAATTTATAAGCCTTGCTTGTCTCACTATACCCAATAAAAATACATAACTCACTCTTTGCATCTAACTTTTTTCTATTCTGATCAGGTACATGCACATAAGCCAAACAACCAAAAACTTTGAAATGATTAACATTAGGCCTTTTTCCATACCAAGCTTCATAAGGAGTCATATTTTCCAGTGCACTGGTGGGGCTACGGTTGAGTGACGCAGGGAAATCCCTGCAAACTCAGAATCACACTATGACTAATGCATATAAAATACATCTCAGCAAAAAACTACAAATCCTGGCAATTTCCCAAACAATTTTACACACCAACAGTGAGATTCCCCTTAAACCAATGGCGCCCTCCATGAGACCGACTCATCAAACTGAGGTTCTAACATTGATTCGAATCGAGCTTTCGATTCAATCCTTTTATTCAAGGTTCGATACATACACAGGTTTCACAAATTGATATTAATTGAAGAGGATTTCAAAACCTCTGTTCCAAATCGAACTACCCCTTCCAAGCCATAATTATACCACAATCAGAAATGGTTTCGCTCCATTAAGAAATTGCCGCACTTATAGTTTTGACACCTCTGATCCAATACACCTTTTGAAACTGCGCCTTTTCTTTTGCTCTGCGATTGAACGATCGAACACCGCTCAATTTAAATCCCGTGGATCTGATACCGAATAGCATCTCGATGCTTCAGCTCAATGGGTGCACTAAACCAGTTTCACTGGTGTCACAATCAGTACCGACGCAACAGACGCAGTTTCTAGAAGTTCTCTCACTGCAAGTGATCGAACGAATATCCGAAATGCTAAAGGGAACCTTCTCACTACCTTCTCCATCATTCGTCTTTTGTTCTGATAGCCTGTTAAAGACAAACTTTGCCAACTTTGGAATAACTTCTGTGTCTGTATCTCACTCAAACTTAAAACCATGTCGGAGTAGAGTCTCCTTGAGAACCATGTAATTGGTAATGATACCATTGTGAACAACCAAAAACTCATTTTCTTTTCCAGAAGACTGTGGGTGGCCGTTTCTAGGAGAATTATTTTCATTGGTTGTGGTACAAGCTATAATGCTGCCTTGGCAACTAGATCGATTGTTGAGGAGCTTTCTGGTGTCCCCGTGGCAATGGATCTTGCAAGCGATTTACTAGATAGACAAGGACCAATTTATAGAGAAGATACCGCAGTATTTGTCAGTCAGTCAGGAGAAACAACATATACTCTGCTGGCATTAGAATATGCTTTGAGAAAAGGAGCATTGTGTGTTGGAATTACAAATACTGTGGGTAGTGCCATAGCAAGGAAAACACACTGCGGTGTTCATATCAATGTTGGGTGTGAGATTGGTGTTGCTAGTACTAAGGCTTACACAAGTCAGATAGTAGTAATTGCTATGTTGGCCCTGGCTATTGGAGAGGATTCAATTTTGAGTCAATCGCGTAGAGAGGCAATATTAGATGGACTTTTTGACTTGCCAAACAAAGTCAGAGAGGTATTGAAGCTAGATGGTGAAATGAAGGAGCTTGCGATGCTATTGATGGGTGAGCAGTCACTGCTAATGTTTGGCCGTGGATATAACTATGCCACAACATTTGGAGGGTGCCTTGAAAGTAAAAGAAGTGGCGCTTATGCACAGTGAAGGAATTCTTGCTGGTGAAATGAAGCATGGCCCTCTAGCACTTGTCAATGAGACACTTCCGATAATTGTGATCGCGACACATGATAATTGTTTCAGCAAGCAAAAATCGGTAATTCAACACACTTCAAGAGATTTTTACACACAGAAAAGCAAATACATCCATTCTCACGAATTCATCATATATACAAACACTAATCTTATTCATATCAGAGTAACAAACAGAGTTTCGCCTTTGCTTCTATTACATAGAAATAAACTCTTTATCTAATTTAACTTACACAGTCTCCTCTACAATCTGAGCTTTTCGCTCCACACTCAAAACTATACACACACCAGTATCACTCTTCTCCTCCCAGCGACACACAAACTCTCATCAATCTAAAAAGAAATCCCCTGAGTTCATTACAATTTTCCTCTATTTATTCTCCTAAATTATCTAACAGAGTTTCCTATTTTTCCAAGAAAGAACGGGATTCTTCTATTCCGTTGTTTTCGAAGCACACCTAGACTAACAACTCTATCTCAAAATCCAAAATAAGCTAATCTCCTATTTATTACAATAACAAATTATTTGAGGAATCCAACCTCAGTAAATTGTTTTTGACCAACAGTAAATAAATTTCACTGGATTTAACCACAACATGTGGACAAATCTCCACATTGCTGGCTAGGTCTAGATGCTCCTGCATCAGACTCCCAAAGTTTAAATTAACCATGATCTCCTGATCATGCGTTTCTGGTTTGCGTCCTCGTGGATCCCATACTTGATTTGATAGTCTGTTCTTGATTACTGCTGTTGTTGTTTGTTCCTCAAGTCTTTCGCTTTTGTGCTGCAATGCCTCACTATCTGTTGCTGTCCTTTTCACATACCTTGCTGCTGTTTTACTTACTTTAATTTTCAATTCTTCATTCCTTGCTGGCTTCCTTATCAAAAGATTCGACTTATACAAATCTGCTATCTTATCTAGAAGTTCTCTCAAAAGTTCTGTATCATCTTTACTAACTGCGTTGTTCGCAATATTTGTCTTTAATCTTCCTGCACTCTGGCTTTCTTCAATATCAATGATCTTCAATGACTCAGTGTATCCCTTGAAAAAAAAAATTATTTTGCCATCCTCCTTATTCTGCATATGACTATGAGTAGCCATTTCTTCAACAGTCTTCAACAATTGTTTGTCTTTCCTCAAATCGATAGGACCTGCAAACACAAAACAACCTTTAGTTTTCAAAATACAATACCTTCCATTTTCTTTTGATGCTTCAAGCACCATTCCTCCATCATAGATCTTTCGGATTTCGCTGATTCTTCTTGCGGTGACTTCAAATCAATACGAATTTGTTCTAGTTTCCTGAACTCATTCATCAGTTTGCCATTTAACATGCGTTGCAATAGCTTCCACTTCACCCTTTTCTTCAGTCTCCATCTGTATCTCTGATCTTCACTTATCTTTCTTTGTACTACCAGACCAATTTCTAGTTCTTCATTCTGCTGCCAGCTTCTATACTTCTGCAATTTAATGCTTTCCTCAAATTCATTCTCATGTAGCTGATCATTCCTTCCAAATTTCTGGTTACTTCCACCTTCGTCTTGCTGAGTTAATATTTCTGTCTCTTTTATGCCTTTGAGGACATAACCTCCTTGTTGATTCTGATCTTTCATCTCACCTTCATATAATCGCTGATCAATTTCTCTGATTTCAGCATCATATTTAGTAATGTTGTCTTCCGCACCTTTTCCTCCATCAGGTTCTGTAAGCTGTGTTTCTCCTTTGGGTTCCTTGAGTAATCTTTCCAAGAATTCTATCTCCTTGTGAAATCTCTCCAGTAGATCATCACAATTTTCCTTCTCAGCTTCATTCTTTTCTTGGCAATCCTCCTGCGTTGACCTGTTTTCTACATCATCATATTACAAGCATCTTTCATTAATTCCATTAAAAAAATTCATCGGTTTACCTTTTTGTAGTCCCACCATGTAATTGTCTTTAGACTGCTGATCTATACCAACATCATCTGACTGTTTCATACCAAACAGGATTTCATCTATGAACTCCTTCTGTTGCAAATGATCAACGCCTTCTTCTTCTAAAAAGGATTCTTCATCATACTTTACCTCAAGAGTTTCATTTCTGGTTGTGACAATTTCATCAGGCTGTCCATCATCCTCTGCATATCCTGCAAACATACACAAACTATGAGCATCAAAATCACAAGGCTTCATTGCCTCATCTGCTTCCTTTGTCAACATATCTTCAAATTGTTCTGAACTCTGCCAGTAGTCCATGAGATCTTCAGCTAACCTCTCATTATCCTCTTCTCCCAACATTTCACCTTGTTCTGGTTTGCAAATGGAAACTTCCAATTCTACCTCTGCTTCTCTGAGTTTCTCTGATTCCTCTTGAGCACTCAATATCTGCTCAATCTTTTTCAATTCTTCTACTATCTCTGACTTCACTTGCTGATTTCTCCTTTCTCGTAGCCTTGGCCACTTTACTCTTTTCCTCATGGTCCAAACACTTTTCTGCAGCATCTTCATCAATACTCCAATCTGGAAATCTATCTCAGCTTTCTCTCGGTCAAACTCTTCTTGACTCATCCTCATGCCATTTGCTTTGGCATCTTCCTTTCTGCTGTGGCTCCCTTGTGAACTTCTGCTATGACTATCTGTAGTCATTTCCTGCTCCTCTCTTTCGATGAGCTCCTCGCACCTCTGCATCAAGCCTCTGCAATAGTAAGTCCTCCTTACTGCAATCTTACCTCACTAAGCTCTCCTCACTCAGTCTTTTGGTAAGCACGATTCCCTATCTGGAATCTTCTCCTGAGCAACACCTTTGCTCCCTCTAGGCTTCTGCAATCTCTCACTCTCTCTTTCGAAGACACTTCAATTGTCCTCTCTGTCCAATCTCTGGTTGGAATCTTCAGGTTCACTGCCACTTCTGCTTTTAAGAACGCATCTGGTTCTTTCCGCTGAGACTTTCTTCACTATGCCTGCAACCAAATCCCACAAATAGTTCTTCAAACCAGAATTAAATATCGACTACAAACTCACCTTCAAGATCCTGTTGATCTTGCTTCTTTCCTTAACTACATTTGCATACCTGTGCTGCCATCTTTATCAGTTTCACAATCCAACATTCATTCACCACATGCGATTAACTAAATAAAAAAAACTTGAACCCTTTCCTAGAGCAATTCTAGCTCTTCAACAAAACCTTCTGTCTTCATTCAGAAAACAAACATTCTTCAATTTACCAGAGCCAAGCTCTGATACCAAAAATGACGCAGGGAAATCCCTGCAAACCCAGAATCACACTATGACTAATGCATATAAAATACATCTCAGCAAAAAACTACAAATCCTGGCAATTTCCCAAACTTTTTTACACACCAACAGTGAGATTCCCCTTAAACCAATGGCGCCCTCCATGAGACCGACTCATCAAACTGAGGTTCTAACATTGATTCGAATCGAGCTTTCGATTCAATCCTTTTATTCAAGGTTCGATACATACACAGGTTTCACAAATTGATATTAATTGAAGAGGATTTCAAAACCTCTGTTCCAAATCGAACTACCCCTTCCAAGCCATAATTATACCACAATCAGAAATGGTTTCGCTCCATTAAGAAATTTCCGCACTTATAGTTTTGACACCTCTGATCCAATACACCTTTTGAAACTGCACCTTTTCTTTTGCTCTGCGATTGAACGATCAAATACCGCTCAATTTAAATCCCGTGGATGTGATACCGGATAGCATCTGGATGCTTCAGCTCAATGGGTGCACTAAACCAGTTTCACTGGTGTCACAATCAGTACCGACGCAACAGACACAGTTTCTAGAAGTTCTCTCACTGCAAGTGATCGAACGAATATCTGAAATGCTAAAGGGAACCTTCTCACTACCTTCTCCATCATTCGTCTTCTGTTCTGATAGCCTGTCAAAGACGAACTTTGCCAACTTTGGAATAACTTCTGTGTCAGTATCTGACTCAAACTTAAAACCATGTCGGAGTAGAGTCTCCTTCAGAACCATGTAATTGGTAATGATACCATTGTGAACAACTAAAAACTCATTTTCTTTTCCAGAAGACTGTGGGTGGTTGTTTCTAGGAGAATTATTTTCATTGGTTGTGGTACAAGCTATAATGCTTCCTTGGCAACTAGATCGATTGTTGAGGAGCTTTCTGGTGTCCCCGTGACAATGGAGCTTGCAAGCGATTTACTAGATAGACAAGGACCAATTTATAGAGAAGATACCACAATATTTGTCAGTCAGTCATGAGAAACAGCAGATACTCTGCTGGCATTAGAATATGCTTTGAGAAAAGGAGCATTGTGTGTTGGAATTACAAATACTGTGGGTAGTGCCATAGCAAGGAAAACACACTGCGGTGTTCATATCAACGCTGGGTGTGAGATTGGTGTTGCTAGTACTAAGGCTTACACAAGTCAGATAGTAGTAATTGCTATGTTGGCCCTGGCTGTTGGAGAGGATTCAATTTAGAGTCAATCACGTAGAGAGGCAATATTAGATGGACTTTTTGACTTGCCAAACAAAGTCAGAGAGGTATTGGAGCTGGATGGTGAAATGAAGGAGCTTGCGATGCTATTGATGGGTGAGTAGTCACTGCTAATGTTTGGCCACTAGTCCCACTAAGACAGGTAGCTATCTTAGAAACAACCAAACTAAAGTTACTTGTGTCTTCCTTTGTGAGAGATAGATGAGAGAGAAGTAGAGAGTACCAACCTCAGTCTTTTGATTGGTACCAACCTCAGTCTTTTGATTGGCTCCTTGCTTGTTTCCTCCCTCCTTTGATAGAGCTTCGCCACTCTTTTCTCACTTGTCCCGCTTCAAAGATTACCTGTAGAGTCAAAGCAGCATAATACCATCAAAGCATAGAGATCTATAACCATAAAAATTATAGGATCAAATGTATATTAACCATACAAATGCATAGAAAAATACAAGATTCAGAGATATACAAGCATATGGAGGAAAAATCAAATAGCTTTATTGATAGAAGTAGTAGAAGAGAGGATTACAACCCAACATTCTGACCCAACGCCATCCTCCCAGCATGAAAGCCCTCTTCACCTCATGAAAAGCTAGATCACCCAACAATACAATGCTTCACAGAGAAACCAAAAGCACTTCCTTACAAAATACAAAATTCCAGTCCCCCTGATCTCTAGAATGAGGGATCCATATATAGATATTTGCAGGTGTGTGAGTCAGCTTTTGGGATTTTTATTAGTGTCATTTCACTAATAGTTCTTGGTTCCACTTGGATATTTCATGATCTTGTGCCCATCCTTGGGAAAATTCAGAGAGGCAAGTGTCAAATGAGCAGTTTCTAGAAGATTCTCTAGGTTTCCACAAACAAACTGCCTCTGCCATTTGTCTGCTCTCGCTCATCGCACCCTACAGGAGGTCTTTTTAGTATGCATCACACCCTCTATGTGTAATAGGTGAGATGCATCGCACCCTCAGCATGGAGCAGTCTATATGGTCCAGTTTTGACCAGTTCAGAGCAGTTCTTTCAAGGAGAACTTCTGGGAAATGATGTAATCAGCTGACCTTGTTCCTTTAGGATATGAAAAAACACTTTTAGGGGCTTAGAAGCCCTTGGTTTATGGACTTGTGTGAATAGGGTTCCAATGCCCAAATATGTCTATAACACACGTGTCCCTCGTGTGGCCACGTCACCTTCTGTACCACGACGTGGAGGAGAGAGAATGGGTCTGCTTAGCCTTGGTTTTTTCATGCATTTCCTTTGTAAATCCTTTTTGGCCTCCTCCAACACTTTTACACTAGATCGCAAATCAACAATATTGCGTGATGTTGCAGGACCGTGGGATTGTGAGATTGTGAGATCGCAGTACTGCGGGACCTGTGGGATGCAGGATGTGATATGGATGATATGCGGGATTGTGAAAATGTGGGATTTGCTATGCTTGGGGCCCTCCAATGTACTCCTCTCTTTCATTTCAAGGCAAAGAAACCCCCATCTTCAAATTGCTCTAACTTTTGATCTAGAAGTCCATTTTTTGACTTCTATATATCGTTGGAAATATTATCGTGATAATTATGTAGTGGAGAGAGTCTAATTGGACCTTGATAGCTTTAGTGGCTTGGGAAATGTCTTAAAACTTTACTTCTTTTCTGCACTTTGGGCAAATAAAGCTAGCAAGGTGTTGAGAACATGTAGACCAATATCCTTCACCATTGGGCATGTAGTTAGATATATAATGGAACTTTGCAACCAGAAAATCTCCATAGGGATTTCCTCAGCCATCTATAATGCGGAAAAATAAATCCTACCAACTAGAAAGTAAATTCTCAGCTAGTGAGCTTATTTATATACATTCCTACTTATGCACAGGGCTCAATTCACCTAAGTGAGTTCAACCCTCCAATGGAGTCAGGCCAACATTAGAGTATTGGGCCTTATGCCTTCATACTGGTGAAAAATGAATATTAAAGCAAGCATGCACCATGAAAGGTCTTGAAATAAAGGACTTGACACATGTTATTAATACAACCTCTGTTGATGGGTTAAGAATAAGCTCATGTACTCAGCCACAAGGTCATGGAATTCACAAGGAAAGCTTGCATCTGCCTCTTTTTCACAAGCAGTCTTTTGACTAGTATCCTCTTGGCTAGGGAAGCCACAAACACTGCTTGTTTGTTTTCCTTCTTCACAGATGGGCGAGGAAGGGGAGGGTGACTTCTCTTCTTTGAGGACTTCAGGCTTAAAGAAATTTGGATCTAAAATCCCTTCCCCTTATTATCTGGCTTGAGAGGCTCTTCGAAGGAAGTTCCTTCGTTTTGGTCATGTCCCATCGATGTCTTCCTAGATGACCGAAGATACCTTCTCTTCTGCAACTGAGCCATTATGAAATCGAAGAACTGCTTGCAACAATCATCCACCCCATCATCATTTAGCATTACATCAAGCTCATCCTCCTCTTCTTCATGTGCCCTGACTTCTTTTTCTTCATCAGAAAAAGTGGAATATTATCGTTGAAGGTTTATATTTTTTAACTCTAGTTTTATCAATCTATATATGGAGCTCTTTATTGATCTTTTCATCTCTTTGATTGTCTCTTCCATTTCTTCAAAAATGTAGTCGATAGAGTGTTTACAATTAATATCTAGACAGTGGAGTCGATAGGGTGTTTATAATGAAATTGATAGTGGAGTCAACAAGGTGAGAGATATTCAAACCACACATCCCTTGCTCACCTAACAGAAGAAATGTAAAATTTTGTCGTACACGAGGAAAAATATTCGAATTCGTTCCCTGATAATGGCACAACAAAAAATTTATCGCTTCAAATCGCACCAGAATCACGAGCACTGCAAGGGAGATAGAAAGCCTCCTAGAGACAACCTCTGGGTTGATTGTAGACTAGTGCATAAAACATCTTAAAGAGAGGAGTGCTTAAGAGATAATATGTGAGGGGTTTTCAGCACTCCAATTGTCATGTAAAAAAGGTGATAGGATGGGCTTGGCTCAATAAGCCTTCACTGAGGTAGTTTCAAGCCAACACATGGATCCAAATGTTGAGGGTATATTGGAGAAATATCATAGAGAAATGGCCTCTTCCTCTTGTGGCTAACACACAACAAAGAGATAGCTTAAAATGAAGTTGTAGAAATGGTTTTAGAGGAGGAGAGGAGGGAGGGAAATAGATGCATAGGGCTCTAACAAAAAGAATCCTAAGTAGTAATGTTCCAGTAGAAATATGGAATTTGATGTATAGGGATGTAAACAACACAGAATCCTAAGCAAATATTTTCCAATACAAATATGGCAGAGGGAGGAGGTGGAGTGATAGAAACAATGGGGTGCAAAAGAAGGTTTCAAACAAAACATGACATGGGTATTGTTATCTACCAAAAGATAACGTAGATTTGGGCTAACCCAGCTCCTACAATTTAATCAAATACACAAGTACATTTGTAATTTTACAGGTACTGCAATGCTAGTGAATAACAGAATTAGGTATATGATAACAAAAATAATGTCTTCTATTGAGAGGCTAAGATAAATCCAGAGATTAGAGGGGAACCAACTGCATTCATTATATTGTTTCAAATGAGGAAAAACACAAATGAGATGGGATTACGAAGAGAAACATTCTGCACATTAATCATTCTTGGAATAAAAAATGAAATTCCATTTATCTTAAAGGCTCTAAATAAGGAGACAATAAATTCAGTACGATATCAGTGAAGCCCCCATTATAAACAAATTGAACTAAAATGTCTTCACAGAATCAAACCCTACGGGTGAGAAATTCTAGAACCATGCTCCAATATAATGTTGCTTTCCCCTATTTATCTAAAGAGGGGAGGAGCTTGGGTTACAGTTAAAACAAATATCTTGGCCTCAACTCCAGCTGTTTTCTAAACTAGCTGTCTCGGCCAGTGTAAGTCTCTGTTGCCCAAATATTACCATCAAGATCTGCTCCCTTTCTTGGAAATAAGAAAATAAAAAAAATAATAAGAAACAGGAGGAACATGGAGGAAGAGGTCCTTTTCGGTTCCTGTGAAGGCTTCTTATCAAGGCATGTCTTTGTCATCATGCGCTTTTCTACTGCTAAGAAGGTTCACTGTCCATTCTTCGTTAAATTCCTTCCGTGCTGACTCTCGATGTGTGCTATGAGAGGGCCTTATCTTGAATTTGCCCATACTTGGCTGGAATGCTCCATACTTCCATTCAACAACCCAGCTGCCAACCCATATGTCCTTTAAAGCTCTGCGCAATCCTTTTTGGCGCTCTCATACACCTAGGGATGCATTTTATAATGTAACAAGTAGTCTATCGGGTGCAAGCATTTAAAACATAAATAAGACAAAACATGCGAGTTCTGACTTCCCTTTAAGCCCTCATGATCTCATCCCCTTTCTACGACTTCCTTAATATGACTGGGGGCTTGAACCAAGTGGTTATCCCTTTAGGCACTGAGGCTTTCCACTACTGTCTAGGGGGGCCTTTTCTTTATAACAGAGAAAGCCTTTGATACTTCCTTTACCATGTTGGCCAATATTCTGGATGTGAAATCTTTATAGAATATAACCCATGACATATCGCATCCAGGGGGATGCCTCACATATCGTAATCGTCGGCCAAGAAGGAGCATCAGTGGAGGAATAAGATTTTACTTCCTGCGATCTTCGATCATCGATCTGTGGGGTGACGTCATCATTGCCACATGTCACCCTGTGAGTGGTGACATGTGTCACTCAGAAATTGCCCTATAGGATCCCTAAAAATTCCAAGATTGAGTGACATGTGTCCGCCGTATGGCCACGTCTCCTTCCATACTACCACGTGGAGGAGAGAGAAAGGGTCTTCCCGGCCTTGGTTTTTCCATGCATTTCCTTTGTAAATCTTTTTCATCCTCCCCCGATGCTTTTACACTGGACAAATCAGCGATATCTCATGATGTTGCAGGACTATGGGTAGTCTACCATGTGACCCCTAGAGGAGAGAGAAAGAGGAGGCCACCTACCCTTGGTTTTTCAATCATTTTCAGTTTAAATCGGCCTCTTCCATCCCTGGTGGTTTGACACTATCGGTGTGTTTTCCCCTTGCAATTCCTTAAGGATGGCCCATCAAGTATTTTCGGGGCCATGCGGGACTGCAAGACTGCGAGATAGCAGGACAGAAGGACTATGTGATCGTAGTACTATAGGACCTACGGGACTGCTAGAATATTGGAACACGGGATTGCAGGAATGCGGGATTATGGCACTACAAGATTGTGGGACTCTATGACTACAGGAATTCAAGATGCGATATGGCCAATATGCAGGATTGCGAGAATGTAGGATTTTTTGTGCTCAAGGCTCTCCAATGTGCTCCTATATTTCATTTCAAGGAAATAGAACCCCCATCTTCTAAATACTCTAAGTTATGATCTAGAAGTCCATTTTTGGACTTCTATATATCATTTGAAAGCTTATCATGAGCATTATGTAGTGGAGAGGGTCTGATTCGACTATAAGAGATTCAATGGCTTGGGAAATGACTTCAAGCTTCACTTCTTTTCTACACTCTAGTGAACTAATAACCTTCTAAAGTAGTGAGTGACAGTAGGGACCAAAGAATCCTAATGATCCTTTTAGCTCAGATGTATCTTAATAAGAAACTTCTCCTTATCAAAAAATAGTAGTCTCATACATTACATGATAATTAACAATGACAATGTCAAGCCCTGGGATTAATATCTTCTCTTAGTTAAATAGAAAATTTGAATCCTAATGATCCTTTTAGCTCGTTTATTTACAAGAAAGGGTAGGTGATAGAAACTCCCTTGAAAATGGGAATGATTCCCTCCTTGATCTAAAAAATTGTGGATCTTATCCTCGTTGAGCTTCTCATGCACTTGAAGTTACTCGACTGTTAGTGAATTCAAGCTTGTGAGTGAGGATTTGGTGATCTCAAGCCAAGTTAGAGATTTAAGGAGGTGGACAAGCCCCCTTAGATTCCCTCTTGGTTTTCTTCATCAAGCACCTACATAGTAAATTCCTAAAAAATGCTTCTTTTTCCTGTAATTTAATCACATTAAGACATGCACTATGCAAAACACCTTTTACTCTTCTTATTGAGCATATTATAACAAAAAATGTGAATTAATGTGAGAAAAAAATAGTTTTAAGGTTGGAGTATAGCATAATTAACTTTAAGATATACCTATTGATGAGACACATCATCACCCTCCTGTTGAATATGTTTCTCATCCTATGAGAAACTTATTCATTCATATGAATCTCATTCATCGCCTTGGCAGCCTCTCTCACATCCTAAGGCACCTTAGTTGGTGTGCCTTCCTATCGATAAAATCCCGCATTTTCCTCTATCTCTATCCATACCTTTTGTTTCTTTGCCTGGTTCCCTTCTTCTTGTATGCAAAACAAGAAAGTTAGATTGTGTTTGAGTCCTATCCATTTTATTTTCAGTCTTTGCATGATTCCTTTATACAATGGGGTTCTTTCCAAGGAATTCCTTAGCTTTTAAGGAGAATGATACTCTTTGATCTGTAGACTGGGGGGTAAGGCATGACATATTCTCTGACAGGAATGTAGACTCTTTGTTCCTGACATCCTAAAATTGTTCTCAAAAGGTAGAATAGTTTTATCTTGGGTTTCTATTTATCTAGGTAGGATAAGAGGCAATAAGGTTATGATTGTTGATGACAACCTTAGGTCTTACTAGCTTTGCTTTGATATATAAGGGTACCTTCTCTTCTTTTGTCATCACCTTTTTCACTTCCTCAACCACTGCCTCTTGATGATTCAACCAAGATGCTAATGACATTAGTTTCATGTCTCCCAATCTTGAATTGGGATTGCATAAATTCATATCTGCTAGAATGAAATTGTGCATAGAGAATTCAACTAGCTTGCCCTATCTTCCTGATACTAGCTTATTTGCAAAACTCAATAAATTGCTTGTGGTGTTTAAAAGGAGAATATCCATACTATTGTAGTGTCTCAATTTGGAATTGAATCCATTGTTCCTTAAGGAAAATAACATAGGATTTTGATGGTTTCCTGCACTGTATTGTTTCCATAGAGAGACTTGACATAATGACAAGTTGTGTTTTTTATATTGTTGTTTCTCTCTCAACCTTATGTTTTCAGTCTATAGATTCTCCCTCATAATTGAGTCTCTTAATCTCAAATCACTCAACTCCTTGCTCATTTCAATGAATTTATCCTCCATGAGGCCCACATCTTCGACATTCTTAGATTTGGAAATTTACATCCACCCATATTTTTGCCTCTCTCTATTTCCAACTCATAGAGGTGTGGGACAGCAAATGTTTCAAGTATGATACTTCCTCCCTCAGTAAATTTGTAATGGGTCCCTAAGATGGGTTGTGGATGAGGTTCTTGAGGCTCTTAGAGTCCTTTTTCATTTTCTTTTAAGGTGGTTGCTCCTTCCAATAGTTTATTTTTCTTCTCCTATAGAATTTCCTATTTCTCATGTAGTTGCCCCTGTCTCTCCTGTAGCTCCTCCTTTTCTGCTTTCTCAAGGGAAAATTATGTTTTAGGTTTCTTAAAGGTTACTGCCCTGGTGGTGGACCTTCTATCATATGCCACAGTTCGTTTTATTTTTCCCTTAGGAGAGGTAATCTCCTCAATTTTTTCTTCATTAGGCCCTACTTCTCTCTTTTTACTGGGTGACTCCTCAATAGTGATAGGGACCTCTGAAAGAGGTTGTGATTTCCCCTGCCTAACCCTGGTGCTCTTCATTTTCTTTGTAATATAGGGGACCTTTCCTCGATAGCTTCCTTTTGGGCTTGAAAGGTGTGATCAATGTGGCCAATGCAATAGCCACTTCTTGCTATGAATTCCATAGAGAAGGACTTCTGTGATGACCTTGCTTCTTTTTTTCTTGGGGTTTAGAAGTCTTCTCAGGGATTTCTTTTTATTCTACTTATTTTTCTTCTTCTTCCTTCTTAATCTTTGTTTCTTCTTCCTCTGTTCTTCGAACCTCTTCTTTTTTTGTTTTTCCTACCCTATCTCCAGTTCTAGAGGCTTGTGTTTCTCTAGGTGTGTTGTCTTTGGTTTCAATGAAAATCTCTCTGTCCATGTCCACAAAACCAGTCCAGAGGAAAAGGTTCCTTAAGTGGCTCAAATAATCCATCAAAAATAACTTGATGAGGCCATGGTGGGCTATGTGTTGATGCTTCGTTCCCCCACCTTCTGGCACGTTTCAATGATTGAGTGTAGGAGGAAATGGGGAACACCAATTATTTAAGGGAGAGGTAATTTTTCTTTGAATATTAACTCATGAAGTAACCAAAAATGATAGGCATATACCACACTCAACCTCCCTTCACAACATATATAGTTGAGGATGTGATAAGCCACCTCATCTTAGGGTTATGGTAAGATTTCTCTTCTTAGTTCATTCTTATATTCTATGAGCTTCTCTCTCTGAATGAAGAAGCTCTTCTTGGTTGTAACACTTACTTCCTTCTCCTCCTTGCTCTATCAAACTACCAAGGGTAAGATGGTCACTCTACTTATGGTTTCATGACTTAAGGAGATGGATAATCCTGTGACAATAGTAGTGGCACTATTTTCTCCTTGAGGATGAAATTCCATGGAAAATTCATGAGTGATCATATCATCATCATATCCTTTTAGTGTATGTGGGTTATATTCTATTAAATCCTCTGCCCATTTCTTATATTGCCCCTCCTTGGTGTTACTTAGAGATAGAATTCATTTTTTTAAAGCAATCTCAGTTGTGGAAACAATGTTAAACTCATTTTTATGAGTGAGGGAGAACGATGTTAGAATTGATATCAAACAAACTCTTCTTCTCTGCTTCTATCCACAAAAATTTCTAGAAAGACCTCCTAATTCTTAATTATCTATTACATGCTATCAATTTAAGTATAATTCTCATGCAAGTGTATGGAAAACAAGGAAAGAGGATGTCACTTACTTCTTTTCAAAATAGCTATGTATGTGCATGAGAGTTTGGAAACAATTTCAGGTCACTATGACTCCCTTTCACCCTTCAATTCCTCTTGTAGCTCCTTCTCAACCCCCTTGTAGCATCTTAGACCTTCCTATAGCTTCCTCCTATAGCACTTGCAAACAAGGTTCGAAACTTCTCGGTGTCATCCTAAGTGGTATGATAGAAATAGATCATCCTTATTGTAATTTATTTTTTTGGAATTGAGAAATGGTGCGAATTAAGTCGAACCAAGTATATAATATGTTATATGTGGTAAAGGATCAGAGTGCTTTGGTGACATGGCATATACACGAGTTTCGTTTTCTAGACCGTTGTCACCACTCCTTGCAATCATTTCCCCTCCTTGTGATTATCACCCGACTCGTTGTGAGCTCCACCACACTTTGATTTGACATGTCCATGTTGCATGGGTGACTAACACAAACTTAAGTATACTAGCCGAGGGTAGCCAATTTCACTAGCCACCTCCCAAGTATTAAAACTCCTTTCTCTAACATTAACACATTTTAGCATTTTTTGCATAGTGAAGAGGTGAGTGTTGTGATACCTAATCCTACTTGTGGATTGAACTGATAGAGATGGTTGCATGCTAGAGTTGGGCCTCATAACATCATTATCTCTAAGGGAGTTAATTCTTTTGATTGATTTTGTGCATGTCTTCATAAATTGATGATATCCTAGCTAATAACTTTGTTGTGTGTGCAGGTGGTTTCCTTATGCCCAAGCTTACTATTGTTGGTGCTGGAGTGCCTTCCTGAGGATGATGTGTCTCCTATCTATTGCAGATATGAATCCAAGATGATATTTGTGAGTGAAAAAAAATAAGTTTAGGGAGTCCTGTCATAACTACACAAGTTTCTGCAGGAGGAGTTTCCTTCCTGTAACAATCATTTAATCCTCCCTTCAAGTATTTATCTTTCATTCCAGGGTTGAGGGGAAGTGATGAAAATCATGAGAACGAATTAGGATCATGAGGAAGTGGTATAGGTGTTAGAAGAACATAAAATGAGGATTTATATTTTCTATTTGGATGCATGACAAAATGCAAATTTTTAGCAATTTATTTTTTAATGAGGTGTATGAGTGATGGAGTTGACATTGGAGGACCCCCCCCTTAACAACTCCTAGAAACAACATGGCCTTTTGGTCTCCTTTTCCATTGGATCAACCTCGTGTACCCTCACGGGCCCTTCATGTAGCATCACAACTGAGGAGGTAAAATTGGAGTATGTTGTTGATTAGATGATGGAGAGGGGTGGGGATGGGAGTGGAGAGTGTGGAAATGAGGTGTATGGATGCAATCATGGAGGGAGACTTGCAGATCTAGCCCTGTAGCCATAATGTTTCCAACGTTATGGAGTCATACAAAAGAAAAATGTTAGTAAATTTTGTCAACTTCCTCTTTGTGCTTCTCTCTCTCTCTCTCTCTGCTGACTAAATTGACAAATTATTCCTTCGACAAAGGTTTCCTGAACAATTTCAATCTGTGACCATTGACCAGTAAGGGAATCCCTTCCTCATCAATGGCTTTGATTTGGATATGCCCATTATGATGACACTTCTCTACTAGATAGGGACCCAATCATCTTTCCATCAACTTCCCCTTGAAATCCTTGAATCTAGAATTGTACACAAGGCCCAATCTCCTTCTTAGAAATTCCTTTCTTTGATGTGCTTATCATGCCAAATATTCCTTTGTAGTTGCATTACCTCATTAAGTAAGAGAGAATTCATTATAAATTCATCTAGACCATTGATTTGGAGAAACCTTTTCTTTTGTGTTGAAGTGAGATCCAAGTCGAACTGGGATGTTATTCTCAATGTGTTGTACTAAAATTCAATGGACAATAGGGCCTTCTTCCGATAGAACTCAAAGGGAGTGAATCCAGTGGTTGTCTTCCCAGTAGTATTGTAGGCCCAAGTAGCTTCCACAAGTCTGTCTACCCAATATTTTCTGTTGCTACCAACATTCGTAAGAATGTTCTCCAATGCTCTATTAGTGATTTCCACCTACCCATTTTATTGAGGGTGATAGGAAGTAGATGTCATGTGCTTGATTTGGTCCTATTTCATAAGGTCTTTAATCAAACTTGATGTAAATTGTGCTCCTTGATAAATGACTAATTCCCTTGGAAAACCAAATTTGTAGAAGATATTATCCCGCAGAAATTCAGCCACCTTCTTCTCAGTTGCTGCTTTTACTTCTTTTTTTTCATCCCATTTGGTCAAGTCAACAGTTCTTATAATGATATACCTTTTCTGTCATGATGGGGGATCAATAGGCCTAATGAAATCCATGCCCCACTTTTTAAAGGGCTCTAAAGTCACTGGAGGTTGTAAGGCAATCTCATCAATGTTGGCTTACCCATCCTTTGACATTGATCACACAAGGTGGTGTATCTCCTTTCATCCTGGTGTAAACTAGGCCCTAATTGTAGAACTTTGAAGGTTTTCCTCTTAGTAGAAAAGTGGACCCCATAGGGCCCATCATGGCATGCTTAGAGGATGTCAAAGACCCCTTATTCCCTCACACATATTATTAGGATCTGATCTAACCCCAATCTAAAAAGGTTTCCCCCAATCAAGGTGAATGGGGCACTCTTCCTTACAATCTTGCTTTTCTCCCTGGAGGATAGTTTAGGAGGGAACCTCCCATCAACCAAATAGTTGGCTATATCAGCAAAACAAGGATAAAGCACCAAGATGGCAAAGATATGTTCATCTAGAAGTTGATCATCCATCATTTCTTCCTTCCTTGTAGGTAGAGTGAGTCCTAACAAGAAATCTACAACCACGTTCTCCTTACCTGGTTTACGAACAATATTCAAATCAAATTTTTGTAATAAAAATAACCATCTAAATATCCTAGCATTGACACCATGTTCATTCATTAAATACTTAATGGCTACATTATCAATGTGAACCAAAGTTTAATAACCAGTGATATAATCCATAAACCTTTTTATAGAATGTACTACAACTAAAAGTTATTCAACTAAGCTTTAGACAAATTCTTACTAATGAAATAGAAAACATAAGGAAATTTGTCTTCCACTTGTCCTAAGGAATCCCCTAAATCTTTGTCTAATGAATTTGTGTGTATATGAAAAGGTAATGCCCCCTTGGGACCCCTAAGGATTGGTATAATGGTAAGCTTTTCTTTTAGTTTTTCAAAGGCTTATTTACAATTTCTTGTCCAACAAAAATCTAAATCTTTAGACAGTAGACCAAACAAGCGTGAAGCTAGTTTCTTAAAATCTTTAATGAACCTTCTATAATACCTAGCTAATCCAAGGAAACTCCAGACATCTATTTGATTTTGAGGCATAGGGACCCTTTTGATGATGGAAATATTGTTTGGGTCAACCTATATTGCCTCCTTGGATATAGAATGGCCAAGGACAATTCCTACATTCATAAAAACATCATGTTTCTGAGAGCTCAATGAGAGGTTCATTTCAATACAATTCTTCAAGACTTTGTGCATATTGGAGAGATCTTCATGGAAGTCACATCCATAAGGAGTTAAATAATTCATGTATATCTCAACAGAGTCATGAACATGTTTAACAAAAATAATCAAAAATATCCTCTGAAAAGTAGCAGGGGCATTGCAGAAACCAAATAGAAGAACTCTTTAGGAAAACATACCCCACAAACATGTCAATGTGGTTTTATCATGGTATTAAGGGTTGATATGGATTTTATTGTATCTAGTAAATCCATCCACGAAGGAGAAGAATGTATTTCCTACAAGGCCATATGGGACATTGTCAACGAAGGGGAAAGGAAAATGGTCCTTATTTGTAGCCTTTTTAAGTTCCTAGTAATCAACATAGATTCTCCACTTACCATTCTTATTGGGTACTAAAACAAGAGGTGACTCCCACTCACTATCTAAAATGGGGTATATGAACCCTGCATCCAGTAGCTTTTGTAATTATTCTTTCACAATGTCCTTAAGAGATGGGTTCATCCTTCTCTAGGGTTGGCACATAGGCTTGCATCCCTCTTTGATGTAAATATGATGAGTACAAACTGAGGGATGCACACCTTTCATTTCCTTATAATCCCAAGAAAAAGCATCTAGGTGTTGCCTCAATACATTGCACAATTGTTCTTCCTGTTTGGCCGAGAGAGGGGTTGATCTTTAAAGTTATGGATAAGCCAAACCATACAATATTGGCATGTTCTAGAGTTGAGTCAACATAGCACAGGCCTGTCTAAGGACTACTCCCATATTCTTTTATCAACTCCTCAATTGGTATGGGAGTGGGAGGATGATTATGAAGGATATGGTAAATTACGTCATCTTCTTCAAGTTGTCCCCCTCCTATAATAGTATCTAGAGTGCAGAATCGGTAAGGGGTTGTATGATACAATTCATCCTCTTCCTAATCCTCTAACCATATGGGTAAATCATTTTCAATAGAAGGTTGATCAGGACAAAACAACACAAGTTGTTTAGAAAAATGTCCATTCTTGATAGTCATGTTCCTAACCCTACAACTAATGTAGACATCAACAATGGCCAACCGAGGTCTTCCTAAGATGAGAGGGTAGCCATTAAACTTGGTTATGGGTTAGAGGACCAGGAAATCAGTATGGTAATCCTAGGAGTCAATGGGGACCATGACATTCTTACTAATTTCCTCAGGGGCTACTGTGGATCTATCTACAAACTGCAACACTGTGGTGGTATTTCTCAAAGCCCATTGGATATTGAGCTTCAACATGGTTTTCCTAATCATCACACTGATTATAGCCCCAAGATCAATTAGGGTATTAGGATCATAATTCCATCAATGTGCACATCCACTACTGGGCTACCGTGGTTTAGGTATTTTTGGGAGATCACCCTCCCAAGAATCAGGTCAGATAGTTGTCCAACAACATTGATTGTGGGGGTATCTCTCCTTCTTCTCCGAGGGCTTTTAAAACGTTTTTCTTTAATAACCCTATTGTAGATGGGAACATATTTAATGGCTTGGAGAAGGGGTATCTTGATAGCCAATTCTTCAATTCTCCTAGAAGTTCAACCTCTTCTGCGGTGTGATCCTTAGGGTGGACCAACTTTTTAGGTTAGGGAAGTGAATTGAATTGAGGGGCACTCTCTCCCTTCTCTTATTCAATATTTTCAGATGGAGAAGGTGGGTGATTTTCTGGGAGCACCTTCCTAGACCGAAGATTGATCTCTTGGATTTCCAGAACATAGGAGAGATCATGTCTCCCCACCGTAGACCTGTTGTGCCTACTTATTATTCGGGATCTGATTAGGTTGAGAAGGAATTTAAGGTTGCTTAGGTGGAGTAGGATGAGTTAGCCTTGTTTGAGGTTAGGGTGGAGGCAGTAAAGAAGGTGGTTGGTTTGTTTGAGGCCTTGAACCTTTTGAGGGGTTTCCACATTAGGAATATTGGGGTGGATATGGCTGAAAAGGATTGTTGACAGGTTGAGGAGGGTATGGAAGATCATAAGGCCAAGGAGGAAGTGTGGACCATGATGGATGGGTGGAAGGGTACCAAGGCTTAAAAGGTACATTTTGATTTGAATTTTAGTGAGGATAATGTGTGCCTTGCATGCCTTGTTAATATGGACGAGGTATTGGTGGCCTCCTTTGGTTAATGAAACACAATTGTTCTGACCCATTATCTACTCATCCCTGGTATACATCTTTTAGGAATGGTAGAGAGGGACATTTTTATGTTGCATGACTCTCTTCACACACTAGGAAGACTTCTATAACATTCAGTGGGAATTCATTCCTAGGATGTTTTTTAGTACATCTAGGGCATAAAATAGCTAGTGCCCTTTCTGCTTCCTCTTGTTTCCTTTTGATTTTCATAGTATCCATTTGCAAAGCAAATGTGTGCAACATTTGACTCTGCAAATTATCCAACATATTTCCTATTTCACGCTTGATGGATGTTGTGGAGGGAGAGGAAATGAACAAGTTTTGGCTAGACCTACCCTTCTTCTTAACAACCCTAGAATAATTCTTGAATATAGTTTTGATGTCATGATAAGGTAATTAGTATATATCTCCTCCAAATAGCATGTTGAGGGTTTCCATCACATATTCCTTAATCCCTCAGAGAAGAACTAGCTTGAGTGACTCAGCATCAAGGGTATAGTTGGCCCTGCTATAATTCAGTTGAAACATTTCCTCATAGTCTTCCAAAGATTCATTAGGTCCAAGGGTCATCCTAAATATTTTCTCCTTCGTTTCTTTGAAACTACACTAATCCCAGTATATATCATTGAATGTTTGTTGCATTTGGGCCCAGGTAGTGATGATGCATCTATGTAGACTCATAAACCAGCTCAAGGCCTCATCTTTGAGGTTAGAAGAAAACAACTTCAACTTCTGCTCATCAGAGGCATAGTCGTAGGTCCTACAAACAACAACTAACTCCAACATGAGGGTGTTAGGATCTTCAGAGGTTAGGCCATGGAAATTTGGAAGGGCAGCAGGCCTTATATGTTTCATACTAGCTTCTCCATTGGTTTATCAGAGAGGGAAGAACTCATTGCTCTTGTTTTCAACCATGGTTTGGGTAGGTGAGATGGGTTCTTCTTCTTCCCCAATAGGTTCTTCCAAAATTTCAAGTTGCTTGCCTAGAGGGTCTTCTAAGTCCCCTATAGTTAGAGAGGGAAGTTCATAGTCACCAAAGAAGAATGAAGGTTGACTACTTGAGGGTGTGGAGGTTTTTGGTAAGAATTTTTCTTGTTATCCCTACTCCTACGAGGCATGAAAGATTTTTTTTTTTGAACTTTTCACCTTTTTTTCAAAGTAATAAAACTGATGCAAAATAGAAAAATATGATCAAGAAAAAACAACACCTACTTAGACATGTCCTCGGAATTGACACCAAAAAGTGTCTAGCGCTAGTATTGCACCAAGAGTGTTATAACTCCCAAGGGTTCCTCAACTTAAATGATCAACCTGAGGTTCGTAGAAACTTAGAGGTGATAATGCTATACGAATAGTAAGTTATGTTCTACTCACGCCACCCTCAATCATGACATCAGATTAAGGTGTTCAGAGACCATTCCTCCAACTTAACTATAGTGAATGCTTGTTGATGAAAGCACAATTGAAAATTGATTCTTAACTATGAAAATGAAAATGTCATGTGTTCAACTTGTAGATGCTAATTAACATTACATGAAAGAGAAAGGGCTAATCTACATGAAAAATTAAAGCTACCCTATATTGCATAATTCATCGACTCGGTAACCTATTTGGATATATCATTGATCTAATTCACATTTTCCTGAAAATCGGAAATCTAACTTGTATCATGCTTGTGAATGAAAAATACTAATTCTACTGTGTTTTGGAGTGAGGAAAATAAGTGGTTGAAGTGGTCTAGGAGCTTCTCTTGATCATAAAATAGAAACTTAGGGCCAATATTCATCTTGATTTAGCTAAGGCTCTAGTGGGGAGAAAAACAGGTCGAGGAACATGGTGCTACACGCCGGCTAAATGTATTGGTACATGAGGTCTTGTATTTCTACAGGATGACTTGTATTACTACATGAGGGGTTCCAAGAGCCTTCTTAGGGTGGAAATGGTATCTTGAGGGCATGAAGATGTGGACAAAGGTGGGAGGGAGTGAAGTAAGGTTGGGGAAGCCTCCTACCAAAGCCTAGCACACCTTGGGGGTCTTTCTTGCACCAATATGATTGCCCACGGTGTCCTTAATTGTCTAAACAGAGTGATTGTGGAAATTGAGTTTTGGGAGCATAATTGAAGGGTGTAAGGAGAATATGGACAAGTCCAAGTGGAGATTAAAGATGTACCATACCCCGTAGATCAACACAACCCTACAACTCACAACATGCATGCATCAGTTGATCTTTAACACAATGATATAAACTATGATGAAAAAGTTCTATTCTATGCAACAACACTATTCTAACCATTGAACTAACTCTTAAGTTGAAGAAAGTAAATACGAAGAAGGACAAATAACATCTATTTGTTTCCAAAAAATTATAAACAAAATTTTTTTAGACTGAGATTGTAAATATTTCCAAGCATTCTCCCACAAAAGAGGTGGTAAGGATGCCTTTAATAACACGTTTTTATAGTTTAACATCTACTGCAATAAAATAAAGACATTAAATGATTTAAAATAAGAAAAATACGTAAATACAAAGAGGTACAAAGCCTATAGGTTGGGTCCAAAGCTAAGGATTTCATCCCTCTAAAACTAGCTCAGATGCAACTTAATAACTAACTTATCATTATTGGAAAATAGTAGTCTCATAGATCACATGAAATTTAACAATGACAATGTCAAGCCCTGAGCTCAATAGCTACTCCTAGCTAAATAAAAAATTCAAATCCTAATGAGCCTTTCACGTCATTTATTTATACAAAAGGGTATCTGATTGTATCTCCCTTGATATCAAGGTGAGTTAGAGAGTTAAGGAGGTGGACAAGCCTCCCTAAATTCCCTCGTGGTTCTCTTCATCCAACCCTTGCATAGTAAATGCCTAAAAAATGCCTATTTTTCCTGCAATTTAATCACATTATATCACATACTATGACAAACACCTTTTACTCTTCTTACGAAGCATATTATAACAAAAAATGTGAATTAATGTGAGAAAGGGGTAGTTTTAATAGCATAGTGAACTTCAAGATATACCTATTGATAGGACTCATGAGAAGAAAAGGACCCAATCCCTGCACGTGACAAATTTTCCTTATTAAGCATCCAACAACATTTCTCCCAAATTGTCCTTCACTCAATAACTATCTCACAATTTGACAATTTGGTAAAGGAATTAGAAACACAAGTATTAAGGATGCATTTTGATTAATTTAAGGTGGGGCATTCTATTTTTTTGAAGGCCATTAAATAAATTTTATTAGAATGAACAAATTTATCAAATTAAGAGCACAAATTTTTTGTTAAAATTTCATTTGGCCACATAGAGATATATTTACAAAAGCTAACTTCTTTGTGAGTTTAGAATTGAGACATGCCAAATACTTGTTCCCAAGTAGAAATTGTTTGGGGCAAATAGATTTAGAAGGGCCAAGAACTACTCTCTTCCATAATTTAGGACATATTGAATATCTTATTACAGAGATCAATGATTCATATTTGGATTATTGTAGAATATGAAATGAATTATTTCAAACCAATTGAGAAGCCAACAGTACTATGAAGAAAAATACATAAAAAAAATAAAACAATTAAAAAACACAGCTATTGTGTGAGCTAAAAAATGCTGCAAATCTCATATATTAATTCAGTTATTAACTACATTCTTATATAGCAAAACTATTACTAAAATCTACTCAACTATTACTAAAATCTACTCTGAAACAAATCTACTGACATCACCGCTAATTTCCAGCACTACTGCAACTAACAATTTGCTGCCTTATTTTTGCAGAGAACACTAAATAGAAATTTACATAACTAATTAAGCATTATTCCCAACACTCCCCCTTAATCATTAATGAGGATTTACTATCTTATCTCATAGTGCTAAAAACTGATCTTTTGCAACTGCTTTGGTGAAGATATCTGCTAGTTGATGCTAAGTCTTTATATGCTTCAATTCAATATCCTTCTTCTGCACCAAATCTCTAATGAAGTGATATTTCAGGTCAAAATGCTTTGTCCTGCTGTGATGAACTGGATTCTTTTCTAACTTGATGGCACTTACATTATCACAATAAATCACTGTAGGCTGAACTTTTTTTTCTCTAATTTCTTCCAAAATTTTTATGAGCCAAAGAGCTTGTGTACCTACTGAAGTAACTGCAACATACTCCGCTTCTATAGATGAGAGGGCAACAATGCTTTTCTTTTTTGAGCTCCATGTAATTAAACCAGAACCAAAAGAGAAACAATGTCCAGATGTGGACTTACGGTCATCAAGACCACCTACCCAATCTGAATCACTAAATCCAACAAGATTGAACTTTTCAGAAGAGTAGTAATGAATACCAAAATTTAGAGTGCCTTTCACATACCTTAAAATCCTCTTGGCTGCCTTCATATGTATTTCAGATGGATTTGTAATATATCTTGAAACAAGTGAAACTGAATATGTAATATCAGGGCTTGTGTGGGTTAGAAATATCAAGCTCCCCATAATACTTCTGTAAGTTTTCTCATCAACTAAATCAGCACCATCAAGCATATCAAATTTATTTAGCATATCCTGTGCATACTTTTTCTGACAAATGAAAATCTCATCCTTACTTTGATAAACCTCCATTCCTAGAAAATATTTCATGATGCCTAGATCTTTCATCTCAAATTCATTCATCATAGAAGCTTTGAATTTATCATTCATCTTAGAACTACTACCCATATACTATAGATCATCAACATACAAACTTATGATTAAAATATCAGTACCTTCTTGTTTGTAGTAAAGGGTAGGATCACTCTTACTTCTCTGGAAGCCATTTTCCTAAAAGTATCCATCAATCCTTGCATACCATGCTCTTGGTGCTTGCTTAAGGCCATACAAAGCCTTCTTCAACTTGTAGACATTATTCTCCTTTCCTTCCACTTCAAAACCTTGTGGCTGCTCCACATATACTTCCTCTTCTAAGTACCCATTCAAGAAGGCACTTTTCACATCCATATGATGTATGCTCCACTTTTTATGAGCTGCTAATGAAATCAACATTCTAATCGTCTCCTGTCTTGCTACTGGTGCAAATGTCTCTTCATAATCAATTCCATACTTCTGTGTGAATCCTTTAGCAACTAATCTTGCTTTGTGTCTTTCAACACTCCCATCACTATTAAATTTAGTCTTATAGACCCATTTGGTGCCAATCTTTTTCTTGTCATGTGGAAGCTTTTTCAACTTCCAAGTGTCATTCCTTTGAATGGAATCCATCTCTTCTTGCATGGCTTGCATCCAAACCTCATTAGTACATGCATCTTCAAAACATGATGGTTCAAATTCAGCCTTGGATAATAAACCAAAATTGACTATCTCACCTATTGGGCTTTCTTCATGTGCTTGATTTGCACTCCTCTCATAAATATCACTCAATCTTCTTACCTTCCTTGTAGAACTTGGAGAAGAAGTTGGACTTGAACTTGTTGTTGAAGAAATTGATGAAGGGCTGCTTGGTGGAGTTAAGCCACTAGTTACATAAACATTAGTTGGCTGCTCATGATCATTATCAACAATTATATCATCATTCAAAACAGATTTTGTCTTCTCAACATGGCCTTTTTGATGACCATAAACTCCCCCTTCATCAAAAATTACTTCTCTTGAGACAATAAGCTTGTTAGTTAGAGGATTATACAATTTATAAGCCTTGCTTGTCTCACTATACCCAATAAAAATACATAACTCACTCTTTGCATCTAACTTTTTTCTATTCTGATTAGGTACATGCACATAAGCCAAACAACCAAAAACTTTGAAATGATTAACATTAGGCCTTTTTCCATACCAAGCTTCATAAGGAGTCATATTTTCCAGTGCACTGGTGGGGCTACGGTTGAGTGACGCAGGGAAATCCCTGCAAACTCAAAATCACACTATGACTAATGCATATAAAATACATCTCAGCAAAAAACTACAAATCCTGGCAATTTCCCAAACAATTTTACACACCAACAGTGAGATTCCCCTTAAACCAATGGCGCCCTCCATGAGACCGACTCATCAAACTGAGGTTCTAACATTGATTCGAATCGAGCTTTCGATTCAATCCTTTTATTCAAGGTTCGATACATACACAGGTTTCACAAATTGATATTAATTGAAGAGGATTTCAAAACCTCTGTTCCAAATCGAACTACCCCTTCCAAGCCATAATTATACCACAATCAGAAATGGTTTCGCTCCATTAAGAAATTGCCGCACTTATAGTTTTGACACCTCTGATCCAATACACCTTTTGAAACTGCGCCTTTTCTTTTGCTCTGCGATTGAACGATCGAACACCGCTCAATTTAAATCCCGTGGATCTGATACCGGATAGCATCTCGATGCTTCAGCTCAATGGGTGCACTAAACCAGTTTCACTGGTGTCACAATCAGTACCGACGCAACAGACGCAGTTTCTAGAAGTTCTCTCACTGCAAGTGATCGAACGAATATCCGAAATGCTAAAGGGAACCTTCTCACTACCTTCTCCATCATTCGTCTTTTGTTCTGATAGCCTGTTAAAGACAAACTTTGCCAACTTTGGAATAACTTCTGTGTCAGTATCTGACTCAAACTTAAAACCATGTCGGAGTAGAGTCTCCTTGAGAACCATGTAATTGGTAATGATACCATTGTGAACAACCAAAAACTCATTTTCTTTTCCAGAAGACTATGGGTGGCCGTTTCTAGGAGAATTATTTTCATTGGTTGTGGTACAAGCTATAATGCTGCCTTGGCAACTAGATCGATTGTTGAGGAGCTTTCTGGTGTCCCCGTGACAATGGAGCTTGCAAGCGATTTACTAGATAGACAAGGACCAATTTATAGAGAAGATACCGCAGTATTTGTCAGTCAGTCAGGAGAAACAGCAGATACTCTGCTGGCATTAGAATATGCTTTGAGAAAAGGAGCATTGTGTGTTGGAATTACAAATACTGTGGGTAGTGCCATAGCAAGGAAAACACACTGCGGTGTTCATATCAATGCTGGGTGTGAGATTGGTGTTGCTAGTACTAAGGCTTACACAAGTCAGATAGTAGTAATTGCTATGTTGGCCCTGGCTATTGGAGAGGATTCAATTTTGAGTCAATCGCGTAGAGAGGCAATATTAGATGGACTTTTTGACTTGCCAAACAAAGTCAGAGAGGTATTGAAGCTAGATGGTGAAATGAAGGAGCTTGCGATGCTATTGATGGGTGAGCAGTCACTGCTAATGTTTGGCCGTGGATATAAATATGCCACAACATTTGGAGGGTGCCTTGAAAGTAAAAGAAGTGGCACTTATGCATAGTGAAGGAATTCTTGCTGGTGAAATGAAGCATGGCCCTCTAGCACTTGTCAATGAGACACTTCCGATAATTGTGATCGCGACACATGATAATTGTTTCAGCAAGCAATAATCGGTAATTCAACACACTTCAAGAGATTTTTACACACGGAAAAGCAAATACATCCATTCTCACGAATTCATCATATATACAAACACTAATCTTATTCATATCAGAGTAACAAACAGAGTTTCGCCTTTGCTTCTATTACATAGAAATAAACTCTGTATCTAATTTAACTTACACAGTCTCCTCTACAATCTGAGCTTTTCGCTCCACACTCAAAACTATACACACACCAGTATCGCTCTTCTCCTCGCAGCGACACACAAACTCTCATCAATCTAAAAAGAAATCCCCTGAGTTCATTACAATTTTCCTCTATTTATTCTCCTAAATTATCTAACAGAGTTTCCTATTTTTCCAAGAAAGAACGGGATTCTTCTATTCCGTTGTTTTCCAAGCACACCTAGACTAACAACTCTATCTCAAAATCCAAAATAAGCTAATCTCCTATTTATTACAATAACAAATTATTTGAGGAATCCAACCTCAGTAAATTGTTTTTGACCAACAGTAAATAAATTTCACTGGATTTAACCACAACATGTGGACAAATCTCCACATTGCTGGCTGGGTCTAGATGCTCCTGCATCAGACTCCCAAAGTTTAAATTAACCATGATCTCCTGATCATGCGTTTCTGGTTTGCGTCCTCGTGGATCCCATACTTGATTTGATAGTCTGTTCTTGATTACTGCTGCTGTTGTTTGTTCCTCAAGTCTTTCGCTTTTGTGCTGCAATGCCTCACTATCTGCTGCTGTCCTTTTCACATACCTTGCTGCTGTTTTACTTACTTTAATTTTCAATTCTTCATTCCTTGCTAGCTTCCTTATCAAAAGATTCGACTTATACAAATCTGCTATCTTATCTGGAAGTTCTCTCAAAAGTTCTGTATCATCTTTACTAACTGCGTTGTTCGCAATATTTGTCTTTAATCTTCCTGCACTCTGGCTTTCTTCAATATCAATGATCTTCAATGACTCAGTGTATCCCTTGAATTCAAAAATTCTTTTGCCATCCTCCTTATTCTGCATATGACTATGAGTAGCCATTTCTTCAACAGTCTTCAACAATTGTTTGTCTTTCCTCAAATCGATAGGACCTGCAAACACACAACAACCTTTAGTTTTCAAAATACAATACCTTCCATTTTCTTTTGATGCTTCAAGCACCATTCCTCCATCATAGATCTTTCGGATTTCAGCTGATCCTTCTTGCGGTGACTTCAAATCAATACGAATTTGTTCTAGTTTCCTGAACTCATTCATCAGTTTGCCATTTAACCTGCGTTGCAATAGCTTCCACTTCACCCTTTTCTTCAGTCTCCATCTGTATCTCTGATCTTCACTTATCTTTCTTTGTACTACCAGACCAATTTCTAGTTCTTCATTCTGCTGCCAGCTTCTATACTTCTGCAATTTAATGCTTTCCTCAAATTCATTCTCATGTAGCTGATCATTCCTTCCAAATTTCCGGTTACTTCCACCTTCGTCTTGCTGAGTTAATATTTATGTCTCTTTTATGCCTTTGAGGACATAACCTCGTTGTTGATTCTGATCTTTCATCTCACCTTCATATAATCGCTGATCAATTTCTCTGATTTCAGCATCATATTTAGTAATGTTGTCTTCCGCACCTTTTCCTCCATCAGGTTCTGTAAGCTTTGTTTCTCCTTTGGGTTCCTTGAGTAATCTTTCCAAGAATTCTATCTCCTTGTGAAATCTCTCCAGTAGATCATCACAATTTTCCTTCGCAGCTTCATTCTTTTCTTGGCAATCCTCCTGCGTTGACCTGTTTTCTACATCATCATATTACAAGCATCTTTCATTAATTCCATTAAAAAAATTCATCGGTTTACCTTTTTGTAGTCCCACCATGTAATTGTCTTTAGACTGCTGATCTATACCAACATCATCTGACTATTTCATACCAAACAGGATTTCATCTATGAACTCCTTCTGTTGCAAATGATCAACGCCTTCTTCTTCTAAAAAGGATTCTTCATCATACTTTACCTCAAGAGTTTCATTTCTGGTTGTGACAATTTCATCAGGCTGTCCATCATCCTCTGCATATCCTGCAAACATACACAAACTATGAGCATCAAAATCACAAGGCTTCATTGCCTCATCTGCTTCCTTTGTCAACATATCTTCAAATTGTTCTGAACTCTGCCAGTAGTCCATGAGATCTTCAGCTGACCTCTCATTATCCTCTTCTCCCAACATTTCACCTTGTTCTGGTTTGCAAATGGAAACTTCCAATTCTACCTCTGCTTCTCTGAGTTTCTCTGATTCCTCTTGAGCACTCAATATCTGCTCAATCTTTTTCAATTCTTCTACTAATTCTGACTTCACTTGCTGATTTCTCCTTTCTCGTAGCCTTGGCCACTTTACTCTTTTCCTCATGGTCCAAACACTTTTCTGCAGCATCTTCATCAATCCTCCAATCTGGAAATCTATCTCAGCTTTCTCTCGGTCAAACTCTTCTTGACTCATCCTCATGCCATTTGCTTTGGCATCTTCCTTTCTGCTGTGGCTCCCTTGTGAACTTCTGCTATGACTATCTGTAGTCATTTCCTGCTCCTCTCTTTCGATGAGCTCCTCGCACCTCTGCATCAAGCCTCTGCAACAATAAGTCCTCCTTACTGCAATCTTACCTCACTAAGCTCTCCTCACTCAGTCTTTTGGTAAGCACGATTCCCTATCTGGAATCTTCTCTTGAGCAACACCTTTGCTCCCTCTAGGCTTCTGCAATCTCTCACTCTCTCTTTCGAAGACACTTCAATTGTCCTCTCTGTCCAATCTCTGGTTGGAATCTTCAGGTTCACTGCCACTTCTGCTTTTAAGAACGCATCTGGTTCTTTCCGCTGAGACTTTCTTCACTATGCCTACAACCAAATCCCACAAATAGTTCTTCAAACCAGAATTAAATATCGACTACAAACTCACCTTCAAGATCCTGTTGATCTTGCTTCTTTCCTTAACTACATTTGCATACCTGTGCTGCCATCTTTATCAGTTTCACAATCCAACATTCATTCACCACATGCGATTAACTAAATAAAAAAAACTTGAATCCTTTCCCAGAGCAATTCCAGCTCTTCAACAAAACCTTCTGTCTTCATTCAGAAAACAAACATTCTTCAATTTACCAGAGCCAAGCTCTGATACCAAAAATGACGCAGGGAAATCCCTGCAAACCCAGAATCACACTATGACTAATGCATATAAAATACATCTCAGCAAAAAACTACAAATCCTGGCAATTTCCCAAACTTTTTTACACACCAACAGTGAGATTCCCCTTAAACCAATGGCTCCCTCCATGAGACCGACTCATCAAACTGAGGTTCTAACATTGATTCGAATCGAGCTTTCGATTCAATCCTTTTATTCAAGGTTCGATACATACACAGGTTTCACAAATTGATATTAATTGAAGAGGATTTCAAAACCTCTGTTCCAAATCGAACTACCCCTTCCAAGCCATAATTATACCACAATCAGAAATGGTTTCGCTCCATTAAGAAATTTCCGCACTTATAGTTTTGACACCTCTGATCCAATACACCTTTTGAAACTGCGCCTTTTCTTTTGCTCTGCGATTGAACGATCAAACACTGCTCAATTTAAATCCCGTGGATGTGATACCGGATAGCATCTGGATGCTTCAGCTCAATGGGTGCACTAAACCAGTTTCACTGGTGTCACAATCAGTAGCGACGCAACAGACACAATTTCTAGAAGTTCTCTCACTGCAAGTGATCGAACGAATATCTGAAATGCTAAAGGGAACCTTCTCACTACCTTCTCCATCATTCGTCTTTTGTTCTGATAGCCTGTCAAAGACGAACTTTGCCAACTTTGGAATAACTTCTGTGTCAGTATCTGACTCAAACTTAAAACCATGTCGGAGTAGAGTCTCCTTCAGAACCATGTAATTGGTAATGATACCATTGTGAACAACCAAAAACTCATTTTCTTTTCCAGAAGACTGTGGGTGGTTGTTTCTAGGAGAATTATTTTCATTGGTTGTGGTACAAGCTATAATGCTTCCTTGGCAACTAGATCGATTGTTGAGGAGCTTTCTGGTGTCCCCGTGACAATGGAGCTTGCAAGCGATTTACTAGATAGACAAGGACCAATTTATAGAGAAGATACCACAATATTTGTCAGTCAGTCAGGAGAAACAGCAGATACTCTGCTGGCATTAGAATATGCTTTGAGAAAAGGAGCATTGTGTGTTGGAATTACAAATACTGTGGGTAGTGCCATAGCAAGGAAAACACACTGCGGTGTTCATATCAACGCTGGGTGTGAGATTGGTGTTGCTAGTACTAAGGCTTACACAAGTCAGATAGCAGTAATTGCTATGTTGGCCCTGGCTGTTGGAGAGGATTCAATTTCGAGTCAATCACGTAGAGAGGCAATATTAGATGGACTTTTTGACTTGCCAAACAAAGTCAGAGAGGTATTGAAGCTGGATGGTGAAATGAAGGAGCTTGCGATGCTATTGATGGGTGAGCAGTCACTGCTAATGTTTGGCCGTGGATATAACTATGCCACAGCATTTGGAGGGTGCCTTGAAAGTCAAAGAAGTGGCGCTTATGCACAGTGAAGGAATTCTTGCTGGTGAAATGAAGCATGGCCCTCTAGCACTTGTCGATGAGACACTTCCGATAATTGTGATCGCGACACATGATAATTGTTTCAGCAAGCAGCAATCGGTAATTCAACACACTTCAAGCGATTTTTACACACGGAAAAGC
The DNA here is from genome assembly GCA_031772625.1 of Pinus tabuliformis. Lineage (NCBI taxonomy): Eukaryota > Viridiplantae > Streptophyta > Pinopsida > Pinales > Pinaceae > Pinus > Pinus tabuliformis. The sequence goes on from CM062814.1 coordinate 167,781,368, forward strand.
AAATACATCCATTCTCACGAATTCATCATATATACAAACACTAATCTTATTCATATCAGAGTAACAAACAGAGTTTCGCCTTTGCTTCCATTACATAGAAATAAACTCTGTATCTAATTTAACTTACACAGTCTCCTCTACAATCTGAGCTTTTCGCTCCACACTCAAAACTATACACACACCAGTATCGCTCTTCTCCTCCGAGCAACACACAAACTCTCATCAATCTAAAAAGAAATCCCCTGAGTTCATTACAATTTTCCTCTATTTATTCTCCTAAAGTATCTAACAGAGTTTCCTATTTTTCCAAGAAAGAACATAATTCTTCTATTCCGTTGTTTTCCAAGCACACCTAGACTAACAGCTCTATCTCAAAATCCAAAATAAGCTAATCTCCTATTTATTACAATAACAAATTATTTGAGGAATCCAACCTCCTCAGTAAATTGTTTTTGACCAACAGTAAATAAATTTCACTGGATTTAACCACAACATGTGGACAAATCTCCACATTGCTGGCTGGGTCTAGATGCTCCTGCATCATTGAGGATGTATACTGCTGTAGCAACTGCATCTCCCCAATAAGTGTTGCTCAATCCCTTAGTTTGTAGCATGCATCTTGCCATTTCAACCACAGTACGATTTTTTCTTTCAGCTATGCCATTCTGCTGGGGTGTGCATGCTGTAGTATGCGGCCTCCTGATGCCATTCATATCACAATAACTCTGGAAAGCTTTTGAGCAGAATTCTCCCCCACAGTCAGTCCGCAAACATTTGATCTTGCACCCTCTCTCATTTTCTACAAGGGCTTTGAACTTCTTGAATGTATCCAGGGCTTCACTTTTGGCCTTCAAAAAATATACCCAACAATTTCGTGAGTAATCATCAATAAAAGTGATGAAATATGATGACTTACCCAAACTCTTAGTCTGCATAGGACCACATATGTCTGAATGAACAAGCTGAAGTGGGTAATGAGCCCTCCATGCACTTCCCTTTGGAAACCTTTCCCTTGCATGCTTTCCTTTAGCACATCCTTCACAAACCTCCATATGCTCTTCCACCTTGGGCAAACCAGAAACTAATGCATGTGAGGTTAGAAACTTCAAACTTTGAAAATTTAAATGCCCATACCTCAGATGCCATAACCAACTTGAATCCTCATAAGCCATATTAGCAATATTGTTGTTATGTTCATCAAAACTCAAGGGAAACATCCTATTTCTTGTCATAGGCACAACAGTGATCACCATATTTCCCTTATTCTTATCATAGATAGTACATGTGTTATTTTCAAAGACTACTTTATAATTTTTCTCACAGAGCTGCCCAACACTCAACAAATTATGGTTCAATTGTGGATTATAATAAATGTCATGAATACTCTTTATACCTTCTTTTGTTTGGACCTCCATAGCTCCTTTGGCAACAAACTCCAGTGACTTATCATCACCAAGCTGGATCTTGGATTTGAAACTTCCATCCTTTGCTGAAAACAATTTCTCATTCCCTGTCATATGGTTAGAGCATCCAGAATCTAGATACCGAACATCTTTAGTAGTATTTTCACCTTTGGCATAAGATAAAAATAAGTGATCTAGAGGATACTCACCATTTTCTTGAGCATAATTAGCATTTTTACCTTCTTTCAATCTGCATTCTCTTTCAAAGTGACGATACCTATTACAATGGTAACATTTAACATTTCTCTTATCAAATCTACCTCCACCTCTTCCTCTGAAACTATCTCTTCCACTTGAGCCACCTCTTCGTCTACCTCTTGAATAATTTTGGCTTTGCCATTTACCTTGACCTTGATGACTTTTGGTACTACTGCTACTTGCATCTTCATTCTTTGTAATTTGTAATTTGGAGGAAAAAGCTTTCTCTACAGCTTCAAAACTTTCCTTCAATCTTTCTTCATGAGACATCAAAGATCCAACCAATTCATCAAATTGTAGTTTTGTCAAATCCTTACTTTCTTCCATGATTATTGCAACATGATTCCATCTATGTGTTAAAGATCTCAATACTTTTTTAATTAAAACTTCATTACTTACAGTTTCTCCAAGTGTAGCCATTTTATTGACCACATCTTTGACTCTCACACAATAGTCACTGATACTTTCACCTTCTTGCATCTTCGAATTCTCGAACTCTCGCCTCAATGTCTGAAGCTTGACCACCTTAACTTGATCACTACCTTGGTAAGCTTCTTGTAGAGTCTCCCACACAGCTTTTGCGGTTTTTGCTCCTGATATTCTTGGAAATAAGCTCTTATCAAGAGCTATTTGAATGTGAAACAAAGCTTGAACATTCTTCTTCCTTGCTTCCTTTCTTGCTGTTCTTTCATTAGCTGTAAGAGCATTCCAATCAGCTGGCTCCTCATATCCTGATTCAACAATCTCCCACAAATCTTTTCCAATCAAAAAGGTTAGCATCTTAATGCACCAATAATCATAATCGTTGCCATCAAATTCTGGAACTAGCATCTGGTTAGAATTTGACATGATTAACTTTGGCGAAATTCTAACAATACAACTTTAACCCAAAATAATTTTACCTGCTTTGATACCACTTGTAGAATATGAAATGAATTATTTCAAACCAATTGAGAAGCCAACAGTACTATGAAGAAAAATACATAAAAAAAAATAAAACAATTAAAAAACACAGTTACTGTGTGAGCTAAAAAATGTTGCAAATCTCATATATTAATTCAGCTATTAACTACATCCTTATATAGCAAAACTATTCTAAAATCTACTCAACTATTACTAAAATCTACTCTGAAACAAATCTACTGACATCACAGCTAATTTCCAGCACTACTGCAGCTAACAATTTGCTGTCTTATTTTTGCAGAGAACACTAAATAGAAATTTACATAACTAATTAAGCATTATTCCCAACAATTATTATCCTCCTTCTAGTGGATTGGGGTTTCAGGAGTTTATTTCCATGAATTTTCCAAGAATCCCATCACCCCGGAAATCAAATCGCACATGTGAGAGAAGGTCAAATTATTTGTGGCCCTTTTAAGTTTAATTTCATGTTCGTTGATAGTAATTTAAGAGGTTTTCAGGTGCAATTAAATTCGTCTGATGAAGGTTGATTCTGACATTTATAAAGCCTATGGAGTAAACTAAGGTTGATGCCATGACTAAAATGCTTGATGAAATCATGAATTGTTGCAAGTTAATACTTCAATGGTGGTCGTTCTCTTCCTAAAGACAAAGATCATCATCAATTAAGAGATCAGACTATTTTTTGCACATGATCAAGGTATTCATATTTCTAGGGTGTGAGTAATATTTCTATTGAAGTAGAGTTCTCTATTGTCCTTTGGACAAGATCTTTATTTCCTATAAGCATGAGTTGCTCTCGACCAGGCTGTAGCTATAGAGATAAAGGAGTCTCAAGTCATTATAATGTTGGTTGTGTTACTATCCTTGGATCTAGATGTTATTTATCGTAATAATTTAAAAAAATCATATATAATGATGATGGTGGTGGTTAAAGTCCACTGAGACCAAGACCTATAATTTTCTTACTTCTTAATTCTCTAGTTTCTTGTCTTTCTTGGGGAGATTGTTGTTGTAGTTTTTTTTCTTTTCTATATGGTCTTCCAACTTCCTTTATCTTGCATCTCCTTCATCTCTTCTGGTTCTTGGGACATCTGTTATGGTTCTTGGGCCATTGGTGTCTTAGCTGCGCTATCTCTTGTGTTCATCTTTTTGAAGATAGTCTAAGAAGTCTGGGAGATTTGCTTTGGTGTTAAATGAAGATTTATTTTGTGTGGTATTGGAATATTCATTTAACAGCAAAGAAAATCTCCGAGACTAGTTCACTTTTTTTCTCTTGGGCGTGGATTTCCCCTTCTTTGTCTTGAGAGTTGTTTCTTTCTTGCCAGATTTCTTGTGATTCAGAGTTTTCTTGCGACTATTCTTCCTTGATGACAATTTGACAGTGTAATGTAGATTTGTGGTGATTCTTTCTAGCAAAATTTTTTTGGGAGGCTTTTGGGCAATTTTTCGTTAGATGGCTTGTCATATTAAAAGGAAAAATTCTCAATTGCATTTCCAATGGCTTTTAGGCAGAGATGCAAGGGTAGATTTGGCAATCTCACCCAAACTGGTGAGGTTATGTCTGTTGTTGACAGATCTAATAATGGGTTCCATGGGGTCATCAATAGCTGTGAGTTTTCCCAAAACCAAAGCCAGAATCTAGAATGCATTGTGTGCTTTTAGGGTTTTCAATTTCATCATAACCTCCCAGATTCAACTGTGGAGAGTTGTGAGCTGTGGCCAAAAACCATTGAACCAAAGATTAGGGCACTTTGAGAAAACTTCAAATATCGAGTGAGGTCTGGACAGGTGAATAGTGGGAGCTGGACTTCAATGATGATATGGGCGGGAGCTTGCCCCCAGCAGAAGGAACTGAAACAATGCCTATTTTAGCGAAGCTTGCAGCCATTTGGATCAAAGCCTATTCCAAGCTTATGTATGCCTCTGCCCCTCCATTTGGATCAAAGCCTATTCCCAAACTTATGTATGCCCTTATGGAAGAATGAAAAAGCCCCACAAAAGAATGCCAACCAAAATAACCCTTTAAACCAGATTCTACAAAAAAAAAAAAAAAGAAGAAGAAGAAATAAAGAAGAAAAAGAAAAAAGCATTCAATTGTTGTCACTCAGGCTCAGCTCTATAATATGCAAAGCCTCAGATGCGTGCAACCCTCGTTCTCTTCGTTCGGGGATGCGAAGTTTACAAAACACAACTGGATTTGAAGCCAGTTCACGACAGTAGATCTATTTGGAAATCGCAGAACCTCGTTTTCGTGAAATAATAAATAAGACCATCTTGGAGAGTTTCAAATCTGAAGTACGGCAGAGAGGCCGTATCTGAAATGCCGCAGAGATTTAACGTAGTCCACCGATCAGGATGAGAGGAGGCGATTTCGTGAAATTATCTAATAACCCAAACAGTAACCCTAGCAGAAGAAGGTATGAAGCCCGAGATTAATCATTCCGCCAAAGGAATTAGTTGTTTCTACTGGAATTAGTTGTTTCATAAATATAATATGAAATGAGTATGTGATTATTTTGACCTGTAGAATAAATCATGGTATTATAACAAAAAAAAGTATTTACATATTGTAAATCTCCCAAATAAAATAATATGAATTTTTATAATTAAATATAAATTTATTTAACTAATATATTAATTTTTTTAATAATAACCACACTCTGGAAGATATATTATTTTTTTTTAATAATATGGTGAATCTGTAACTGCTTGGCTTAATCTAAGGGAAGCCTAGGATCAAACCTCAAAGCTGCCACTACATCATCAAGAGCATAACCAACCACTTGCAAGCCACCACCACAACAGGTCAATATACTCAATGAGATTTGAACTTCCCTCTACCTAAACATAACCCATAGCCCATATAACTTACCGTCAAACCACACATCACTGTACAAAAGTATATTATTTTTTTAATAATAAGAACAACACACTCTCAAGGATAAGGGTAAAGGTGAGAACACTCAAATCATAAACCACTTTCGATAATGATACAGTCAAACCGTAAACAGCTGTCAATAATAGCACACTCAAATCGGAAACCGCTTTTCGCAATTCTCATATTCACAATGTTGTAAAACATAATAATATCAAATAAAACAATGGAATAAATTTTTCACTGCGAATGCTCGCTATGAAATTTGTCGACACTAGTCCAATACTATTTATTTTATCAAAAACAACAACCACAATATTCAAACCTTTTGCCAACCATGAACATGAATTTAGTTTATGAAGCTGAGTTGTCACTTTCAATATTAAACTACTCTGCTCCAATATTAACCTCCCCTGCCCCAATTTTGTGGCCCGTAGACGTGGTTGAAGCTGCCTTTGGCTGGTATCTGGTTTCTCTCTGTGTTCGCTACTGTGTTCGAAGCTGCCTTTGGCTGGTATCTGGGTTCTATCTGTGTTTGACTGTAAGTTCCATGCGAGCCATCACTTATGTTTTTTAGTCTCATCCGAATCCTCCGTGCACTCTCAGCCGAATCCGTGGCTTCCTGATTATATGAAATACGATGAATTTCAAATATGAAATCTACCATTTTATAGCAAGAAAACACCATGAGAATTTATGTGAAATGAAAAGCTGGGCAACCTCACCTTGAGTTGATCCCGAAGAGTCTCCAGCTTATATTCCTGTAAAATACTTACTTTTCAGCTTGATAATACTTAGACAACTGAAATGGACCTATGTGTTGAAATTTCAATTAAATTAAAGTAGTACCAGAGCATTACGATCACTGTGGGCTGTAATTATTACCTCTTGTTGGATCGCCTCTCTCAGCTGAGAAATAACAGCAGCAGTTGTCGATTCATTAGATCTCAGGTGCTTGGTGCATTCCCACAGAACTGTCTCTTCTTGAATGAGTTCATCAGATAATTGAATCGACCGCGTAATGTCCAGGCACCCTGCTGATATGATATGAAATAAGATAATAGATCAATAAATAAAGTACTAACTTTACAACAAATTGCAACAGAGGTCACAAGAAGCTAAAGCCAGGTACTCCACAGACTGTGAGGTGGAGGCAGAGTGTTTTTCTTTCTAAAATGTTTAAAAACTATATTTATATTTAGATTATGTGGTTACTTTATTTACCAGTATCTTATAACAGAGTTTTATAATATGTTAAAAATCAAAGCAAATATATTGCATAAAGTGCAATATATTTGCACTTATGTAATATGTTTAAGAATCAAATCAAATTACTCCTCTTACATTCAATTTAATTAAAAATATTTTTTTTGGGTTACAAAACTGTGAAACAGTTGGCAAAATGCTGATAACATATACACATAGATATTAAAATTTATAGTAAAAAAAGCCCTTTCCCGTTTAAAAGCCTATGAATAAGTGATGTCGCAGACATACAAAGAAGTGCGAGATGTATTAGCCCTTATCAATGGGAGAAACGTGAAACTTCAAGGTGCCATAGGGTTCATGCTACTAGGCAGTCTTCTCCAATATGACTCTGATTTTTCTCATATACTTTTTTAATGAGTTAGCATGATTAAATTTAATAATTATGTATCAAGTTTAAGAAGTTCAGATTTTATTATAAAAAACAAAATAATTATTTAAAAAAACAAAATTACACTTACTTGAAAGCCTATGTTTCACGACTGAACTACTTGTGGAGCAGCTTTTTCCTTTCCAGTTTCCTTCTATGGTTAACCCCAAACCAAACCATCAGTTTTAAAAAAAATCATGGTGAATGATAGCTCGTTTTTTTTAATTAGTATAAGAGTTTTTTCAGTTTTTTTTAATTGGGGACGTTAGGTCAACTTCAAGATAAATTATAATTTTTTTTCAATTCTAAATTTGTTTCTGTTTGTATAAAAGTTTGTTTAGATGTAAGGAAACAAGTTAAAATCCTGAAATACATAGACATCTAGTCTGAGTGAAAGCAACAACAAGATAATTCTAGATAATTCTAAATGAAGTAGTTTTCTTTAAATACTATCATGCCTCAACCTGCATTCTAAAATAGCAGCTAAACTTAACTATCCCATTGGTAATTTAGCAACCAAGTTCTATTAAATTTTCTTACGATGTAAAAAAAACAAAACTATGCTTTTATTTCATGGTTCAGATCTTTCTCTCCTTCATAGCTCTCATAAACTCAAAAGCTAACGGATTCGGAAATGTGTAAGTCAGGAATTTGGCCTGTGGAAATGAGAGAAGACCAACATGAAGGTGCTAAAACCCGCCGGAAAGCCACAACCGAGAAAGCCAGGTACTTCACCGACCGGTAGGTAAAGGAAGAGGGTTTTTCTGGCTCTCATGAACCGAAAAGCTAATGGATTGAGAAATGTGTAAGTCAGGAATTTGGCGTGTGGAAATGAGAGAAGACCAACCGGATGGTGCTAAAACCCACAGGAAAGCCAGGTACTTCACAGACAGGTAGGCAAAGGGAGAGTGTTTCTCTTTTTAAATTGTGAAAAAATTGCATTCATGTTTAGATTGTGCTGTCACCTTATTTACCAGTGTGGGTTTTATAACAAGTTAAAGGTTAAAATAAATAAATTGGCTCTGCTGGATAGACTTCTCTGAGGACTGTTTTTTCATGTTGCATGATTATTTTTCTCAGATATTATTTTGTTTTGGTGATTATATTTAAATCTGTGTTTAAATTAGACATGAATATAATGTAAAATAAATATGAATAAAAAATTACATGGTGAAATCCTATAATCGTACACAAGTTGAAATTTTTTTATTTTCTATTCTTTAATAAAAAAATAACTATTGCTTAAAAAACAAAATAACACCCACTTAAAAGCATATGCTACACCTAGCTACTTCCGAAGAATTCCCAGTTTCCTTCTAAGCCCCAAACCAAATCATGAGCTTTTCTTTAAAAACATAGCGAATGGATAATACGTTTTTATTAGTATCAAATTTTTAAAAAACCACAGGGAATGGATAACATGGATAGCACCTTTCTATTAGTATCATATTGAATGAGTTTCATTAGTCCCCCAAATTTGTTTTTCAGATTGAATGAGTTTCATTAGTACCCCAAATTTGTTTGTCAGGTTAACCTCAAGCAAAAGCATGTTTTTTTTTAATTCTAAAACTGTTTTTCTTTGAATAAGAATTAGTAAAATAGGTGAACACTTTAAGTATGGAAGTATTTGGTGTGAGTGAAAGCAGAAGTATCTGGTATGAGTGAAAGCATGCTCTTTACAGACTATCAGAAAAATCATTTTCAGGTGACTTAATTTTCATTAACTATTAATAACAAATCAACCCCTGATGAGTAAACCTACATTCTGAATAACAGAGTAAACTTACATTCTGAAATAACAAACAATTACAGCTGTTCTTCAAACTGAAGTGATGAGTAAACCTACATTCTGAAATAACAAACCATTACAGCTGTTTTTCTACTGGTTTGAGCAAACTGAACTTTGAAAAAATAACTGAATTTTGAAAAAAATTCTTATTATGTAAAAAAATAACAATAACTCTGAAGTTCATGGTCCAGATCTTGCTCTAGTGAACTCTAAAGCCAACATATAAAGAAATGTATCGAATAAGGAATTCTACCTATGGAAATGAGAGAACCAAAAACCAACTTTTCCACAAAACGAAAAACCAACTGGAAAGTGCTAAAATGGATGAGTTTTGAAAGCCAAGATTAGCATTATTATCATTGAGGCAGGACATCAGAGAAGCAACGAAATCAGAAATCTGTGAGAAGACTGAGCGTGAAGAGACATTAGTAAATTGGTGTGAGGCGAGATATTTAATGAGCAAATTTTGTTATGGTTGTCAGAATGTGTTAATACGCTACGGAATCAGAGTTATTATTTATTTGATATAGAATTGGCAAAATCTATGGAAATTATGCTCGCTTTAACCATGTTCGTCTCTCCAGCAAACTTACTTCGCTTCGGCAATAAAGAAACACAACAATTTATCAACTACTTTTGTTGTTTGTCTACATACCAGTTTGGCAGGTGTTGTGTACATCGTTCTCTATCTATTTCAACCGTTTCATCGAAGACTCGCATGTTTTCAATATCATATCTTCCTCTATATGCATTGTTAGAAAACTAATAAACTTAAACAGCGATTCTGCATGCGGAAAGAACTGAAAAGAATCACTGAAACTTAATGCTCAGGGATACGAATTACCTCCAGCCATTGGTGAAACTGTTGATGCAATTTCCTTCTAAAACACCACGCTCCAGCTGCACATGGAAAAAGGAAAGAAGACAACTAGTCTGAAGGCACTTCCGAGCTCTGCTATCTCAGCTAGATGGTGTAGAACTGAAGGGGATTGAGATGTGAGATTGGGGACCAAACAGATGAACATATAGCTAAGCTTCCATCAAGCTTCTAAAAGCTATGTGTTAGAAAAACCACAAATCAAGGTAGAGATCAGATCAAAATGATGGACCGCTTTAGTAGCTCCCAATTATAAATTTAGTAATTGCAGTTGATTTTCTTAACTTAAGGAAACTACTGCAGTTGGTTTCCATAAGTTAAGAAAAACTGCAATTCCATAAATCAAGGTAGCTTTTGTGTAAAATTAATGGAGCTTAACATTCTCCCACTTGGTCCATACTTCCAAACTTAATGTCTCAAAAACCATTGACAATAGATACATGAATCATGGCGATAAGTCCTCTTATGACGAGTATTATCTTCCATGTATTACTATGCATTTATTCTTATTATAATTTATGTGGCAACAATATCTTAATGAATAAACATTATGTTTATTCTTGGTCCTTCTTAAATGAATTTTCTCAAATCAACTTAAGGTGCACATAAATATGAGAAAAAACATCACAATAATTAAGAATTTCATTAACATTGTCCATACAATGAAAAACTGCATAATGGAACTAAGTCCCATATTCAATACATGATCCTTGAATTTAAACGGTGGCATGCCCTTAGTCAAAGGATCAGTGATCATTAACTCAGTGCTGACGTGCTCAATGACCACTTTCTTTTCTTTAACATGTTCCCTTATAGCTAAATACTTAATGTCGATGTGTTTATTTCGACTCCCACTTTTTTAGCCATAAAACCAGCAGCTGAATTATCACAATATATTCTCAATGACTTAGAGATAGAATCCATAATTCTAAGCCCAGAAATGAAATTCTTAAGCCATACACCATGTAAAGTAGCCTCAAACAGGATATACATAAGCATGTAGTCTTTGGTCCCTTGAAGGTACCTCATTACTTTCTTTGCAGCTCTCGAGTGGTCTAAACCTGGATCACTCTGACATCGTCCCAACATTCCCACAACAAATGCAATGTCAGGTCTTGTGCAGACTTGAACATACATTATGAATTGCTGATCTCTTAGGTCTAGTAGATGTTCTTAATGTTGTACCATCATCTTCCTGAGAAGTATGTGGTTCAACTTGTTGTTCAAAAGTTCTTGGCAACTCTTGAACTCCTTGATCTACTGGAATATCGTCAGCAGTTTGTGGAACTTCAACAATTGGTTGTTCAACACCAGTTTGTACTTGAGGGGTGCTATGAATAATAACCAATCTTTCCCTTGAAGTGGAAGGTTGAGATTCTGAATGATCTTTCTCAGAAACTATGTTTCTGGTTTGATCGCTCCCAGTGATTAAGTCATTTTCAAGAAACTTTGCATTTCTTGATTCCACAATCCTAGTGCTGTGAGATGGACAATAAAATCTATAAGTATGTATGATTTCTAATATGTCTGAACTTCTATTGGCACCTTTCTTTGACTTGTTGGTCTGCTTTCCCTTTATGCAGTCCACACAAGTCTCAAGATCAGTAAAATTAGAGTATTAAGTATTCCTTCATTTACCAATCTTTTAATTCTATCTATGGAGATATGACCTAGTCTCCGGTACCATAATTTAGAGGAAACTTCATTAACAACACATCTTTTAGTGTAGTGTGAACATGCATTGAATCATATGTGACATTGTTTTGTAAATTAATGCAGTAAAGACCATTAGACAAAATACCATTCCCAACATAATCAGATTTATAGAATAGACTCAAAGATTTTTCTGAAAAGTTTAAGGAATATCCAAAAGGTACAAGCTTTGAAACTGAGATCAAGTTTCTAGAAAAACTTAGAACGTAAAAGGTCTTTTCTAACTCCAAAACAAAGCCACTACTTAAAGTTAAATAACATGTTCTTATAGCTTCCACATGCGAGCCCATCTTGTTTCCTGATAAGATGCTTTGCTCACTTCCTACTGACTTCCTTAGGTTTTGCAAACCTTTGCAAGGAATTCGAAATGTGAATTGTTGATCCACAATCAATCCACCATGTGTTAATATTAACATTAACCATATCAGATTCATAACAAACAAACGAGATTACTTCCTCAAGTTCGGGAATGTCAGAACGAATTTCAGAGAAATTTGCAGGTTGTACTACTGCATCAAAATAAAGAATCACATGCTTATGTTGAGGCTTAAGAAACTTTCATGTTCTACCAATGTAAAACATGGTAAAAAGAATTGAATCAAATGACATGAAAATTCCCTGTGGGCTAAATTTTCAATTCAAACAGATTCAATAAAACTTTATGAACTTTCATGTTTTATCAATGTAAAACATGCTAAAAAGAATTGAATCAAATGACATGAAAATTGCGTGTGGGCTAAATTTTCAATTCAAATAGATTCAATAAAACTTTATGAACTTTCACGTTTTACCAATGTAAAACATGCTAAAAAGAATTGAATCAAATGACATGAAAATTGCCTGTGGGATAAATTTTCAACTCAAGCAGATTCAATAAAACTTTATGATAAAACTTATTAATTCATAACCCATGTGGGTAGGTTATGAAATTTTATCCTAATTAATCACATAAATATAATAAAAATTCCTGTGGGATAAAATTTATTATATTCAGTGTAATTAATTACAATTTAATGTCTAAATAATCTTTATGTGATCTTGCCAATCAATATATAATTTTATTTAATTAAAGATGCTGTGGCTATTCTCTAATTAATTAAAATCATATGGATCACTAGACATTATTTTGTTGCATAAACAAAACTTAACCAGAGAGAAAAATAATGTTTACTGAAAGGAGTAAGTCAAAATGACATTTTAATAAACTCCATAAAACTGTAATAATTCTCCAGCAAAATCAAAAGCAGTCAGCATTACCGAAAATGACTACAAATTGATTGTTCAATTTATAAACTTAACTCGGAGATTGACTGAATCAGCTTTGATCTACTTATGCAAATGCAGTTCGAAGACTAGCTGGCTTGACTTCAGGGTTCGTCCTTAAGTTTATAAAACAACAAAATAGACCAGCAAACAAGCTATTTTGCTCACAAGATCTGAACCATGATTTATATCAACAACAACCTTTATTCACACACAAATATTGTTCCTTCAATCCATAAAAAAAGGAAACATATTTACTGATTTGTTGTGATATTATTTAAATGAAAATAATATAAATGAATAAATTATTTTCAATGATCAATTAATGAATTTGCTTGAAAATGAATATAATGTGGTTTAACTTTCCGATTCTAAAATGGATAATGTCCCATTTCATTTTCAAGAATCTAATCCAACTGATCATTCAATTCATTCAGATGGGCTGCATATAATCAAGCATATAACGCTTCATTGTCAAACATCAGTTGATGCATCAGACACTAGCAAACATGTGCAACAGTGATTGGAAGATGCACGTCTTGGACAAAATAATGAGAAAGCGCTTAAAGTCAATTAGCAGTGAAATCGCCATGAGCAACGTCGCTGTTGAGTGCATATAAACCTAACACATTATATGTGTATATATCTACACATATAAGCTACAAACATGAGAAAATACAAGAGAAAACCAACGTTGCATGATACAAAACGAAGCAGAAGCAAACACAAATGAGGCAGCTACTACTCCAACATGTGCAACATGCACAGCCGAAAAATAGTCCGACACTTCCTTCATTTACATTGTGGAAACGGTTTATAACTAACACCGAAAACCAATTCATACAAACATAATCAAGAGTATCATAATTTTCAATAACCAACCCACGGCAGTGCCTTACAGTCAATAGCCTTCTCTTCGTCAAGTCTTACGCATTCCATTATTTTAACTTTCAATAACCAGGACAGTTCTCTGTACTCATTCATACTACACAATTCAATTCAAGTTCTAGTTCTTCAGCTCATTAAATAAATAAAAAAATCTATAAAGAGAATCATTCAAAGGCCTCATGTTGAGGAAAAAATTCGAACACAAATCTATTGCAGCATTCTTTCCCTCTTAGTGAACCATATAAAAAGAGGAGCATGCTTGAACAGGCTTTTCAAGCAATCAAGAATTCAATTCTTATTAAGCCATAAATAAACGCAAGACAAAAGGGTTTCAAAATTAATTTCGGTCACAGAATGCCCTATTTACCAAAATTAACTTGGTTTGATTCTTTGGATTCAAGACTTTCACCCGATCCATTTTAAAACAACACAAGTCTTCTACCGCGAGGATCCGTTTTTTCAAGCAAAACAATATAATTCAAATTTCAAACCGTGATAGTTAATACTCGATTGACATACACGTTAAGAGGGCAAAAATCCAATAAATATATACAAATACAAAGAGCCTACATCTTGCATACCTCAATAACGATGGCACCTGTAAAAATTAAACCCTGAAATCCTACTCTGCTCCGGAATAAGAAATCATCCTATTTTCAAATGGAGGACTTGCACATACAAACAACATATATATCCATCGTCATCAGTTATATAGGCACGCACCATGATATCGAAATCTCTGCCCGTACTTGTATCGAGATATATCTAACATATATACACTTTAATGCAATTAAAAAATTTTAATTGCACCATTAATTAAAAAAAATTTGAAGTTCTCGTGTTGGGAAAAATTTTGTACGATTCTAAGCTGCGAGCTCGATCACTACCCTCCTCATTCGAATTCAAATCTCGGGTATAAAGCATAATTTCGGTCTCACACAGCCACTAAAATCGCATGAATAATCAATCGGTCTTCCAAAAACATTTCGCCCTATAGCCAAATTCGAGATATGTCCAATGCAATTCCATGCGTATAACAGACCATATCTCGTCAGCATGCTTTGACTACTCTGACAAAATAGACTGATTGTTTCCCAAAATTCATGGCTGATAGGCACGCTCCTTTTATGATGTATGTGCATATCAATATAAGAAAATTGTGTGAAGAAAGTGAAGGTTCAAAACTAACTCCACCATTAAAACAATAAGGGGAGAAGAAGAACAGCAGTGGAGAAAGAATCGAAGCAGTAGAAACAACACCAACGAATGAAATGAAACGAAGCAATACAAAACTGACGATGAGATTCAGTCGAATAAATGAAAATAAAAATCACTTCAAAATATTCGAATCCACACCAAGGCAGAGGTAAACTCCGCTCTAATACCAACTGTTAGAAAACTAATAAACTTAAACAGCGATTCTGCATGCGGAAAGAACTGAAAAGAATCACTAAAACTTAATGCCCAGGGATACGAATTACCTCCCGCCATTGGTGAAACTGTTGATGCAATTTCCTTCTGAAACACCACGCTCCAGCTGCACATTGAAAAAGGAAAGAAGACAACTAGTCTGAAGGCACTTCCGAGCTCTACTATCTCAGCTAGATGGTGTAGAACTGAAGGGGATTGAGATGTGAGCTTGGGGACCAAACAGATGAACATATAACTAAACTTCCATCAAGCTTCTAAAAACTATGTGTTAGAAAAACCACAAATCAAGGTAGAGATCATATCAAAGTGATGGACCACTTTAATAGCTCCCAATTATAAATTTAGTAATTACAGTTGATTTTCTTAACTTAAGGAAACTACTGCAGTTGGTTTCCATAAGTTAAGAAAAAATGCAATTCCATAAATCAAGATAGCTTTTGTGTAAAATCAATAAAGCTTAACATGCTCCTCTCCGGCTCCCTGGTATGCTGTTAATATTCTCTCCGCAGTACCTCCACCTTCGAATCTAACTTCCACTTTCTAAAATGATACCCATTAACAGAACATCAAAAGGGAAACCCTAGTACAATATTACTGAATGTAATGAACACATGTATGGTAAATTGTCTCACTCTTTTTCTCGGGCGCATTGGGTCAAATCCTTCATCCGAAATTGATGGGGGTTTTCTCCAAGAAAATGTCTTCTCAGATTGTGATGACCTAATTTAAAAACATTGCGATCTTCCCATATGCCAACCTACATTTTTATTTAAAAACTAAAAAATGATCAGAATACATAAAATACAAACATTCAAATATCATTTATTCATCAGAGAATACAGCATATACCAGCTTCGAGACAGTTTCGATTATAACTTGTCCTCCGTTTTGATATATATCTACAAGATATATTTGTAGAGCCCGCCAAAATTCATTCACAAATAACTCACAGCCATTCCTCTCCACGCTATTCAGTGAGATGTCATTCGCAAGATAAAGCAATGAGATTTTCTTGTCTTCGCTTGCTTTCTCAAAATCTCTACACCATGTCTCCACTATCGCCTGTGCCTCATTCCGGTAGAAATGCACCATTCCGAAGTCACTGATAAAGGCCAACTTATTATATCAATGTTCCATTCCATAATAACGTTAAAGAAACTGTAAATTTCTGTAATTCCTTCCCTAATGCCATAGATTCTAGCAGGTCTTTCAAAAACTTAAATAAAATTATTCATACCTATTCATATATAATCTAGTTTTATATATCGGTTTTAGGCCGAGGACTAAGGATAAATTAACCAGGGGGATGCTATTACTGAAATTTTACGATAAATTTTAATTTTCCAAAAATAAGCAGAGTAAATCTCAGAAAAACAATTACCTTCCACACTCTCTCTTGTGCTCTCCAATTTCTCAAGCTTGTCAATCAGACGTTCCTTCCAAACGCCACCCATGGTATTTGGCTGCTCACGATGTGGCTTACCTGTGAACTAAAATAAAATGTTGCTATTTTAGATTCGAGAGTCCACATTTCAATATATGGAGTATTTAATACACTTTGCATTGGGGTGTTTATTGTTAGGCATAAGTGGCATATTTCTTCAATAAATGATGGTTATGAATGTTAAATTGGGTTAAAAGATTTTAAATTTATTTTTTAATAAGGGAAAGGGTAAAAATAATATTTAGTTTAATTAATAGATGGAAGTTTTTTAGTGTAATTTTTTTAGTCTATAGTTAAGAATATGGTATTGTTATAAAATATTTTGGTTGTGAAATAGGTTATGGTTTTTGGGCATGTGGTATTGATAAACCATGGTATTGTAAAGTGGGGATGAATATCCACGGTTAAGAATATGGTATTGTTATAAAATATTTTGGTTGTGAAATAGGTTATGGTTTTTGGGCATGAGGTATTGAGAAACCATGGTATTGACCCATGGTATTGTAAAGCGGGGATGAATATCCATGGTTAGGAATATGGTATTGTTATCAGATATTTTGGTTGTGAAATAGGTTATGGTTTTTGGGCATGTGGTATTGATAAACCATTGTATTGTAACAAAATATGTTCAAAATTTAAGAAAAAAAATCAAAATATAAAAAAAATGAATTTGTTGTTGAATGGCTTGGAGATCCGAGATAATTGGGTTTTGAATGGTCCAACGCCGCTCCAACCTTCCTTGTTGATTCATTCTTTTAACTTATGCCTTAATAATAAATCTAATAATAATAATAGTTATAGAAATATTAATAATAACAATGTAATTAATAATATTAATAACTATAGTAATAATAATAACAATGTATTTAATAATAATAATAATAGCAATAATAATAATAAAACTTGATAATGATAATAATAATAAATTTGAACTTATTAATAACCATAATAAACAAGGTTATATTAACTTGGAACCTAATAATATTTATCTTTCTTCTTTAGATAATAGTATTGGCATTAAAAAGACTTCTCATTGTGGCAATAAGGTTGTTAATTTTCTGAGTTTCTCTTTTGATTCTGTTGTGGTCACCAACAACCCCCCCCTTTGTTTAGTATTAGCAATAATATCAAGCAAAGGGGGACCCTTAACAAAAAATCTCAAAAATATTTCTATCAAAATTTTTGTATTTAACTCCCTAAAAGCTATATCGCATCGCAAAGAGAAAGTGAAGCGTTTTTCCTATGCACGTAAACAAGCTGCAAAGAAGCGATGCGAAATTCATCGCATCGCATATTTTGAAAGCGCCCTAAAAAGAAAAACCTAAGGGATCGCCGATGGCCGATATGCGATGTTGCATACCGCAAACGTCGCAAAAGCAGCACACAACGAGCAAATGAAAATTATGATATCGCGATTTGCGATCTGCGATCTTATAAACTGTGATTTTGCGATTTGCGATCTGCAACGAATAAGACTATTAATTGCTGCGATACGAATCGCAGAAACCACCCATCGCGAAGTTTCTTCGACATGATCTGTAAACCCAAAATCGAGCGCGCACCTTAAGGGAAATTAATGATTGCATGCCTGAGTATCCAAAGATGATCGTGTTGCATTTTTCGAAGAGTCAAGTCATTATGGGTGTCATGATTATGCATTTATTAGAGTTTAAAGCTTTCATGTCAATCTTTTCGTCATGTCTCTTTTCCTTTGCGTAAACTGTAAGGCAGCAACTAATATAAATCTATATGCAGGAAACATCCAAGGAAAAGGGGAAATCGCCAATACTTGAAGAACAGATAGGAGATGCCTTCGCAAATGAATGCCGCATGCAGCAGAGCCGCGGATTCCAGCGTATCACTCCACAGACACTGATGAAAATAGACTATCCAAGACTCAGAGTCAAAAGCGCACAAAAGCAGCATGTCTGCAAAAGATCCTGAAGCTCAAATTGGATAAAGCAAAAAGAAAAATGCTGAAAAGGGATGATGCTTCAGAAAAAACTACAACAAAGAATGGAAGCAATTTTCAATACGTAAGATTGTTCAGGCAACGAAATCCCTAACTCATTGAGTCATTCACACGGCCGGAAACCAAAATAGCAACATCACAATCAGTTTGAAAGAAATCTGGGTTATAGTAAGTATACGCACAACAAAAAACACCCAGCCAGAGGAATATTTTCAAAAGTATCTTCTAGTTTGTCAGAAAGAGGTGCCAGCTTTTGTTGTTTCTACTTTCATCGCCTGAGCAAAAGGAAAATACAACCAGCCGCCTCTTTCCACGCGAACTTCACATTGCTTACAACACTAAGGAGCAGATACAAAAACGGTTAGAAATTAGATTCAATTTTTAGAAATAAATTTGCTTTAGTAAAAGGGCGTTCATTTCAAGCCGTTCCCTAAATTTGTGTAATTAAGATTAGTTAGTTAGTAGTATTTAACCCTTCTCATGGCATTTGGAGAAGGGTCCAGAAATTTGTCAAAAAACTTGTCCTCAGAACATGCACTTTTGCACCCTCGGAGGGGGTTTTTGATAAATGGATGGATCGAGATTTATTTATGTTTACATTTTAATGTCTGCTACTGATGTTGCATTTTTGTACTCTTAGTAGATGTTAGAAGTAAGTAGAGATAAATCGTTATTGCTTGAAGTTTGTGAGTGAAAATCAGTCATAAATGGTACTTTTATCTCTTGATTAATTTCTTCTCATATTCTTAGAGTGATATACAGCTGATTTGTTTATATGTTAATGTATGAATGTCTGGATTACCATTTGGCACTTTTGTACGGTGGAATCATTTGTTTGTGCTTGACATATGAATAACTGATTATGCGATATGCTGTTCACAACTGTTTTGCATAACTTCTTATGCAGAATGGTTCATCTTAATTGATTTATATTCTTATGATAGCTGAATGATCTTTATTACTAGTTGTTGTATGAAATCTTTTTAGATCGCATAATGAAAGAATTTTACCCCGAGTTAGTATAAATTAGATGTGCTGTTTTTGCTAGATTACAGTAGCATAGAGTCAGTTTAGAGTCTAGAATTAAATTAGTTTAAAATTACCTTTAGATTAGTATCTTCAAAATCTACACACACACACACACATCTTTTAGATTGGGAAGCTGGTCCCATCATCCCCAGTCGGACCCGCTACACCCAACGGGCAAGGAGTCGCCAACCAGGTTCCCGACCGGGTGGGTATCCCCCTTGTTGTTGACCCGATTTCGGGGCCCTCAACATATTTGGCGCTAGAAGGAGGGCCGAACTATGAATGGAAACTAAGTCAAAATATAAATGCCATTCTGAGAGTAAATCACCCTCATCAACTACCCCGACTTCTCCACTATGGTTAAACCCGGAGTTAGAAGTCGCTCGAGTATCCACCACTACTACCTACTCCAATATATTAGACCAACTCATTATTGAACCCCCTGAAATTCAAACTTTGATTCATAAACTCCAGGGATTCTCTATTTTTTCTCATAGGTCTAATAAATCTAACAGTAGCGTGACTTCGCAGTACAATCCTGTTCATCCTCTGACCAGATTGAAGAGTGAAAAATTTGGTATTCAACCAAGTGAACTCCCTCTCCCTACTAGGGAAAGAGCGAGGAAAGCACCACCAGAGTCTGACCGTGAGCACTCCTATTTCATATTCTTTGTTTTGTATAATGTAAGCCATCTTTTCAATGTTCTTGTACAAATAGGAAGGGATGTTGAGCAATTTCACCCTAGTGAAACGCATAAGAAACCTGATGTGATAGGTGTACAACCTGGAAAATCTGCCCTCACAAGTGAAATATTTCATGATGATTTTCATCATGGGAGAAAATTTGTCTAGAAGGTGACCAAAAGGAAAAACTTTCTTTGTGCCATTTTTGTATTGTGCCTTGAGAAATGGTTGATATTGCTAGGTATCTATATCTATGTTCTTAAACCATTTTTCACCCACATTGGGTATCCCTGTGGCTGCAGCAATGATGTCTGTGGATATGGTGAAGGTAACCCATGCAATGGTCACTTGGTTGTCTTTGAGATTTGAGATGAAAACCCTGGTTAAAATTGGATTATGCTTTACTCTTTGAATCATTTCACAAAAGTCAAAACAGTGTACATTTTTGAAACAACCTACTGTCACGGGTGAGGCCAACAACTCTCTAGTGTCTACTAGCTCCAATCTCAAGATTTTCACTCCATTTTTGTATGTTTCCTTTTCTTGATCTATGGTATTTCCTTTGTCTTCTGTAAAATTCCTTTCTTCCTCCATCATGTTTTTAGTTTAGAAACCATAGGGGAAGGGAGTGGGATAATTGTGTTAGGGAGTTGGTATAGGTTAGGGGAAATTTTAGGGAAGTAGGGAAGGGAATTAGAGAGCTTAGGGAAGTAATGAAAGGGCAAAAGGTTTAGGGAGATAGGCTAGGCAATTTAACTACAGGGATGTGAGATGGAAATGTAGATTTAGGGTTTTTAAGAGGAATGCTTGGGCCTGGAAATGAAAGAGTATGTATGGATTTAAAGGAATGTTATAAAATGTTAAGCGAATGGATAGGGTGCAAGGAAATTAGGGTTTCAATTTTTTAAAACAAATTCAATATTTGAAGGAAGATTCACACCAAAAAATAAATCACCAGAGGAAGAGTGAGCTAAGAGTATGTCACCTACTTGAAAATGAAGCCAATTTATGTTGTCACACTATAGAAGAACCTGGAGACAAATTGACTCTACTATGGGCATAGCGTAGCAACCCGGGGAAAAATGCAGCACTTTTAGGGAAAAATGCAACGACCAGGGGCAAAGTGCAACACTTTCAGGGCAAAACGCAGTGACCGAGGCTAAAGTGCAGCACTTTTAGGGGAAAACATAGTGACCAGGGGGAAAGCACAACACTTTTAGAGAGAAATAGATTTTTAGCTTGATGAGATGGAGAGCTTGATATTTTGAAAATGGGAATGAATGAGTTAGGCCCTTGAAAAGCTATTTATTTATGGAGAAATTAGTGGGACTCACATCTTCTTTCAATTTAAACTTTCTTCTTCAAAACTTTGCAAATGGTAGTGGACCCACCATAACAGTTATAACTTGGACTTGACACTTCACAGCTTCATGATCTTATGATGGTATTTAATTTAAGAAAATGAAATGAAAAACATGACTTTAAACCTTAATTACCAACTTGATCTCTACTATTCCTCATAAAATGAAATTAATGGTAAAAATACCAAATTTTAAGGATTAAACCTAGTTACCTAATGGTGACCTAACATGGGCTTATTTAGGTGAATTAAGAACAAAATGATTATGTGACTCTACTAACAATTATTTGAATTGACCAAGATGGTATCCTATGGAAATGAGACTGAAATGAATAGTAGAGACTGACCTTCCTAACCAATGAACAAATTTTTTATTGAAAAACTTTTTGAAACTATAAAAATTTGACCTAAAACCCTAAAAATAACTATGTAAAAGCATATTTGATCACTAGTTACTGACATGACTGACAGGCACTAACAATATGTTTTCCATAAGCATCATAGGATAGAAGCATATGATTATAGTATGCTTTGAATTTATATGATTATGTTCCTTAGTAGAAATCATCTAGGACATAGTGTTAGACAATTTTTGAATAAGTGCTCATCTAGATATTATCTAACATTGTGTTAGTAGTTGTCATCTTGCTTAATGGATCATCATTCTATGTAATGTGGAAGCATACTAGTACAATTGGATGAAGGATTGAAATAGGTTAGTATACAAACTTTTTATGAAATGAATAGATAGCTAGATAATTGGATAAAAGCATAGGAATGAATGTTAAATGTAAACTTTGGATAATACTCATGTGTATGAGAATCTTGTGAAACAAAGTTGGTTAGAAAGATATGTTTAAGTATTTATGATGCTAGAAAATAATAGAATTTGACTTTATGAAGAATGTATAAAAGATTAGGACTTTCTCTAGATTATGTATTTGATATTGATTAAAATCTAGTATAATCTCTCAAATGAAATTTGTAACTTGGTAATGAAGTTCAATCCATGGGAACTCTGATGCATGAAGGAAAACTCAAGTGGAGATGGTTGATGAGGATGAAATGAGAAGGTCAACATGGCTAGGTAAGTCTAATTCATTTTGGTTTGGTTATTTAGTTAACATATTATTTTGGCTACTTGGAAGGAATGTCACAGGAATACATGATCATAGTTGAGGCAAGTTCAACTATTTGGATGAAATAAGTGAAAAATATTGATGGAAGCTCAATATCTAGTACCTAGCAACTATGAAGATAAGATGAGTCCATATTAGGAATAAAATGGTAGATGTGCAAGAAGATTAATTGAAGGCCAAAGAAAATCACTTTCATGGAGAAGCCATGATTAGTTAGAAGTTTTGAAAGTTTCGATGACATACCATCATGCCAAAGATGGAAAGTGATGAGAAAGAAATATGACCTAGATCCTGTCACAAGAACAGATAGTGGTTACTGTTCCATGATACCTCAAAAATAAGCAAGATTGATGGGAAGGAAAGAGGGATCCCTGAAACTATGGAAGAATAGTAGATAATACTCTGATGGAGAAAAGATATAATACTTGTGATTTCTCATATTGAAAGGAAGTATGGAATCTCCTCTAGATTTTAGATGGAGAAAAGGAGTCTCCTTGAATAAGGAGAAATGAATTTATTCTCAAGATAAATGGAGAATATGGATGTACCCTCTATTTGAGATGGAGTGATAATGGATATGGCATGTGAATTCTTCTTTTCAGGTGATGACGAAAGAATGATGAAGGATTGGATAAACATATGTGGTTTGCTTAAGGATATATCTTCAAAGAAAGGAAAGGGACTAACATTGTTTCAAGAGAGAACATGAATCCAAGAGAAGAGTAGTTGAAGATGATTGATATTCTTTGAGCCTAACTCAAGTATGGAGATCCAAGATAAGAATGGTCCTAAAATGGAATACCTTGTAGACATCCAGATGGGGTATGTGCCTTAAAAAGGTAGTGCGGTATCACACATAAATCCTCCCAGCATAATTCTCTTGAATAAATAAGAGCTTATCTAGTTAGGCCTCAAGGATAGTGCTGGTCATAGTGATGATACTTACAATACGAATTATCAGTCTGAATCTTCTTGAGAACCCTTTGGTTTGAGATGTGATGTTGTACTAGCTTTAATATTATGAATGCCTCCTTAGTGAAGAGGGAGAGTTGAGAAATGTAACTAGTTTATATCTTCATAATTGTTAGTGTACTCATTTGAATATGTATCTTATTAAAAAAACAAGAAAAAGAAAAGAAAATTATTATTATTATTATTAAAGGATGGGTTCCATGCTCATTATTGATGGTTTTTTTGGTAAAAGCATGTTATTCATGCTTCTAGGGTATGTTAGGACTTAGGATTAATTGTCATGAGTCAAATTAGTCAACATCATGTTTATAAGACCGTTTCGGGAAATTTGTAATTGTAAAATGAATTATTTTTTAGTCTAGAAAGTTTTTTTAATCTCCAAGAGTACAAGCCAGCCATAGGATCCTCAAGTCGGCTTAAATGAGAGAATTCAACCCCTTTGGAGGGTTATATAAAGTGGAATTCAGCTTCATTTGATGACACACACTCAACAAGTTTGATCTTCAAGAGAAAGAGTTTGATTTGAAGGTGAGAAACTAGGAGAAGAAGAGTGAATTTCCAAGGATAAGTTGGGATGATTAAATCTATTGTTTTTGGGCTCTATCTCTTTCACATGTGTGAATAAGTTATGGTTTCTCCAACCAAAAAGAGCCTGAAGTTGTAGATGCTAGCTGCTGGAGAGTGAAGGTGTTTCTGGCGAGTAGAATTTCAAGAACATGTATTTGGAAAGAGAGAAACTTTTCTCTTGACCTTGTTGACCTTGGGGAGAGTTGGTTTACCCCAGTAAGGCCTCAAAAGGAAGACAAATTAGGGTTTTTGCAGTAGTTGCTAGGATGAAATTGCTAGAAGTCGAAGTTGTTGGGTCAAGTAGATGGGTTATTTCTAGCAAGTCGAAGTTACAAGGAAGAAAGAAAAGGGAAGAGGAAGGACCAACTTGGTACTGGGAGAAGGACTTGGCCTAGGGATTGGGTCATTGTATCTCATTTGAAGGAAGTTCTAAGAAGAGAAAAGTTTCTAGTTTTTCCCCTTGGATGGGTTTTTCCGTGGATGAGAGCCTACCATTAGAGAAATTTAAGGTCTAAGATGGTCCTCCTCAGGAATATTATAAAGTAATAGTGGAAATAATAAAATAAGATTAGATTACATCATTAAATTTTAGAGGGAAAAAAGAAAAAACTACATTGTTAACTTGTATTTTCGATTTATCTCCCTATAGTTTTACTCAAATTTCGAGTGAGAGAACTCATTGGATGTAAAATTTAATTCCTCATCAAAGGAGTGGCCATGTTGCATACTTTTGATGGACATTTCTACATGAAAAATGAGAAATACATGAAAAAACATGATTGAAATAATGTTTTTCATGTATTTCTCATCGTTTGTGTAGCAAGGTCCATCGAAAGTATGCAACATGGGTATTCCTTGGATTAGGAATTAAATTTCACATCCAACGAGTCCTCCTACTTGAAATTGGAGTGTAAGTGTAGGAAGATAAGTTGGAAATACGAGTTGAAAAAATAGTTTTTTTTTTTTTAATATTTTAATCTTTTTAATTTTTTACTCCAAAAATGGTGAACCATACACCATGGTTGACATATTCATCTTCAATCCTATTGGTTATTATAAAGTTGATTTTGGTTGTACATTTTTGTTTTGAAACCCATTTTATACCTCAACATTTCTCTAATGATTTGTATCATCTTTTGTTGTTGTTTCTTGATATTGTTTGATGAAAAAATATAACTAATAAACATAAAGAAGATAAATAAAATTCACAAGCAAACATCAAGGTTAAATAAAATAAGTTATAATAGGCTACCATTTTACATCTTCTAACAAGATGGTGTCTAAGTTACCATTTTCTCGAATTAAAAAGGTGTTTAATTAAAATAAAAAGAGGGAAAAAAGTACTAAGTGAATAAAGTAATAATAAAATAAAGGTTTCTAGAGGGGTCCATCAGATCTATAAAAGAGGAGGAAACCATTTCAAGACATATTGGATTTGAGCATTTTCCTTGTGGAGAGGTTTAGAGAACTAGGATTTCCTCGCTTCACTAGTAGCCCTAGGATGTAAACCCTCAGGTGATTCAGTGAGAGTGGGTGAGTACCCATATCTCTCCTTGGTGAATTCATCCAAAATTCACAGGAGACCTTAGCAACAATTAACTTCAGTTTTGGAGGGCCACTGCATTATTGGAGAAGATTCTTGAAGCCAACTTTTCCATATCATCTATACTAATTTGTATTGACATATAAACATCACTTTATCTATTATAATAAAAGTTGAGAATATTTTTGTTCATCATATTATTGAATTTCAATACTTTATTCGATACATTTTACATGGAAATGTTTTGTTAAATTGACAAAATTTAGATATGAAGCATTTTAATCCAAGAAATTGTCAAATATTTATGTTTTAGATATTGCAATGGTATCATAGCCTTGATCCTAGTCTAGCCATGGGTTATTTTTGAAAGACCAAGTTCAAGGGTTTTAGTTGCAGCTATTATTGTTCAAGGGTTTCAGAATTATTTGCAGTAATTTCACAAAGTGTTAGATTCCTTTATTTTTCATAACCATAATTTTATTGCAGAAAATGTATTTTGTCAAAGAAGCTAGTGAGCCTTGCACCAAGAGTGTTACAACTCCCAAGGGCTCCTCAACTTAAGTTTTTAAGCCCGAGGTTCATACAAACTTAGAGGTGATAGTGCTATATGCATAATAGGTTAGGTTCTACTCATGCCACCCTCAGTCGTGACATCAAATCAAGGTGTTCAAAGACCATTACTGCAACTTAACTATAGTGAAAGCTTGTTGACGAAAGCATAATTAGAAATTGATTCTTAAGTATGAAAATTAAAATTCCATTTGTTAAACTTGTAGATGCTAATTAACATTACATGAAAGAGAAAGGGCTAATCTACTTATAGAAGTAAAGCTACCCTATCTTGCATAATTGATCAACCTAGTAACCTATTTGCATGTATCATTGATCTACTTCATATCTTCTTGAAAATTACAAATATAGCTTGTATCATGCTTGTGAGTAAAAAAAACTAATTCTAATATGTTTGGTAGTGAGTAAAAGAGGTGGTTGGAGTGGTCCAGGAGTTTTTCCTAACCATCAAACTAGAAGTTGGGGTCATTATTCATCTTAACTGAGCCAAGACTAAAGTGGGGAGAAAAACGAGTGGAGGAAAATGGTGCTACAAGTTGGATACATTTGTTGTTACAAGAGGTCATGTATTGTTATATGACAGGTTTAGAGAGCCTTTTTAGGGTGGAGATGGTGTCTTGAGGGCATGAATAGGTGGATGAAGGTAGGAGGGAGTGAATGAAGGTTGAGGAAGTGTCCTAGCCAAGCCTAGGACCGATCAGAGGTCTTTCTTGCACCAAGATGAATGCCCCTGGTGTCCTTAATTGTCCAAACAAAGTGAGTGTGGAAAGAAAGTTTTGGGAGAAGAATTGAAGGGTGGAAGGAAAAAATGGAGAAGTACAAGCAGAGATGAAAGAGGTATTGATCTATACATGAAACTGCTTGAGGTTTATGTAAAATTAGAAGTAATTAAATTTGAGTTTTGAGGCTCTTATGTTAAATTCATAAACACATAAAACATGAATTTAAACTTTAGAATTTACAGAATAATGCAGACAATATCACCATAACAATAAACACAAAATAATAAGTGATGAAGGAGTTCACCCCTCGAGGGCCACTTCTCTTGGTCTAGCTTCCAATGCTTGGGATTATATAATTATTCTCATAAAAATAGTGATTACATCAAGTTATAGTACTCAAATGGCTTCCATAACAACTCCAATGGCTTCAGATCTATCGAAAATCCTTGTCTATCCACTTTCTTCTCCCAAAAGGACCAAAAGCTTAGAAAGTTATTGGTGGGAGGAGAGTTGTATTGGGGTCTCTACCCCAGTTGAGGTGCATTCCACTAAGGTTGTGGCTAGACATGAGAGTGAAATGAATGAGTAGCAGGTTGAGTATGGTATGTAGATGGATAAGACCATGGAGGAGGTGCGGACCGGGAAGGATGAGCAAGGGGGCCCCAAGAAGGTATATGAGCAGACTGGTTGGGGTTATAATAAGCTTGGGATGTCCCTTGCATCCCCTGCTGGTAAGGTCTGGGCCCATGTGGCCTCCTTTAGTTGAGGAAGTAGAGAGGTTGAGTAGTCGCCTCAGTCCCCATGTACATGGCTTCAAATCCAGGCAAGGTTGGGCATTGGTTGGTGGGGTGGTCTTCCTCACAAATGAAACACACCTCTACTGAGTGCAATGGACACTCGTTCTTAGGGTGCTTCCTCGTACATCTGGGACAAAAAGTGGCCAAAACCCTCTCAGCTTCCTCTTTCTTTTGGTGAACTCAGAAGGTATCAAGTTGCATGGCAATGGTCTATCTCATCTCACTTTTGAGGTCTTCCATCTGATTAGCAAACTCATGCTTGGAGAAGGTGGTACTAGCTAAAAGTGGATTCCCCCTACCTCTTTTCTGGGCTGCCCTAGAATGGTTTCTAAACACATTCTTTATGTCCTCATAAGGTAGTTGGTAGATGTCCCCTCCAGCTATCATGTGAAGGGTATCTAGAAGGTCGTCAGGGACTCCTCAGAGCAGAACCAACTTTAGAGATTCAAGGTCAAGTGTACACCTGGCCCATTTATAACTAAGCTGGAACCTTTCCTCGTAATCTTTTAAAGACTCATCACTTCCCATGGTCATTTGAAATATCTCTCCCTTTGTTTCTTTTTTGACCTACAGTAGTCCCGGTATTTGTTGTTAAAGGCTTGTTGCATCTGAGCCCAAGTGGTGATATTGTTTCCAGGTAACCCCATGAACCAGCATAGTGCTAAATCCTTGAGGGTAGAAGGAAAAGGTTTCAACTTTTTCTCGTCCTCAGCATAGTCATAAGTTCGACAAAGGACAACAAACTCAAACATGAAGGTACCAGGGTCTTCAATTTTCAATCCATGGAAGTGAGGTAAGGCTGAGGGACTTATGTTTTTCATTTTCATGTCCCCGTTGGTCTCTTGGATGGGAAAGGCACCTTCTATTCTCTCATCATCTTCTCTACCATTTATGTTTTCAGCCATGGTCTCAAAAGGAATGTTCTCTGGCTCTTCTTCTATTATAGGATCTTCTTATATCTCTGGAGGTTCACATATAGGATCTTCTGGATCACTGTCACTAAAGAAGAGAGAAGGGTGACTCAGTGATGTGGTGGGGGTGTTGGGTAGGAATTTTTCGGTTTTATCTTTGTTCCTACGAGGCATGAAGTGGAAAGATTTTTTTTCTTTTTCTTTTTCTGCTTGTATCTGTAGAACTGAAATAGATTGATCTGCAACGAACTAAGATCTACCTTGCTGAAATGAAAATGCGGAATTGAAATGAAAGCAAGAAAGGACTAATCTATTTTGCTCAAATGAAATTGCAGGAATGAAATGCTAGTCTACGCTTGCAGAAATGAAATTGCAGAATTTAAATGCTAATCTATGAAAGCAGGAAATGTCTAATCTATTTTTGCGGAAATGAAATTGCAGAATGGAAATGAAATAAACTACTTAGCAGAAGTTTGTAGTGGAAAATACAAGAAAAGCAGCAATCAAAAATACTCTGACGCTTCTCCGGCAACGGCGCCAAAAAGATGGTGGGCTCCAGTATTGCAGCAACAATGTTGCAACTCCTGGGACTCCCTTCTTTACTTTTATCAACCCGGTAGTTCGTAACAAACTTGGAAGCGATGGTGTTGTATGCACAAGTACTAGCTCTTGTTGCAGCTGTCACTTGGTCAGCTGGCACAAGTCCGATAGGGGCTCAAACCAACTTCTATGAGCTTTGAGAAGAAGCTTTCTAACTGATGGATGGAAGCTAACTCAAAGGAAGCTAATCTATTTGCAGAAAGAAACTGAAAAGCTGAAAGCAAATGCAAACCCTAGCAAACCCTAATTTTACTAGCTAGCTCTACTGATGCAAGAAAGAGGATGCAAGCTACTGGGATAGATTCCATTGACTTCTAAGAAGATTAAATGCATGTATCTAAGCCATGTCTACAAAAAAATCTAAAAGGACCATCTTTTTGTATTTTTGAATAAGTTGTCAGAATTATCATGCATGCGATTTAATTGTTTTTGACTGTGCAGAGGTGGATTGGCGAGAGGAAATGCTTGGAAGAGGTCAAGAAGGTTCAAAGAGGGCCTAAGGGGTCCCTAAAACCCTTCTAGAGAGTTTCACAGAGTTTGGCTATCAAGAAACCTCATTCGTGAGCTTCTACCGGAAGTTTGCGAGGGTTCTACAGGATGTCTGTAATTTTCTACATGATGTTCAGAAATGGAATTTTGGAGGATGGATGGAGGAAGAAAGATGAAGGAGTGGGTATGGAGGTGAGCTAGGTGTGTGAAGAGGTCCAGGGCTTGGGGAATGGAGATGAGGAGTGGCAAGGATGGTGGGACTTGTCCAAGACGCAGTGGAGCAATGTGGCACAAGGATATGTGGAATTAGGGCAAAGTGAGCAAATGGCGAGCATGAGGCAAGAATCCATGTTAGGGGATGGAGCAGATGGGTTTGATGAAGTACGGGCAGATAGAGAAATGGTACGGGTGCTCTGCAATTTGTTTTTCCAACTAAACCAACAACGACTTGAAAGAAATCAAAGATCTAGTTATGCTAACCTAATCTGATCTAGCTAACAGAAAAGATACTGAACCGAAGTTTACTTACAATGAAACCATGTATAACCACTATGCAATGAAGCAATCAAGAATCTGAACATGTAACCAACTTATGCAAACAAAAATCAAACACTAATGGTTGCATGGGGAAGCAAAGATAGTGTTTTTGGTGGCAACAAGGTCACCTTGATCCCAGCTCCTCATCCCACTGAGGGAGAGGTGAAATCAGAGGTGCTTGATGACCCTTTTTGGAATATCTCCCCTGTTATTATCCTAGCAGCTCCCTGATGAACATGAAAAGCCTATCTAATCATTAACCATGACCTATGTAACCAACAAGATGTTATTCTACTTAACAGAAATTATTTTGCAGAGACATAAAAAAAAAATAACAGTACATACAGGAGGCCTTGGCTCTTAGGTTGGGCCCAACCCCAAGAGCTACAGGCTCCTATAAATAACTCAGAGCTGATGCCAAATAGAACTGCTTTTCATTATCCAAAAATAATCATCACAAGAAAGTTATACAACAGTAGCTACAAGAAAACGAGCTGAGAAAATGACAGCACCATAGTGCAAAAATACAGCAGTTCCAAAAGTAAACTACAAAGGCTGAGGCCTTCCTATTTATACACTATGAGGGGCCTAGCAACCCTCCTAAATTCAAGGGACTCGGCTGTTCCAACTGCTAGTAAATAGTCACTCTTCCCAAAGCTGCTTGGTTGCCTTTAGGATTTGTTTTGGTGGCCTGTTGAGCTCACAGTTGAGGGTGGAGATTTCGAGGAAGGGCCATTTAATGCTAGAGACTTCCCCCCTACGAATCCTCACCTCAAGCTTGGCTATCACCTGGCCCATAATTGCTTTGTTTTGCTCCAAAATTTGTACAAAAAACCTGAAATAACCACGTATTAGCCTCCCTGGCAGAGTGACCACCCTTATTCATTCTAATAACATAAACGTACTAAAAAAACATGCATAATCTATGAAAAATGGAGGATTGAACAAGGACAATTAGGCAAAATGAGTCCAATGAGTTACCCAATTCAGGGCTCATCAATTATGATCTCCCTAAGTTTTACTTATTCATTCTACAAATCGCACATGTCTACTAAATGTCCTACAAATCCACCCCAAAAATCACTAATGAAGCAACAATTTAGCTCACCACCAACATAATTTGTGGCCTCATTAAATTTTCCATTAGCCCCTTTTTCTGAAAAGATCGGTGACATGGCGCCCATGCGACCATGTTGGGGGCAACGTTTTGGGGGCCTCTGTCTGGCCCTTGTCTCCTTCATGCCCTTAGTCACATTGGGTTCATATGACCCTAGGCTAGCCCCTGTTGATTAGCTCCTCGTTCTTGCCCCAAGGACACATGTGGTTGTGGGTTGGGTTCATGGTGCTACCTCCCCATACTAAATGCTTTTTTTTCAAACTTTAAATAAAATTTGTTTCATTCACATAAACAAGTAATACATTTGATTTGTTGGTGAGGTCCACGAGTTATATGTAGGAGGACTTGTGTTCGGTTACACTCGGTTGTTTTTTGACATTAAATTTTTTTTTAGTGGCCGCCAAGGTACCACATGACAGCCTCTAGTTGGGTCACGTGGAAAACTGTGGTTGGTCCACATCAACCCAATGAAAATTCACCACATTGAAGCCAATAAGAACTTTCCAAATGTCACACTGCCATTGGCCCATGGGACCCAGTCACCCTGCTCAGTCAGCAAACCTAGTCAATTATACAGACTGCTGACTAGGTAACCCTGCACTGCTAAAAACCATTTGTTTACCTATTTCCACAAACAAACAAAACTCATTTCCGAGAGCATACGATGTTTGTTTTTCAAGAAACTAATTTCATTGGATTCATATCACTGATATCTATCTAGTTTTTCCTTTTTTAGCCATTCTAACAAATATAATTTTTGACCATATTTTTTAGCACAAGATCAAGTACCCTCCCCTGCAGATCAACATAACACTACAACTAGCGACATGCATGCATCAATTGATCATTAACATAATGATATAAACTATGATTGAAAATACGAGTTAAATTTAATTAACCTCTATTCTATGCCACAACGCAATTCTGATCACTGAACTAACTCTTAAGTTGTAGAAAGTAAATATGAATAAGGAGAACTAACATCTATTTGTTTCCAAGAAATCGTAAACAAAATTTTTTTAGATTGAGATTGGAAATATTTCCAACCATTCTCCCACAATAGATGTTATAGGGAATCCTGCAATCACACGTTTTTATAGCTTAACATCTACTCCAATAAAAGGAAGACACGAAATGATTTAAACTAAGAACAAGAAATAAATACAAAGAGGGATTGTTTTCGCTTCAAATCGCACTAGCAACAGAATTTCTGCAGGGGAGATAGAAATCCTCCTAGAGACAACATTTGGGTTTATTGTAGACCAGTGCCTAGGACATCTTAAATAGAGGAGTGCTTAAGAGATAATCTATGAGGGGTTTTTAGCACTCCAATTGTCACGTAAAAAAGGTAATATTATGGGTTTGGTTCAATAAGCCTTCACTAAGGTAGTTTCAAGCGAACACATGGATCCAAATGTTGAGGTTATATTGGGGCAATCTCAAAGAGAAATGGTCTCTTCTTCTGGTGGCTGACACACAACAATGAGATAGCTTAAACTGAGGTTGTATAAATGGTGGAGAGGAGGAAAGGAAGGACAAAAATAGATGCATAGGTTTTTAATGAACATAATCCTACGAAGAAATGTCCTAGAAGAAATATGGAATTCAATTTAAAGGGTTGTAAACAACACAAAATCCTAAGAAAATATTTTCCAATAGAAATATTGGAGAGGGAGGAGATGGAATGATAGAAACAGTGAGGTGCAAAAGAAGGTTTCAGACCAAACATGACATGGGTATCATTTTCTTCCAAAAGCAAATGTAGATCCGAGATAACCCAGGTCCTACAGGTTAATCAAATACACAAGTAAATATGTAATTTTACATGTACTACAATGCTAGTGAATAACAAATGTAGGTCTGTGATAACACATGTACTGTCTTCTATTGAGAAGCTAAGATAAATCCAAAGATTAGAGAGGAACCAATTGCATTCATTATATTGTTTCAAATCAGGAAAAACACAAATGAGATGGGATTACTAAGAGGAACATGCTGTACATTAATCATGCCTGGAATCAAAAAAGAAATTCCATTTATCTTAAAGGGTCCAAATAACGAGTCCATACATTCAACACGATATCAGTGAAGCCCCCATTAAAAAAAGTTGAACCAAAATGGATTCTCAGAATCAAACCTTGCAAGTGAGAAATTCTAGAACCAAGCTCCCATATAATGTTTCTTTTGCCTATTTATCTAAAGAGGGGAGAAGCTTGAGTTATAGTTAAAACAAATATCTTGGCCTAAGATCCAGCTATTTGCTAGACTAGCTGTCTCAGCCAATGTAAGCCTCTATTGCCCAAAGATTACCATCGAGATCTGCTCCCTTTCTTGGAAATAAAAAACTACATAAAATAATAAGAAACAAGAGGAATATGTTAGAATAGGTCCTTTCAGTTCCTGTGAAGAATTTTGGTCAAGACATGTCTCTGTCATCATGCTCTTTTCTATTGCTGAGGTGGTTCACTATCCATTCTCCCTTAAATGCCTTTGACACCGACTCTGGATGTGTGCTTGAAAGGGCCTTATCTTGAATGTGCCCATACCTAGCTTGAATGCTCAATATTTTCATTCAACACCCCAGTTGTTGACCTATACGTCATTTAAAGCTTTGTGCAATCCTTTCCAACACTTTGATACCTAGTGATGTGTTTTATGATGTAACAAGTATTATGTTGGGTGTGGGCCTTTAACACATAAATAAGATGAAACATGCGAGTTACGACTTACCTTTAAGCCCTCATGCTTTCATCCCCTTTCTACAACTTCCTTCATATGACTAGGGGATTGAACCAAGTGTTTAGTCCTTTAGGTGCTAAGGCTTTCCACAACTGTTTGGGGGGGGCTTTCCTTTATAATACATAAAGCCTTTGATACTTCTTTTATGACGTTGGAAAATATTCCAGATGTGAAATCCTTATAAAATATAACGCATGACATATTGCATTTGGGAGGATCCCCCTCATATCGCAATAGCCTGCCAGGAAGGAGCATTGGCAGAGGAATAAAATTTTACTTTGTGTAATCACCAATCGCTGATCTATAGGGTGATGTCATCACTGCCATGTGTCACCCTATGAGTGGTGACACATGTCACCTGGTAATGGACCTATAGGATCCCTAAAAATGTTGAAACTAAGTGACACATTGTTATCGGGAAAAATAATGTCCATTCAGAGCTACTAGTCGCACTAAGATAGGTAGCTATCTT
This sequence comes from Pinus tabuliformis, assembly GCA_031772625.1. NCBI lineage: Eukaryota > Viridiplantae > Streptophyta > Pinopsida > Pinales > Pinaceae > Pinus > Pinus tabuliformis. The sequence goes on from CM062814.1 coordinate 167,816,092, forward strand.
AGAAACGATCAAACTAAAGTTACTTGTGTCTTCCTTTATGAGAGATAGATGAGAGAGAAGTAGAGAGTACCAACCTCAGCCTTTTGATTGGCTCCTTGCTTGTTTCCTCCCTCCTTTGATAGAGCTTCGCCACTCTTTTCTCACTTGTCCCGCTTCGAAGATTACCTGTAGAGTTAAAGCTGCATAATACCATCAAAGCATAGAGATCTATAACCATAAACAATATAGGATCAGATGTATATTAACCATACAAATGCATAGAAAAATACAAGATTCAGAGATATACAAGCATATGGAGGAATACTCAAATAGCTTTATTGATAGAAGTAGTAGAAGAGAGGATTACAACCCAACAGTCTAACCCAGCGCCGTCCTCCCAGCATGAAAGCCCTCTTCACCTAATGAAAAGCTATATCACCCACCAATACAATGCTTCACAGAGAAACCAACAACACTTCCTTACAAAATACAAAATTCCAACCCCCCTGATCTCTAGGATGAGGGATCCATATATAGATATTTGCATGTGGGCGAGTCATCTTTTGGGATTTTTATTAGTGTCATTTCACTAATAGTTCTTGGTTCCACTTGGAGATTTAATGATCTTGTGCCCATCCTTGGGAAAATTCAGAGAGGCAAGTGTCAAATGAGCAGTTTCTAGAAGATTCTATAGGTTTCCACCTAACAAACGGCCTCTACCATTTGTCTGCTCTCGCTCATCACACCCTATAGGAGGGCTTTTCAGTATGCATCGCACCCTCTATGTGTAATAGGTGAGATGCATCGCACCCTCAGCATGGAGTAGTCTGTATGGTCCAGTTTTGAGTAGTTCTTTCAGGGAGAACTTCTGGGAAATGATGTAATCAGCTGACCTTGTTCCTTTAGGATATGAAAAAACACTTTTAGGGGCTTAAAAGCCCTTGGTTTATGGATCTATGTGAATAGGGTTGCAATGAACAAATATGTCTATAACACACGTGTCCCTTGTGTGGCCACGTCACCTTCTGTACCACGACGTGGAGGAGAGAGAAAGGGTCTGCTTAGCCTTGGTTTTTCCATGCATTTCCTTTGTAAATCCTTTTCGGCCTCCTCCGACACTTTTACACTAGATCGCAAATTGGCAATATTGCTTGATGTTACAGGACCGTGGGATTGTGAGACTGCAAGATCGCAGTACTTCGGGACCTACGGGATGCAGGATGTGATATGGATGATATGCGGGATTGTGGAAATGTGGGATTTGTTGTGCTTGGGGCCCTCCGATGTAGTCCTCTCTTTCATTTCAAGGCAAAGAAACCCCCATCTTCAAACTGCTCTAACTTTTGATCTAGAAGTCCATTTTTGGACTTCTATATATCGTTGGAAATATTATCGTGATAATTATGTAGTGGAGAGAGTCTAATTGGACCTTGATAGCTTTAGTGGCTTGGGAAATGTCTTAAAACGTTACTTCTTTTCTGCAGTTTGGGAAACTAAAGCTGGCAAGGTGTTGAGAACATTTAGACCAATATCCTTCACCATTGGGCATGTAGTTAGAAATATAATGGAACTTTGCAACCAGAAAATCTCCATAGGGATTTCCTCATCCATCTATAATGCGGAAAAATAAATCCTACCAACTAGAAAGTAAATGCTCGGCTAGTGAGTTTATTTATATACATTCCTACTTATGCATAGGGCTCAATTCACCTAAGTGAGTTCAACCCTCCAATGGAGCCAGGCCAACATTAGAGTATTGGGCCTTATGCCTTCATACTGCTGAAAACTGAAAATTAAAGCAAGCATGCACCATGAAAGGTCTTGAAATAAAGAACTTGACACATGTTATTAATACAACCTCTGTTGATGGGTTAAGAATAATCTCATGTACTCAGCCACAAGGTCATGGAATTCACAAGGAAAGCTTGCATCTGCCTCTTTTTCACAAGTAGTATTTTGACTAGTATCCTCTTGGCTAGGGAAGCCACAAACACTGCTTGTTTGTTTTCCTTCTTCACATATGGGCGAGGAAGGGGAGGGTGACTTTTCTTCTTTGAGGACTTCATGCTTAAAGAAATTTGGATCTAAAATTCCCTTCCCCTTATTAGCTAGCTTGAGAGGCTCTTCGAAGGAAGTTCCTTCGTTTTGGTCATGTCCCATCGATGTCTTCCTAGATGACTGAAGATACTTTCTCTTGTGCAATTGAGCCATTATGAAATCAAAGAAATGCTTGCAGCAACCATCCACCCCATCATCATTTAGCATTACATCATGCTCATCCTCCTCTTCTTCATGTGCCCTGACTTCTTGTTCTTCGTCAAAAAAAGTGGAATATTATCGTTGAAGGTTTTTATTTTTTAACTCTAGTTTTATCAATCTATATAAGGAGCTCTTTATTGAGCTTTTCATCTCTTCAATTGTCTCTTCCATTTCTTCAAAAATGTAGCCGCTAGAGTGTTTACAATTAATATCTAGGCAGTGGAGTCGATAGGGTGTTTATAATGAAAGTGATAGTGGAGTCAACAAGGTGATAGATCTTCAAACCACACATCCCTTGCTCACCTAACAGAAGAAATGTAAAATTTTGTCGTACACGAGGAAAAATATTCGAATTTGCTCCCCAATAATGGCACAAAAAAATTTCTATCGCTTCAAATCGCACTGGAAGCACGAGCACTACAAGGGAGATAGAAAGCCTCCTAGAGACAACCTCTGGGTTGATTGTAGACTAGTGCATAAAACATCTTAAAGAGAGAAGTGCTTAAGAGATAATATGTGAGGGGTTTTCAGCACTCCAATTGTCATGTAAAAAAGGTGATAGGATGGCTTGGCTCAATAAGCCTTCATTGAGGTAGTTTCAAGCCAACACATGGATCCAAATGTTGAGGGTATATTGGGGAAATATCATAGAGAAATGGCCTCTTCTTCTTGTGGCTAACACACAACAAAGAGATAGCTTAAACTGAAGTTGTAGAAATGGTTTTAGAGGAGGAGAGGAGGGAGGGAAATAGATGCATAGCGCTCGAACAAAAAGAATCCTAAGTAGTAATGTTCCAATAGAAATATGGAATTTGATGTATAGGGATGTAAACAACACAGAATCCTAAGAAAATATTTTCCAATACAAATATGGCAGAGGGAGGAGGTGGAGTGATAGAAACAATCGGGTGCAAAAGAAGGTTTCAAACAAAACATGACATGGGTATTGTTATCTCCCAAAAGCTAACATAGATTTGGGCTAACCCAGGTCCTACAAGTTAATCAAATACACAAGTACATTTGTAATTTTACAGGTACTGCAATGCTAGTGAATAACAGAATTAGGTATATGATAACAAAAATAATGTCTTCTATTGAGAAGCTAAGATAAATCCAGAGATTAGAGAGGAACCAACTGCATTCATTATATTGTTTCAAAAGAGGAAAAACACAAATGAGATGGGATTACCAAGAAAAACATTCTGCACATTAATCATGCTTGGAATAAAAAATGAAATTCCATTTACCTTAAAGGGTCTAAATAAGGAGACAATAAATTCAGTACGATATCAGTGAAGCCCCCATTATAAACAAATTGAACTAAAATGTCTTCTCAGAATCAAACCCTACGGGTGAGAAATTCTAGAACCATGTTCCCATATAATTTTTCTTTCCCCTATTTATCTAAAGAGGGGAGGAGCTTGGGTTATAGTTAAAATAAATATCTTGGCCTTAACTCCAGCTGTTTTCTAGACTAGCTTTCTCGGCCAGTGTAAGTCTCTATTGCCCAAATATTACCATCAAGATCTGCTCCCTTTCTTGGAAATAAGAAAATACTAAAAAAATAAGAAACGGGAGGAACATGGAGGAAGAGGTCCTTTTCGGTTGCTGTGAAGGCTTCTTATCAAGGTATGTCTTTGTCATCATGCACTTTTCTACTGCTAAGAAGGTTCACTATCCATTCTCCACTAAATTTCTTCGGTGCTGACTCTCGATGCATGCTATGAGAGGGCGTTATCTTGAATTTGCCCATACCTAGCTCGAATGCTCCATACTTCCATTCAACACCCCAGCTGCCAACCCATACGTCCTTTAAACATCTGCGCTGTTAGCACCCAGGTTGTTCCCTTTGACTCCCAAGGGAATACGGCCGGGGTAACCACTAACCAATCTTTGGATCACAGTTTCTAGCCAAACTGTAATCAGAGAGGGCTCTCTCTTTATGACTTATTTCTGTTTTGATAGTATTTTAGGCTAGCTATAATGTTCAGGGTTTCAGGGTTTTGTTTTATGTTTTGGTTGAGGGATGTCTTCTGCGTCTAAGATGTAGGTTTTCAGGCAGTATTAATCCATTGGGCAATGGAGTCTATGGCTACAGGTTGTCTGAAATATTGAGGTGACTTGCTGAAACTGCAGGGCCTTTTAAATATCTCATGGAACAAATCTGAAATTGTGATTATGAGGTGTGTTCAACCAGTGAAAAGAAATTAAGAATTTTCCACTGAGCTGGGTGTGAGAAATATATATGTCGCATAGGAGCAAACTTGAATTCCTGAAACAACAAAACTGTGAAAGCGTATAGTTTGAAAGTGCAGCAATTGAGAATTACACTTTATGACTATAACTAAAGAAAACATTGATAATAGCATAGATTGAGTTCAGGGTATTGTGTGAATAAATCCAGGAACTATTCTTTTTCTTTGCCATTAACTATGAAACATGGAAATCATGAATGAGCTATGAAAAGATAACAAAAACACATAACGAGAGTTCGAAGAAGACTTATTGTGCCAGGAAACACGCAGGAATCCTCTAACATTCAGCAAAACACCACAATGACTCAGATCGCGCAGAGCTTTGGAAATTCCATCAACTTTTGTATTAATAGTCTGGAAATTTACAGCATAAGCAACTCTTGAAGAGAGATCAACAACAACACCTGCAAGATTATGCGAGGGGGGAATATATACAATTGGTCATACAAAATATCTGGAGCGTTGAGTCATCTTAGAAATGAATACGTTCACCAACTTTTTAGGATAGTAGATAAGAAAGTTATTACATCATTGAATATAAGATAAGTGCTCTTGATGTATGTTAGAAGATATTTTGACCTTTGGAGGTCACTGAGTCGGTCTGAACGTTCAGCTTTAATTCTGGAAAATGTGCCTTTATGGCTGTCGTGCTGTAGTTTTTTCGGCCCTGTCGCCTGTAGTTGTCAATCTTGCTTTGTTGGCCGAATAGTTCTGCTGAGTTGGCTCAGCCTTTACTTTTTCATGCATGTTGATTTTACCAATTTTTCCTGTGCATGATCACTTATGAATTTGAATAATAAAAACAAAACTTGATTTACAGGCTCTGGCTTACAATATCAGCTGTATCATTTTGGTCCAGTATTCCTGTGTGGGCAATTGGTGTCTCAGAATTGCCTCTAATGTCTCATCTGCCTCTATGTATTTGTAGAAATTGGGAGGCACTTCAAACAGATGTTTGATTTCATCCATGATAAAAAAATAAGTTCTCTACCCTGTTGTAGAGACTTTGTCCTATTGCTGGCCCTGTTTCCTCTGAGGTGTTGGCCTTTTCTGTGATCTGACTTGTGCCAAAGGTGTTCACCCTCTTGGCATACTGATCATGTGTAAGTAGCTTTCCTGCGCTGTTCAGTAAGCCAGGAAGACCTCTGTTTTGTAATTCCACAATTTTTTCCATGAATCTATTGACCTTTGTCTGCTTGTCCTGGGTCCTTCTATCTAGTGTCTGCACCAGGCTTCTTAGTGTTAGGACCCTTTTTATTAACAAAATAGTCTCATGGGCACATATTTGGGCAATCTGTATGGGGGAAACTCACACCCATATATCCTTATAACTGTGTGGTTCTGGTAGAAGTACCAGTCCCCAATGTTGTATAATTTAGACAACTGAAGTACCCTTTGCATCTCATCAGTTAGTCTTGGAGGAGGTGAGCTCATCAGCAGAGACATGGCTGGGTGGATGAAGAGATCTATGAACTCACAGTAAGTATATGGAGAGTGAGATCTGTGATGGAAAACAGAGGACCAATAAACCACTGACCTTGGATTGCCTTGGGCATCCACTCTTTTCACAGCAAAAGAGAACTTTTCATGTTGATAATATAGGATTAAGTGGTAGATGTAAGAGGTGTATCTGAACACCTTTTCTCTTGCCAAGTTCATCAACTACTCATGTATTTTATCAGAGATGTAGGTGGCATAGTCATAGCAGATTGGAGACTTGCGAGGAGAGAACATGAGCATGACCACCAGCACAGTTTCATCAACATATTCAATTGAATTATAGCCCAGAATGGGACTAATCATGTCTGCAAGATCTCTGCCCAATTGGTTGAGGTATGCTTGGTTAAGAGGAGGATTCTTCAGAGTGTCAGAGTCAATGTACAGCTGATTGTGTTTGGTGACCTGAGCATCTGTCAATCTAGCTCCTTGATTTATCAAATCTATTAGTTATAAAGGAACTAGTTTCTTCTCAGTCTTGAAGTGCAGCATCTCTTTGATAGCTTCAGGGGTGATATAGAAAACAACTGAGCCTGATGGGTCAAGCACAGCCCTTTGAGTAGGGTCATAGAATTCGGAACATAGGTGGATGAGGTCAGGGAACTGTCTGACCTGAGGGAGTTTGAAGATGGGGAGGAAAGAATCCCATATGCCCAATACATTTGTTCCACTCTCATGTTTAGCTTTCAATTCATTTAGCAGGTGGATGTGGAACTTGGTTTTCGACAGCATTTCCTCTGATATTTGATAATCCAGGTCTGCTAGAGGTTTCCATTCCAATTCTCTCTGAGGGGCATTTAAAGGAGCAATGTTAAATCCTAGAGGAGCTACTTGTGGATCCATGGTTACCTTTAAGATTTCTGTTGTTTATAAACTGGTGTTACTGTGCAGAGCAACACCAAAGAGTTTTCCTTTAAAAGAAAGGTGAATTACTGATGAACAGAGGATAAATGATTAATTACAGCAATTGAAATACTGCTCCAAGTATGGATAAGGCAAATGCCTGGCTTTAAACTCTTTTTCACAGTAAATTGGTGTAGTTTAGGCTACCATACCACGATTGCGCGAACAGAACGTAAGTTTCATGAAAACTCTGGTAATATAAAGCTCAGCTGGTGAATTTCGACGTTACAGTGCAAATGGGAACTAGGCACAGGGGATTCGCCGGTGAATTATGTGTTTTTTCACTGTTTTAAGCTATTTTTGGCGATTCACAGACAAAACCAGGCGCAGGAGGGATTTACAGGGATAAATACTTGGCAACTATTAGCAATGGTCACAAATGCAGGTGGAAATACCGCGTCGGCGGTCTCCAGGTCGAATTCAGCAGGTTGGCGTGAGTTTGGACGTGGAAGACATGCAGAGAAGACAACAGTCGTTTTTGCAAAAAGTGCAAAAAACGCGAAATTTTGGCCAAAATATGGATTTTTTGGAACATTGGCGCTTTTTTTGGATGACGTCAGCATGACGTCATCAGGTGGGGTCAAGGTCGGATGACGTCAGCATGACGTCATCAGGTGACGTGGCAGCATAAGAGAGGTCCACGGGGATGGTGAGGTGGCAGACAGGTGGAGCAAAGGCGGACGGGGGCGCCGACGCGGCGATGACGCTGGCGGTGACGCTGGCAGGCGGGTTCACCGAAACCGGAAGTGGTTAGCGGTTTCATATCGCACCGCCTTCCATACGGAAGCGGAATTGTTAGAGGGGCCTCCGATACGATGTGGGGGTGATGCGTGGCAGAGGCCTGACGTCACCCTCTGACAAATTTCAGACGGTATCTTTCGGACGTTGGGGCCGGTCCGAAATGCACGAGGGCCGTCGGATGAAAAGGGCCCGATCCGATGGTCGACGGATCGTTGAGGTGGTCGGACGATACGGATGGGGGGCGGGATTAAAATAATATATCTTTTGAGATTTGCGCCCGACGAGAACCTTAGGAATTTGGCGGTTTACATTGTTTTTTCAATGTTTTTTATAAAAATGCGGATAGTGCTTAGACTTTGGGTAAATGGAAAAAGTGGGTTTTTATATGTATTTTTGCAATTGAGCGGGTTAAATGTGAAAATGGGTTTTTTACAAGGTTTTTTAGCTAATGAAGGGTTGAATGGGTTAAATGACTGCTGAATGGGAAAGAGGGGTAAGGCTTGGGGTTCTCAAACTGACCAGATGTCAATGTAATCCCTAATAGTGAACATATGGCTATAATGCCAAGGGGAGGGATATTTATACAATGCTTGGGGTTTATACACCATAGTGTTATAATAGTAGGGAAAGGGTAACATAGGGGATTTAGATAATAGAAGTTAGGGGTTAATATGGATGGAAAAGGTGGATGAGGAGTGATATCACTAAGTTTATTTGGAAACCACTTAGCTTAGGGAGTAGATCAAAATGAAAAGAATTTTACACAGGAAATGTGGCTTTTAAAGGCATAAGAACCAGCATAAAACCTCAAATTCTTCCATGAATCTTAACTGATGAAGGGATGTTAGTAATGAATGTGAAAAGGGGAAAGAAGGGGGGTTAGACATGCTCCTTTGCTTTGCTGCACATGATGGAGAAGAGAACCTTCTCAATCCACTGATATTCCTTTGTGACTAGGTTATCAAACACTCAATTGAAAGGAATGACATTTCTGCAACCCCATCTGCCTACCCATCTACTTGCCTAGCATTTTTTGTTTCTTCATGGAGGGTGCACTTAGACTTGCAGACCCTTATGTGCCTTTTCTTTTCTTTGGCTTTTTCCTTTTGATTTTCTATCCAAGGCTACCCTTATTGCTTCCAAGGTCCCAGATTAAGCAGTTGGGAACCTCAATTCTCTACCTAAGCTACTGGTCTGCCAAGATTAAACAGTTTGGACAGACTTCTTTCTCTATTCTACAACAGAAAATTGAAACATGGCATGATCCAGATTAGGTTGTTGGACCATCCATCAAAATTGGGACAACATCAAGCTATATACACACATTGTCTTCTCTTGGAAATATGGGATCTTTGCATCACCAAAGTAGAGCATATTTGGAACTTTCTTTGCCAATCATGAAATATGAAACCTATTGGTATAGGTAGCTAACAGTGGCTCCACATGGGGATGGCTTTTCATTTGAAAGGCCAAGAACAGCAAGTCAGAATGCCTTGGCCCTTGACTTCTTGTATCAAAACTTGGAGTATTCCTCTATGAAAACCCAAAATTGTGCTCTTCCCTTCTTGGTAAAGCCTTTAAACTTATTTGGCTTTTGCTGATAACTTAAAAACTTGAGAAACTGCATTTTACATGTCAACAGAAAGTAATATATACACATGGATATGTACAAGGGAAACTTAGGCTGTACTCATGGATGGTAGTCAAAATAGTGCTTCAACATCCTACCATTTACAGGACCTTCATCCAAACCAGCTTCATCAAGACTTTTAAGGAAGTAAGTATTGTTTCCTTGTACTGCTTGGACAACAAATGGTCCTCTCCAAAGGGAATCAAATTTTCCATGCTTTCCTTTGTCTTCCCTTCTTGAGTCCCATTTGAGGACTTTGTCACCAACGTTGAGATCTTCTGCCTTGGTCCTTTTGTCAAAGGATTTCTTTAAATTTTCTTGTAAAACTTGAACTCTAATGTAAACTTGATCTCTAGTTTGCTACAAACATATTATTTGATTAATTCTTCTTTGCATATCATTTGGCTCAGCTTGACTTTCTTGAAGTAATTTCATAACAGGAACCCCTAATGATGAAGGGAATTTGGCCTCTAGTCCATAAACTAACTCATATGGGCTGACGCCAATTGATCTCTTGGTTTTTAGTCTATCTGCCCATAAGGCATTCACACGCTTCTTGTGCCAGTTCTTTTTATTTTCTTCTAACACCTTCTTTATGATGTTTACCAGGCTTTTATTTGATGATTCAGCAAGGCCATTTCCTTGAGGATAATATGCAGTAGAATGGCCCAAGGAAATGTGAAATTTGTGGCAGAAATTCACCATCTTCTTAGATCTGAAAGCAGCAGCATTGTCTGTTATTATTTTATCAGGACAGCCAAATCTAGAAAGAATATTGGTCTCAAGGAACTGAATGATAGTGGAATCATTTTCTTGTCTACATGGAACAGCTTCAATCCATTTAGTAAAGTAGTCTGTAGCTGTTAGAATCCATCTATGTTGGCCTGAAGATGAGGGATGAATTTCCCCAAATGAAATCCAAGCCCCATTGTTGAAAAGGTCTCTCTGTTGCAATAGGCCTCAAAGGAAGTGGCAGTAACTTTCTCTTTCCCTCAAACACTTGACATTTATGACATGAGGTGGTGAATTTCTTGACATCAGAGAAAACAGTGGCACAATAGTAACCAACCCTCAGTATTTTATCCACAGTGGACTTCCAATACAAGTGTCCACCATAGTCACCTGCATGAAATTCTTTGGTGACATTGTTAGTCTCATTCTCAATCAAGCAGTTTAACAGTATACCCTCATGGTTTTTCCAAAGCAAATTGCCATCCATTACACAAAATTTTGAAGCTTTCATTTTTAGGAATCTACACTTAGTTCTGGACAATCCTGGTGGAGCACACAGGTTTTGTAACACATAACATATATCAGAATACCAAGGGGATTGTTCAAAGGCTACATTGATCTTTGGAGTCGCCAGCTCCGGTTCATTGTCCAGCTGGTTTATGTCTAGGGCTTGGAAGTTTGCTTCTGTCATTAGTTTGGCCAAACCTTGCCCTTTTATTAGTTTTGTAGGTTTTATTTCAATGTCAAATTCCAAGATGTTGGCAATCCATTTTCCTCTTCTGCCCTCTAAATTTTCTTGAGTGAGTATGTCTTTTACAATGGGACTTGGCACATAAGCTATAACATGGGAATAAAGGATGTAAATCCTAAAGTCTTTAATGGCCTTGACCAAAGCATAAGCTTGTTTCTCCATGATCTGATATTTCAGAGGTGCATCTCTAAGAGCTCTACTAAAGAAAGCAATAGGTTTCTCGTTTCCTTGGTCATCTTTCTGTAATAGAACAGCAGCAATAGTATGCTGAGAGGCAAAAGAGAAAATGATAAATTCCCTGTCAAATTGAGGATTTGTTAAGACTGGAGTTTGGGTAAGGGCCAATTTTATGCCTTCAAAGGCTTGATTTGCTTCTACTGTCCATTTCACTTTTGAATCCTTTTTTAGCATGTTGTTCAATAATCTGATCAGTTCTGCTAAGTTTGGGATAAACCTTCTTAAGAAATTAATCTTCCCTAAGAAGGCTTGCAATTCTCTGATGTTTCTTGGGTGGGGCATTTGCAAGATAGCTTGTATCCTCTCTAGGTCAATTCTGATGCCATCCTTTGAAATAATATGTCCCAACAACTTACCTTCTTCCATTCCAAACAGTGATTTCTTTGGATTCAAGGAAATTCCATATTTCCTACATGTTAGGAAGATCTATCTCAAGTGTTTCAAATGTTCTTGGTCTGATCTTGAGAAAGGTGTGAGGTCATCCAAATAAATGACAAGGAAGTCATGAATCTCTTTGGCAAAAGCAATATCCATTGCTCTTTGAAATGTTGCCCCTGCATTCTTCAATCCAAAAGGCATTTTTACATATTTGGAAGTTCCCCATGGGGTTGTCAATGCAGTTTTGTCTTGATCATCAGGGTGCACTAGGATTTGATTAAAACCTAAGAATCCATCAAGTAGTGAGATCCTTGATGCTCCTACCACTCTTTGGAGAATGTGATCCATCTTAGGTAAGGGATAGTTGTCTTTGAGGGACACTTGATTTAGGTTTCTAAGATCAACACAAAGTCTTATTTCACCAGTTTTATTTCTTGTAGGTACCAAATTTGAGATCCAATCAGAAAACCTGATTGGTGCTATGATACCAACCTTAAACATTTTTTGTACCTCTTTCTCAATTGCAGGGAGGAGCATAGGGTTTATTCTTCTCATTTTTTGCTTAAATGGCTTTTGATTTGGCTTGAGAGGGATTGTGTGTTGGATAACAGAGGTGTCATAGGATTTTAAGTCCTCATAACTCCATGCAAAGACATCCTGGAACTCTTTGAAAAGGTCAATGTATTTGGGCTTCTGATCAGGAGGTAGGGATGCAGATAATTTTATTATCTTGGGCTTCTCAATGGTTCCAGTGTTGCATTCTACAATGGAAGAGTTAAGGGGCTGCATTTTTGGTTTTCTAGGGACATCATTTGAATCAAAAATATCCTCTAGTGGAGTTAGGCCTGTTGGAAGAAAATTGTCTTTCAATTGTATCACTTCAGCCTCAACATCAGCCATTTCTTCACAACTGATTTGTTGAATTTCTTGTATGTTGTCTTTGTTGAAAATTGTTGGTTGTAGGATTTGGTTAGCTATTTTAGGTGATATTGGCTTGTGATTCTGTTGATCAGGTATTTGTGATTGACTTGCCCCTTCAAGTATTTGTGATTGACTTGCTCCCTCAAGTATTTGTGATTGACTTGCTCCTTCAATGTCAATATTTAGTCCTGCAAATTCTTGTTGCAAGGTCAAGAAATTATTTATTTGTGCATCATCTTCAAATACTTGCCATTCCTTGACATTGTTTGGGACAGAAGGTCTGTGTTTTACCTCAGCTATAAAGCAATGGTGGGGCTCAAACGGTAGCTTGCAGGTACTTGCAAATGTGGCCAAGCTATGGGCATGCAGGTTATGGGTTCTGGGAATCTTGGTAATCTGAAATTCAGTGAAGGACTGTAGTAGTTCAGCGGCAGCAGATCTATAAGATCTCAGTCTTTTATCATTAGTAACAAAATTTCCCTTTACTTGTTGGATAATCAAGTCTGAATCTCGCATAATTGAAACCTTTATGGCTTGTAAGGATTTTACTAGCTTAAGGCCTAGCAAGAGAGCTTCATATTCTGCCATATTGTTGGTGCATCTGAAGTTTAACCTATAGGCTCGGCCCTCTGCATGACTATTTTGTTTATTATGTATCCAAACCCCTACTCCTGCCCCTAACTTGTTGACTGACCCATCAAATTCAAGGAACCATAGGATCTCTTGTTCTAGGGGAGACTAAATCACTTCTCGATGATTTGGGATTATGAGTTGAAGTTCTGGTTTTTCATTTGGTTTGTCTTTTAGGATGGTCTCATCTCTTGATTGGATCATCTTGATTTCTAGAGCAGCAAATTTGTTTAATGATTGATCAACTGTTATTTCTGGGGTAGCAGTTTGTTCATTAATGTCCTGCTCTTGTTTGAGTGTCTTGGTTTCATCATTATTTGTACGACCTGTATTATCATTGAAGAGAATATATGAGTCTATATCAGAATGAACAGCATGTATGGGAAAGTTTTGAGGTTTTTCTTCACTGCTGACCATGTATTTCATAAGTGACTCTCTATATAGCCTCTTGGGTTGACCAAAGACTTATATGGTCGCATATGACATGTCTAGTTGCAGGGAACCTTGGAGTTTAGCCCCCCACGACCTCGATAACATCATCCCATATTTGGGTGGGATATCAGCAACTACAACATCCATCAGGATTGTCTTATTGGGATATTGGACGAGTGAAACACAGAGATCTTTTATGAGACCTAAACACTTAACTTGGCTGGAGTCAAATGAGAATAGGTCCTTATATGGTCTTGTAATATCTAGATTCAATCTTTCCATTACTGATTTAGGCATCAAATTGTGAGAGGCACCTGAGTCAAACATTGCATTGTGTAATACCTTGTCATGAATATGCAGACTGACATAAAAAGGTAAGATACCTGCAACAGCTGTCTTTCCATTTACTTCTGGACCGAAAAGCAATTCTGGGGTGTCTTCTAACACATTTACATTATCTTTATTACGAGTCAGCTGCAGGGACTTCTTGATTTGTTGTCTATAACTGTCATGCTTGGCTAGTTATGAAAGAGGAAAAGCTACCTTTAATTTGCCAATTTCAGCTTCTAAGTCAAAGGGTCTTTCAGATTGGATCTTGGTGTTGTGGGTGGCAGCCTTTTCCTTGTTTACCAAGTCTTCCTCTTGTTTCTTTTCTTGATCTGGAAGCTTGTCCTTCTTACTCATTTCTTGAGAAGTGTTGCTTGGATTGGGCTGCAAGGATGAGGAATCTACTGGTTGTTGTTTTGAGGGAGAAGTTTCAGCTATTTCCTCAACGGTTACCTCATCTGTAATTGGACCAGTTTTGTCACTTGGTTCTGTGATGATGACTTTCATAGGCTGTGTAGTGTCCTTTGTCTTGTCAGGCTGTGTCACATTTATGGTTCTGCTTCTTAGCTTATATTGTTTATGGACTTCGTAAACAGCTGTGTCATAGCCTTGTTTAAAGTCAAATGACTCACCTGACCTCGTTTGGAATTGTTGAATGTAATCATCCTTATGATCTTCTTAGATAAGAAAAACTTGCTGCTCATCATTCAGGCCCATCAGGTTAATGTGGGTGTCATCTGTTTGTTCATCCAAAATGGATGCCTCAGTATAGTTTTCCTGAAAAGGAGGTCTTATGTCTGGGTCAGAACCGGTCTTGCCAACGTTTGGGTTTTGATTTCTCCTAAAATTTGGATTCCTGTTAGGGTTATTTTGTGGTGCATCCCATGATGAATTTCTCTCAACTGATTCTACTCTATCCCCCAACCTCTTCATACTAGTGAGTATTGCATCCAATTTTTGATCAAAGGCTGAGGGTTCATCTTTGAAGGTGGTTCTCTTTTCCAATCTTGCCCTGTTTCTCTTGGCAATTAGGTTAGCCTCCACTGTGACAGCAACCTTCTGGGCATCTTCAAGGGTTTCAGGGGCTCTTTTCTTTAACTGATATGCCATATTAGGGTCAAAACCATCAGGAAATTTGTACAAGGCTAAATAAGGAGGAGGTCTTAAATTCTGTGGTATTGCATTATATACATTGTTGAATCTTGCACAATACTCCAAGACAGTCTCTTGGGGACCTCTTTTGATTGTATCATATTCACCAAGTATGTGCAAGGGATCTTTCTTCTTCTCCCATCTGTAGTAAAGGCTTGATAAAGTTCATCAGGAGTTGTGATGGTATTTGCAACCAGTGATCTAAACCAAGTCCTTACATCCCCTGTCAAGTTTTGAACAAAGATTCTCATTCTCACACTATCATCATCTATTTCATAGTTCTCAAAATGGTCTTGCATCCTCTTGGCATTCTGAATTGCTGTGAAAGGGCCAGTGGAGTCAAAGTATGAGATCTTGGATTGGTACTCATGAGGTAGAGCTGCAGCATTAGCAGGCAACTGCAGGGGTGCATATCTATTAGCCATATTTGCAGGATGTATAGGGTTAATTGGGACAACTGGTACAACAGGGGTGGTTGGAATGGTGGAAACTAGAGTGTTGGTCAAGGGAATATGTGCAGTGGATGGAGGTGTGAAAGGAGGACTTTGAGAGGTAGATGGTGAACTGGGGGAATCAAGGGTAGATCGAAATAGAACCTTGATTGGAGTTGGAACTGGTTCGGGGTAAGCTGTCTCAGGGCTCAAATCAGTAGGATTTTCCTGCCTTTGCTGCCTCCTGATGATTTTGGGGATTGTATTGGGGTTTTCAAAAATAGCTGGTGGATTAGGGTCAGGATTTGACCTAGTGTGCCTAATTTCCCTTTTAGGAGCCAGCTTCTGAACTTCTTTTTGGTATTTTTAGGATATTTTTAGGACTGTTTTAAGGGACTGCTCAAGATTTTAGAACCACTGTCTATGGACAGACAACAGTTGAAAAACAATATGCTTTCTCCCCAGTGGAGTCGCCAATTATGTTAGCACCCAGGTTGTTCCCTTTGACTCCCAAGGGAATACGGCCGGGGTAACCACTAACCAATCTTTGGATCACAGTTTCTAGCCAAACTGTAATCAGAGAGGGCTCTCTCTTTATGACTTATCTATGTTTTGATAGTATTTTAGGCTAGCTATAATGTTTAGGGTTTCAGGGTTTTGTTTATTTTTGGGTTGAGGGATGTCTTCTGCATCTAAGGTGTAGGTTTTCAGGCAGTATTAATCCATTGGGCAATGGAGTCTATGGCTACAGGTTGTCTGAAATATTGAGGTGACTTGCTGAAACTGCAGGGCCTTTTAAATATCTCATGGAACAAATCTGAAATTGTGATTATGACGTGTGTTCAACCAGTGAAAAGCAATTAAGAATTTTCCACTGAGCTGGGTGTGAGAAATAGATATGTTGCGCATGAGCAAACTTGAATTCCTGAAACAACAAAACTGTGAAAGCGTATAGTTTGAAAGTGCAGCAATTGAGAATTACACTTTATGACTATAACTGAAGAAAACACTGATAATAGCATAGATTGAGTTCAGGGTATTGTGTGAATAAATCCAGGAACTATTCTTTTTCTTTGCCATTAACTATGAAACATGGAAATCATGAATGAGCTATGAAAAGATAACAAAAACACATAACGAGAGTTCGAAGAAGACTTATTGTGTCATGAAACACGCAGGAATCCTATAACATTCAGCAAAACACCACAATGACTCAGATCGCACAGAGCTTTGGAAATTCCATCAGCTTTTGTATTAATAGTCTGGAAATTTACAGCATAAGAAACTCTTGAAGAGAGATCAACAACAACCCCTGAAAGATTATGCGAGGGGGGAATATATACAAATGGTCATACAAAATATATAGAGCGTTGAGTCATCTTAGAAATGAATACGTTCACCAACTTTTCAGGATAGTAGATAAGAAAGTTATTACATCATTGAATATAAGATAAGTGCTCTTTATGTATGTCAGAAGATATTTTGACCTTTGGAGGTCACTGAGTCGGTCTGAACGTTCTGCTTTAATTCTGGAAAATGTGCCTTTATGGCTGTCGTGCTGTAGTTTTTTCGGCCCTGTCACCTGTAGCTGTCAATCTTGCTTTGTTGGCCGAATAGTTCTGCTGAGTTGGCTCAGCCTTTACTTTTTCATGCATGCTGATTTTACCAATTTTTCCTGTGCATGATCACTTATGAATTTGAATAATAAAAACAAAACTTGATTTACAGGCTCTGGCTTACAATATCAGCTGTATCATTTTTGTCCAGTATTCCTGTGTGGGCAATTGGTGTCTCAGAATTGCCTCTAATGTCTCATTTGCCTCTGTGTATTTGCAGAAATTGGGAGGCACTTCAAACAGATGTTTGATTTCATCCATGATAAACAATAAGTTCTCTACCCTGTTGTAGAGACTTTGTCCTGTTGCTGGCCCTGTTTCCTTTGAGGTGCTGGCCTTTTCTGTCATCTGACTTGTGGCAAAGGTGTTCACCCTCTTGGCATACTGCTCATGTGTAAGTAGCTTTCCTGCGCTATTCAGTAAGCCAGGAAGACCTCTGTTTTGTAATGCCACAAATTTGTCCATGAATCTATTGACCTCTGTCTGCATGTCCTGGGTCCTTCTATCTAGTGTCTGCACCAGGCTTCTTAGTGTTAGGACCCTTTTTATTAACAAAATAGTCTCATGGGCACATATTTGGGCAATCTGTATGGGGGCAACTCACACCCATATATCCTTATAACTGTGTGGTTCTGGTAAAAGTACCAGTCCCCAATACTGTATAATTTAGACAACTGAAGTACCCTTTGCATCTCATCAGTTAGTCTTGGAGGAGGTGAGCTCATCAGCAGAGACATGGCTGGGTGGATGAAGAGATCTATGAACTCGAAGTAAGTATATGGAGAGTGAGATCTGTGATGGAAAACAGAGGACCAATAAACCACTGACCTTGGATTGCCTTGGGCATCCACTCTTTTCATAGCAAAAGAGAACTTTTCATGCTGATAATATAGGATTAAGTGGTAGATGTAAGAGGTGTATCTGAACACCTTTTCTCTTTCCCAGTTCATCAACTACTCATGTATTTTATGAGAGATGTAGGTGGCATAGTCATAGCAGATTGGAGACTTGCCAGGAGAGAACATGAGCATGACCACCAGCACAGTTTCATCAACATATTCAATTGAATTATAGCCCAGAATGGGACTAATCATGTCTGCAAGATCTCTGCCCAATTGGTTGAGGTATACTTGGTTAAGAGGAGGATTCTTCACAGTGTCAGAGTCAATGTACAGCTGATTGAGTTTGGTGACCTGAGCATCTGTCAATCTAGCTCCTTGATTTATCAAATCTATTAGTGATAAAGGAACTAGTTTCTTCTCAGTCTTGAAGTGCAGCATCTCTTTGATAGCTTCAGGGGTGATATAGAAAACAACTGAGCCTGATGGGTCAAGCACAGCCCTCTGAGTAGGGTCATAGCATTCGGCACATAGGTGGATGAGGTCAGGGAACTGTCTGACCTGAGGGAGTTTGAAGATGGGGAGGAAAGAATCCCATATGCCCAATACATCTGTTCCACTCTCATGTTTAGCTTTCAATTCATTTAGCAGGTGGATGTGGAACTTGGTTTTCGACAGCATTTCCTCTGATATTTGATAATCCAGGTCTGCTAGAGGTTGCCATTCCAATTCTCTCTGAGGGGCATTTAAAGGAGCAATGTTCAATGCTACAGGAGCTACTGGTGGATCCATGGTTACCTTTAGGATTTCTGTTGTTTATAAACTGGTGTTACTGTGCAGAGCAACACCAAAGAGTTTTTCTTTAAAAGAAAGGTGAATTACTGATGAACAGAGGATAAATGATTAATTACAACAATTGAAATACTGCTCAAAGTATGGATAAGGCAAATGCCTGGCTTTAAACTCTTTTTCACAGCAAATTGGTGTAGTTTAGGCTACCAGTCCACGATAGCGCGAACAGAACGTAAGTTTCATGAAAACTCTGGTAATATAAAGCTCAGCTGGTGAATTTCGACCTTACAGTGCAAATGGGAACTAAGCACAGGGGATTCGCCTGTGAATTATGTGTTTTTTCACTATTTTAAGCTATTTTTGGTGATTCACAGACAAAACCAGGCGCAGGAGGGATTTACAGGGATAAATACCTGGTAATTGTTAGCAATGGTCATGAATGCAGGTGGAAATAGCGCGCCAGCGGTCTCCAGGACGAATTCAACAGGTTGGCGTGAGTTTGGACGTGGAAGACATGCAGAGAAGACAACAGTCATTTTTGCAAAAAGTGCAAAAAATGCGAAATTTTGGCCAAAATATGGATTTTTTGGAACATTGGCACTTTTTTTGGATGACGTCAGCATGTGGGGTCAAGGTCGGATGACGTCAGCATGACGTCATCGGGTAACGTGGCGGCATAAGAGATGTCCACGGGGATGGTTAGGTGGCAGAAAGGTGGAGCAAAGGCGGACGGGGGCGCCGATGCGACGATGACGCTGGCAGTGACGCTGGCAGGCGGGTTCACCGAAACCGGAAGTGGTTAGCGGTTTCATATCGCACCGCCTTCCATACGGAAGTGGAATTGTCAGAGGGACCTCCGATACGATGTGGAGGTGACGCGTGGCAGAGGCCTGACGTCACCCTCTGACAAATTTCGGACGGTATCTTTCGGACGTCGGGGCCGGTCCGAAATGCACGAGGGTCGTCGGATGAAAAGGGCCCGATCCGACGGTCGATGAATCGTTGAGGTGGCCGGACGATACGGATGGGGGGCGGGATTAAAATAATATATCTTTTGAGATTTGCGCCCGGTGGGAACCTTAGGAATTTGGCGGTTTACATTGTTTTTTCAATGTTTTTTATAAAAATGCGGATAGCGCTAAGACTTTGGGTAAATGGAAAAAGTGGGTTTTTATATGTATTTTGCAATTGAGCAGGTTAAAGGTGAAAATGGGTTTTTTACAATGTTTTTTAGCCAATTAAGGGTTGAATGGGTTAAATGACTGCTGAAGGGGAAAGAGGAGTAAGGCTTGGGGTTCTCAAACTGACCAGATGTCAATTTAATCCCTAATAGTGAACATATGGCTATAATGCTAAGGGGAGGGATATTTATAAAATGCTTGGGGTTTATACACCATAGTGTTATAATAGTAGGGAAAGGGTAACATAGGGGATTTAGATAATAGAAGTTAGGGGTTAATATGGATGGAAAAGGTGAATGAGGAGTGATATCACTAAGTTTATTTGAAAACCACTTAGCTTAGGGAGTAGATCAAAATGAAAAGAATTTTACATAGGAATTGTGGCTTTTAAAGGCATAAGAACCAGCATAAAACCCCAAATTCTTCCATGAATCTTAACAGATGAAGGGATGTTAGTAATGAATGTGAAAAGGGGAAAGAAGGGGGGTTAGACATGCTCCTTTTCTTTGTTGCACATGATGGAGAAGAGAACCTTCTCAATCCACTGATATTCCTTTGTGACTAGGTTATCAAACACTCAATTGAAAGGAATGACATTTCTGCAACCCCATCTGCCTACCCATCTACTTTCCTAGCATTTTTTGTTTCTTCATGGAGGGTGCACTTAGACTTGCAGACCCTTATGTGCCTTTTCTTTTCTTTGGCTTTTTCCTTTTGATTTTCTATCCAAGGCTACCCTTATTGCTTCCAAGGTCCCATATTAAGCAGTTGGGAACCTCAATTCTCTACCTAAGCTACTGGTTTGCCAAGATTAAACAGTTTGGACAGACTTCTTTCTCTATTCTACAACAGAAAATTGAAACATGGCATGATCTAGATTAGGCCGTTGGACCATCCATCAAAATTTGGACAACATCAAGCTATATACACACATTGTCTTCTCTTGGAAATATGGGATCTTTGCATCACCAAAGCAGAGCATATTTGGAACTTTCTTTGCCAATCATGAAATATGAAACGTATTGGTATAGGTAGCTAACATGCGCAATCCGTTTTGGCGCCCTGATACACCTAGGGATGCATTTATGATGTAACAAGTATTCTGTCGGGTGCAAGCCTTTAAACATAAATACGACGAAACATGCGAGTTCTGACTTCCCTTTAAGCCCTCATGATTTCATCCCCTTTCTATGACTTCCTTAATATGACCGGGGGCTTGAACCAAGTGCTTAGCCATTTAGGCGTTGAGGCTTTCCACTACTGTCCAGGGGGGCCTTTTCTTTATAACACAGAAAGCCTTTGATACTTCCTTTACCATGCTGGCCAATATTCTAGATGTGAAACCGTTATAAAATATAACCCATGACGTATCGCATCCAGGGGGATCCCTCACATATCGTAATCGTTAGCCAAGAAGGAGAAACAATGGAGGAATAAGATTTTACTTCATGCGATCTTTGATCATCGATCTGTGGGGTGACGTCATCATTCCCACATGTCACCCTGTGAGTGGTGACATGTGTCACTCAGAAATGGCCCTATAGGATCCCTAAAAATTCCAAGACTGAGTATCATGTGTCCCCGTGTGGCCACGTCACCTTCCATACTACCACGTGGAGGAGAGAGAAAGGGTCTTCCCGGCCTTGGTTTTTCCATGCATTTCCTTTGTAAATCTTTTTCATCCTCCCCCGATGCTTTTACACTGGAAAAATCAGTGATATCTCGTGATGTTGCAGGACTGCGAGACTGCAGGACTATGGGTAGTCTACCATGTGACCCCCTAGAGGAGAGAGAAAGAGGAGGCCACCTACCCTTGGTTTTTCAATCATTTTCAGTTTAAATCCTCCTCTGCCATCCTTGGTGGTTTAACACTATCGGTGTGTTTTCCCCTTGCAATTCCTTAAGGATGGCCCATCAAGTATTGTCGGGGCCATGTGGGACTGCAAGACTGCGAGATAGCAGGACTGGAGGACTATGTGATCGTAGTACTACACGACCTACGGGACTACTAGAATGTTGGATCACAGGATTACAGGAATGCTGGATTACGGGATTACGGGATTGTGGGACTCTATGACTACGGGAATGCGAGATGCGATATGGCCGATATGCAGGATTGCGAGAATGTAGGATTTGTTGTGCTCAAGGCTCTCGAAAGTGCTCCTCTATTTCATTTCAAGGAAATAGAACCCCCATCTTCAAAATACTCTAAGTTCTGATCTAGAAGTCCATTTTTGGACTTCTATATATCATTTGAAAGCTTATCATGAGCACTATGCAGTGGAGAGGGTCTGATTCGACTGTAAGAGCTTCAGTGGCTTGGGAAATGACTTCAAGATTCACTTCTTTTCTACACTCTAGTCAACTAATAACCTTCTAAAGTAGTGAGTGACAGTAGGGACCAAAGAATCCTAATGATCCTTTTAGCTCAGATGTATCTTAATAAGCAACTTCTCATTATCAAAAAATAGTAGTCTCATACATTACATGAAAATTAACAATGACAATGTCAAGCCCTGGGATTAATATCTGCTCTTACTTAAATAAAAAAATTGAATCCTAATGATCCTTTTAGCTCGTTTATTTACAAGAAAGGGTAGGTGATAGAAAATCCCTTGAAAACAGGAATGATTCCCTCCTTGATATCAAAAATTGTGGATCTTATCCTCGTTGAGCTTCTCATGCACTTGAAGTTACTCGACTGTCAGTGAATTCAAGCTTGTGAGTGAGGATTTGGTGATCTCAAGCCAAGTTAGAGATTTAAGGAGGTGGACAAGCCCCCTTAGATTCCCTCTTGGTTTTCTTCATCAAGCACCTGCATAGTCAATGCCTAAAAAATGATTCTTCTTCTTGTAATTTAATCACATTAAGACATGTACTATGCAAAACACCTTTTAATCTTCTTATTGAGCATATTATAACAAAAAATGTGAATTAATTTGAGAAAATGATAGTTTTAAGGTTGGAGTATAGCATAATTAACTTTAAGATATACCTATTGATGAGACACATCATCACCCCCTTGTTGAATATTTTTCTCATCCTATGAGAAACTTATTCATTCATATGAAGCTCATTCATCGCCTTGGCAGCCTCTCTCACATCCTAAGGCACCTTAGTTGGTGTTCCTTCCTATCAATAAAAATCTACATTTTCCTCTATGTCTATCCATACCTTTTGTTTCTTTGCCTAGTTCCCTTCTTCTTGTATGCAAAACAAGAAAGTTAGATTGTGTTTGAGTCCTATCCATTTTATTTTCAGTCTTTGCATGATTCTTTTATACAATGGGGTTCTTTCCAAGGAATTCCTTAGCTTTTAAGGAGAATGAGACTCTTTAATTTTTAGATTGGGGGGTAAGGCGTGACATATTCTCTGACAAGAATGTAGAATCTTTGTTCCTGACATCCTAAAATTGTTCTCAAAAGGTAGAATAGTTTTATCTTGGGTTTCTATTTATCTAGGTAGGATAAGAGGCAATAAGGTTATGATTGTTGATGACAACCTTAGGTCTTACTAGCTTTTCTTTGATATATAAGGGTTCCTTCTCTTCTTTTGTCATCAACTTTTTCACTTCCTCAACCACTGCCTCTTGATGAGTCAACCAAGATGCTAATGACATTAGTTTCATGTCTCCCAATCTTGAATTGGGATCTCATAAATTCATATCTTCTAGAATGAAATTGTGCATAGAGAATTCAACTACCTTGCCCTATCTTCCTAATACTTGCTTATTTGCAAAACTCAATAAATTTCTTGTGGTGTTTAAAGGTAGAATATCCATACTGTTGTAGTGTCTCAATTTGGAATTGAATCCATTGTTCCTTAAGGAAAATAACATAGGATTTTTATGGTTTCCTGCACTGTATCGTTTCCATAGAGAGACTTGACATAGTGACAAGTTGTGTTTTTTCTATTGTTTTTTCTCTCTCAACCTTATGTTTTCAATCTATATCTTCTCCCTCATAATTGAGTCTCTTAATCTCAAATCACTCAACTCCTTGCTCATTTCAATGAATTTATCCTCCATGAGGCCCACATCTTCGACATTCTTAGAGCTGGCAATTTACATCCACCCATATGTTTTGCCTCTCTATTTCCAACTCATAGAGGTGTGGGACAACAAACGTTTCAAGTATGATACTTCCTCCCTCAGTAAATTTGTAATAGGTCCCTAATATGGGTTGTGGATGAGGTTCTTGAAGCTCTTAGAGTCCTTTTTCATTTTCTTTTAAGGTGGTTGCTCCTTCCAATAGTTTATTTTTCTTCTCCTATAGAATTTCCTATTTCTCATGTAGTTGCCCCTGTCTCTCCTGTAGCTCCTCCTTTTCTGCTTTCTCAAGGGAAAATTATGTCTTAGGTTTCTTAAAGGTTACTGCCCTGGTGGTGGGCCTTCTATCATATGCCACAGTTCATTTTAGTTTTCCCTTAAGAGAGGTAATCTCCTCATTTTTTTCTTCATTAGGCCCTACTTCTCTCTTTTTACTGGGTGACTCCTAAATAGTGATAGGGACCTCTGAAGGAGGTTGTGATTTCCCCTACCTGACCCTGGTGCTCTTCCTTTTCTTTGTAATATAGGGGACCTTTCCTCGATAGCCTCCTTTTGGGCTTGAAAGGTGTGATCAATGTGGCCAATGCGATAGCCACTTCTTGCTATGAATTCCATAGAGAAGGACTTTTGTGATGACCTTGCTTCTTTTTCCCTTGGGGTTTAGAAGTCTTCTCAGGGCTTCCTTTTTCTTCTACTTATTTTTCTTCTTCTTCCTTCTTAAGCTTTGTTTCTTCTTCCTCTGTTCTTCGAACCTCTTCTTTTTTTGTTTTTCCTACCCTATCTCCAGTTCTAGAGGCTTGTGTTTCTCTAGGTGTGTTAGCTTTGGTTTCAATGAATATCTCTCTGTCCATGTCCACAAAACCAGTCCAGAGGACAAGGTTTCTTAAGTGGCTCAAATAATCCATCAAAATTAACTTGATGAGGCCATGGTGGGCTATGTGTTGATGCTTGTGTTCCCCCACCTTCTGGCACGTTTCAATGATTGAGTGTAGGAGGAAATGGGGAACACCAATTCTTTAAGGGAGAGGTAATTTTTCTTTGAATATTAACTCATGAAGTAACCAAAAATGATAGGCATATACCACACTCAACCTCCCTTCACAACATATAGAGTTGAGGATGTGATAAGCCACCTCATCTTAGGGTTATGGTAAGATTTCTCTTCTCAGTTCATTCTTATATTCTATGGGCTTCTCTCTCTGAATGAAGAAGCTCTTCTTGGTTGTAACACTTACTTCCTCCTCCTCCTTGCTCTATCAAACTACCAAGGGTAAGATGGTCACTCTACTTATGGTTTCATGACTTAAGGAGATGGATAATCCTGTGACAATAGTAGTGGCACTATTTTTCCCTTGAGGATGAAATTCCATGGAAAATTCATGAGTGATCATATCATCATCATATCCTTTTAGCAGTTCAAAGAAACCCAACCATTAATGTCGTTTGAAGATGTTCACTAAAAGAGGGTGTTGGTGAATCCTCTTAGTGTATGTGGGTTCTATTCTATTAAATCCTCCGCCCATTTCTTATATTGCCCCTCCTTGGTGTTACTTAGAGATAGAATTCATTTTCTTAAAGTAATCTCAGTTGCGGAAACAATGTTAAACTCATTTTTATTAGTGAGGGAGAAAGATGTTAGAATTGATATCAAACAAACTCTTCTTCTTTGCTTCTATCCACAAAAATTTCTAGAAAGACCTCCTACTTCTTAATTATCTATTACATGCTATCAATTTATGTATAATTCTCATGCAAGTGTATGGAAAACAAGGAAAGAGGATGTCACTTACTTCTTTTCAAAATAGCTATGTATGTGCATGAGAGTTTGGAAACAATTTCGGGTCACTATGACTCCCTTTCACCCTTCAATTCCTCTTGTAGCTCCTTCTCAACCCCCTTGTAGCATCTCAGACCTTCCTATAGCTTCCTCCTATAGAACTTGCAAACAAGGTTCGAAACTTCTCGGTGGCATCCTAAGTGGTACGATAGAAATAGCTCATCCTTATTGTAATTTCTTTTTTTGGAATTGAGAAATGGTGCAAATTAAGTCGAACCAAGTATATAATATGTTATATGTGCTAAAGGATCAAAGTGTTTTGGTGACATGGCATATACACGAGTTTCATTTTCTAGACCGTTGTCACCACTCCTTGCAATCATTTTCCCTCCTTGTGATTATCACCTGAATCCTTGTGAGCTCCACCACACTTTGAGTTGACATATCCATGTTGCATGGGTGACTAACACAAACTTAAGTTTACTAGCCGAGGGTAGCCAATTTCACTAGCCACCTCCCAACTATTAAAACTCCTTTCTCTACCATTAACACATTTTAGCATTTTTTCCATAGTGAAGAGGTGAGTGTTGTGATACCTAATCCTACTTGTGGATTGAACTACTAGAGATGGTTGCATGCTAGAGTTGGGCCTCATAACATCATTATCTCTATGGGAGTTAATTCTTTTGCTTGATTTTGTGCATGTCTTCATAAATTGATGATATCCTAACTAATAACTTTGTTGTGTGCTAAAGGTGGTTTCCTTATGTCCAAGCTTACTATTGCTAGTGCTGGAGTGCCTTCCTGAGGATGATGTGTCTCCTATCTATTGCAGATATGACTCCAAGATGATATTTGTGGGTGAAAAAAAATAATTTTAGGGAGTCCTGTCGTAACTACACAAGTTTCTACAGGAGGAGTTTCCTTCCTCTAACAATCATTTAATCCTCCCTTCAAGTATTTATCTTTCATTCCAGGGTTGAGGGGAAGTGATGAAAATCATGAGAACGAATTAGGATCATGAGGAAGTGGTATAGGTGTTAGAAGAACATAAAATGAGGATTTATATTTTCTATTTGGATGCATGACAAAATGCAAATTTTTAGCAATTTATTTCTTAATGAGGTGTATGAGTGATGGAGTTGACATTAGAGGACCCCCCCCTTAACATCTCCTAGAAACAACATGGCCTTTTGGTCTCCTTTTCCATTGGATCGACCTCCTGTACCCTCACTGAATCCTCCTATCGCATTATAGGTCCTTTTGTAGCATTACGGGCCCTTCCTGTAGCATCACAACTGAGGAGGTAAAATTGGAGTATGTTGTTGATTAGATGATGGAGAGGGGTGGGGATGGGAGTGGAGAGTGTGGAAATTAGGTGTATGGATGGAATCATGGAGGGAGACTTGTAGATCTAGCCCTATAGCCATAATTCTGCCAACGTTATGGAGTCCTACAAAAGAAATATGTTAGTAAAATTTGTGAACTTTCTCTTTGTGCTTCTCTTTTCTCTCTCTCTCTCTCTCTCTGTCTTTTTTAGAAAAGCAAGTTTCCTCTGTAGGGGTTTTCAACTTGCATGCTTGCTCTACATGCTCACCTTGGGATCTTTTATTTTTATTTTATTTTTTCTTTGCTCCTCGGTTGCCTCAGATAGGATTTCAACTAAAGAGTGTGCCATAGATACCTCAAGGAGGTTTTCACCTAGGCCCTCTTATTATTATTATTATTATTATTATAATTTTGGTGGACTAAGGCCCTATGAGCCTCCCAATCACATTTAACTCTCTGCTGACTAAATTGACAAATTATTCCTTCGACAAAGGTTTCCTGAACAATTTCAATCTGTGACCATCGACTAGTAAGGGAATCCCTTCCTCATCAATGGTTTTGATTTGGATAGGTCCATTATGATGACACTTCTCTACTAGATAGGGACCCAACCATATTTCCATCAACTTCCCCTTGAAATCCTTGAATCTGGAATTGTACACAGGGCCCAATCTCCTTCTTAGAAAGTCCTTTCTCTGATGTGCTTATCATGTCAAATATTCCTTTGTAGATGGATTACCTCATTAAGTAAGAGAGAATTCATTCTAAATTCATCTAGACCATTGAGTCGGAGAAACCTTTTCTTTTGTGTTGAAGTGAGATCCAAGTCTAACTGGGATCTTATTCTCAAGGTGTTGTACTAAAATTCAATAGACAATAGGGCCTTCTTCTGATAGAACAACTCAAAGGGAGTGAATCCAGTGGTTGTCTTCCAAGTGGTATTGTAGGCCCAAGTAGCTTCCACAAGTCTGTCTACCCAATATTTTCTACTGCTACCAACATTTGTAAGAATTTTCTCCAATGCTCTATTAGTGATTTCCACCTACCCATTTTATTGAGGGTGATAGGAAGTAGATGTCATGTGCTTGATGTGGTCCTACTTCATAAGGTCTTTAATCAAACTTGATGTAAATTGTGCTCCTTGATAAATGACTAATTCCCTTGGAAAACCAAATTTGTAGAAGACATTATCCCTCAGAAATTCATCCACCTTCTTCTCAGTTGTTGCTTTTACTTCTTTTGTTTCATCCCGTTTGGTCAAGTCAACAGTTCTTACAATGATATACCTTTTCTGTCATGATGGGGGACCAATAGGCCTAATGAAATCCATGCCCCACTTTTTAAAGGGCTATAAAGTCACTTGAGGTTGTAAGGCAATCTCATCAATGTTGGCTTACCCATCCTTTGACATTGATCACACAAGGTGGTGTATCTCCTTTCATCCTGGTGTAAACTAGGCCCTAATTGTAGAACTTTGAAGGTTTTCCTCTTAGTAGAAAAGTGGACCCCATAGGGCCCATCATGGCATGCTTAGAGGATGTCAAAGACCCCTTATTCCCTCACACATATTATTGGGATCTGATCTAACCCCAATCTAAAAAGGTTTCCCCCAATCAAGGTGAATGGGGCACTCTTCCTTACAATCTTGCTTTTCTCCCTGGAGGATAGTTTAGGAGGGAACCTCCCATCAACCAAATAGTTGGCTATATCAGCAAACCAAGGATAAAGCACTAAGATGGCAAAGAGATGTTCATCTAGAAGTTGATCATCCATCATTTCTTCCTTCCTTGTAGGTAGAGTGAGTCCTAACAAGAAACTTGCAACCACATTCTCCTTACCTGGTTTACCAACAATATTCAAATCAAATTTTTGTAATCAAAATAACCATATAAATATCCTAGCATTGACACCATGTTTATTCATTAAATACTTAATGGCTACATTATCAGTGTGAACCAAAGTTTAATAACCAATGATATAATCCATAAACTTGTTTATAGAATGTACTACAACTAAGAGTTATTTTTTAGTGAAAGTATAATTCAACTAAGCTTTAGACAAATTCTTACTAATGAAATAGAAAACATAAGGAAATTTGTCTTCCACTTGTCCTAAGGAATCCCCTAAATCTTTGTCTAATGAATTTGTGTGTATATGAAAAGGTAATGCCCCCTTGGGACCCCTAAGGATGGGTATAATGGTAAGCTTTTCTTTTAGTATTTCAAAGGCTTCTTTACAATTTCTTGTCCAACAAAAATCTAAATCTTTAGACAGTAGACCAAACAAGCGTGAAGCTAGTTTCTTAAAATCTTTAATGAACCTTCTATAATACCTAGCTAATCCAAGGAAACTCCTGACATCTGTTTGATTTTGAGGGATAGGGACACTTTTGATGATGGAAATATTGTTTGGGTCAACCTATATTCACTCCTTGGATATAGAATGGCCAAGGACAATTCCTACATTCATAAAAAAATCATGTTTTTGAGAGCTCAATGAGAGGTTCATTTCAATACATTTCTTCAAGACTTTGTGCATATTGGAGAGAGCTTCATGGAAGTCACATCCATAAGGAGTTAAATAATTCATGTATATCTCAACAGAGTCATGAACATTTTTAACAAAAATAATCAAAAATATCCTCTAAAAAGTAGCAGGGGCATTGCAGAAACCAAATAGAAGAACTCTTTAGGAAAATGTACCCCACAAACATGTCAATGTCGTTTTATCATGGTCTTAGGGTTGATATGGATTTTATTGTATCCACTAAATCCATCGAGGAAGGAGAAGAATTTATTTCCTACAAGGCCATATGGGACATTGTCAACGAAGGGCAAAGGAAAATGGTCCTTATTTGTAGCCTTGTTAAGTTCCTGGTAATCAACATAGATTCTCCACTTACCATTCTTATTGGGAACTAAAACAAGAGGTGACACCTACTCACTATCTATAATGGGGTATATGAACCCTGTATCCAGTAGCTTTTGTAATTATTCTTCCACAATGTCCTTAAGAGATGGGTTCATCCTTCTCTAGGGTTGGCGCATAGGCTTGCATCCCTCTTTGATGTAAATATGATGAGTACAAACTGAGGGATGCACATGTTTCATTTCCTTATAATCCCAAGCAAAAACATCAAGGTGTCCTTAATACATTGCACAATTGTTCTTCATGTTTGGCTGAGAGAGGGGTTGATCTTTAAAGTTATGGATAGGCCAAACTATACAATCTTGGCATGTTCTAGAGTTGAGTCAACATAGCACAAGCCTGTCTAAGGACTACTCCCATATTCTTTTATCAACTCCTCAATTTTTATTGGGGGTGGGAGGATGATTATGAAGGATATGGTAAATTAGGTCATATTCTTCAAGTTGTCCCCCTCCTATAATAGTATCTAGAGTGCAGAATCGGTAAGGGGTTGTACGATACAATTCATCCTCTTCCTCATCCTCTAACCATATGGGTAAATCATGTTCAATAGAAGGTTGATCAGGGGAAAACAACACAAGTTGTTTGGGAAAATCTCCATTCTTGATAGTCATGTTCCTAACCCTACAACTAATGTAGACATCAACAATGGCCAACCGTGGTCTTCCTAAGATGAGAGGGTAGCCATTAAACTTGGCTATGGATTGGAGGACTAGGAAATCAGTAGGGTACTCCCAGGAGTCAATGGAGACCATGACATTCTTAATAATTTCCTCAAGGGCTACTATGGATCTATCTACAAACTGAAACACTGTGGTGGTATTTCTCAAAGCCCATTGGATAGTGAGCTTCAACATGGTTTTCCTAATCATCACACTGATTGCAACCCCAAAATCAATTAGGGTATTAGGACCGTAATTCCATCAATGTGCACATCCACTACTGGGCTACCGTGGTTTAGGTATTTTTGGGAGATCACCCTGCCAAGAATCAGGTCAGATAGTTTTCCAACAACATTGATTTTGGGGGTATCTCTCCTTCTTCTCCGAGGGCTTTTGAAACATTTTTCTTTAATAAGCCTATTGTAGATGGGAGCATATTTAATGGCCAGAAAAGGGGTATCTTGATAGCCAAATTCTTCAATTCTCCTAGAAGTTCAACCTCTTCTACGATGTGCTCCTTAGGGTGGACCAACTTTTTAGTGTAGGGAAGTGCATTGAATTGAGGGGCACTCTCTCCCTTCTCTTATTCAATATTTTTAGATGGAGAAGGTGGGCGATTTTCTGGGAGGACCTTCCTAGACTGAAGATTGATCTCTTGGATTTCCACAACATAAGAGAGATAAAGTCTCCCCACTGTAGACCTGTTGTGCCTACTTATTATTCGGGATCCAATTAGGTTGAGAAGGAATTTAAGGTTGCTTAGGTGGAGTAGGATGAGTTAGCCTTGTTTGAGGTTAGGGTGGAGGCAGTAAAGAAGGTGGTTTGTTTGTTTGAGGCCTCGACCGTTCTAAGGGGTTTCCCCATTAGGAATATTGGGGTGGATATGGCTGAAAAGGATTGTTGATAGGTTGAGGAGGGTATGGAAGATCATAAGGCCAAGGAGGAGGTGTGGACCATGATGGATGGGTGGAAGGGTGCCAAGGCTTAAAAGGTACATTTTTATTTGAATTTTAGTGAGGATAATGTGTGCCTTGCATGCCTTGTTAATATGGACGAGGTACTGGTGGCCTCCTTTGGTTAATGAAACACAACTGTTCTGACCCATTATCTACTCATCCCTGGTATACATATTTTAGGCATGGTAGAGAGGGACATTTTTATGTTGCATGATTCTCTTCACATACTAGGAAGACTTCTATAACATTCAGTGGGAATTCATTCCTAGGATGTTTTTAGTACATCTAGGGCATAAAATAGCTAGTGCCCTTTCTTCTTCCTCTTGTTTCCTTTTGATTTTTATAGTATCCATTTGCAAACAAAATGTGTGCAACATTTGACTCTGGAAATTATCCAACATATTTACTATTTCACGCTTGATGGATGTTGTGGAGGGAGAGGAAATGAACAAATTTTGGCTAGACCTACCCTTCTTCTTAACAACCCTAGAATAATTCTTGAATATAGTTTTGATGTCATGATAAGGTAATTAGTACATATCTCCTCCAAATAGCGTGTTGGGGGTTTCCATTACATATTCCTTGATCCCTCAGATAAGAACTAGCTTGAGTGAGTCAGCATCAAGGGTATAGTTGGCCCTCCTAGAATTCAGTTGAAACATTTCCTCATAGTCTTCCAAAGATTCATCAGGTCTTGTTAGCCTCCTACTGCAACAGGTATTCATCTTTCATGATTGACATTTTTACATGCCAAATATGTCATGCTTTGAAAGCTGCAGTGTTCCATATTTCCAGAAGAGACCAAACAACAATGCCATGAAGTGTGCTAGTCCAAAGGCCACTGCGTATTCCATTTTTGATGAGTTCTTTTTTAAAGGAAAGGCCAAACAGCTTAATCTTGGCCTCCCTAGGTTTCAATTTCCTGTTTTAGAATGTAGAGAATGTATCTGTCCAAACAGTTTAATCTTGGCAGATTTGTAGATAGGTAGAGTATCAAAGGGACACAACTGTTTAATCTAGGCCCTAGCAGAAATAAGTGCAGATTTAGATAGGAAACAACCAAAAGAAAATTGTAATTCTGGGTCTGCAAGTCTAAATGCACCCTAATCAGAAAAGAAGAAAAAATGTTAGGAAAGTAGGCTGGGTAGGTAGTTGTGGTTGCAGAATGATGATTCATGATCAATTTTGTGTTTCAAATTGTGTATTATCTTTACAGATCACATTGCAGGCAGTTTTCATTCAGAAAGAGATCAAAGCTAGACATCACTAACTTCCCCTTCTTCTAATTCCCCAAGTCACTTACTAATTTCCCCAAAGAGGTCAAGATCTGCTTGAGCCTCTTAGTTTCATCATCATCCATATCACTTGCCTTGGTGGAGATCTGCTTCACTCAAGGATCTCAGTTCCTTTCAAGTTATTTTTCCCCAAATTTAGCCTAAGGTCCCTGACCTTAGCGCTTGCTGGTCACCTTCATATTAACTGCTAACAGTATTATATAACTCCCTATCAGTTTTCCCATCCCCCTATTAAACTATGTATATAAAATTCCCCTATGTAAATATTCCCTCCCTGGCAATATAGCCATATTTTTGTAAGTCCGGGAAAAAATGGTCCATCTGGGGCTGTTTTTAGCCCATCCGAGTCATAGCAGGGGTTAGATGACACCTGGTCATGCCAACGACCTCTGCCCTAGCCCTAAAACCCTAAAAAACCCATGTTTTACCCCTCATCCCTAAGTCCCAGCTGTAAATATTTCGATCGCGCTCATTTTACATCTATAAAACCACTTTTCCTCGCCCATAACCCAAAGTTTTTGTATAAAATATTAACCCTGCCCTTGTTAACCCTCATAATCCACCGTTCCCTAAGTTATAACCCACCTGCGCGCTATATTAAAAATGGAATATGCTGCGTATATTCTCGTCCTAACTTCCTGCCGCCTCGTGTCTACCGCTAGCCGTTGGATTTCCAGCCCCGCAAATCAACAGTCGGCGAGCCGTCCCATCCCCGTGCTGCCCGAGCTTTAGCGTCCGGGAGATGGGCGGTATTACCGCCATACCTCCTGCCACGCGTCAAGCGTTGGGCTGTGGCGGAGGCCCCCCTCACGAAACCGCCATCTCCAAAAAAGCGATACGCCACAATACCGCTTACCGCCTGCTGCCTTGTGACATCACCGCTTAGGTCACCCCCTGCACAGTCGCCGCTCACGTCACTCTCTTGCCCAGTCACCGCAACACGTCAACCATATGCGTGGCCTCCTACCACCGTGTCGCCGAGTCATTTGCCACGTGTCATGCCACGTCACCGTCTGTACATGATGACGTCATCCCGCCACGTCATCATGCTGAGGTCATCACTGACATCACTACCGTACAACGTCACATCATACTAATGTCATGTTGACGTCATCAACACTTTTTTGGTGCGAAGGAGAAAAAATCGCACTCCGGGGCCCCGAAATCAGATTCTGAGGCAGTTTTTGATGAGCACAAATCGCTCATCGCTAGATTTTTTGGGTTTGAATGGGGAATCTTCAGGGAATCTTTTCATTCTGCGGCCCCCAGCAAGCCCGAAAGGCACTGAATGACCCATTTTTCTTCGCGAAGCTTGCCGGAAGGAACAGAAAACAGTTTTGAAGGAAACAGAGGCCGAACAATGGCCATTAAATGATGATTTAGACCCACAGCACATCATAACAACATCTACTTATTGTCAAAGAGTATCAGAGGAAGAAGGAGAGACAAAGAGTATCAGTCGAAGATTTTTTAGGGGCTCGAAGCACCTGAACATTAATGAGCCCCCCAGAAAGTCAAAACAAGAAAAGTAAGCCCGTCCTAGCTCTCAAATCACAGTCAGAAGCATTCAATGCCGCCGAACAGCAAGGGTGCAAAGACCAATGCACAATTATGAGAGATGAATAGCATAGAGCCACGAGGACAGACATTAACTCATTTTGATACAGCTACCCCCAGCATAGCCCAAAGATATTTTCTTGCATTTATTTCTGAATAAGATTAGGCTAAAAGTAATGAACTACTTTTTCAAAGTTTAGTTCTGATCTTTGATGGTGGACAGAGATCAGACACTCCAAAGTTGATCTTTCACCTGGCGACTCCACATCATCCTCATAATAAGACTCCATTGGAGAAATGAACCCAAAAGAAATTTATGAGAAGATCAGGTTTTTGACCTGGATTATTATCCAAGAGGTCATGTTCTTTCTCCTCCATAAAGTTTTACTGTACATATTGTTTGAAATTGACTTTTATGTTTTTCCCGTTGAAAATGTTGAAGAAAGCCCTCCTTGTACACCAGAACAACATCCTTTAAATGCTGTTGATACTCACCCGACAGTCAAGGAGGACACTGCTATCAAAGCAAATCATCCTATCCCTGTTCATACCGAACCCAGTCATTTAGTCCCTGTACACAATCATGTACCTCGTAAGGTTCCTGATAGATATAAGCCACTCATTCTGCCTCCCGTGCTCAATCCTTTGCCTAAAACTCATCCCATGTACCTAACAAGATTTGATGGAGAGAATGGAGTTACTGCCCAAAATCATATGCAGGCTTTTGAAGATTATTTAAACATTTTTGAAGTGGAGGATGAGGATGTTAGTGTTAGGCTATTTGTCGTTTCTTTGCAAAGTGAAGTCAGGACTTGGTTTAAAGCATTGCTTGAGGAAAGCATCTCAAATCTCCAGCAGTTATTCAAACTCTTCCTTGATATATGGATGATCAAAGTCAATTTCCTCGTGCTCATAGAAGAATATAATCAGTTAAAAAGGATTCCAAACGAATCTGTTCAACAATTTTCTGACCGATTCAATCAAGTTTATCATTCAATACCATTAAATATAAGACCTCCCCCTGATTTGGCCCTATTACATTATCCAGCAGCATTTGATCCAGAAATAGAATTTCATCTGAGAGAAAGGAGCCCCTCTACTAGAGCATCAGAACATATCTGTTTTGCAAAAGGAAAGTAATGATATTCATGAACGAACCTGCCACAAAACGGATAGCATATTCATACCGCCACACATGATGGAGTAGTCTCGTGATATAAAATATGAATATAATAGCTTCTCTTCTTTTAGCTCTTTGCCCAAATATGATCTGTACGATGATGACTATGAGCCTAATGATCAAATCAGCCTTGCAGAGGAGTCAGACCTTATTTTTGCAGAAAGCACAGTTCAGGTTCAGCTACCTGAACCCAATGATCAGCATGCTCATTTCAGCTATGAAGAAAAGGAGGAAAAGGCAGAAAATTTTAATTTTAGTGAAGGATATTTACCATTTTGTTTCAAGTCTTTTCAGTTTATTAGGGATAATTATCATGGCGTTAACAATCAACTGTTAAGATATTATGTTACTGATTAGCTAGAGGAAAGTCCAGGCCCTGCTCTAAAGCATCAACACTAGATTTGCAGCCCCAAAGTGCCAGTGAACGTCAGATTGAGGAAGACTCTGAAGTGGCAGCATGTGAACAAAAGATCCAATTGGATTCCCTGCCTGTTGATTTTCAGCCATCTCGGATATTCGAAGAAAAAGAAGAGCACTCAGTACAAACCTGTCAGGTGCCATCTCAGCCTGCTTTCAAAGAATTACAGGGATCATCCCCTGTTTTGTATGATTCATCAGATGGCAAGTTGTGTAAGAAGATAAATCACTGCTCTTCTCCATTAGAAGGCTGCAAAGCTCAAAATCAAGTTGTTGATGATTCCCCAATTCCAAAGCATGATAGCTATCCCAAACCTTTGTACAGTTCTTTAATTCAGTCCAGCAATAATGTATATATGCTGCAGGACCCTTTTGTACAGTTCCTTGTTTCAGCAAAGAAGGTCAGCAGTTTCCTGATCTTCTCAAAGATTAACAAAGTTGTATCAGATTGCAAGATCTCCATTTCAGGTAACAACAAACACAAGCAGCAAAGACCATTCATGTTCATGATGCTTAAATGGCTGCATTGGTTGTTTCATTACACCTAACAGCAAAGTAAATGCTGGTTAGGGTAGGTAGGTAGGATTAATAAGGCAGCCAGCCAAGCAAATTTTGCAGAATACAATAGCAATTGAATACAAGGCAGTCTGACCTGCTGTTCTTGGCTTTTCACAAGGAAAAGCCATCCCCAAGTGGAGCCACTATTAGCCTCCTATTGCAGCAGGTATTCATCTTTCATGATTGACATTTTTACAAGCCAAATATATCATACTTTGCAAGCTGCAGTGTTCCATATTTCTAGAAGAAACCAAAAAACAATGCCATGAAGTGTGCTAGTCCAAAGGCCACTGCTGTATTCCATTTTTGATGAGTTCTTTTTTAAAGGAAATGCCAAACAGCTTAATCTTGGCCTCCCTAGATTTCAATTTCCTGTTTTAGAATGTAGAGAATGTATCTGTCCAAACAGTTTAATCTTGGCAAAATTGTAGATAGGTAGAGTATCAAAGGGACCCAACTGTTTAATCTGGGCCCTGGTAGAAATAAGTGCAGATTTAGATAGGAAACAATCAAAAGAAAATTGTAATTCTGGGTATGCAAGTCTAAATGCACCCTAATCAGAAAACAAGAAAAAATGTTAGGAAAGTAGGCTGGGTAGGTAGCTGTGGTTGTAGAACGATGATTCATGATCAATTTTGTGTTTCAAACTGTGTTTTATCTTTACAAATCACATTGCAGGCTGTTTTCATTCAGAAAGAGATCAAAGCTAGACATCACTAACTTCCCCTTCTTCTAATTCCCCAATTCACTTACTAATTTCCCCAAAGAGGTCAAGATCTGCTTGAGCCTCTTAGTTTCATCATCATCCATATCACTTGCCTTGGTTGAGATCTGCTTCACTCAAGGATCTCAATTCCATTCAAGTTATTTTTCCCCAAATTTAGCCTAAGGTCCGTGACCTTAGCGCTTGTTGGTCACCTTCATATTAACTGCTAAGAGTATTATATAACTCCCTATCAATTTTCCCATCCCCCTATTAAACTATGTATATAAAACTCCCCTATGTAAATATTCCCTCCCTGGAAATATAGCCATATTTTTATAAGTCCGGGAAAAAATGGTCCATTCGGGGTTGTTTTTAGCCCATCCGAGTCATAGCAGGGGTTAGATGACACCTGGTCATGCTAACAACTTCTCCCCTAGCCCTAAAACCCTCAAAAACCCATGTTTTACCCCTCATCCCTAAGTCCCAAGTGTAAATATTTCGACCGCGCTCATTTTACATCTATAAAACCCCTTTTCCCCGCCCCTAACCCAAAGTTTTTGTATAAAATATTAACCCCGCCCGTGTTAACCCTCATAATCCATCGTTCCCTAAGTTATAACCCACCTGCGCACTATATTAAAAAAGAAATATGCTGCGTATATTCCCGTCCTAACTTCCCTCCGCCTCGCGTATACTGCCAGCCGTTGGATTGCTAGCCCCGCAGTTCAACGGTGGGCGGGCCGTCCCATCCCCGAGCTGCCCGAGCTTTAGCGTCCGGGAGATGTGCGGTATTACTGTCGTACCTCCCGCCACGCGTCAAGCGTTGGGCTGTGGCGGAGGCCCCCCTCACGAAACCACCATCTCCAAAAACGCGGTGCGCCACAATACCGCTTACCGCCTCCTGCCCTGTGACATCCCTGCTTACATCACCCCCTGCACAGTCGCCGCTCACGTCACCCCCTTGCCCAGTCACCGCGACATGTCAACCGCCTGCATGGCCTCCTGCCACCGTGTTGCCGAGTCATCTGCCTGCGTGGCCCCTTGCCATGTGTCATGCCACGTCACCATCCGTACATGATGATGTCATGCTGATGTCATCCTGCCATGTCATCATGATGACGTCATCACTGACGTCACTGCCGTACAACGTCACATCATGCTGACGTCATGCTGATGTCATCAACACTTTTTTAGTGTGAAGGAGCAAAAATCGCACTTCGGGGCCCCGAAATCAGATTCTGAGGCAGTTTTTGATGAACGCAAATCGCTCATCGCTAGATTTTTTGGGCCTAAATGGGGAATCTTTGGGGAATCTTTTCATTCTGCGGCCCCCAGCAAGCCCGAAAGGCGCTGAATGACCCATTTTTCTTCGTGAATCTTGCCAGAAGGAGCAAAAAACAATTTTGAAGGAAACAGAGGCCGAACAACGGCCATTAAATGATGATTTAGACCCACAACACATCATAACAACATCTACTTATTGCCAAAGAGTATCAGAGGAAGAAGGAGAGCCAAAGAGTATCAGTCGAAGATTTTTTAGGGGCTCAAAGCACCTGAACATTAATGAGCCCCGCAGAAAGTCAAAACAAGAAAATTAAGCCCGTCCTAGCTCTCAAATCACAGTCAGAAGCATTCAATGCCGCCGAACAACAAGGGTGCAAAGACCATTGCACAGTTATGAGAGATGAACAGCACAGAGCCACCAGGACAAACATTAACTCATTATGATACAGCTGCCCCCAGCATAGCCCAAAGATATTTTCTTGCATTTATTTCTGGATAAGATTAGGTTAAAAGTAATCAGTTTTCTGTCAGACCTGTTAGGTCAGCTGTAATAAATAAATTTTGGATAAATCTTCCCTATATATACCACCCTCTGTATTGTTTAAAGAGTCTGTTGGTTGATAGTCTTCAGTGGAGACTCGCACTGTATACCTGATATGTTTTCTGTAATCAAAGACTGCTAAAAGGCTTGGAGGAAAGATTGTCTGCACTGTGTCTAATGGTTTTGAAGAAGTGAATTTGGAATTCTTGTGTTGCAACATGACGCAATAAGTTTTCCTACCTCTGTTTTTCCATTGATATACCGTCTAAAATAGTAGAAAGAAAGAATAGTCTAGAATTGGTTTAATCGCCCTCTATGCTCATTTTCTGCTATTTCTTTATGTTTTCATCTGGGTTAGTAATGAATATGAATTCCGTATGGCTCATGTTTCCCCTAATCCATTCATCTTTGACAGTTGTCTAGGAATTCTTAATTGCTCCTAGACAAAGCTCATTCACCTTCCCCCTTTTAAGCCGAGTGAGAGATTATTTGTTGCCTCTCATTCCTTATCCCTCATTCCATCCTTTTAAGCTTTAAGTGTTGTTTCATGAGTAGCTACCTTGCTCCTTATTTCTCTTGTGACCAAGAAAATGCACCAGCAGTCCCACTCCTTGACTCCACGCCCAATGGTTTGAAACTTACCAGACTATGTTTTGCCTCTCTACTTGAGACGTCTTCCTTCCCACCAAAAGCAAAACAAAAACCCTATGAACTCAAGACCTAGCCTAAAATCCTTTTCAACAAAGCTAAATCTTAAGTTGGTCTGTGGTTACCTCGGCCGTATCCTTTTCGGAGCTTAAGGACAATCTGAGTGATAACATAATGGCGACTCCACTAGGGAACTTCCTCAGAAAGTTTCACGAAGAAGGTAAGAAAGCTCCACTGGGAGAACCAGACCTTCCAAACTACTTTTTTAAAGTTTAGTCCTGATCTTTGATGGTGGACAGAGATCAGACACTCCGAAGTTGATATTTCACCTCGCGACTCCACATCATCCTCATAATAAGACTCCATTGGAGAAATGAACCCAAAAGAAATTTATGAGCAGATCAGGTTTTTGACCTGGATTATTATCCAAGAGGTCATGTTCTTTCTCCTTCATAAAATTTTACTGTACATATTGTTTGAACTTGACTTTTATGTTTTTCTCGTTGAAAATGTTGAAGAAATCCCTCCTTCTACACCAGAACAACATCCTTTAAATGCTGCTGATACTCACCTGACAGTCAAGGAGGACACTGCTGTCAAAGCAAATCATCCTATCCCTATTCATACCGAACCCAGTCATTTAGTCCCTGTACACAATCATGTACCTCGTAAGGTTCCTGATAGATATAAGCTACTCATTCTGCCTTCCATGCTCAATCCTTTGCCTAAAAATCATCCCATGTACCTCCCAAGATTTGATGGAGAGAATGGAGTTACTACCCAAAAGCATATCCAGTATTTTGAAGATTATTTAAACATTTTTGAAGTGGAGGATGAGGATGTTAGTGTTCGGTTGTTTTCCCTTTCTTTGCAAATGTTAGATGATCCAAAAATACAATTTTTATCATAGGTTATAAAATTAGAATAAAATAATTATTAATTTAAGATATTAAATTAATAATTATTATTCTAGAATGTTTAATTATTTAATGGAGATTTTTAGAATTAGCATATTGTTGTAACTTGATATGACTCTCCAAATGTGTCGTATCTTAGGCTCTATTATAGGAGATTAGTTAGCTAGTTGGTTTGAATAACATTTATTGTAAATGGACACTTGTTATTTAATAAGTGATCCATAATTAGAGGTAGTTAGGACATGGAGCTTATAAATAGCTCATTGCAAGAGTGTTTGGTTGTTCGAGTGTAAGCTCTTGCAAATCAATTATG
Source organism: Pinus tabuliformis (assembly GCA_031772625.1). Lineage (NCBI taxonomy): Eukaryota > Viridiplantae > Streptophyta > Pinopsida > Pinales > Pinaceae > Pinus > Pinus tabuliformis. The sequence continues at coordinate 167,856,891 of CM062814.1, forward strand.
TAATTGTTTTTTTCTGATTAATAAAATTACGTGTCTGAGGACACTTATGCCATTATTGTGGTATCAGAGCTATGGTAATGTTGCAGTTGATTTGAGAAGGAGATTCCAGCAGTTGATTTGAGGAGGAGATTCCAGCTCTATCAGATCCTGGAAAAACTCAACTCCGTTGAAGTGCTCAGCAATTGGTATGAAATTTGTCAAAATTTTGTTCAAAAGAGAAATTTTTTATTGATTTTAGATTTTTCAAATCTGTAAATCAATTTTTTTGAAGCTATTGAAAATCAATTCAAATTTGTAAGTTGAATATAAGAAGGCGCAGAGCTATGTTTTGAATCTCCGTTGGAATTCAATTGAAAATTGTTATGTTTCAAATAGCATTGATTTAGTGTGGACAGCGTGGAGAGAAACCTGTGAAGCGCAGGAAGACGAGCTTGAGCAACGGATCAGGGAAAACTGATACGACCCCAACTTTTTCAGAAATAGCAGATGCTTGCTTTTTGGAAATAACTGCCGAGAAGCCTGCGAAAGCGTGTCTATAGCCATGTATACCTGCACCATTGACCCTGCAGCTCAGGATTGTTACGAGTAACGTGATAACCAGCAACAAATTGTTGGTAGTCATCGTTCAGATTGTAAAAATCTGTAAAGTCCCCAGCGAAGAACGAAACCTCTCTGCACCGATAAAGACAAACTTACACTTTTCCCTGAGCAGAAGTGGTGTGGTATCATTTGATCGTGCTAAGACTTGTAATAGAAGTTTCAGAATGGGTTGATGTTCCAGTGAAGAATTTAACTCAGAAATACGACGTGAAGGAGGGCGGTCATATTGGTGCATCGGTCAAAATCGAACATTTGGGTATGGTGCATCGTTTTTTTTAAAGTTCTGGGCTCTTATTAAAAGTTGTGAGTGTTGTAAAAAGTAAAAATGGAGAAATATTTGTTTAAGTTTGTAATGTTATTGGAGTAATAAGGGGTTTGTAATTTTGGGCATATTACTTACGTTTCCCAAATTAAATCTTCACGTCATTTTTTTATAAATCACTTTTGGAAAGTGATTTGAATGTTTTATCACATTGTTATGTAAAAGTGATTATAAAGGTTTTTTAATGGAGCGATAAGGTGTGAAGTAATGGAGTGATAAGTGAGGTTTTTAAAAGTATTTTTTTAAAGTCATGTCATGGAGTAATAAGGATGGTGTTGTGAAATTTATGATTTTTGGAGTAATAAGGAGTTTTATTTGTAACTTGGAGAGATAAAGTGTGTTTGATATTTTGGAGCTATTTTTTAATTGGGATCATCATATTTGTAACTCAAAGTAATTTTACTTTGAGGGGGGGTCAATTTGTTTTTTATCAGATTGTGCAAAATCACCCTTGTAAAAATCAAATTTTGAAAGTTTCCTTGTAAACATTTGAGAAATTGACTAGAGCCAAGTGCAAAGCTCAGTCAATTTTCTCTTGTTTTGACAACTATTCGAGGGTCAAGGCCAAGCCCCAATAGTTCGTTTTTTGCATCGTGTGTTGTTGTTGTGTTGACTATCTTGTCCTTTCTGTTCTGCTTCTTGGTGCGTCTCTTCATCGCTAAAAATGTCTAAGTTGATTAACTTATTTTCTGATTCCGAAAAACTTGAGGGCACTAAATCTTATAAAACGTGGCATCGTCTTATTGAAAGCACCCTCATTTACAATGAATTATGGCAAGGAATATGTGATGGAGATGTAAAGCCGAATAAACCCACAGATGCAGATCCACTGGCAAAATGGGAAATCAAGAATGCTAAAGCCTTAACTCTTATTAAATCGTCTGTGAATGATGAAATGTATGTACATATAGAGAATGCCACAGATGCATGGACTGCCTTGAAAACTTTTAAAGACCTCTTTGATACTCAGCCAGAATCAAAGAAGGTTGATCTACAGCTAAAATTGTTGCAACAAAAATTAACTGAAGATGGTGATATTCTTGAATATCTCTCCAGACTTAAGAATATTAAGCAGGAAATTATTAATGCTGGTTTTCCCGCAATTGATGATAGCTTTATGGTCACAATTGTAATTGCTGAGCTTCCTTCTACCTATACGCATTTTTTAGAAACTTTACAAGTAACTGGGAAATTAGAAAAACTAAAGTTTGATGAACTTTGTGAAATGTTAAGTCAGCATGATCAAACTTTTGGGAAGAAGAAGAAAGTTGGTGAAGATGTTTTTCTCATAGAAGGCAGCACAAGTAAGTCTTCAGCCGATAGTTCTCGAGGAAGAGGCCGATGGAATCAGAATCAAGCAACACATAATCGAGGTCGAAGCCAAAGTAGAAGCAACAATTTTAACAGAGGAGGAAGAAATAATTTTCAAGGTAGAGGAAACAACCAAGTAAGAGGCAATTTTCAAGGACAAGGCTATAGTAGTCAAGGTAGAGGACAATCTCCAAATAGAGGTCAAAGCAGAGGCCGAGGACAATCTTCAGGACGAGGAAGAGACTTAAGTCAAATTGTATGTCGAAGATGTAACAAAGTTGGCCATTATGCTGAAGATTGTCGAACTTCACTTAGTAAAATTCCCAAGTTTCAGCAGCATTCAGCACAATTTGCAAATGATCAAGATGAAGACAGCTCAGAATATGTTTTTACTTCCTCACCAGCCTCACAAATTTCATCTCATCTTAGAAGTGACTACGAAGATGCCTGGATCTTGGATTTCGGGGCAACTCAGCACATGACATGTCGACGTGATTTTTTCTGGAATTTTCAAGAATGCCAACTTAATTCAATTTTTCTTGCTGATGATACAAAACATACTCCTTATGGAAAAGGAGTCGTAAAAGTTTCTCTCCCTAACATTGGAGAAAAATTGATTTCCAATGTATGGTATGTACCTAGTTTCAAGAAAAATTTGCTCTCTTTAGTCACGATTCGACAAGCAGGACATGAGGTGATTATGGAAGATGGTTTAGTGAAGATTAATTCAGTGAAACTGAACTTGAAAACAGTTATGACAGGTTATGAAGATGGAAAACTATTACGGATGAAAGGGACAGTTATTCCAAGGCATTCTGATTTTGCAGGGGCAGTGACTACAGGTATTTCACCTAGGACTTGGTTTAAAGCATTGCTTGAGGCAAGCATCTCAAATCTCCAGCAGTTATTCAAACTATTCCTTGATAGATGGATGAGCAAAGTCAATTTCCTCGTGCTCATAGAAGAATATAATCAGTTAAAAAGGATTCCAAACGAATCTGTTCAACAATTTTCTGACTGATTCAATCAAGTTTATAATTCAATACCATTAAATATAAGACCTCCCCCTGATTTGGCCCTATTACATTATCGAGCAACATTTGATCCAGAAATAGAATTTCATCTGAGAGAAAGGAGCCCCTCTACTATGCAACAGATGCAAAACATGGCAGTAGATGTAGAGGTTAATCTGAAAGTTAGGAAAGGGAAGTTGAAAGCAGAAAAAGAGGATGAACTTGACATTTTTTTGAAGAAAGCGGAGGAATTAAAGCAGATGTGCACAATAGAAGTTGAATGTTTAGAGCACCAGAACAGATCTGTTTTGCAAAAGGAAAGTAATGATATTCATGAACGAACCTGCCACAAAACGGATAGCATATTCATACCGCCACACATGATGGAGCAGTCTCCTGATATAAAATATGAATATAATAGCTTCTCTTCTTTCAGCTCTTTGCCCAAATATGATCTGTACGATGATGACTATGAGCCTAATGATCAAATCAGCCTTGTAGAGGAGTCAGACCTTATTTTTGCAGAAAGCACAGTTCAGGTTCAGCTTCCTGAACCCAATGATCAGCATGCCCATTTCAGCTATGAAGAAAAGGAGGAAAAGGAAGAAAATTTTAATTTTAGTGAAGGAGATTTACCATTTTGTTTCAAGTCTTTTTAGTTTATTAGGGATAATTATCATGGCGTTAACAATCAAGTGTTAAGATATTATGTTACTGATCAGCTAGAGGAAAGTCCAGGCCCTGCTCCTAAAGCATCAACACTAGATTTGCAGCCCCAAAGTGCGAGTGAACGTTAGATTGAGGAAGACTCCGAAGCGGCAGCATGTGACCAAAAGATCCAATTGGATTCCCTGCCTATTGATTTTCAGCCATCTCGGATATTCGAAGAAAACGAAGAGCAGTCAGTACAAACCTGTCAGGCGCCATCTGAGCGTGCTTTGAAAGAATTACAGGGATCATCCCCTGTTTTGTATGATTCATCAGATGGCAAGCTGTGTAAGGAGATAAATCACTGCTATTCTCCATTAGAAGGCTCCAAAGCTCAAAATCAAGTTGTTGATGATTCCCCAATTCCAAAGCATGATAGCTATCCCAAACCTTTGTACAGTTCTTTAGTTCAGTCCAGCAATAATGTATATATGCTGCAGGACCCTTTTGCACAGTTCCTTGTTTCAGCAAAGAAGGTCAACAATTTCCTGATCTTCTCAAAGATTAACAAAGCTGTATCAGATTGCAAGATCTCCATTTCAGGTAACAGCAAACACAAGCAGCAAAGACCGTTCATGTTCATGATGCTTAAATGGCTGCATTGGTTGTTTCATTACACCTAACAGCAAAGTAAATGTTGGTTAGGGTAGGTAGGTAGGATTAATAAGGCAGCCAGCGAAGCAAATTTTGCAGAATACAATAGCAATTGAATACAAGGCAGTCTGACCTACTGTTCTTGGCTTTTCACAAGGAAAATCCATCCCCAAGTGGAGCCACTGTTAGCCTCCTGCTGCAGCAGGGATTCATCTTTCATGATTGACATTTTTACATGCCAAATATGTCATACTTTGCAAGCTGCAGTGTTCCATATTTCTAGAAGAGACCAAAAAACAATGCCATGAAGTGTGCTAGTCCAAAGGCCACTGCTGTATTCCATTTTTGATGAGTTCTTTTTTAAAGGAAAGGCCAAACAGCTTAATCTTGGCCTCCCTAGATTTCAATTTCCTGTTTTATAATGTAGAGAATGTATTTGTCCAAACATTTTAATCTTGGCAGATTTGTAGATAAGTAGAGTATAAAAGGGACCCAACTGTTTAGTCTGGCCCCTGGCAGAAATAAGTGCAGATTTAGATAGGAAATAATCAAAAGAAATTGTAATTCTGGGTCTGCAAGTCTAAATGCACCTTAATCAGAAAAGAAGAAAAAATGTTAGGAAAGTAGGCTGGCTCGGTAGTTGTGGTTGTAGAATGATGATTCATGATCAATTTTTTGTTTCAAACTGTGTTTTATCTTTACAGATCACATTGCAGGCAGTTTTCATTCAGAAAGAGATCAAAGCTGGACATCACTAACTTCCCCTTCTTCTAATTCCCCAAGTCACTTACTAAGGTCAAGATCTGCTTGAGCCTCTTAGTTCCATCATCATCCATATCACTTGCCTTGGTGGAGATCTGCTTCACTCAAGAATCTCAGTTCCTTTCAAGTTATTGCACCAAGAGTGTTATAACTCCCAAGGGTTCCTCAACTTAAATGATCAACCTGAGGTTCGTAGAAACTTAGAGGTGACAATGCTATATGAATAGTAAGTTATGTTCTACTCATGCCACCCTCAATCATGACATAAGATTAAGGTGTTCAGAGACCATTCCTCCAACTTAACTATAGTGAATGCTTGTTGATGAAAGCACAATTGAAAATTGATTCTTAACTATGAAAATGAAAATGTCATGTGTTCAACTTGTAGACGCTAATTAACATTACATGAAAGAGAAAGGGCTAATCTACATGAAAAATTAAAGCTACCCTATATTGCATAATTCATCGACTTGGTAACCTATTTGGATATATCATTGATCTAATTCACATTTTCCTGAAAATCGGAAATCTAACTTGTATCATGCTTGTGAATGAAAAATACTAATTCTACTGTGTTTTGGAGTGAGGAAAATAAGTGATTGAAGTGGTCTAGGAGCTTCTCTTGATCATCAAATAGCAACTTGGGGCCAATATTCATCTTGATTTAGCTAAGGCTCTAGCAGGGAGAAAAACAGGTCGAGGAACATGGTGCTACACGCTGGCTGAATGTATTAGTACATGAGGTCTTGTATTTCTACAGGATGACTTGTATTACTACATGAGGGGTTCCAAGAGCCTTCTTAGGGTGGAATTGGTATCTTAAGGGCATGAAGATGTGGACAAAGGTAAGAGGCAGTGAAGTAAGGTTGGGGAAGCCTCCTACCCAAGCCTACCACACCTCGGGGGTCTTTCTTGCACCAATATGATTGCCCACGGTGTCCTTAATTGTCTAAACAAAGTGATTGTGGAAATTGAGTTTTGGGAGCAGAATTGAAGGGTGTAAGGAGAAGATGGAGAAGTCCAAGTGGAGATGAAAGATGTACCATCCCCCGTAGATCAACACAACCCTACAACTCACAACATGCATGCACCAGTTGATCATTAACACAATGATATAAACTATGATGAAAAAGATCTATTCTATGCAACAACACTATTCTAATCAATGAACTAACTCTTAAGTTGAAAAAAGTAAATACAAAGAAAGACAAATAACATCTATTTGTTTCCAAAAAATTATAAACAAAATGTTTTTAGAGTGAGATTGTAAATATTTCCAAGCATTCTCCCACAAAAGAGGTGGTAAGGATGCCTTTAATAACACATTTTTATAGTTTAACATCTACTGCAATAAAATAAAGACATTAAATGATTTAAAATAAGAACAATACGTAAATATAAAGAGGTACCAAAGCATATAGCTTGGGTCCAAACCTAAGGATTTCATCCCTCTAAAACTAGCTAAGATGCAACTTAATAACTAACTTATCATTATTGGAAAATAGTAGTCTCATAGATCACATGAAATTTAACAATGACAATGTCAAGCCTTGAGCTCAATAGCTACTCCTAGCTAAATAAAAAATTCAAATTCTAATGAGCCTTTCACCTCATTTATTTATACAAAAGGGTATCTAATTGTATCTCCCTCGATATCAAGGTGAGTTAGAGAGTTAAGGAGGTGGACAAGCCTCCCTAAATTCCCTCGTGGTTGTCTTCATCCAACCCTTGCATAGTAAATGCCTCAAAAATGCCTATTTTTCCTGCAATTTAATCACATTATGTCACATACTATGACAAACACCTTTTACTCTTCTTACTAAGCATATTATAACAAAAAATGTGAATTAATGTGAGAAAGGGGTAGTTTTAATAGCATAATGAACTTCAAGATATACCTATTGATAGGACTCATGAGAAGAAAAGGACCCAATCCCTGCACTTGACAAATTTTCCTTATTAAGCATCCAACAACATTTCTACCAAATTGTCCTTCACTCAATAACTATCTCACAATTTGATAATTTGGTAAAGGAATTAGAAACACAAGTATTAAGGATGCATTTTGATTAATTTAAGGTGGGGCATTCTATTTTTTTTTAAGGCCATTAAATAAATTTTATTAGAATGAACAAATTTATCAAATTAAGAGCACAAATTTTTTGTTAAAATTTCATTTGGCCACACAGAGATATATTTACAAAAGCTAACTTCTTTGTGAGTTTAGAATTGAGACAGGCCAAAAACTGGTTCCGAAGTAGAAATTGTTTGGGGCACATAGATTTAGAAGGGCCAAGAACTACTCTCTTCCATAATTTAGGACATATTGAATATCTTATTACAGAGATCAGTGATTCATATTTGGATTATTATCCTCCTAGTGGATTGGGGTTTCACGAGTTTATTTCCATGGATTTTCCAAGAATCCCATCACCCCAGAAATCAAATCACACATGTGAGAGACGGTCAAATTATTTGTGGCTCTTTTAAGTTTAATTTCATGTTCGTTGATAGTAATTTAAGAGGTTTTCAGGTGCAATTACATTCGTCTAATGAAGGTTGATTCTGACATTTATAAAGCCTATGGAGTAAACTAAGGTTGAAATAAATTATTTCGAGCCAAGGCTAATAAAGGGGCTACTATTCACTTGCGGAGATACCATGACTAAAATGCTTGATGAAATCATGAATTGTTGCAGGTTAATACTTCAATGGTGGTCGTTCTCTTCCTAAAGACAAATATCATCATCAATTAAGAGATCAGACTATTTTTTTTACACATGATCAAGGTATTCATATTTCTAGGGTGTGAGTAATATTTCTATTGAAGTAGAGTTCTCTATTGTCCTTTGGACAAGATCTTTATTTCCTAGAAGCATGAATTGCTCTGGACGGGGGTGTAGCTATGGACCGGGGTGTGGCTATAGAGATAAAGGAGTCTGAACTCATTATAATGTTGGTTGTGTTACTATTTTTGGATCTGGATGTTATTTATGGTCATGATTTAAAAAAATCATATATGATGATGATGGTGGTGGTTAAACTGGATTGAGACCAAATTGGTCTATCAGACCTATAATTTTCTTACGTTTTAATTGTCTAGCTTTTGGGGAGATTGGTGGTCTTCCAACTTCCTTTATGTTGCATCTCCTTTATCTCTTCTGGTTCTTGGTTCTTGGGCCATTGGTGTCTTAGGTTAGCTATCTGTTGTATTCATGTTTTTGAAGATAGTCTCAGAAGTCTCCGAGATTTTCTTTGATGTTAAATGAAGATTTATTTTGTGTGGTATTGGAATGTTCATAAATGTTGATGCTTGAGGGGTTGACGAGTTCATTTTTTTGCTGTTGGGGGTGGATTTCCCCTTCTTTTTCTTGAGCGTTGTTTCTTTATTGCCAGATTTCTTGTGATTCTTTTCTGGTGAGTATTCTTTTCTTGTGATTCAGAGTTTTCTGGTGAGTATTCTTCCTTGATGACAGTTTGAAAGTGTAATGTAGATTTGTGGTGATTCTTTCTAGCAAAATTTTATTAGGAGGCTTTCCCTCAATTTTTCACTAGATGGAAGAAAAATTACCAATTGCATTTCCAATGGATTTTAGTCAGAGATGCAATGGTAGGTTTGGCAATCTCACCCAAACTCAGGTTATGTCTGTTGTTGAGGGATCGAATAATGGGTTCCATGGCTTCATCAATAGCCGTGAGTTTTCCCAAAACCAAGGGCTAGAATCTAGAATGCATTGTCTACTTTTAGGGTTTTCAATTTCATCATATCCTCTGAGATTGAACTGTGGAGAGTTGTCAGCTGCGGCCAAAAGTTGTCAGCTGCGGCCAAAACCATTGAACCAGAGATTAGGGCACTTTGAGAAAACTTCAAATCCTCATGGAGTGAGGTCTGGACCAGGTGAATAGTGGAAGCTAGGCTTCAATGATAATATGGGCCAGCACCTATTTTCGAGAAGCTTGCAACCATTTGAATCAAAGCCTATTCCAAGCTTATGTATGCCTCTGCAAGCCATTTGGATCAAAGCCTATTCTCAAACTTATGTATGCCCCTATAGAAGAATGAAAAGCCCCTCAAAAGAATGCACCAGATTTTAAAAAAACAGAAAAAGAAAAAAAAGAACGGTTGTCAGTCAGGCTCAGCTCTGTAATATGGAAAGCCTCAGATGCGTGCAACCCTCGTTCTCTTCGTTCGGGGATCCGAAGTTTACAAAACACAAATGGATTTGAAGTAGATCTATTGGAAATCGCAGAACCTCGTTTTCGTGAAATAATAAATAAGGCCGTCTGGAAGAGTTTCAAATCTGAAGTACGGCAGAGAGGCTGACTGGAAGAGTTTCAAATCTGAAATGCCGCAGAGATTTAACGGAGTCCACCGATCAGGATGAGAGGAGGCGATTTTGTGAAATTATCTAATAACCCAAACAGTAACCCTAGCAGCAGAAGGTATGAAGCCCGAGATTCATCATTCCACCAAAGGAATTAGTTGTTTCATAAATATAATATGAAATGAGTATGTGATTATTTTGACCTGTAGAATAAATCATGGTATTATAACCAAAAAGTATTTACATATTGTAAATCTCCCAAATAAAATAATATGAATTTTTATAATTAAATATAAATTTATTTAACTAATATATTAATTTTTTTGGTAATAATAACAACACTCTCGAGGGTATATTATTTTTTAATAATAACAACACACTCTCAAGGGTAAGGGTGAAGGTGACAACACTCAAATCATAAACCACTTTCGATAATGATACAGTCAAACCGTAAACCGCTGTCAATAATAGCACACTCAATTCGGAAACCGCTTTTCGCAATTCTCATATTCACAATGTTGTAAAACATAATAATATCAAATAAAACAATGGAATAAATTTTTCACTGCGAATGCTCGCTATGAAATTTGTCGACACTAGTCCAATACTATTTATTTTATAAAAAACAACCACCACAATATTCAAACCTTTTGCCAACCATGAACATGAATTTAGTTTATGAAGCTGAGTTGTCACTTTCAATATTAAACTACTCTGCTCCAATATTAACCCCCCTGCCACAATTTTGTGGCCCGTAGACGTGGTTGAAGCTGCCTTTGGCTGGTATTGTTGGGTATTTTTGGATGGGGAAATACCAAAACCAAGATTCAAACTAAACACAGAGGCAATGCTCTGTTTTACCTCCACAGGATTTTTGTGCACAGACAGCTAAAAAAAATTTCATGAAGAAACAGAGTATTTCACCACCATTAAAACATTCTATTCATTAAAACCTGATGCAAAGATTTACCACTGTAAAATCCCTTTTATATTCACTGCTGTGAAAAACAACAACTTACTGCTGTAATAAAAGTTTACATAAGTTTACTGCTGTAAACAAAATTCACACAGACTTACAAAAAAAACTTCACCATTTTCTTTATGCACTGCTTGTGCAAAAACCACACATGGTTTTCTTACAACTCCAAAAATTACATCACCTGGTTCTTATCTTTTTACACACTGCTGTGTGTTTTTCCTTTTTACAGCCCCATACTTCTTTTACGCTGCTGTGAATATACATATATCTCTCCTCCCGTGTGCCATATACATTCATTAATAAAAGTCAACACTCATAAAATAAAACTTATTACATATGACTTTAAACTTTAATACATGCCGTATATGAAAAATATATATAAAAAACATATATTAAATTGTGCCCATATCCCATACGAAACTTAATTAATGAGCATATGCGCCCATACCTCCATAAAAAAGATTTACGTGCAATATATGAAAACTTCAATATACTACCTACCACTATGACATTTCATTAATTAAACGTATGGTCAACAAAACTTTGATTTACTCCACGCTATGAATTTAATGTTTGTCGTATGCAGGTTTGGAGCAGCTTCGGGCAATCAACGGTTGAAGAAGGTGGAGCACATCCGACGGTGGAGGGCAATATCGGAAGACCAACAAGTGCTGAACATTAACCCCCGAGAAAATGACGTTGTGTTACGTCAGGGCTGAACCACCTGTTGGCTCCACATTTTCTCGGGCCCTTATGTACGAAAACCATTCTCTGCAGGTAGGCGGTCCGAGAAATCTTTAAACCGGGTTTGTGGTTTTTGCTGGCGGTTTTGGGGAGCGTACGGCTACATTGAAATTAGATTTCAACACTCCCCTTTAATTTCAACAGCTGGGCATTCGGTCATACCTAGACACTTCCTTAAAAATTCAAAGCTTCTCTGATCCAGCGGCTTTGTCAAGATGTCCGCAACCTGTTCTTGAGTCCTGCAATGTTCCAAGACAATTTCTCCATTGTTCACCAATTCTCTGATGTAGTGAAACCTTGTATCAATGTGTTTCGTTCTCTTATGAAACACTGAATTCTTTGACAAAGCAATAGCTGAGCTATTGTCACAAAAAATCATTGTCGCTTTTGCCTGCTCTTGGCCTAAGCTTCTCAACATTCTTCTCATCCACACTGCTTGACATGTTGCTGCTGGAGCTGCCACATATTCAGCCTCTGCTGTAGACAATGCTACAATGGACTGCTTCTTAGAAGCCCATGAAATGGCTCCTGAACCCATATGAAAAACATAACCGGAAGTGCTCTTCCGATCATCTACACTTCCAGCCCAATCGCTATCTGTGTATCCAACCAAATCTGAATGTTCTGAGGCATGATATAAAATTCCAAACATTTTGGTACCTTTGACATGCCTCAAAATTCTCTTTGCTGCCTGCCAATGTGCCTCCTTCGGCCTCTCCATGAACCTGGAAATTAAACTAACAGCATACATTAAATCATGCCTAGTTGCTGTTAAATACATAAGACTGCCCACAATGCTTTTATACAAACTAGGATCAAAATCCTTGCTGCTGTCCTCTCTGCTGAGTTTTAATCCCATCACTGTGGGAGTGATTGCTGCCTTGCATTCTTCCATCTTAAATCTGCTCAAAATTTGATTTACATATCTTGCTTGAGATATAAAAATTCCTTTTTCATTTTGATCTACTTCTATGCCTAAGAAGTATCTCAAGAAACCCATGTCAGTCATTTCAAATTCATCCTTCATGACTGATTTAAAATTTTTAATGAGCTGATCATCATTACCTGTGAAAATCACATCATCAACATACAAAACAACAATTAAAATCTTACCATCCTTTTCCTTGATGTAGACTGTGGGTTCTCCTTCACACTTGTCAAATTCATTATCCAATAGATATGAATCTATCCTGCTGTACCATGCTCTTGGCGCTTGCTTCAGCCCATAAAGAGCTTTCTTCAATTTGCACACTTTGTGCTCTTCACCTTTCTTCTCATATCCAAGAGGCTGTTCCACATAGACCTCTTCCATTAACACTCCATTTAGGAATGCTGACTTCACGTCCATTTGGTAGACTTTCCATTTGTTTTGAGCTGCTATGGACAACACTGCTCTCACGGTTTCCATTCTTGCAACCGGGGCGAAAGTCTCCTCATAATCTCTCCCATACTGCTGCTTGTACCCCTTGACAACCAGCCTTGCTTTATGCCTTTCAATCTTGCCTTCAGCATTGCTCTTGGTCTTGTAGACCCATTTCACACCAATGACTTCTTTGCCTTTTGGTAACTCAACCAAATCCCATGTTTTGTTTCTCTCTATGGCATTCATCTCCTCATCCATAGCTTCTATCCATTTCCTATCTTTAATTGCTTCTTCGAAATGAATAGGATCATCAACATGACAATACAAGGCAAATAAGGAATTCATTCCTTCTTCATAAATTTCACTTAGATTTCTAAACTTCTTACCTCGTTCACTTGGTGTGCAAGTGCTTGAAGATGCACTTGAATTTCCTCCTTGTGGTGTGCTTGGAGAAGCACTCTCATTGATCCTCAATGGTGTCCCTTGCTGTCCTTGTGTTGGCGCTGCTGTTTGGGGATGCATTTCAGCCACCTCCTCTTCATCTTCATCATGAGACAAACAGTTTTTAACATTCACTGTTTTCTCTATGCTTCCATCCCAAGCTTCCTCTTTAATGAATTGAACATCCCTGCTGACAAAGAACTTCTTGGTAGATGGAATGTACAGCCTGTAGGCTTTGGATTCATCACTGTATCCAATGAAGATGCATTTCTCCCCTTTGCTGTCCAACTTCCTCCTTAGCTGATCTGGTATGTGTGCATAGGCCACACACCCAAAAACTCTCATGTGGGTGACTCCTTGCTTTCTCCCACTCCATGCCTCTTCTGGCACTTTGTTCATGACTGCCTTTGTAGGACACCTGTTCAAAATATAAACTGCACAATGTACAGCTTCAGCCCAATAGTCATTTCCCAAATGCTTTGCCTTTAGCATGCTCCTCGCCATATCCATGATGGTCCTGTTCTTCCTTTCAGCAACTCCATTTTGCTGCGGAGTGTACCTTGCTGTAAACTGTTTGTGAATTCCATTTTCTCTACAAAATCTTAGGAATTCCTTGGAGATATACTCACCTCCTCTATCAGTTCTCAAAACTTTTATATGCAGCCCGCTTTGGTTTTCAACAAATGCTTTGAAGTTTTGGAATTTCTCAAAGACTTCACTTTTGTTCTTGAGGAAATATATCCAAGTCTTTCTTGTAAAATCATCAATGAATGTCAAGAAATATAGGCTGCCAGCTAACGATGGGGCTTGCATTGGTCCACACAAATCTGAGTGGATAATCTCTAAGGGTGTCTTTGCCCTTATGCTTTTCCCTGATGGAAAACTTTCTCTATGTTGTTTGCCCAATATACAACCTTCACAAAGGCTGTCCGGCTTCTCTATCAATGGTAATCCCTTTACCATTCCTTTTCTGCTCAACAAATTCAGACCTCCAAAATTTAGATGCCCGAATCTCAAGTGCCATAACCAGTTCTCATCCTTTGGCACGTTTTGGAAGGCCTCTTGGGTGACTGCTGCCATTTCCCTTTTGTTCTTCATGTCTGCCCTGATCCGGAGAGGGAACATCCTGTTCCTTGTCATCTTCACTTCAGCAATGCATCTTTTGCTGGGTGGTATATCCATGATGGTGCACACATCATTTTTAAAGAAAACATTGTAGCCCTTATGGACAAGCTGTCCAATACTCAAGAGATTACATCTCATTCCTGGGACATAGTATACATCTGCTATGGTTTTCCTTTCTCCTTGCTTTGAAAGTATTTTTATTTCTCCTTTTCCCATAACAGACACTTTACTATCAGTTCCTAGTGTGACTTCTGATTTCACATTTTTATCTAGGGCAGAAAAGAAGGCTATGTTTCCGGTCATATGGTTGCTGCAACCTGAGTCTAAAAACCATATGTCCTCACTATGTGTTTCAGCCATGTTACAAGCTAACAACACATTACTTTGACTGCTGTTTTCTCTAGTAACATTTGCATTTTGTCTAGTGTTCATATCATGCTGTTTCTTTCTACAATCACTTGCATAATGTCCATACTTTTTGCAATAATAGCATTGAACATTAGATTTATCATACCTTTGTCCTTGAGCATGATGTTGTCCTCCTTGTTGGCTGCTGCCTTGGCCTTGGTTCTGATTTGGATTGCTGCCTCTTCCTTGTGCATTTGATGAGCTGTTCCTTCCTCCTCTGTTCTGACTTCTGCCTCTTCCTCTTTTGTTTCCTCTGCCTTGACCTCTGCCTCTTCCAAAGGACATCTGGGTCTTGAAGGCTTGCTCAAGAGATGAGTTTTCATTCCTACTCAACCTCTGCTCATGTGTTATCAGTGATGCATGTAGCTCATCAACTGAATAGCTTGAGAGATCCTTTGTCTCTTCAATGGTGGTGACTATGGCATCAAACCTTGAGGGTAAGACCCTCAATATTTTCTCCACAATTCTTCTGTCTTCAATGGTTTCTCCATGAGTTCTCATTTGTGTGATTACACCAATCACATGAGTGAAGAATGAGTCAATGTTATCTGACTCCTTCATGTTCAAGTTCTCAAAATCCTTTCTCAGCAATTGTAGTTTTGCTGTCTTCACTTTCTCCATGCCTTGATAGGCTGTCTTAAGGGTTTGCCATGCTTCATTGGCTGTCTTAGCTGCTGCTAACCTTGGAAACATACTCTGGTCTACTGCTAGATACAACAACACTCGGGCTTTTGAATCCTTCTTCCTATTGTTCTTAAGCAGATCTTTCTCTCCCTGAGTTAATGCATTGAACTCGGTTTCATCTGCTGGTTCTTCAAAGCCATCTTCAACTATTTCCCATAAGTCTTGGGAGGCAAGCAGGGCTGTCATAGTTATTGACCAATAATCATAGTTCTTCCCATTAAACTGTGGGAGCTGGGTGTTAAACAAACCCATACCAGTGCTTGTGCTGGCCATTCCTTGTATTCTGATCTATGCCACTAAATCCTTGACTGTGTGTTTAAACAGCTGACTGTTTCTTCAGCAACACAAAAAAAACTTTGTGAAATACCTGAGTATTCTCTTGACTGAGCCTTCACTTTGCTTGAGAAGTTTTACTGCTGCAACAGGTCCTTCTTTCAGCTTCTTTGTCACCTTCAAAGAGCCTAAGCCTGCTCTGATACCACTGTTGGGTATTTTTGGATGGGGAAATACCAAAACCAAGATTCAAACTAAACACAGAGGCAATGCTCTGTTTTACCTCCACAGGATTTTTGTGCACAGACAGCTAAAAAAAATTTCATGAAGAAACAGAGTATTTCACCACCATTAAAACATTCTATTCATTAAAACCTGATGCAAAGATTTACCACTGTAAAATCCCTTTTATATTCACTGCTGTGAAAAACAACAACTTACTGCTGTAATAAAAGTTTACATAAGTTTACTGCTGTAAACAAAATTCACACAGACTTACAAAAAAAACTTCACCATTTTCTTTATGCACTGCTTGTGCAAAAACCACACATGGTTTTCTTACAACTCCAAAAATTACATCACCTGGTTCTTTTTACACACTGCTGTGTGTTTTTTCTTTTTACAGTCCCATACTTCTTTTACGCTGCTGTGAATATACATATATCTCTCCTCCCGTGTGCCATATACATTCATTAATAAAAGTCAACACTCATAAAATAAAAAATAAAACTTATTACATATGACTTTAAACTTTAATACATGACGTATATGAAAAATATATATAAAAAACATATATTAAATTGTGGCCATATCCCATACGAAACTTAATTAATGAGCATATGCGCCCATACCTCCATAAAAAAGATTTACGTGCAATATATGAAAACTTCAATATACTACCTACCACTATGACATTTCATTAATTAAACGTATGGTCAACAAAACTTTGATTTACTCCACGTTATGAATTTAATGTTTGTCGTATGCAGGTTTGGAGCAGCTTCGGGCAATCAACGGTTGAAGAAGGTGGAGCACATCCGACGGTGCAGGGCAATATCGGAAGACCAACAAGTGCTGAACATTAACCCCCGAGAAAATGACGTTGCGTTACGTGAGGGCTGAACCACCTGTTGGCTCCACATTTTCTCGGGCCCTTGTGTACGAAAACCATTCTCGGCGGTCCGAGAAATCTTTAAACCGGGTTTGTGGTTTTTGCTGGCGGTTTTGGGGAGCGTAAGGCTACATTGAAATTAGATTTCAACAGGTATCTGGTTTGTCTCTGTGTTCGTTACTGTGTTCGAAGCTGCCTTTGGCTGGTATCTGGGTTCTATCTGTGTTCGAGTGTAAGTTCCATGCGAGCCATCACTTATGTTTTTTAGTCTCATCCGAATCCTCCGTGCACTCTCAGCCGAATCGGTGGCTTCCTGATTATATGAAATACGATGAATTTCAAATATGAAATCTACCATTTTATAGCAAGAAAACACCATGAGAATTTATGTGAAATGAATAGCTGGGCAACCTCACCTTGAGTTGATCCCGAAGAGTCTCCAGCTTATATTCCTGTAAAATACTTACTTTTCAGCTTGATAATACTTAGACAACTGAAATGGACCTATGTGTTGAAATTTCAATTAAATTAAAGTAGTACCAGAGCATTACGATCACTGTGGGCTGTAATTATTACCTCTTGTTGGATCGCCTCTCTCAGCTTAGAAATAACAGCAGCTTAGATCTCAGGTGCTTGGTGCATTCCCACAGAACTGCCTCTTCTTGAATGAGTTCATCAGATAATTGAATCGACCGCTTAATGTCCAGGCACCCTGCTGATATGATATGAAATAAGATAATAGATCAATAAATAAAATGCTAACTTCACAACAAATTGCAACAGAGGTCACAAGAAGCTAAAGCCAGGTACTCCAGAGTCCACAGACTGTGAGATAGAGGCAGATTGTTTTTCTTTTTAAAATGTGAAAAAACTATATTTATATTTAGATTATGTGGTTACTTTATTTACCAGTATCTTATAACACAGTTTTAAAATAGGTTAAAAATCAAAGCAAATATATTGCATAAAGTGCAATATATTTGCACTTATGTAATATGTTTACTAATCAGATCAAATTACTCCTCTTACATTCAATTTAATTAAAAATATTTTTTTTGGGTTACAAAACTGTGAAACAGTTGGCAAAATGCTGATAACATATAAACATAGATATTAAAATTTATAGTAAAAAAAGCCCTTTCCCGTTTAAAAGCCTCTGAATACATAATGTATCAATACAAACATGATGTCGCAGGCATACAAAGAAGTGCGAGATGTATTAGCCCTTATCAATGGGAGAAACTTGAAACTTCAAGATACCATAGGGCTCATCCTACTAGGCAGTCTTCTCCAATATGACTCTGATTTTTCTCATATACTTTTTTAATGAGTTAGCATGATTACTATAGTCAGATATTTATTTTGTTTCTAGCGACAAAAATAAATGTTAATAAAAAATTATAGGTTTAAATTTAATAATTATGTATCATAAGAAGTTGAGATTTTATTATAAAAAACAAAATAATTATTTATGAAAACAAAATAACACTTAATTGAAAGCCTATGTTTCACAACAACTACTACTTGACTGAACTACTTGTGGAGCAGCTTTTTCCTTTCCAGTTTCCTTCTATGCTTAACCCCAAACCAAACCATGAGTTTTAAAAAAAATCATGGTGAAAAAAATCATGAGTGTTTCTCTTTTTAAATTGTGAAAAAATTGCATTCATGTTTAGATTATGCTGTCACCTTATTTACCAGTGTGGGTTTTAAAACAAGTTAAAGATTAAAATAAATAAAGTGGCTCTGCTAGACAGACTTCTCTGATGACTGTTTTTTCATGTTGCATGATTATTTTTCTTAGATATTATTTTGTTTTGGTGATTATATTTAAATCTGTTTGTAAATTAAACATGAATATAATGTAAAATAAATATGAATAAAAAATTACATGGTGAAATCCCCAATATTGAATGAGTTTCATTAGTCCCCCAATATTGAATGAGTTTCATTAGTCCCCCAAATTTGTTTGTCAGATTGAATGAGTTTCATTAGTACCCCAAATTTGTTTGTCAGGTTAACCTCAAGCAAAAGCATGTTTTTTTTAATTCTAAAACTTCTTTGAATAAGAATTAGTAAAATAGGTGAACACTTTAAGTATGGAAGTATTGGGTGTGAATGAAAGCAGAAGTATCTGGTATGAGTGATTATCAGAAAAATAATTTTCAGGTGGCCTAATTTTCATTAACTATTAATAATAAATCAACCAGTGATGAGTAAGCTTACATTCTGAAATAACAAACAATTACAGCTGTTCTTCTACTGGTTTAGGCAAACTGAAGTTTGAAAAGATAACTCTTAAGTTCATGCTCCAGATCTTGCTCTAGTGAACTCTAAAGCCAACATATAAAGAAATGTATCGAATCAGGAATTCTACCTGTGGAAATGAGAGAACCAAAAACCAACTTTTCCACAATACGAAAAACCAACTGGAAAGTGCTGAAATGGATGAGTTTTGAAAGCCAAGATTAGCATTATTATCATTGAGGCAGGACATCAGAGAAGCGACGAAATCAGAAATCTGTGAGAAGACTGAGCGTGAAGAGACAATTAGTAAATTGGTGTGAGGCGAGATATTTAATGAGCAAATTTTGTTATAGTTGTCAGAATGTGTTGATACACTACGGAATCAGAGTTATTATTTATTTGTTATAGAATTGGCAAAATCTATGGAAATTATGCTCGCTTTAACCATGTTCGTCTCTCCAGCAAACTTACTTCGCTTCGGCAATAAAGAAACACAACAATTTATTAACTACTTTTGTTGTTTGTCTACATACCAGTTTGGCAGGTGTTGTGTACATCGTTCTCTATCTCTTTCAACCGTTTCATCGAAGACTCGCATGTTTTCAATATCATATCTTCCTCTATATGCTCCTCTCCGGCTGCCTGGTATGCTGTTAATATTCTCTCCGCAGTACCTCCACCTTCGAATCTAACTTCCAGTTTCTAAAATGATACCAATTAACAGAAAACATCAAAAGGGAAACCCTAGTACAATATTACTGAAAGTAATGAACAAATGTATGGTAAATTGTCTCACTCTTTTTCTGGGGCGCATTGGGTCAAATCCTTCATCCGAACTTGATGGGGGCTTTTCTCGAAGAAAATGTGTTCTCAGATTGTGATGACCTAATTTAAAAACATTGCGATCTTCCCATATGCCAACCTACATTTTTATTTAAAAACTAAAAAATGATCAGAATACATAAAATACAAACATTCAAATATCATTTATTCATCAGAGAATACAGCATATACCAGCTTCGAGACAGCTTCGATTATAACTTGTCCTCCGTTTTGATATATATCTACAAGATATATTGGTAGAGCCCGCCAAAATTCATTCACAAATAACTCACAGCCATTCCTCTCCACGCTATTCAGTAAGATGTCATTCGCAAGATAAAGCAATGAGATTTTCTTGTCTTCGCTTGCTTTCTCAAAATCTCTACACCATGTCTCCACTATCGCCTGTGCCTCATTCCGGTAGAAGATGCACCATTGGGAAGTGACTGATAAAGGCCAACTTATTATATCAATGTTCCATTCCATAATAACGTTAAAGCAACTGTAAATTTCTGTAATTCCTTCCCTAATGCCATAGATTCTAGCAGGTCTTTCAAAAACTTAAATAAAATTATTCATACCTATTCATATATAATCTAGTTTTATATATCGGTTTTAGGCCGAGGACTAAGGATAAATTAACCAGTGGGATGCTATTACTGAAATTTTACAATAAATTTTAATTTTCCAAAAATAAGCACAGAGTAAATCTCAGAAAAACAATTACCTTCCACACTCTCTCTTGTGCTCTCCAATTTCTCAAGCTTGTCAATCAGACGTTCCTTCCAAACGCCACCCATGGTATTTGGCTGCTCACGATGCGGCTTACCTGTGAACTAAAATAACGATCTAATTATATTGCTGAGCGGGAAAACTTACTTTGCGGACTCTGGGGGGAAGGTTTTCGTCCAGAACGATATATTTACCTGTTAACTAAGGTTTTCGTCCAGAACGATATATTTATAGATATATAAGATGAGTATTTACAAAGGGGTCATTATTATAAATAGATGCCGACCATGATATACGGTGAAAAATGTTGCTATTTTAGATTCGAGTCCACATTTCAATATATGGAGTATTTAATATACTTTGCATTGGGGTGTTTATTGTTAGGCCTAACTGGCATATGTCTTCAATAAATGATGGTTATGAATGTTAAATTGGGTTAAAAGATTTTAAATTTATTTTTTAATAAGTAAAAAGGTTAAAAAAATATTTAGTTTAATTAATAGATGGATTGTTTTTTAGTGTAATTTTTTTATTCCATAGTTAAGAATATGGTATTGTTATAAAATATTTTGGTTGTGAAATAGGTTATGGTTTTTGGGCATGTGGTATTGATAAACCATGGTATTGTAAAGTGGGGATGAATATCCACGGTTAAGAATATGGTATTGTTATAAAATATTTTGGTTGTGAAATAGGTTATGGTTTTTGGGCATGCGGTATTGATAAACCATGGTATTGACCTATGGTATTGTAAAGTGGGGATGAATATCCATGGTTAGGAATATGGTATTGTTATGAGATATTTTGGTTCTAAAATAGGTTATGGTTTTTGGGCATGTGGTATTGATAAGCCATTGTATTGTAACAAAATCTGTTCAAAATTTAATAAAAAAAATCATTTATTATGTGGTGATGAGTTGTTGAATGGCTTGGAGATCCGAGATAATTGGGTTTTGAATGGTCCAAAGCCGCTCCAACCTTTCTTGTTGATTAATTCTTTTAACTTATGCCTTAATAATAAATCTAATAATAATAATAGTTATAGAAATATTAATAATAACAATGTAATTAATAATAGTAATAACTATAGTAATAATAATAACAATGTATTTAATAATAATAATAATAAACTTGATAATGATAATAATAATGAATTTGAACCTTTTTTTTTAATCGCTAAAACTATGCTATTTCTATTATTTACATTAACAAGAGAAAACAGTTACAACCAGGAGTTCATGTCGCCAGAGGCCAAGGATGGCATTCTCGATTGATAGTGCTCACAAAAAACTACCCGCGCAGGGGCATCCTCATCGATACTGAACGCCCACGCAGGGGCAACACCATTGAGACCAAATACCCATGCAAGGGCACCATGACTGAGACGGGTTACCCACGCAGGGGCTGTAGACCTTTGGGGAACAGAAAAAGCAAAATTATCTATCCCACGCAGGGGCAAAAGAGAGAAAAGGAAGTTCTTCATCAATATCCCTCGCGAGGGCGTAGTCAAGCACAAAACTACGTAATTATCAAGCCAAACAAAGACATTCACGACATACATTGAGCACTTGTGATAAGAGTAACAGTTCACAAAAAAACCTGAGCATTGTCTGAGGGCATGAGCTTGATTGAGCCGACTCCTATTCGTCCGAATCTTCCTCATAAATCCAGTACTCGCCTTCCGGGGGAGGTCCCCAATCAACCTTGGCCTTGCCTGAAGCGGACGCCGGTTGAGACGATGGTGGAACGACCTCCGGCTCAGGTTGTACCTCTGCCTTTTCCTCAGCAGCCCTGGAGCTTTCAGCAAGATGAACTTGGGCGTTGGGTTGCTCCCCAACCTCCTCTTTCGGTTCCTCCAGGAATAGGACCGATACATGAGCATTAATGTTAGAATTGCCCTGGGCGCTGCTGAAGGAGAATACCGCTGTTCCAAACGCAGGTAGCGGGGCAGAGCTCGAATCCGGAGTCCTGGCATCCATAAACTGGTTCGACTGAATGGGGTGTGCTTCAGCCACTTGGTGGCACAGACAACGGCAGCAGCTTGAAGGTGGATTGGCAACCGGGGGGCGCGAAGTTCCACCTCTTCCAGTGCCTCGACGGCTAATGAGCCGCTGTCTTGGCGGCACCATGCTTTCCTTGATGTCCGATGAGCATAACAGAGCAGGGGAGAAGGATATGGAGGGTGTGAAACCGCCTTCACCCACCCTTGCTGTCCTGTGTCCACATCCAATTGCCAACGGGAGCTCTGGAGCCTGTGCTCGGAGACCTGACGTCCAGAAACCCAATTCCACAATTCGAACTTGATTTGATGCATAACATTCCCAATTCTTAACATATTTATGCTGCATTGGTCTGCCTCGATCCTGGTATGCCATAACTCCCCGCTGAAATAGTTAATGGAACTCAAACCCAGCAATGAATTGTCGTCCTCTCGCACCTCTGCTCTCATGCTTGCCATCGAGGGCAGCGTAGTGCAATTAATGACCCTTCCAAACTTGAGGCCGCCCATGCTTACCAGGTGGCGAACCGTCCTTCTCCTTCGTGGCACCCGCATCTGGGTAGGCATTGTCATTTTGGATCAGCTTATCCAATTCCTGAGCTTGAGCATTGTCTGTGATAATAGTTAGGGCTCTTGTAAGGAGAATATGATCATTATCTGCCCCTATGTTGGCGAGAAGGTCGGCGACCTTGTTGCCTTCTCTTTTTGTATGAGAAAAAGAGATTGCCCTGTTGCTGCGAAGGGCATGTTCAATGGCTTCTAATCGGGCCGCCAGTCTCCAACTGTTTGAGATTTTTTTCGCTTGAGAGCCATTCTGCAATCTCCTGGCCATGTTTATAAGAATCTGGGAATCTCCTTCCACGATCAAGGGCTGCAGATTGAGGTTTCCAGCTAAGAGGAGACCTTGCCATAATCCTTCAATTTCCGCTGAGTTATTGGTATCCCAGCCCAAGGATCCCAAGAAGATCTACAAGGGCGTAGCTTCATGATTCCTGAGGATGCCTCCAAATCCTGCCTTTCCCGGGTTACCCTTGGAGGCTCCATCAAAGTTGAGCTTGTAAGAGTACCTAGGGGGGGCGCTCCAGGTATCTTTGATTGAACCGCTGCTTGTGGAGGTGCTGTTCCTGTATTGGGATTGAGGAATGTTCAATTTCCAGTTGCTTAGAATACCTTTTTCATTATCAAGAGAAGGAAGATCTTCCATTGTCCAGGAGTGGAGTATCAGCGTCTCATTCAGGTTCCCACATAGTTTGGTCCAAACCTCTTCGATCCTAGAGCTTTGATTTTTGAATATCCGCTTGTTCCTTTCTTTCCAAATACTCCAGGATATGAGACCAGGGAGAAGGTTCCACAAACACTTGAGGAGTTCACTCTTATAAGGGTTCTGCAGCCAGTGACTTAGGGAGTCAGTAATGCCGTTTTTTGTTCTGCATCTTTTTTGACATCTGAAGCCCGCTTTTTCCCATATTTGATTGGCTAGAGGGCAGGAGTCCCAAAGGTGTTGAAGCGTTTCCTCATTTTGACAACAATTGGGGCATAACGATGGTCCATGGAAATTCCTTCTTCTTAATTTATCCCAGGTAAGGATTCTTTTGTGACTGACTAGCCACAAGAAGTAGGAGATTTTGGGCCATGAGCCAAAACCCCAAATTTTGCTCCATATAGGATCAGAGTGGATATTATCGTTACAGATTATCTTGTAAGCTTCTGAAGTGGAGAAGTCGCCTTTTGGTCGGTATCCCCATCTCAAGATGTCGGTGCCTTCGTCATATCGGATTCTTCTTTTATCCAACTCCTTCTCCAAATCCCCTGTATCTTGCAAGTTTGTGGTGATAGCCCAATGATTTCCTTGTTTCCATTTCCTGAATCCATGTTCCATCTCTTGCTCCCAGTAGTAATGGATCTTTTCTTGCTGCTGCTCCTGCCTGACATGATCTAGTGGTAATTGGAGGGTGTGGATGAGCTTTGGCATCTGATTCCATGCATCTGTCCAAAATCTTGCTGTTTGGCCATTCCTAACCTCCCAAAAGCTGTGTTGCTGTATTAAGTGGTAGTGTTGTTTGGCCGCATTCCATATGAGCGAGCCTTTTTCCATGGGGATAAACCGGATGAGCTCCTCCTGGGGTCTGTTGTTGGCATATTTAGCTGTCCAGATTCTTGCCCAAGGCTTTTCTGGATTAGTGATCCAGTGCCACCAAATTTTGGCACTCATGATGGCGTTACTATGCTCTGGGTCCCTCAGCCCAATACCCCCTTTCTCCTTTGGTTGGCATACTGTTGGCCATTTGACCAATGCCCATTTCCGATTAGTTGCCGACCCTCCCCAGAGAAAGCTGCGTTGAAGCTACCTGATTCTCTTTAGGACCCATTTGGGTGCCGCAAGGATTGAGAATAGGTACAACAGCATTGCCTGAAGGACTGATTTAATGAGCACAACCCTACTGGCTAGATTGAGAGATCTATGAGTCGAAAGGTTGAGACGAGATTCCATTTTCTCTATGAGGGTATGCCAAGCGGAATGATTTAGAGCTGAGGCCGTGAGAGGGGTGCCAAGGTATTTTGAGGGAAGGGAGGCGACAGGGAAACCGAGGATGCGAGTGACAACTGATTTGACAGGGGGAGGTGTATGAAAAAAGAATATCTATGATTTGGCACAATTTACATCCGTGCCTGAGGCTTCAGCAAAGTCATTGAGCAAGGATTTGAGGCAAGTGGCTTCCTGGGCTGAAGGGTAACCAAAAAGCATGGTATCATCAACGAATTGTTGATGGGAAGTGGCAGGGGAGTTATGAACTGAAAGACCCTTGAGCTGTTGAGATTGAAGAGCTTGTTTGATGTGACGTCCTAGCCCTTCTGCCATGAGAACGAATAGGAAGGGAGATAGGGGATCCCCTTGCCTGATTCCTCTTGATGGTTTGAAGGGCCTTGAGGGGATGCCATTCACCAGGATGGAGAACTGAGTGGAGTTTATTAGGCTCATGACCCAGCGGATCCACATGGAACTGAAACCAAAAGCTTTTAACATTTGTTGTATGAAGATCCAGTTGAGTTTATCGAAAGCTTTAGAAAGATCTAGTTTAAGAAGCATACCTGCCTGCTTTGAATGTTTGAGGGAGTGTATGATCTCGTGCGTGAGGAGAATGCCGTCCATGATTTGTCTGCCCTCCACATAGCCTGACTGTTCCTGAGATATGAGCAGCGGTAGCAAAGGCTTCAGCTGATTAGCGACTACTTTAGAAACGACCTTGTATATCACATTACAAAGTGCAATAGGCCTATATTTGTCAGGCGTAATAGCGTCCTCCTCCTTAGGGATTAGGGCTATAAAAGTTGTGTTGAGAGAGGGTAGCATCCAGTGGAGGGCTCTCGATTCTTCCACAATTTGTCATACCTCTTCTTTAATCAGCTCCCAAAAGGTATGAAAGAACATGGAGGTAAATCCGTCTGGCCCAGGTGCCTTTCCTTCTTTGAGCTGGAACATCGCTTCATCCACCTCCTGAGGCAGTATTGGGCAGAGGAGAAGCTCATTGTGTTCTTCCTTGATGATTCTAGGCACATTGTTAGTAATTTTTTCAATTGCTATCCTTCTTTCTCCCTCCGGCTCTTGAAGGATCTGGTTGAAGTGATTGCATAATTCTTCCTCTATTTCCTCATGCTTTTCTATTTTCTCTCCCCCTTGCTTCTGGATAAACGGGATGTTATTGTGCATTCTTCTTTGAATGGTGGTTCTGTGGAAGAATTTGGTGTTGCGCTCTCCTTCCTTCAACCATCTTATTCGGGACTTTTGTTTCCAGTAAACTTCCTCCTGCTTCTGCCTTTCCTGAAGCTGTCTGTGGATGCGTCGTTCCTGTTCCAGGGTCCCTTCAGTGTGTCCCTCTGTGGTTATCTTCTGATGGAGGTCCGTTAATTCCCGATTGAGATCTTGCTGAGCTTTGAAGATATCTCCAAAGGTTTCTCTGTTCCATCGCTTTAAGTGGCCTTTAAGGTACCGGAGCTTCTGTTGGAATTGGTACATCTTGGACCCTTCTGGAGGAGTGAAGGAAGTCCATGTGGTTTTTACGAAGTCTTTGAACTCAGGGTGCGTGAGCCAGAATCCTTCGAAGCGGAAGGGTCTTCGCGTTTGATCACCGGGTCGCTGCCATTGAAGAGCAATCGGCCAGTGGTCCGAGCCAGTATGCTGAAGTATTGCGGCTGTAAAGTCTCCTCCCAGGTGAATCGCATTATCTGAGATAAGGATGCGATCTAGTTTGGATGCGATTTGGTGTTTTCCAGCTCTGCGGTTGTTCCATGTGAACGTTCCATTGCAGAAAGGCACATCTATGAGGGAGGCATTTTGGATGAAATTCTTGAAGTGGGTGGTTTCTTGTTCCAGCCTGTTTCTCCCCCCTTTCTTCTCTTCTAGCTTGGTGATCATGTTAAAGTCCCCTCCGATTATCCAGAGTGGGTGCCTTTTGTCGTTGTTCAGTGCCTCGATGGTGTTTAGAAGTGTTATTTTGCTTCCTGTGTCCTGTGGGAAGTATACATTTGAAAGATTGCCATGAACATTCATGCCCAAAATATGAAAGGCTGCCTGTATCAGGTGGTGGGAGGCATGGAAATCTGAGAGGTCTATTGCTTGAGTATTCCATGCAATAGCTAACCCTCCTGACGCTCCAAGTGCATCTACCGCAACTGAGCGGCAACCTGGCCAAGCCTTTGTGAGGATACTACCTAAAGTAGTACTATTACATTTGGTTTCCTGGAGGAAGCATATTTGCAGCTTCTCCATTTTAATCATGTTTTTCAGCATTCTAAGTTTCCCTGGGCTGTTGAGCCCTCTTAAATTCCATGAGACCAGCTTCATAGTTCAACTATTTGCAGTGGGTTTGTAGTACTTTGTCAATTTCGCATACCTGCCTGAGTCTAACAGGAGCTTCCCAATCTCGATGGTTCTCTGTAGATCTGTTTTCCTTCCTCTCTTTTTGGTTTCCTTTGGGGGTTGGCTTCCATCCCACTGGCTTCCTGGCTGAATCCCCAGTTGTTGCTGCTGATAAGCTCTTGAAATGACTACCTCCAGCCTGTCGAGTTGGGATTCAGATATGCTGTCATATGCCTTTGTTTTGCATGCTAGTTCCAGCTCTAGAATGTCCAGGCCATGCAGGTCTATGCTCTCAGGTTCTTCTTCCATTGGTTTCACCTGACTGCCCTCTTCCTCATTTAGCGTTGAGCTAGAGGGAGGGTCTAGCTTTCCACCCATATCCATTTCCTTGTCTGTCTCTGCCTGTTCCTTCCTATCTCCGGATGGGAAGTCATGGGTGATCTCGGGGAATGGCATTTGGGGGAGGAGGGGGGGAGGAGGAAGATGACTGGGAAGGGTGGGAATCAGGGATCGGGGGAAGATCTTCGGAGGACTGAGCCAGGACTTCTAAACTATTCTTAGAAGCTTCGCCGCTAGTGCCATTTTGCTGGGGCTTTTGCCCATTAGAGGGTTTCTTATGCGCGCGCTTTCGGCTAGGGGCTTTAGTAAAGCCATCTTGGGTGGTTGAGACCGAGGGGTCCTGAGACGTGGCTTTGGCATTCAAGGGACAATCACAGAATAGGCGCCCAAGAGCGTGGCATCTCCTACAGCGGTAGGGCACATGCTCATAGTCCAAGGGTTGGACCCATTCTTCATCCCAGTGGGAGAGAGTTACCGATTCTCGTAATGCTTCATTCAGCCTCATGAAAACACATATGCGACCATATGAGATGAATCTGCGCATTTTGGTCTCTTCTTCTGTCCTGATATATTCCCCTAATCCATTTCCAATCTTCCTGAGTGTGTCCTCGTCCTAGTACTCGTCTGGAAGTCCATACATTCGGATCCAAACTGGTGCCCAGGTGAGGTCTTCCTTATCCGGGTTGAATCTTGGTATCCAGTCTCTCATGTACAAACCCGCTGCGTTGAAGAAATGAGGCCCTGTTCCCAGCACCCTGAGTTTGTCCTCAATGCAGTAAAAAATTACTGTGAAGAAGCCCTTCGGCCCTAGTTGCAGGGTGACGTCTCCTTTCGGCTTCCATTTGGTAGCAATCCACCCATATAGGGCTCTTTCCGTTGGCCAAAACCCTATGAACTTCCCTATGATGGCATGATCTCTCATGAACTCGATTCGAGCATCAATCTGGTGCCCCAGTAGTTCTATTCTTGGCCTTTCTGTGGCTACTGGTTTATAGGTAGTCGAGGTTACCTTTGGCGCGTCCTCTGGGTTTTTCCCCTTGTCCTGAGTGACACTAGCATGGCTTTGTCGTCCTCCTGATTTCTTGTTTTCTTGCTGTGGCCTATTTCCTTTGTTCAGAATCTCCCTGTCAATCGAACCAAACAGGAAAGCTTGTTCCGGATCGTGTTGCATTGGGGAGGGCCCTGACGCCCCCCCTGCGGCTGTTCCATAGTGCCGGTCTAATGGTGTACTGTTGCACTTTTCGCCCAGGGATACGATCTCGTTTGAGGGCAGAGCCTGCGCTGCACAGTCCGCGCCATCACAACGTACAACAAAACCCTAATCGCTTCAGTCGTTCACCTCAGGAAAACTCAAGAGTATAATGAATTTGAACTTATTAATAACCATAATAAAAATTGTTATATTAACTTGGAACCTAATATTATTTATCTTTCTTCTTTAGATAATAGTATTGGCATTAAAAAGACTTCTCATTGTGGCAATAAGGTTGTTAATTTTCCGAGTTTCTCTTTTGATTCCAATGTTTTTAATCTTTTAGAAAAAGGTCTTAATTTTGCTTTGGCTCCTAGAAAAATTCGTGTGAATGATATTATTCGTGACATTGGATTCGGGATTCGAGATTTATCTAATTCCACTAAAGATATTATTAGGTAGGTTTGCGCGATAATCCTTGGAAAGGCTAAGTCGCCTAGGAGCAACTTGAGCAAGCCAGAGTTTGAAGCTCTCAAATTGTGAATGATATTATTCGTGACATTGAATTCCGAATTCGATATTTACACAATTCCACTAAAGATATTATTAGGGAGGGTTGCGCGGTAATCCTTAAAAATGCTAAGCCCCCTAGGAGCAACTTGAGCAAGCCAGAGTTTGAAGATCTCAAATATTTGAACAATAACAGGGACATCATTGTTCTAAAAGCTGACAAAGGGGCTGCAGCTGTCATTCTTAAAAAGAAGCATTACCAGAAGAAGATGTTAGGTCACCTTTGTAATAGTGGATGCTATAGAAAGCTTGTGAAGAACCCCTTAAAAAAGATTTCTAAGGCTCTTGCTCTAGCCATAAAATCGAGTAGTTCTGTTAGCTCCCTTAGCAAGAAGCTTATTGAAGGCAACCCTCTTACCCCCAGGATCTATGGTCTCCACAAGATCCATAAAGAAGGGGTCCCTCTTTACCCCATTGTCAATACTATTGGTGGGCCCACCTATCTTTTAGCGAAATGTCTTGTTAATAAGCTCAAACCCCCCATTGAACAAACATAATCTTTTGTTAAAGATTTAGCTTCATTCGTTAACGAGTTAAAGGATTTTAGATTTGACCCTGAGGATGAGTTAGTGAGTTTCGATGTGGTCTCCTTATTCACTAATATTCCCATTAATGAGGCCATTGATGTGATCTAAGGCATCACTGATCTCGATACTGCCTTTTTAGTTAAGATTTGTCTCACCTCTACTTTCTTTAGTTTCGAGGGTGAATTCTTCGAGCAGACATGTGGAGTGGCTACGGGTTCTCCCATATCACTCGTTGTGGCCAATCTCTTCATGGAGAATTTTGAATCCAAAGCCCTGTCTTCAGCCCTTTACCAACCCAAACTTTGGAAAATGTTTGTGGATGACACTTATGTCGTTTGGTCTCATGGTAAAGAGAAATTGGAGCTGTTTTTCCATCATCTTAATAGTCAATCTAACCATATAAAGTTCACCATGGAATTCAAAGTTGATAATAGGCTCCCTTTTCTTGATGTTCTTATCTCTAAGAAGGATGATGGTTCTTTTTCCCATCAGGTTTTTTGGAAGAAAACTCACACAGAGCAATATCTCCATGCTAGTTCCCATCATTTTTCTGCTCAAAAGATAGGCGTTCTCAACACCTTAGCCACTCAGGCGATGCAAGTTTCTCATGAAAATGACCTTGAAGATGAGAAATCCCACCTCCTAAAAGTTTTTAATAAGAATGGTTATAGTAGGTCTCAAGCTCTTAAGGCTTTTCAAAATGTTGAAAAAGGCCCTAAGAATAAAATTGACCCGAACGATTGGTCTTCTCGTGTTCATGTGCCTTTTACTAAAGGGACCATAGATAGAATCGCGAGGATCTTAAGGAAGCATAAGATTCATTCTTCCTCTAGACCCCTTAACACTATCCAAAGTTCTCTTCGTTATGTTAAAGACCCGATGAATCCCAGGGATGGAAACGGTGTTTACATTATTCCCTGTTCTTGCGAAACTCCTTATATTGGTGAGACCGACCAGTCCATTAACCAAAGTATTTCTGAACATGCTACCAACAATAGGCACGGAAGAGCTCACTCCTCTGCTTTGGCAGAGCATGCAAAAAACAAATCATCACATCCACATCGAAGAAGCTAAGGTTATTGCAAGGATTGACCATTTTCATCATTGTAAATTCACGGAGGCCTTAGAAATAAAAAAGAGACCTCTTAATTTAAATATAGATGATGGCTAGAGTATCAGAAGAAACTGGATTCCTGCCTTTCTTCCTAATTTTTCTTCTTATAGATTAATGTTTTTTTAATGAATAATCTTTAATACTTTTGTAATTTTTATTATTAATGAGGTTATTTAATATAATATTATATTCATTAATGAGGTTATATAAGGTGTTTATCATTTTTATATATTAAAATAATTTTTTTTTTATTCTCTTTTTTATATGGTAATTTATTCTCCTTAATTAGTTTCCCTTAACCTTGTGGCAAAATCCCTTTCTATTTTTCCCTATTCAATATGATTATATTATATTGTTTTATAAGGTTGACTATGGAATATTAATTAATAATTATTTGAATAAGATTGAAATATTAATTCCTTTTAGAATATAATTTATTGATAGTACCCAATTTATGACTCTTAAAATTATTTTAATATATATTGATTAATCTAGTTATAAAGAGTTATTATTTTTCAAAATTTTAACTTTTTACTTTATTAATTTATCCAAAAAATAATAATAATACTAACCGTTTTATTTCTTTCCCTTCTTTTGTGGTCATTAACCTTTTCTATTTCCTAGCTGTTATCCTATTTATCCACATTGGCTGGTTCGAAACGCTTATACTAGAATCTTATGTGATTTCTTACAAAAAAATGTTATGATAATTATTTTTATTACTTTAACTTTTATTATTAATTGAGCAAGAAATTAAATGTTTACATTCATTTATATACTAGGTATATATTACTTTTAATTTTTTGTTTATTATTTTTAATTTTTATTATTATTTGAGCCAACATTTAAATGTTTACACTCCTCCCCCATATTACTTTTATTTATTTTTATTTTTTCATTCGGTCGAGATTTAAAATTGTTTACATACTTACATTACATCTACACATCTGACATATACTGGTTGTACAATGACTCTCAGAGTAGTTAATGTGTGCACAATTTAAGAGAGGTAAGGATTTATAGAAAAATAAATGTTAGATCAATTAAATACTAATAAAAGGTTAAAAGTAATATAGAGTCCCTTGGAGTGTCCATAAAAGGTTAAAAGTAATAAAAATAATAAAATTCAATTTAGAGAGTTATCTAACAAGTTATAAGTTAAGATCCATTTTACTTTATAAATTAAAATAAGGATTTCGTAACAATATTTAAATTTATAAATTAAAATAATGATTTTGTAACCATATTTAGTTTTAATTAATAAGTAAATAAAAACTTTAATACTTACAATAAACTTACAATATAACAATATTTTTAACCATAGATGGTCATGCCCACTTTACCATAGATATTATTGACTTAATAGATTTTGTTACAATAACATGGACCAATACCCATCTTTCATTTCACAATCAAAATGATTTATGAATGGTTTATTTGAATTTAATTTTATAACATTTTTTTAATTAAATCTAAAATCAAATGGGGTAGCACGCTAAGTGGGCTTGATTGTGGGGAAAACTCTGCACTTAAGCACGCTTGAGCCAAATGTGATCTGGGATGGGTGACCTCTAGGGAAGTCCAGCGAAGTCCTCTCATGGAAATGGTCATAGATGAATGACTTACTTAACTTGAATCCCAAAAAATGATCTCTAAGTCCTCTCATCGAAATGGTCATAGATGAATGACTTACTTAACTTGAATCCCAAAAAATGGTCTCTAATATAATGCACTGTGATGAATATTTACCCCCACTTTACCATGGATATTATTGACTTGTAAGTAAGCTTTGTTATAATACCATTATGTTTTTGAGCCAATAGACACTCTCCATCCCAGTATGGAAGAGATGTTGTAATGTCTTGTTATGCTATGCTATTTTATGTTATCTACACATTATAATTATTAACTAAAACATTTTGATACATAAAAAATGACAAAATGAAAAAAATAAAATAATAATTATAATGATTAATTACTAGTTATTAAACCAACCTAGACCCATATTAACTCTAGATATATCAAGCTCTAAGAGGGATCTATGGGCGTTTGATAGATTCAGAGTTAAGGTGGATCTAGGCCGATAAAAAGTGTATAAGAGTGTTGGTTGATACTCAACAATTATTTAAAGAAAGCTTATTGAAGTTTGCATGGATAAGTTGACATGATATAAATATTAGAGAAAAGTGTCGTATCTCTGATGTGAGGTTGTGCGGGAAGATGCCCCTAAATAATGGTGTATAGAAGTCCTCACCTCTTACAATATAAATATTAGAGAAAGTTGCCCTATCTTTGTTGTGAGGTTGTGTGGGAAGATGACCCTAAATAAATGTGTATGGAAGTCCTCACCTATTTTTTTTTTTTTGACAATAATGGTTAGATTTTATTTAAGATTTGGAAGAACAGCTGTCGAGGGCTTTAACAGGGCTACATTGTGTTTCCTTGTTACAGATTTTGCTTTCGTTCTGATAGGAGGTGAGGAGAGTACATTTAGCTTCTGATAGGTACGCTGATGGGATTACACTATATTTGCAGATAATGGCTTGAATATGCGCTTGATCTGGTTTCAAAGCAGCGTCATGATTTTCCGCTGCGTTTGCTTGCCACGTCTTACCTCTGCTTCCTAGCATGCAGAGAGGAGACCCATTGCACTGGACATTCATTGCCAAGTATTCCAATAGCTCATTGCTTGTTTTCTTTTGGTTTGTCTGGTGGATTCTTACTTTGTGCTCAAGTTTCCCAAGTGAGGTGTCAACATTAATGACATTGCTTGCTGCTTCATCATAAATTGCAGCAGAGGCCTTTCTGCTATTGTTACAGGGAAAAGTGTCTATGCGGAACTGCTAATCCCACTAAGGGTGGTAGCTACCTTAGAAACAAACAAAGTACAACTACTTTCATTTTCCTCTATGAAAGATAGATGAGAGAAGAATCAAGGAGACCAACCTCTGTCTTGCGCTTGGTTCCTTGCTCGATTCCACTCTCTTCTGATAGTCCTTTGCTACTTGCTTTCTTATATACCCATCTTCACAGAGTACCTGTAGAATCAAAGCAGCATAACACTATACGAGAACATGGATCTATTATCATAAACAATCTAGGATCAGATGTAAATTGACCATACAAATGCATAAAACATAAATCACACAAGAGTATGGAGGAAAACTTGAATAGCTTTATTGATAATCAAGAAAGAGCCAAGAGAGTTAAAACCAATTGTTCTGACCCAGCATCATCCTCTCAGCAAGTGAGCCCTTCTTCACCTCATGAAAAGCTTAGATCACCCAACACTATGATGTTGCCTCAAGAAACCAACAACAATTCCTTACAAGATGCAAAATTGCAGCCTCTGGATCTCTAGGATGAGGGATCCATATATAGATGTCTGCAAGGGAGATGAGCCGGCTTGTGATTTGATTAGTGTCTTCCCTCTGATAGTTCTTGATTCCACTTGGAGATTGATGATCTCTTACTCATCCCTGGTCGAATTTGTTAGAGTCGGTCTTGAGCCCTCCATCAGCGATCAAAACTCTTTGCATTTGCATGGGTAGGTGTCTCATCAGTGTCAATTTTTGCATCCCATTAGGCATGCCATAACCCTGATGGGGGAGCTGGTGTATTTGTACCCCTCTTGGCATTGCTGGATCAAGTCATTTCAGTCATTAAACTCTTTCAAGCTTGTCTTGTCTTGTCTTGAGGTCAAATTCCTAGGTCTAGGGTGTTGGTCAAGTATGTTTACAAGGTCCTGTTTCGGAAGGTCAATAAGTGCTCAGCAAGCCAGAGGGAATATTGTAAAGATGTTTCTTCGAAATTTTTATCTTGTACAGTTAATTTTCACCTTGGATTTAAAAACTCTGTTTTTAAAGCCAAGGTCATTTTTCAAATTTTTGTAAAAAGTGATGAAATTTCAAAAGACTTCAGTGGACAACATGTAACCCTGGTCCCCTTGATAAGATCCCTCATATGATCTCCCTGCAAAAAGAATCAAGCCAAAGCACTAAATGAGTCAATTTCAGGACAAAGGAAACCAAAAAGTCAGTTTTATAAAGTGTCAAAGAGAAACATTAGAAAGTGGGTTTGAGCATGAAATTTATTCAAATAAAGTTTATAAAGACCCAATCTCCCTCCTTTTACTCTCATTGTGCATCCAAGACACTTGCAAGAGAGATTGGGCGAGCATCTAAGCGATTTTGAGTAAAATTGGTCGAAATTGGGAGCAGGCCAGGCGCGCGACCCGTCAGGCCAGGCGCGCGACCCGTCAGGTGCGCGCGACCCGTCAGGTGCGCGAAACCCGTCAGAGCTCAACCCGCAGTGAAATTTCATAACGGGAGTGACCCGCCAGGCCCGCGCGACCCGTTGGGTGAGGCGCGCGACCCGTCAGCGACCTCCCTTCCAAACTCATTGCAAATTCGTTCAAGCACCCTCCAAATCATCAAATTGCTTGAGGTAGGTTCTCCAAACTTGGAAATGGTTGCTGGTTATGTTTAAAAGACATCATGAATGTGTTTAAAGATCAAATTGTGCAAGAGAAAAAGCTCCATATGGCTGTATGTTAAATTTGTAAAAATTTGCTAGGGTTTTATGCTGTTTCAATGGTTTTTCCCTTGTAATCATTTTTCCTCATTCCCATTTCATTTTCCTTGTATTTCCATGTAAATTTCCCTTTTAAATTTGTAAAGAAAACAAACCCTACCCATTTTCCCTAAAAAATAAAAAAATCAAGCCCTAACCCTACCCCTCATAATACCCATGTAAACACATGTATTTATTGATGCATATGCAGTGATATTTGTAGTGTTTTTCCCTAAATTTCTTGTTGTATACATGTATTCCCATTTTCCTTGTAAAAAATGTCCCTCCCCTAACATTTCCCTCATGTTCCTTGTCCCCTTGAAACAACATATAAATCAGCTTTGTACAGGCAGAAACAGCAGCACAGTTTGTCCACTTTGCTCCTTAAACAATGTCAAAAACCGAAACCTATGAGCAAAGTGATGACCACTCATCATCTTCAGAGATTGAGGTACAGAGGAGGCCCCATAAGGGTGGAAAAGGTGGTCATCATAGGCGAGAGGAGCCCACCTCTTTAGCAGATTTACAGGCTTGTCCTATGGCAGTCACATGTTTCCAGTATATGTCTTGCTATGAATTTTGTGAGAGGATCTCTCGGATTCAGCACCACCGAGAGTTGGCTCGCCTTTTTGTTTTACACTTGCATGATGGACATGTCAACCTTGCCCGGGTGGACTTCACTTTCACACCCGAGGTGATCTCACATGCCATAGGGATACCTAATGTTGGGGAGGTGTGGAATAAGCGCAAGGTGCTGGATAGTGTTCACTTTGAGCCTTTTGTCTGGCCACCATTCATGAGACATTTGGTAGGTGTGTTTCCATTCAGGTTTCTCAGGAGCGAGTATGCTCCCATGATGAGGCTCATCATGCACTATTTTACCTGTGAGGGCAGATTTTCACAGGTATATTCATATCATATTCGCCTCTTGATGCACTTCACCCGAGTGAGGTTGATGAACATCCCTGTTTTCTTCTATCAGAACATTCAGAGGATGGTGTCCATGTTGCAGAGGAAGAGCCCGACACAGCAGTATAGGAGCCTGTACCATTATGGTTTGATTCAGCTTGTAGTATTGCATCAGTTGGCTCAGCAGGGCATCTCATGGGAGGAGTTCATCTCTCGTGAGTTTTTCACAGCACCACCCTCGCCACATCCTGAGGTTGTTCACGAAGAGGGAGGACCATCACAGCAGCATGACATCCCTGTCACTAGACATGTCAGCTCCTCACCTTTGGTTACCTATCAGAAAGGCCCAAGGGCCTTATTTGCAGCAGCTCGACGAGTACTATCTCCACAGCAGGTGGAAGGGGTCTCGCCTTTATCATCAGCTCAGCGAGTGTTATCTCCACATCAGGTGGAAGGGGCCTCACTCTCTTCAGCAGCACAGGCAGCACAGAGGGGCAAGCAGCCCATGATTGATGAGGGGCCATCAGGAGTTCCAGATATCGAGCTTGTTGATCTTGAGGCCAGTTCTCCGAGCCAAGAGGCAAAGGAGATCATTCAGCACCTTAGAGCTGAAAATGAGGTATTGCAAAAGAGACTAGAAGGTGCACATTGGACAATCTCATACCTGGAGCAGCACAACAAACAGTTGGAGGATGAGAAAACTCTTGATGAGTTGTGGAGGATTCGTAGTGACCGAATCTTGAACCGAAGAAGACCCGGTGATCCATTGCCCACTGACCGAGAGTCCATGCTCATCCGGGTAAATGAACACTTGGAGAGGCTGTTGGCTAAGGCCAACCAAGAGAAGAAATTGCTGAGGAACATGAAGAACCATTACTGGGCAAGGATGCATGTGTGCAAGGCAAAGATGAAAATGTTTCAAAGGCGGTTGACCGAGGCACTAAAACGGAGAAAGAGGCCCAATCCCCTCCGTATCTTGGTGGAGGCTTCACTCAAGGATCAAGGCACTAAATAGCCTAGCCACAGCACAAATCCCAAGAAATTTTGACAATTTTGGGTGAATTTTGGCATTTTTAGGCAATTTGCAGGTTTTTCCCATTAACGGGTCTCACCCCCCGCGCGACCCTTCATCACGGCAACTACATTTGACAAACACTCAGAATTTCCAGATTTGTCATGCAAAGTTACACATGCTCATGGATGGACTTGAGATTTGGTGAAGTTTTGGGCCTCCTGAAAGTCAAAAAACTAGGCAAAAATGACTTTCTGCCACTTTTTTGAACTGCAGAAAGCAGTCTTGGGAGATTTAATTTTTGACAGGGTAAATGAACTCCAAATTAAAAAATTCCAGTTGGGTTGGAAAGAAGACTCACAGACCTTTCCAACAAGCCTACTCTTGCCCAATTGGGACACCTGCAAGTGCCCCAAATGTGGTCCCAAAGGCGCGCGACCCGTCAGGCAGGGACGCGCGACCCGTCGGGCAGATTTTTCCAAAATGCACTGTACAGCTCAGAAAAACGCAATTTGACCCAGTTTGACTTTTTGGGGTGAATTATGATTCTCTTTGATGTAATTATTGTACTTTTAAAACACTTTTACTCTTATGTAACACTTCTAGAAGATTCATTCATGAAAACGGTAAATATTAAATGAATGAATTGGTTTCCTAGCTTATAGAGGCAAGTTGTTTTGACTGCCTAGTTTGTAGTGCTTAGTTTAGAAGTGGTTGAAACAACTCCTAGGATAGTGAATTCGACCCATGGAGGCAGGGAAAGAGGTTAGATCATCTATATTATGTACTTTCTTGCTCATTTTCCTGGTTGGACTCTTGAGGGAGAAGCTATCATTGTATTATTCACAGTATCTCTGCAATTTTTGGTTAAGGAAGACCAGGGTTTTGCAGTCCTCTTTGGGATTCTTGTGGATTCATGTGTTGATGGTGTGTTTCTCAATGTACTTGTAAGCTTGTTATGTGACTCATTTCATTTCTTTTAATTTTGCACATTAAACAAATGAAGTGTTAAAGTAAGAATTCATGCCTGCCATGCTCTGCTTTTAAGTTTGTTTAATTTCAATGTTTTCTACTGTCTAAAGAGAATTCAAAGTTATTGTTTGCTCTCTTTAGCTCGTTACCTTTCACTCCTGACCATCCACCTCAATCAAAGGCATCAATATTGTCTCCTACCTCGCCCCAAAGAAACCCCTGCAGAAACTGTGTCCAATCCCCGCACCCAAAATTTCCCTCTCCTCAATTTGCCACCAAAAACCCAAAAAACCCCAAATCAACCCTTTTCATCAGTTTACTAGCCTAATATCAGCGTTACCTTATTTGTCATCTCATCTACTGAATATTTTACTGAGATAGACCGGAGAGAGCCTTCTCCTGCCCCGTAGGGCTAGCTACGAGGCTAAATGGTTTGATGTTGCCTTGAGGTTTACATTTCTCAGCCTGAGGTGAAATTTCAAGCGCTAACATATTGGCGACCATACTGGGGAGAACAAATTAATCGTTTTCTCATTGATGTGTTATTTCATAAGTCTTAGACGGAGCCTGAAGTTACGCCAGGTAGCCTTCGAAAACACTCTTGTTTTACATTAGCGTTAGTAGATAAACGCTACTTCAGTCAATCTCCGTGAGCTTGTGAACGTAGCGCTTCATTGACACTTTATCCCAGTATAATTGTTAACTCTGAGTCGTTGATGATAGGTTGAGAGTTTTCACAGGCTGAATGTTTTTTCTTTCCTAGTCTTTTTGAGAAAAACAAGCTGGCTACAGATCCTAGACCCATTTTCAAATCTCATTCATGCCCAACTATTTTTTATTATCTTGAAGATTTAGATTTTGATGAAAGCTTTGAGTTGTCTCTGTTTAAAGCCAAGTCTGAAAGGGCGCTAGATTCTATAGTCCTTGACCCTGATTTTGCAGCTGCTATTGAATTTGAAAAACATAACAAATTGGTCGAAATTTTCATCTTGAGACATCTCTAGACACATATTCAAGCTACTACCCTTGCTGATTTTGTTGAGAATATCTCTGATCATATTGGATCCACTATCACGGCTCACGAAGAATCTTATCCTCCTTATGTTTCAGTTTCGCCTATAATCACCTATCCCGAATCCATAGTCGGTTCTCCTTCTACACCCCATACCCCTCCTACTTCTCCTACCCCTCCGACTCCCCCAACTCCACAAACTACACCTCCTCTTATTATAGTCCCTGCTATCACAACTCCTCCTCCTCATACTCATCCTACTCCTCCTCCTAAAGCAATGGCTACTCGGTTTGCCCCACTTTCTTTGCCTGCAAATCTTCATGATATGCCAGCTGATTATCAAAGCAAAATTCCCATGTTTGATGGCACTCCACAAAGTATTACTACTCAGCAACATATCGGAAAAATGACCACTTTCTTTGATCTCTATGAGTTAGATGAAGAAGATGTTACCATGCGGTTGTTCGTGCAAACATTTGCAGGAGAAGTTAGAAAATGGTTCAGAGGGTTGACAGCTAATAGCATTGCCACCTTGGAAGCACTTCAGAATCAGTTTTTAGATCGATGGGAAATCAGAAAAGATCCGCTTCAGATTAATGCGAATACAACAATCTCAAGCGTAATCTGGTGAGTCCGTTCAATATTACATAATCAGATTCAATACAGTTTATAATGCTATTCCTGATGATTTGAGGCCATCTAGAAAATCAGCACTTCTTAAGTTCGCGGATGGTTTTGATCCAGAGATGGCTTATTCATTGAGAGATAGAGATCCTCCTACCTTGGAGGATATGCAGAAGATTGTTGTCAGCGTTGAGGCAAACTTAAATGACAAAAGGGCAAGAACGAAGGCTGAAAAGTGTGTCACAATCAAGGAGGAAGTGTCCACCTCAAATCAACTTCTTCGTGAGGTTGAGCAGCTTAAAAGAGCATTTGAAAATGTTCAGATTGTGAAGCCGGAACCGCAGATTCGTAATCCAAATTTCAGAGGTCAATAGCAACAATATAGGATCAAGCAGCATGAAACAAAGGCACAAGAGGCAGCAGTTCAGCAGCAAATGAAACCTCCTTTTCAGCAGAATTTTGTTAGCCAAGAATCAGAGGATGAAGGTGATAATGTTGGAGAGGAAAATCACTTCTTCACTCCTGATGATATGCCCACTTATATTACAGAAGAAGATGAGTTGGTGAGTAATTCCATCATTCCCCAAGATGAGCATTATATTTTGTCAAACGATGCAATACTTGAAGAAGAATCTGAAGAGTATCAAAGAGGGTATTTGCATGCTTTATCAGCCCAGCAAGGCCAGCAAAGGCAATTGAGAAACCGGGCTGTTCCTATAAATCCCATTCAGAAAAGGAAAGACACTTCAGCGAAAAATGATTCGGATTCCTCACACGCAAAAGGAAAAGACATAGTCGGTCCTTCAACAAGTCAATCATCACCAGCAGCTAAGACGGATCAACCATCAAATGCACCAAAAGATAAAGCTGAAAAAAGAGATAATCCAGCTAAAGAAGGTGAGAAGGTTTCAGTTTCAGTTTGGAGAATGAGATTGCAAAGTTGAAAGTGCCCATTCCTTTGACAGAAATCATGAAGAATAGCACCTACCGAGGCCAGCTCTCCAAGATGTTGAATTTTGATCCAATGTTAGACACTGTGAATGTACAAGATGATCAACCGGAGTTGATTTTTGGGCCAGCTTTAAATGGCGAGTCTCCTGAAAGTGATGTTCCTCCATTTTATATCAGTTTGGGATTGCATGAGTATGTGTTGCACAATGCCATGTTTTACTCGGGCGCTTCGCATAATTTGATGCCAAAAATGATTATGGAGAAGTTGGGACTTGACATCACAAGGAAGTATCATGATTTGTATTCGTTTGATTCCAGTCGGGTAAGATGTATTGGTTTGATCAAAGACTTGGTGGTGAGTCTAGATTAAATTCCAGCGAAGAATGTTTTGATGGATGTGGTGGTGGCGGATATTCCTCCGCGGTTCGGCATGTTGCTTTCGAGATCTTGGGGAGCCAAGCTCAAAGGTACACTTCAACTTGATTTTTCATATGCCACAATTCCATTTTTCGGTCAAATGAGGAAGTTATAATGGGAACAAAAGATGAAATACATGATCACTAGTAAGGAAAAGCCCGTCAATCATCCTGTAAATTATGTACAAACAGATTTAGAATCTTTTTTTTTGTTTGCGGATAATTTCAATGAGGTAGATAGTCAGTTAGTTCAAGTAGAAGATATACCAGACATTTCAGAAAATTTCAGAGAAGTTTTGAGAAAGGAAAGTGAAGAAAGGTCTGTTGTCATAAGGCCAATTGCTGAAACAAATGGGCAGCAAACAGAGCATGCATCAACATCAGATTTTCAGCACTTAGAAGATGATGAGGATGGTCTTTGGACCATGGATTTTGATGGCGCAGTGGGCAGCGATAGTGCTGGTATAGGTGTGTGGATTCGAAGCCCATTTTCAGTCCAAAGCCAAGTTCCAAGCAAGGTACGGGTATGTTCATATAAATTGGCATTTGATTGTTCAAATAATGAGGCCGAATACGAAGCTCTTATTGCTGGTCTGAAAATCCTTCGGAAGTTGAAGGCAAAGAAGATAGCGGTATATGGCGACTCTGAGTTGGTTATCAAGCAATTGAAAGGTGAATTTCAGGCCAAACATCCTCGTATGCGAGCATATCGGAATGTTGTCCTAGATATCTTAAAGCGGTTTTCAGAACATACTTTGACATGCGTGCCCCGGATTCAAAATGGTGTTGCGGATGCATTGGCAAAGGCAGCAAGTAATTTGAAAATACCCATGAATTCCAACAATAAATTTGAGATATATGTGAAGCATCATCCTACAGTTCCAGATAATCAAAGGTGTTGGCAAGTTTTTCAAGATGACGAAGAAATCAAAGATTTTCTGCAAATTGAGGGTAAATTCGAAGACATTTCAATAGACACGGAAGCTGAAGGAGTAAATCAGATGGATGTGTTGCAGCTCAAGGACAATTACATTCCTAAAGGATTAATTCCTTTAGAAGAATTGTTCGATCAAGATGATGTGGCCCGCAAGCCAACTTTGAGGCCAACAAACGAAGGTGTTGAAGATGTCAATCTTGGGACAGCCGAAAATCCAAAGATGGTGAAGCTCTCGAAAACATTGCCGCCAAAGGTAAAGAAAGAATATATCAGATTGTTGTCTTCGTTTTCTAATGTTTTTGCATGGGACTATTCAGATTTGAAAACTTATGACACAAGTATCATTCAGCATACCATTCCCATAAAGCCAAATCAAAAGCCTTTCCGACAAAAGTTGAGAAGAATTAATCCTAAGTTGCTGCCATTGATCGAGAAGGAAGTCAATAGGTTATATAAGTCTGGAATCATAGTGCCAATCCGGTTTTCTGATTGGATTTCCAACTTGGTGCCCGTGAGAAAGAAGACCGGCGAAATTCGCTTGTGTATAGACTTCAGAAATCTGAACAAGGTGTCATTAAAGGACAATTATCCGCTGCCCAAAATGGACCATATATTGCAGCGGGTAGTGGGGGCATCGAGGATGTCATTGCTTGATGGTTATTCCGGATATAATCAGATTTTGGTGCATGAAGATGACCGTGACAAGACAACATTTACTACTCCATGGGGTACATTTCATTATGCCAAGATGCCGTTTGGATTGAAGAACGTGGGTGCCACATTTCAGCGGGCAATGGACATGGCCTTTGCAAATGAGAAGGATGTCTTTTTGGTTGTTTATCTTGATGATCTGACCGTGTTTTCTAAATCAGATGAAGAGCATTTGTTTCATTTGACTAAGGTGTTCCAAAAGTGCAGAAAGTATGGCATCTCATTGAATCCGAAGAAGAGTCTTTTTGCTATGAGCGAAGGCAAGCTGCTGGGCCATATCATTTCTAAAGATGGCATATGTATAGATCCTGCACGAGTGGAAGCAATTCAGCAATTAGAGCAGCCCCGAAGCAAGAAAGAAATTCAGTCTTTCAATGGCAAATTGAATTTTCTGCGTCGCTTCATTCCCAATCTTGCCAAACATCTTAGAGAGATAACCAACATGCTCAAGAAGGACAGCGAGCTCAAATGGACCGAAGAGGCGGTAAAGTATTTTAATTTGATAAAGGTAATCTTATCTTCAGCCCCAACTTTGATCAGCCTAGAATATACACAGGATTTTATTTTATTTTCATTTGCTTCTAAACATACGTTGGCAGCCGTATTGATGCAAAAGAGAGATGGGGTTGAGAAGCCCATAGCCTTTTTCAGCCGTATCATAAGGGAAGGAGCGTTGAATTATAATATCATTGAGAAGCAAGCATTGACGCTGATAAAAGCTTTGAAAGATTTCCGGGTGTACATACTAAATTCTCATATTTTGGCATATGTTCCCAATGCAGCTGTTAAGGATGTTTTAGTACAAACGGAACCGGAAGGAAGAAGGGGTAAGTGGATTGCTGCACTATTAGAGTATGATGTAGAAATTAAGCCTACCAAGTTGATTAAAGGTCAAGGTCTTGCTAAGTTGATGGCTGAAACGAATCTCCACGTCCTTGACATCAATTTGATTGCTGCCTTATCCGATGAAGATGAAGAAAATGCAGTTCTACAGGTATCCGATATCTTTGTTTCCTCTCCTTGGTATGCTGATATAGTATATGTGCTTCAAAACTTGTCTTCACCCCCTGGGATGCTTAGAAACAAAGCTAGATCATTGAAGCTAAAGGCTGCCAAATTTTGCATTATCAAATCAGCACTTTATTGGAAAGATCCCAGTGGCATATTGCTGAACTGCTTGGTCGAAGAAGAAGCTAAGACAACAGTAGAAGATTTTCATAAAGGTGACTGTGGGGGTCACTTGTTTTGGAAGACCACGGCTAATAAGATCTTGAGAGCTGGTTTCTATTCTTTATTTTCTGATGTGTATAAAGCGGTAAAGAGCTATCATGAATGTCAATTTTTTCAAGGAAAGCAAAAATTTCAGTCGTTGCCTCTCAATCCCGTCGAAATCAGTGCACCATTTTAGCAATGGGGCTTGGATTTTATTGGCGAAATCCACCCAACATCTTCCAGCCAGCATCGATGGATCTTGACCGCCACGGATTACTTCACGAAGTGGATTGAAGCCATTCCCACCCGGCAAGCCACGGACTCGGTAATTATCTCTTTTCTTGAAAGTAACATATTGTCACGTTTTGGCTGTCCACATAAGTTGATTACAGATAATGCAGCAGCATTC
Organism: Pinus tabuliformis; assembly: GCA_031772625.1. NCBI lineage: Eukaryota > Viridiplantae > Streptophyta > Pinopsida > Pinales > Pinaceae > Pinus > Pinus tabuliformis. Next base: position 167,901,791 of record CM062814.1, read on the forward strand.
AAGTCGAAGAAAATGGTTGATTTTTTCTATAAATATAACATCAGCTTGGGGCATTCGACCGCCTACCATCCGCAAGGTAATGGGCTGGCTGAATCTTCGAACAAATCTCTAGTGAACATCATAAAGAAATTGTTGGAAATAAATAAGAAGAGCTGGCACAAAAAGTTAGTAAATGCATTATGGGCTGATCGGGTAAGTCAAAAGAAGTCAATTGGTATGTCACCTTTTGAACTGGTCTATGGGGTAGATGTAGTGTTTCCTACTTTACTTAGTGTTCTAGTAGCCAAGTTGTTTCAAGAAGCTGGTGGCGAAGAGGATCCTACGCAACGGCGGATCAGTCAAATGATTCATTTACAACAGACACGAGAGGAGGTTCATCAAAATTCCCTTAAGTTGCAGGAGCGCATAAAGAAAATCTATGACAAAAAGGCCAAATCAGAAGATTTTCAGATAGATGATGTTGTTTTGAGATGGGATGCCCGAAATGAAGACAAAGGGAAACATGGAAAATTCGACAACTTGTGGAAAGGTCCCTACAAAATTGCGGCGTACCGTGGTCCAAATGCTTTTCTTCTCAAAGAAATGAACGGTGATGAATGTCTTGGTGGGTCAGTAAATGGCCGGCTGCTCAAAAGATATCATGCTTGAGCATTTTCTCCTCTAATCACTCTCATTGTAATTACCATTTTACTTTATTCTGCAGCAAGTGTGAAACTGATCTCCCATCTTTAGTTTGGGGCCCGAGGTGAAGGCTATAATTCTGAAAATGGTGATTAGTTGGTATGAGTTTTTAAAGTTGTTTTAGTCAGTCTATGTTCTGTGTAAAGTGAGTCGGTTTATGTCAAAGTTAGTTTAAATTTCAGTCAAATGTCAAAGTCAAATAAAGTTGTCATAATTTGGTCACATGTGTAAAAGTTGAATCCGTTGCCCAATGTTAATAAAGCACCGGTCTGCTCTTCCAGAGGTCTAAGGTTCTTGGTACCTCCAAAGAGCTACCATCCCCATTGGAGCCAATGTTAGAGTCGGTCTTGAGCCCTCCATCAGCGATCAAAACTCTTTGCATTTGCATGGGTAGGTGTCTCATCAGTGTCAATTTTTGCATCCCATTAGGCATGCCATAACCCTGATGGAGGAGCTGGTGTATTTGTACCCCTCTTGGCATTGCTGGATCAGGTCATTTCAGTCATTAAACTCTTTCAAGCTTGTCTTGTCTTGTCTTGAGGTCAAATTCCTAGGTCTAGGGTTTTGGTCAAGTATGTTTACAAGGTCATGTTTCGGAAGGTCAATAAGTGCTCAGCAAGCCAGAGGGAATATTGTAAAGATGTTTCTTCGAAATTTTTATCTTGTACAGTTAATTTTCACCTTGGATTTAAAAACTCTATTTTTAAAGCCAAGGTCATTTTTCAAATTTTTGTAAAAAGTGATGAAATTTCAAAAGACTTCAGCGGACAACATGTAACCTGGGTCCCCTTGCCAAGATCCCTCGGATGATATCCCTGCAAAAAGAATCAAGCCAAAGCACTAAATGAGTCAATTTCAGGACAAAGGAAACCAAAAAGTCAGTTTTATAAAGTGTCAAAGAGAAACACTAGAAAGTGGGTTTGAGCATGAAATTTATTCAAATAAAGTTTATAAAGACACAATCTCCCTCCTTTTACTCTCATTGTGCATCCAAGACACTTGCAAGAGAGATTGGGCGAGCATCCAAGTGATTTTGAGTGAAACTGGTCGAAATTGGGAGTAGGACAGGCGCGCGACCCGTCAGGCCAGGCGCGCGACACGTCAAGTGCGTGCGACCTGTCAGGTGCGCGCGACCTGTCAGAGCTCAACCTGCAGTGCAATTTCATAACGGGCGCGACCCGTCAGGCGCACGCGACCTGTTGGGTAAGGCGCACGACCCGTCAGCGACCTCCCTTCCAAACTCATTGCAAATTCGTTCAAGCACCCTCCAAATCATCAAATTGCTTGAGGTAGGTTCTCCAAACTTGGAAATGGTTGCTGGTTATGTTTAAAAGACATCATGAATGTGTTTAAAGATCAAATTGTGCAAGAGAAAAAGCTCCATATGGCTGTATGTTAAATTTGTAAAAATTTGCTAGGGTTTTATGCTGTTTCAATGGTTTTCCCCTTGTAATCATTTTTCCTCATTCCCATTTCATTTTCCTTGTATTACCATGTAAATTTCCCCTTTAAATTTGTAAAGAAAATAAACCCTACCCCTTTTCCCTAAAAAATAAAAAAATCAAGCCCTAACCCTACCCCTCATAATACCCATGTAAGCACATGTATTTAATGATGCATATGCAGTGATATTTGCAGTGTTTTTCCCTAAATTCCCTGTTGTATACATGTATTCCCATTTTCCTTGTAAAAAATGTCCATCCCCTAACATTTCCCTCATGTTCCTTGTCCCCTTGAGACAGCATATAAATCAGCTTTTTACAGGCAGAAACAACAACACAGTTTGTCCACTTTGCTCCTTAAACAATGTCAGAAACCGAAACCTATGAGCAAAGTGATGACCAATCATCATCTTCAGAGATTGAGGTACAGAGGAGGCCCCATAAAGGTGGAAAAGGTGGTCATCATAGGCGAGAGGAGCCCACCTCTTTAGGAGATTTACAGGCTTGTCCTATGGCAGTCACATGTTTCCAGTATATGTCTTGCTATGAATTTTGTGAGAGGATCTCTCGGATTCAGCACCACCGAGAGTTAGCTTGCCTTTTTGTTTTACACTTGCATGATGGACATGTCAACCTTGCCAGGGTGGACTTCACTTTGACACCCGAGGTGATCTCACATGCCACAGGGATACCTAATGTTGGGGAGGTGTGGAAAAAGCGCAAGGTGCTGGATAGTGTTCACTTTGAGCCTTTTGTCCGGCCACCATTCATGAGACATTTGGCAGGTGTGTTTCCATTCAGGTTTCTCAGGAGCGAGTATGCTCCCATGATGAGTCTCATCATGCACTATTTTACCTGTGACGGCAGATTTTCACAGGTATATTCATATCATATTCGCCTCTTGATGCACTTCACCCGAGTGAGGATGATGAACATCCCTATTTTCTTCTATCAGAACATTCAGAGGATGGTTTCCATGTTGCAGAGGAAGAGCCCGACACATCAGTATAGGAGCCTGTACCATTATGGTTTGATTCAGCTTGTAGTATTGCATCAGTTGGCTCAGTAGGGCATCTCATGGGAGGAGTTCATCTCTCGTGAGTTTTTCACAGCACCACCCTCGCCACATCCTGAGGTTGTTCACGAGGAGGGAGGACCATCACAGCAGCATGACATCCCTGTCACTAGACATGTCAGCTCCTCACCTTTGGTTACCTATCAGAAAGGCCCGAGGGCCCTATTGGCAGCAGCTCGGCGAGTACTATCTCCACAGCAGGTGGAAGGGGTCTCGCCTTCATCATCAACTCAGCGAGTGTTATCTCCACATCAGGTGGAAGGGGCCTCGCTCTCTTCAGCAGCACAGGCAGCACAGAGGGGCAAGTAGCCCATGATTGATGAGGGGCCATCAGGAGTTCCAGATATTGAGCTTGTTGATCTTGAGGCCAGTTCTCCGAGCCAAGAGGCAAAGGAGATCATTCAGCACCTTAGAGCTGAAAATGAGGTATTGCAAAACAGACTAGAAGGTGCACAATGGACAATCTCATACCTGGAGCAGCGCAAAAAACACTTGGAGGATGAGAAAACTCTTGATGAGTTGTGGAGGATTCGTAGTGACCGAATCTTGAACCGAAGAAGACCCGGTGATCCATTGCCCGCTGACCGAGAGTCCATGCTCATCCGGGTAAATGCACACTTGGAGAGGCTGTTGGCTAAGGCCAACCAAGAGAAAAAATTGCTGAGGAACATGAAGAACCATTATTGGGCGAGGATGCATGTGTGCAAGGCAAAGATGAAAATGTTTCAAAGGCGGTTGACCGAGGCACTAAAACGGAGAAAGAGGCCCAATCCCCTTTGTATCTTGGCTGAGGCTTCACTCAAGGATCAAGGCACTAAATAGCCTAGCCACAGCACAAATCCCAAGAAATTTTGAGAATTTTGGGTGAATTTTGGCATTTTTAGGCAATTTGCAGGTTTTTCCCATTAACGGGTCTCACCCCCCGCACGACCCTTCATCACGGCAACTCCATTTGACAAAAACTCAGCATTTCCAGATTTTTCATGCAAAGTTACACATGCTCATGGATGGACTTGAGATTTGGTGAAGTTTTGGGCCTCCTGAAAGTCAAAAAACTAGCAAAAAATGACTTTTTGCCACTTTTTTGAACTGCAGAAAGCAGTCTTGGGAGATCTGATTTTTGACAGGGCAAATGAACTCCAAATTCAAAAATTTCAGTTGGGTTGGAAAGTAGACTCACATTACTTTCGAACAAGCCTACTCTTGCCCAATTTGGACACCTTCAAGTGCCCCAAATGTGGTCCCAAAGGCGCGTGACCCGTCAGGCAGGGGCGGGTGACCCGTCAGGCAAATTTTTCCAAAATGCACTATACAGCTCAGAAAAACGCAGTTTGACCCAGTTTGACTTTTTGGGGTGAATTATGATTCTATTTGATGTAATTATTGTACTTTTAAAACACTTTTACTCTTATGTAACACTTCTAGAAGATTCATTCATGAAAAGGGTAAATATTAAATGAATGAATTGGTTTCCTAGCTTATAGAGGCAAGTTGTTTTGACTGCCTAGTTTGTAGTGCTTAGTTTAGAAGTGGTTGAAACAGCTCCTAGGAGAGTGAGCGCGACCCATGGAGGCAGGGAAAGAGGATAGATCATCTATATTATGTACTTTCTTGCTCATTTTCATGGTTGGACTCTTGAGGGAGAAGCTATCATTGTCTTATTCACTGTATCTCAGCAATTTTTGGCTAAGGAAGACCAGGGTTTTCCAGTCCTCTTTGGGATTCTTGTGGATTCATGTGTTGATGGTGTGTTTCTCAATGTACTTTTAAGCTTGTTATGTGACTCATTTCCTTTCTTTTATTTCTGCACATTAAACAAATGAAGTGTTAAAGTAAGAATTCATGCCTGCCATGCTCTGCTTTTAAGTTTGTTTAATTTCAATGTTTTCTACTGTCTAAAGAGAATTCAAAGTTATTGTTTGCTCTCTTTAGCTCTTCACCTTTCATTCCTGACCATCCACCTCAATCAAAGGCATTAATACTGTCTCCTACCTCACCTCAAAGAACCCCCTGCAGAAACTGTGTCCAATCCCCGTACCCAAAATTTCCCTCTCCTCAATTTGCCACCAAAAACCCAAAAAACCCCAAATCAACCCTTTTGATCAGTTTACTAGCCTAATATCAGTGTTACCTTATTTTTCATCTCATCTATTGAAGATTTTACCGAGATAGACTGGAGAGAGCCTTCTCCTGCCCTATAGGGCTAGCTACGAGGCTAAATGGTTTTTTGTTGCCTTGAGGTTTACCTTTCTTAGCCTGAGGTGAAATTTCAAGCGCTAACAGAATTCAGAGAGGCAAGTGTCATAGGAGAAGTTTCTGGAAGATTCCATGCTTCTCCACCTCATGGATTGACACTGCCATTTGTCCCTTCTCGCCCATCGCACCCCATAGAATGGCTTTTTGAAATGCAACGCACCTACTGTGTGTATTTAGGTGGGATGCAATGCACTTTGCCTATGGAGCAGGTGAAATGGTCCAGTTTTGACCACTTTTGAGTGTTTTTTATGGAGAACTTCTGGGAGGAGTTGTAATCAGTTGACCTTGTTCTTTTAGGGGTTGGAGCAACACCTTTAGGGACTTATGAGCCCTTAGTTTATGGACATTTATGCTTGGGGTTGCAGTGCCCAAAAATGTCTATAACAGTTGCCCCCTAAAGCATGAGGTCGTTAATCTTTTTTGATGTCGGGTGAAATGCTTTATCATGAGGATCCGATGTTCTTTCAAGATGGAAGGAGACCTGTAATAAGATACAATACAATACATTATCTTCATAATATTTTCATGATCTAGCTGAGGCAGGCATTCCCATGCTCAGCTTTATAAATTCATTTTCATGTACATAGGACAGACAATCGTCTAAGTGTAGACTGATGATTCTGGTAAAGCCATCATCCCTTAGATTGGATGATTATCTGTGCAACAATCATGTACATTTGATGTCTTTATTTTCCTGAATATATATCGCAGCCCAGATGGATGAAACTAGATCCGGGGTCTTCAATCTCGTTCAATCTTCACTCAAAGTACAATTCGATCCATGTGAGAGATGTTCTGGAGTCGAACATGGAAAGACATCGCCTGATTACCAGCCAATGATGTAAGATGTTAACAGGTGCGAGAGGAATCACTGATAATGATAATGATCGTCAAGGTACTGTAGTACAATTCACGTGGTGTGAATAAGGGACTTGGCTTCGAACACCACGCAAAATCTTTCGGTCGAAGGCCATTGATGTAAACTTGTCGCCGAAAGTGAGAAACTTGCCATTGAGGCATGCAAGCTTCAAAGTACTGAAATGGGTGTTCCTAGATCGACTTCTTGGATAATGAGCTAATGTCGACAAGGAGCGATCCGTCATAGGAGGGCCTTAATGAATTCCACATCAATGACACGGAACGAAGCAAATGATTTTAATGGAGGTGAAAACGATATGGTGATATAAGGTTCTGGGTGGCGGTCATGAAAGAATGGAGCGTAAATGTATTGCAGCGGGTGAGACACAGGTGAATTCTCTGAGTGACTTCAATTGAACATATCGGCGACACTGACATGATGGATTGGTAGCATTAACCCCAAATGTGGATGATGTGATATGACCATGGTGATGTGACTGGTGAATGAAACCACCCAACCCGACTTGGATGCGGAGTGAAAGTGTCATGTTCAAGAGCGACTTGCTACCAACAAAGTTTCTTCAAGTTTTCTTCCCAATTTTCCCCAGTCATTGGTGAATAGTACCTCTTTATTTTTTTCAAGCTTGAGGAGGATAACATATGCTTTTTCTACAATTTTCCCTTCGGGAAAACCCATCGCTATGTTTTAATGAGCCTAGCGATAGTGAAACTCGTTCTTGTCTGTTATGGACAAGTTTGTCGCTATTAGGTTTTAACGAGTTTAACGACAAAGATAACTCAGTCCTTTTCAAGTTTAGAGAATTTGAAAAGCGATGTAAAGGAAACTCCAAAAATCCTTTTTCATCATCTAATCCCTTAGGTCCGAAAAAGTATAAAACAATACAGAAGGGATGAATTTTCCGTACCTTTAACGAGCTAAACAAAACAAGCGCTCGATATTTTTGTGTAATAATCCCTCAGGTCCAAAAAGATTAAAATCTAAAATGAGGGATAACACTTCCGGTCACTTTAATGAGCTGGAGAGGCCAATGGCTCGACAATCTTTTCATATTTTACGAGTCAGCTGAAAAGAGCTTAAAGGAGACTCGTTTTTGAGGAACGAGTGATAAATTCGAGTAGCAGTTGATTCCAGGTAAGGTTTGGAATTTCCCAATCACGGAAATGTTACAAGGATGGCTAATAGAATCACTCTTCGCAACTGTTCCTCAAAAGGGGTAAACAATCAAGTGGACGTGAATGATCGGCCAATACAAAGTGGAGGTGATGATGAGAACACGACCAAGGCCTCAAAGGCTGAAGTACATTCACGATGGTTATTTACCAAAAATTGGTTCATTTTTTAATGAGCTTAAATGCTGGGGGAAACATTTGCTCATTGCTTATGTTTATTTTTTAACGAGCTTGAAGTCCACGTTAAAACTATTCAATATAACAGTCATTTCTTGACTTTACCATTAATAGCTTTGTTCCTTCAAAGATTGTATTGCATGCTCAATTGCTTCATCAAACTAGTTAGAAATGAACAATATAAGTTTGAAAAATGAGTTAAGACACTACTTGAATTACAAAAAAAGTAATTTAAAAGTGCTTTTACCTCTCATTTTACCATTTCATTTGAACTTTGACTTGTTGAAGCTTTGGAGGTGCTTTTCCCCCTTGATTTTCACCAGCTGATTTCGGGAGATTCTGTGGACGATTTTTGGCGCCGTCTGGACCAGGTAGGAGCTAAACTTGAGCTCTTTCATTTCATTGTTTCCATTTTGCATTCTAAGCTTGATTTCTGGTTTTTCTGAGCCTCTGGGGTTTGAAAAACTCGCTCTGGCCCCATCATACCCTTTCTGCATCGAAACGTGCATTGCATGTTGGCCTACTCATTGGGCAGTTGACATACAATGCACCCAGGACTAAGTTGGAGGTGCGATGGGCGCAAGGAGGGAAATTTGTGCATAGTTTTTAATGGAAATTTTTTCCTGTTTCTCACCAAATCAGGATCTAACTCTTCTCTTGTTTTCTTTCAGAGATTTATTGGAGTAATATGACTATTACATGGCAAGAACGTGAGCATGAAGAAGAGGACATGCTTGCTTTACATTATCCGGTTACAGTAAACGCACTGCGGAACTGTGGCATGTTGAAGTTTTTCCGCATCTCTAACATGAGACAACAAATCAACTTGCTGTAGTATTTTCTCGATGCTTGGGATCCTACCATCCAGGTGTTCCAGATTAGGGGCAAATCCATCCCCTTAACTGTAGTGGACATCTATTTTTTGACTGGCTTATCAAGGCGGGGTGCCCCTATCTCTTTATCAGGTTCAGCGTGTGGAGGTGAATCTGTGAGAGATTATGTTCGCAGGTATTGTAGAGAGGGATCTCAGCCGAGTAAAGAGGGCAAGATCATCATCCAAGATGTCACTAACAGGTATTTGAGGACCATTCTGTTCACCTTTGGTAGGATGGCTGGTCTCCATGTGGCCAACCGGTCTTATATGCAGTACGCCTTGGAATGCCTTGAGCCGAAGGTGTTCAACTGGTGTGATGCAGTACTCCTTGTGATGAAAGAATAGTTGACCAAGGTGAAAAATGGGAGATTGAAGAACTTGGGTATGGTTCTATTTTGACCACCTTCGCCTTGGAAAGGATACCACTGATGCAGTCGCAGTATATTGCACTTGGTTTACCTCCACCGACCGAACCACAGATGTAGAGATGGGTCGACCACATGTCGAGACATGTTGGTCAGTCTCAGATTTCTTTTTATGATACCTTCTTCGGGTGGTTTGATCATCAGGAGATGGTTTATTCCGAGTACCCATATGCTAGTATGGACTTTCGGCGTGACCTAGATTTTGTACTGTCAGCTGGCGAGCAGTTGGGTGCCATTGGTAAATTCTTGACCATATTTCTATTTATCATTTTTCTTTTATAATGTCCTTGTGCTTTATTCTGTCAAGACTAATCAGAACTCATGTGCTCATGCAGATGTTGGTCCCGTTCGGCCAGTAGTACGCCTGAGAGGGTCAGCCGCCGCTCTAGCAAGAGAGGCTGTGGGAAGGGCTATCCTTCACAACCTTGATGTGGTCGAGACTCTTTCAGCATTACAAGACCAGGCCGAGGGTCTCACTCTCGCTATTCCAGATGTGAGGACTGACGAGATGCCCCTGAGGTTGCAGCGACATACCACTGGTGTGCCAAGTCGTTGGACTAGGCTTTTACGCATGATTGTACATGTGATGACTTGTTATCACCAGCGTCATTAGACTAGGGTGCCCCCTAGTGTTTTGAGTTTTGGGTCATTTGACCAATTTTGTCTTGGTTACAGAAAATTATGTGTAAACCATAAATAGTTATATATATATTTTTGATTTTCAGAGTTTTATTTTGGTTAAGTTATATGATCCACATGAAAATATTGATGAAATGCTTCTTTTTATAAATGTTGCAAATGTCTATCTAACACATAATTTGCCAATGAGTTAGTTAATGTGTTTAAGCTTATGGAAATATGCTGATATTGAATAAAATCAAATTTCCTTTCCAAAATCTTGACCCTTAGGAACATGCGATAGATAGTTGGATTTCGGGCGGAGTAGATACCAGTGAGCTGTAGTATGACGAGTAGTGAGTCTAGCCTGAAGACCAGTTGGCATATGCCATGTGTGATGGCATGAAAGAGAAGTTCTATCAATGCGTTATATTCAGCAATGTTATTCGTTGATCGACCAATACATACCCCTCTAAAACTTACTAACTCGCCGCTTGGATCAAAAATGGCCCATGCCGCAGAAGATAGCTTCTGCGAACTATGACTTGCTCCGTTGGCATATCCAACAACTGATTCCAACAGGTTCGACATCTACGACAAATGTAAAAAGTGGATTTACTTGACCATAACAAATACTTTAGCGAAAAAAAAAATGTAACAAAAGCATATTGATTACCACACTAAATCATGCGTAGTAACGCTTAAGGTACAACCCGTTACGAGGTTGTTCCAATGGAATCTCGTCATAATCCATTAACTCATAGGCTCCTTTTGCTAACACTCGATTAACAATATAGGGGCCCATCCATAATGACTTGAATTTACCTGCTCCCAATTTATCGGATTCCTGTTCATAAAGCAAGACCAAGTCACCTTCTGAGAAGACACGAGGTTTGACATTCTTGTCGAACTGCGCCTTAACTCGTTTCTTATGGGCTTCGTTAGCCAAAGTGGCATCATGACAGGTTTCATTCAATTGGATTAGTTCGAAGAAACGAGCTTCATCTTCTGAAGTTCCAGGGAGAAGGTCGATTGCAAGTTTGAGGGATGAGATTTCACACTGAACTGGTAAGATTGCTTCTAGGCCATACACTAGTTGGAAAGGTGTAAACCCGGTTGCATTCCTTACCGATGTTCGGTATGCCCATAAGGCTGAGTACAGGACAAGGTACCAACTCCTTTTGTGGACTCCAATCATCCTTTCCAGCATGCGCTTCAGGACCTTGTTGATTGCTTCAACTTGTCCGTTGGCCTGCGGGTAATATGGAGTACAGCTGTCGTGAGACGACCCTAATTTGGCAACTAATTCGACCATCATGTGATTGCGTAAATGCGATCCATGATTTGTGACTATAGCCTGTGGAACACCGAATCTGGTGACTACATGATTGAAAAAGAAAAGGGTAGCTGTTTCACTAATGTTATCTAATGTAGGCATCGCCTCGGCCCATTTGGTAAAATAGTCAACTACGACTATGATATACCCATGCCCCCCGGTCAAGATGGGGTTACATGTCATGAAATCGATGCCCCATTTGGCAAATGGCCCAATAGCAATTATTGGTTGCAGAGGTGCGGGTGGTCTTCTGGTTTTGCTATCGAAAATTTGACATGCATGGCAACTTCTAACTGCGGTTATGCAATCTTTGAACATTGTCGGCCAGAAGTATCCTGCTCGTAAAAAATTTTACGCCGTAGCGTAACTGGATTGGTGCCCCCCACACGCACCTGAATGGAAATCATTCAGGGTTTTTTCGGCCTCATCATGGGTGAGACACCTCCTCAGAATTATATCGACACCACGACGGTAAAGTGTATCATCAACGATCATGTAGTCTTTTGATTGGTAGCAAATACGTTTTTGTTCGGAGCGAGGTATTAGGCCTATAATTTTGGGTTTGGAGATAAATGATTATATCTGCATACCACAGATTGCTTGAAGATATCAGAAACAAGGATTCATCCACAATTGTTTCTTCGGATGTTTCATTGTTGGATGACGATGGGAGATCGCATAATAATTCTGCAAAAACCAAGGCTTTCTTTGACTTGGATTTTACAAATTCCAGATCAAACTCTTGTAGAATTGCTATCCATTTTGAATATTTTCTCCCCAGCAACTATCGCGACAATATATAAGTCATGGGGTTGCAATCTGACATAATGGTAGTTTTTCGAAAGAGGACATAGTGTCGAATCTTTGTATCGATTAAACAGCTGTGAGCACTAGCTTTTCAACATAACAATATTTGCTTTCTGTATCATTTAAGTTCTTAATCAAATAATATATAGGATGTTCAATTCCGTTGTCTTCTTGAACTAAAACCATTGCGATGATTGTATCCGCTGCAGCGAGATACAGGTTAAATTCTTTTTGATAATCAGGAGCATACATTAATGATGCTTTCATTAGGGTTTCTTTTAAAGCATCAAATGAAGCTTGTGCAACCTGATCCCAGACAAAGGGCACTTCCTTTTTCAATAGACATGTATAACCTTTAGCAAGTTCGGCATAATTTGGAATGAACCTCCTCAAAATGTTTGCTTTCCCTTGGAGTTTCTGAATCTGAAGCAAATTTGAAGGTGGAGGCAAATTTATGATTGCCTGAACCTTACATGGGTCGAGACGAATCCCGTCCTTTGAGACTACAAAGCCAAGTAAATGACCAGAACTGACACAGAACACACATTTGTGTGGATTGAGTTGTATCTTGTAGTGTCGACAACGTAGAAATATCGCTCTTAAATGCTGCGAATGATCAATCCGCTTTCGCGAATGAGCCGGAAGGTCGTCGAGATACGGTTGAATGATGTTTTTGATGTCATGGAAGGCATAATTCATTGCCCTCTAAAATGTTGCCCTTGCATTCTTTAGACCAAAGGGTAATTTTTGATATGCGAATGTGCCCCACGGAAAAATGAATGCAGTCTTTGACTGGTCCTGTGGGTGGATATTTATTTGATTATACCCAGAGAATCCATCCATAAATGAAAATATTTCGCATCCGGTGCACTCATCAATTATCTGGTCAATGAAGGGTGTAGGGTAGTTGTCTTTTGGACAAGCTTGATTTACATCCCTATAATCGACGCACACTCTTATTGTTCCTTGTTTTTTCATAACAGGAACAATGTTCAATACCCAATCGGTTAGAGGAACCGGGTAAATGAAACCAGCATGGAGAAGTTTTTCAACTTATGCCTTGATGGCAGCAACTTTCTTAGGGTGCACCTGCCGTAGCCGTTGTTGTACTGGTTTGACATCTGGATACATCTTAATTTCGTGTTCAACGATACTCGAGTCAATGCATGGCATTTCATTATATGACCAAGCAAAGACATCTCTGAATTCGCGAAAAAGAGTGTTATATATTTCCAGTTCTAAAGGAGAACAACATTTGCCAACATAAATATTCTCTACAACATCTGTTTTGGTCGAGATATTTATGGCGATAGTCTCTTCAATGTTGGACAAGTTTCACTCAGAATCCACCGTGTTTATAGTATTTGATAGGAAATCGAAGACTGAAGGATGATGAAGGTCATTAGGAGTATCTTCTTCACAATCCGGAAGAAGGAAACGATGGTGGTAATCTTCCCATGGTGCCCTTTCAATTACCATTGATTGAACAATTCCTTCGTCGGTGTAATGCACTTGCGACCAAGGATCTGAAGGGGTGCCATATTCCTTAGACCTATCTATCCAAACGCTTGATGAGCATTGATTTGGGTTTGCCTCCCATGCTAGGAACATTGATTGCTACAATATTTCCATTGGGCTTGGAGGCAATACCTGCGTATGATCCATGTTTATATCGTTTTCTGAAATCTTTTCAATCGAAGATATCATATTGCAGGTTCCTACCGATGCTACTTCCACTAGATTTATTGGAGGTGGAAGGGAAAAAGTTCCCATTAATATAGGGTCTTTTAGTAGGCCTACCCCGATATTTTGAAGCGAATGGGGGCTTCCATGGATCATTGGAATGCTTACAATAACATGAGAACCGTTGGGGAGGAAGGTTTTTTGATCGACGATTGTAATCCCCCCTTGAAAGGGAAATGTAATCTTCCTAAAATAGGTCGACACAATAGTAGCCATAGCATATATCCATGGTCTTCCCAGTAGGATGTTGTAATTGAGGTTTCCGTCGATTACTTCAACATCTATTTCTACTGTTTTCCCTCCTAGTTCAACCTGCAAGTTACTTAGAATACCATAAGGGGTATATGTTCGTCTGTCAAATGCTTTTAATGTCGTCAAAGATCACGACAAGGTTGGAGATCCTAAAGTTTTCCAGCAACTCATCGACATTATACATGTAGATTCCCCCTCATCAATAATTGTTTGATGAACAGTTTTGTTGAGGGCTTTCACTTGAATGAGGAAAGCTAGTTGAGCTGGTAACTGAGGATCGTATCCTTTATGATTAAAGGACACAAGATTAGAATCCTTTGGGTCTATCCCACCAATAGCTGATAATAAAGCCTGCTTTTGGGATGGGAAATTTTGCAGTACTTCAAGTGTGGACATAGCGGATGGCGATTGGGTCAGATCTTCCACTATATTATAATGCTGTGCTACTCTAGCATGAGGATTAAATGTCGACTTGTGTACTACTCCCTCTGGCGGTTTTATTGTCAGCTCAGGAATGATGGGCAGCGCAACTTATGTCGAAGTTGTTGTCGAACTACTGGGTTGATCTTTATCCTTGTTGTTCGACAGCTCTGGATTCCCATAATCTTTGTTCCTTGTTGATATCAAAGCATCATTTTGCTGTTTGGAAACCGACAACATCAGCACTTCAGACGGGGAAGCATTTCCACCGTCAACCAGATTTGCTCCTGGATTCAGAAACGGATCAATTAGTACTGTCAAGGTTTTTAAATTCTTGAAGAATTTTTTAAGCTCAGCTCTGTGTGGACAATCTGATGTCCAATGATCCTCATCGCATATGAAGCATGGATTTTTTGGTTTCCTATTTCCAGGAGGGTTTGCAGAAGATTTTCCAGGTGATGATTCCTCTTGTTTCTTCTTCTTCCCTTTGTTTTTCTTCTTGCCTCCTGGTTTCTTGGTTTCTTTTCCTTTATCTATCGAGACGACATTTACTTCCGAGGCAAGAAGTTCTTTTACATTTTTACTGGAAATCTTACGGGCCTTTTTAGATGTAGCCTTTGTCGATTTCGTTTCTATCACACCAATCATGCCATCGCTGGCATGAGAGTCATTGTTTGATTTAGGAGGAGGAGGGACCGAGAATTCCGGTCTGGGTGCGTCAGGTATTTTATCGTAGAGTGTGCCAGACTGAGTGTAAATCAAGTCCAAATATTGTGCATGAGCAATAACTTGCTCTTCGGTGACGACTCCCCCTTTTGCCACATCTTCTGTAATGGAAGGTAATAAAGACTTAATAAACCATTCAGTTAAAAGCTGATCAGGAACATACGTTTTTACCATTCTACGACGACGTCGCCACTCATGTATATGATTAGATATGTGAGTGGCCGTTGTTTGTTTGAAATTGGTAAGAAGTTATGTTCTCGTTTCGTACCTTATCGGTAACTGAAAATGGGTTAAAAAGGTTGTGTGTTATGAAACCAGCTCAAAAAAAGATAGAAAAGAGAGATCCACGCCTTAGAATTCAGCCTCTTCGAGGGGGCAACCTCCTTTACATTACATAAATGAACAATTCTTGGATGATACAAATGAAAATACCTCCTTTCTATATATAGGAGTCTAAGTGGTCCCAATACAATCAAAGCCTACATAACAATAATATTGTAGGGCACAACAATAACAATAGTGGGCTTCTATGTGGCACAATAGTAACAATATGGGAACTACATGGGTACATCAATATAAATAAGGGGTATAACTACAATAGTAATGGGGTAATCACTAGTATTATAGGGACCCAACATGCCCCTCTCCTTCAAAAAAGTGTTGTCCTCAACGCTTGAGTAGTTCAGGATACTTCTGCATAAAATTCTCATCCTCCCATGTGGAATCTTCAGCGGATAAGTTCTTCCACTTGATAAGATACTCTGAAATTGATCGATTTCGTAGCTGTCGAGTTCTTGTTTCTATAACTGCTTCCGGTTCCAATATAATTTTTCCTTCTTCGTCAAGTTCTGGCAATATTGTTTGAACTGGGAGCTTGTCGCCTATAACCTTCTTTAAACATGAAACATGGAAAACTGGGTGCAATCGAGAAGCTGCAGGAAGCTCCAATTTGTATGCCATAGTACCAATCTTTTGCAACACCTTGTACGGACCATAATACTTTGGTGATAATTTATTATCCTTCTTAGCTTGCTTGAGGGACATTTGCTTATATGGTTGTAGCCGTAGGAATACCCAATCACCTACATCAAAACTTCTTTCACTGCGATGTTGATCTGCCTGTTGTTTCATTCTATTCTGTGCCAACACGAGGTTATCCTTTAAGAGTTGGAGGACTTGTTGTTGATGTTCGATGTGATGTTCCACTGCCTGAACCTTAGAATTTTCTCTTAAATATGATGTGATGGATGGTGGTTGATACCCATAAAGTGCCATAAATGGGGTCATTTTTGTTGCTGTATGAAAGGAAGTGTTATACCACCATTCAGCCAGAGGCAACCATTTGACCCATTGTGTCTGTTTATCAGATACAAAGCAACGAAGATATCCTTCCAAACATTTGTTTACTATCTCAGTTTGCCCATCAGATTGAGGATGATAAGATGAGCTATGAGCTAACTGAGTACCAAGACAAGAAAATAATTCTGTCCAAAAATTTCCAGTGAAAATGGGATCTCTGTCACTTACAATAATCTTTGGGTTTCCATGTAGCTTTTGAATTGTTTCCATAAATGCAGTAGAAACTGTACTGGCTTTAAATGGATGTGATAATGCACAAAAGTGTGCATACTTGGTAAGTCTGTCAACTACCACCATGATGACACTCTTTCCCTCAGACTTGGGTAAACCTGTGATAAAATCCATTGAAACCTCCTCCCAACGTTGGCTTGGAATGGATAAAGGTTGTAATAGACCCGGTGTCTTAATTGTTTCAACTTTATTTTGCTGGCAAACCAAACATTCTGCCACAAACTTTTGAATATCTGATTTAAGGCCATCCCAAAAAAATTCCTTCTTAACCCTGTGGTAAGTTTTTAAAAATCCTGAGTGCCCTCCTAAGGGAGAAGTGTGCAATTCCATAAGAATCTTTTGTTTTAGCTGGGAATTCTTACAGAGGTATAAGCGATCTTTGTACCATAACGAATCATTTTTCCAGCTAAATGTATCAGACGTACTGGAATCTTGTTGTAGCTTTCGAATAAGTGCCCACACTTCTTCGTCATTCTTCCATTCCTCCCTTGCTTCATTTATCCAATCTGGTTGGATAATAGAAATGGCGCACAACAATGCTTCCACATCCTCATCCTTTCTTGAGAGTGCATCTGCCACCACATTTTGCTTCCCCTTTTTGTAGATGATTTCAAAGTCATAACCCAACATCTTTGTGACCCACTTTTGTTGCTCTTCAGAGGATAATCTTTGTTCTAAAAAGTATTTAAGGCTATCATGATCCGTTTTTACCTTGAAGTGTCTTCCCATTAGGTAGGGTCGCCATTTCTTAAGTGCATGGAGTATTGCCAACATTTCCTTCTCATAAATAGCTTTTCTTAAAAACTTTCCCTTGATTGGACGACTTTCAAAAGCAATGGGTCTTTCATCTTGCATTAGAACAACACCAATTCCATTTCCTGAAGCATCACATTCCACAATAAAGGTTTTTGTGAAGTCCGGTGTAGCTAAGACCGGTGCTTGGCACATTGCCTCTTTAAGATGTTCAAAGGCCTTTGTTGCTTCTGGAGTCCATGAAAATGCATCTTTCTTCAATAATGTTGTTAGAGGTGCTGCTATTCTCCCATAATTCTTAACAAACTTGCGATAATACCCTGTCAACCCAAGAAATCCTCGCAAATGCTTTATGGATGTGGGGATTTTCCATTCCTTAATGGCTTTAATTTTGCTAGGGTCTACCTTAACTCCTTCATGAGATACAATATGACCCAAATATTCCACCTCCTGGACTCCAAAGAAACATTTGGATCTTTTGGCATATAATTGTTTCTCCTCCAATAGTTGTAGCACCCTGTCAACATGTTCAACATGATCCTTCCAAGACTTGCTGTAGATTAGTATATCATCAAAAAATACTAACACAAATTTTCTAAGGAATGGTTTGAAAATTGAATTCATCAAACCTTGAAATGTTGAAGGTGCATTGGTAAGGCCAAAAGGCATGACCAAAAATTCATAATGACCCTCATGAGTTCTAAATGCCGTTTTCGGAATGTCTTCAATCTTCATTCTGATTTGATGATATCCTGAACGAAGATCCAACTTGGTGAAGTAAATTGATCCATGCAATTCATCCAGTAATTCATCAATGACAGGAATGGGGAACTTATCTTTAATAGTGAGCTTGTTGAGCTCCCTATAATCCGGACACATGCGCCATGATCCATCCTTCTTGTGCACCAATACTACTGGAGCAGAGAAAGAACTTTGACTCGGTTGAATTATACCAGCCTCTAGCATTTCTGCAACCATACGTTCAATTTCACTTTTTTGGACATAGGGATATCTGTACGGCCTGATGTTTGGAGGAACACTTCCTGGAATCAGATGAATAGCATGATCATGATCACGCATAGGTGGGAGACCTTTGGGAGTCTCAAATACCTTGGAATGATTGTCCAGGACTTTTTGGAGATCTGGAGAAATAGATGATTCCAATGTGGAAACATCTAGCGAACATAATTGTGCAATTACACCCCTTTGCTCCTTTTTTAGAAGCTTTGTCATACCATTAGAGCTGATTATCTTTCCTGGTTTCCCTGCAATACCCCTTAATTCAACTTCCTTTCCTTCCACAGAAAATTTCATGAAAAGTTCTTGAAAATTAAAAGCTATTGTACCCAAGGATTGTAGCCATTGGACTCCTAGTACAACATCAACACCTCCCATTGGAATGGAAAGCATTGGGCTAGTCAATACATATTCTCCCATGGATAGCTTGATATTATGGCACTTTCCAGAGCAATTTATTGTTCCTCCATTTGCAATCATCACTTGACACTCTGGTGCTGGATATAGGAAGCAATTCAATTCTTTTGCTACCCTACAATGAATAAAATTGTGGGTGCTTCCTGAATCAATCAACACTATTACCTTTTTCTTCTTGATTTGTCCTTCTATCTTGATGGTTTGAGGAGTGGTAATTCCCGCCAATGCATTACAAGATATGGTCGGATTTATTTGTTCTTCATCTAGGCTTTGTTCCTGGAATATATCCTCTTCTTTTGACCTTTCTTGCTCCTTTTCTTCTTCCTCTTCACAATCTATGTAGAATAATTTCTTCTCAGCACACTTATGACCTTTTGTGTATTTGCTATCACAATTGTAACAAAGCCCTTTTGCTCTTTTTTCTTCCAATTGTTGTGGTGTCAACCTTGTAGGTTGTGGAAGACTATGGGCAACAACACTTCCATCTTTATAGTTGTGAATGGTATGCTTCCTAGTTGCCATAATTTTGCTTTCCATTTTTCTTGCTAACCTGAATGCCTTCTCTAATGAATCAGGTTCCCAAAGGCGCACATCATGTTGGATATTATCCTTTAAAGACCCTATGAACACATCAATCCTATGCTCCTCTGGAATATCTTTTACCCTTATGTTCAATTTTTGGAACTCCTCAATGTGCTCCATTATTGAACCCTTTTGTTTGAGATTATCAATTGGCTAAAAAAAGTGTTGCTTTTTGTATCCTCATAATGTGCTATCAATTCTTCCGTAAAAATTGCCCAAGTGATAAATTGTTTACGAGAACAAAGCCATTGATACCATACAAACTGATTTGGTTCCAAATATAAAGTTGCCATACGTACCTTTTGTGTGTTTTGCACATTATTGAGATCGAAGAATTG
The DNA here is from genome assembly GCA_031772625.1 of Pinus tabuliformis. Classification (NCBI taxonomy): domain Eukaryota; kingdom Viridiplantae; phylum Streptophyta; class Pinopsida; order Pinales; family Pinaceae; genus Pinus; species Pinus tabuliformis. The sequence continues at coordinate 167,921,369 of CM062814.1, forward strand.
CTCCATCTGTAATATCCATGTGGTGGGATCCTTGCCATCAAACTTCCTCATATCGATTTTTGGAACATGGTGAGTCTTCGATCCAACATTAGATTCTATGGAATCATGATTAACATTTCTTTTGTTCTCATCATGAGTTTCCTTTGGTACTCTTTCACCCTTAGTGACTATTTCTTGTAGCAACTTATCCATCTTATCATCCATGCCATCAATTTTAGCTTCCATGCCATCCATCTTAGCTTCTACATCTTTCCTTAAACCATCCATTTTAGATTCTGTTGCTTTTTGTGCAAGTGACACTCGTTGCACTTGTTCTTGTAATTTTGATATATCATATAGCATTTCTTCTTCTTCTTCATGAGTCATGCTAGAGCTTTCAGGCTCCTTACTAGGTGTTTTCATTTTCTTTCCTCGTGGCATCAGTTACCGATAATAATTCTCTAATATTCCCTTTGAATACCTTCAAAATAATTTTTCAAACCAAGCTTAAGCAAAAATTAAAGAAAATCTACACACCATTTTTCACTTTGTAGGAGCTCGATATTGCCTCCGATGTATCTCTGTACTTTCTGATTATCTAGTTCTGAATTTGTGACCTGTAGTAGCCCTCTGTGTCCTCTTTCCAATGCCACAAGTCTGACCCAAATTGGATTCTCCAAGGAAGAGTTATGCGAAATCTCCCACAGTGACTTGATTATAGACTAGTTCAGTAGAGCGAACTTGGAAGACGTGCCACGTGTCACTGTTTAAACCTTTGACTCTGAAAAATATATAAAAGAAAACTACAGTCCGTCCTCTTTCTGTGCCTTCTTACAAAATTTCAATCCGATGCTCAGAAAGAAAGTTATGACGATTTTCCCTAGGTCACCTGTTTTGAGTGTAATTCAAGAGTCTGCAAAAAGACCAACTTCCTCAGATCATATCTCCGCAAATATCGCGCGAAAAACTCTGAAATTCGGACCCAAGGTTCAGCTCGATGTCTTCTCAAATGGGTTTTTTTTTGCGACTTCTGAAACGTCACAGAAAAAAAGTTATAGCGAAAATGCCACGATGACCTGTTTGGAGCAGCGAAACCCTAGAATCCAAAGCTCTGATACCAAATGTTATGAAACCAGCTCAAAAAAAGATAGAAAAGAGAGATCCACGCCTTAGAATTCAGCCTCTTCGAGGGGGCAACCTCCTTTACATTACATAAATGAACAATTCTTGGATGCTACAAATGAAAATACCTCCTTTCTATATATAGGAGTCTAAGTGGTCCCAATACAATCAAAGCCTACATAACAATAATATTGTAGGGCACAACAATAACAATAGTGGGCTTCTATGTGGCACAATAGTAACAATATGGGCACTACATGGGTACATCAATATAAATAAGGGGTATAACTACAATAGTAATGGGGTAATCACTAGTATTATAGGGACCCAACATTGTGGCTAGGGTACCGAAGTTGTCAAACAAAGCTCTAGGCAATTCGATATACCATTTTGTTGCCGGACCAGTTAACGTCCTCTAAAAAAGGCGAAGCCTAATCGAATCATCATTTAGGGTGTTTGATGAACACCACAGATGAAAGGTCATCACATGATTTGACGGATCTTCACCCGGATTTCCATTAAATTTAGGAATATCTGACGGAAGTTTATGCGAAATCGCTAGACACCAAGGGGCGTAAGCGATTGGATCATTTGTTAACCGATTTAGATCTGGTAACTCTAAAGTCACCACGAAGGGTAACTGTTGATTCAGGTTAGGCGAAGCATACCCAGGATAGGATGGAATCGCCTGAGCAGTTGGTATTTGCATACCAGCATAATGCATTTGATGTTGGTAACTTTGGCAAGGTTGGTGGGCATAACCATTGTAGAATGATTGATTTTGACCATTTTGAATATACAGATGCCGACTATTTGCAAAGATTTGTTGCTCAGATCCTTGGTATATTTGTTGGAATTGCGTTTGTTGGTATTGCACCAGCTAGGGTTGTGAAGCCATGTGTTGTTGCCCGATACTAACTGTTTGACCAAGATGAGGAGTAATTGTACCCGTTTGGGCCTGTGTCATTCCACCAGTCGGCGATTGTGGCTGAGTTGCAAGGTCAAGAGGTTGTTGCATTACAACCTGAGAAACGTGAGGTTGGCATACAACAGGGAGTGCCTTGCATGCCTTCTTAATATGGACGAGGTACTGGTGGCCTCCTTTGGTTAATGAAACACAACTGTTCTCACCCATTATCCATTTGCAAAGAAAATGTGTGCAACATTTGACTCTGGAAATTATCCAACATATTTCCTATTTCACGCTTGATGGATGTTGTGGAGGGAGAGGAAATGAACAAGTTTTGGCTAGACCTACCCTTCTTCTTAACAACCCTAGAATAATTCTTGAATATAGTTTTTATGTCATGATAAGGTAATTAGTAGATATCTCCTCCAAATATCATGTTGAGGGTTTCCATTACATATTCCTTGATCCCTCAAAGAAGAACTAGCTTGAGTGACTCAGCATCAAGGGTATAGTTGCCCCTCCTATAATTCAGTTGAAACATTTCCTCATAGTCTTCCAAAGATTCATCAGGTCCAATGGTCATCCTAAATATTTTCTCCTTTGTTTCTTTGAAACTACACTAATCCCAGTATATATCATTGAATGTTTGTTGCATTTGGGCCGAGGTAGTGATGATGCATCTATGTAGACTCATAAACCAGCTCAAGGCTGCATCTTTGAGGTTAGAAGAAAACAACTTCAACTTCTGCTCATCAGAGGCATAGTCATAGGTCCTACAGACAACAACTAACTCCAACATGAAGGTGTTAGGATCTTTAGAGGTTAGGCCATGGAAATTTGGAAGGGCAGTAGGTGTTATATTTTTCATACTAGCTTCTCCATTGGTTTATGAGAGAGGGAAGAGCTCATTGCTCTTGTTTTCAACCATGGTTTGGGTAGGTGAGATGGGTTCTTCTTCTTCCCCAATAGGTTCTTCCAAAATTTCAAGTTGCTCGCCTAGAGGGTCTTCTAACTCCCCTATAGTTAGAGAGGGAAGTTCATAGTCACCAAAGAAGAATGAAGGTTGACTACTTGAGGGTGTGGAGGTTTTTGGTAAGAATTTTTCTTGGTTATCCCTACTCCTATGAGGCATGAAAGATTTTTTTTTTGAACTTTTCACTTTTCTCAAAGTAATAAAATTGATGCAAAATAGAAAAATATGATCAAGAAAAAAAACATCTACTTAGACATGTCCTTGGAAATGACACCAAAAAGTGTCGAGCACTAGTATTGCACCAAGAGTGTTATAACTCCCAAGGGTTCCTCAACTTAAATGATCAACCTGAGGTTCGTAGAAACTTAGAGGTGACAATGTTATACAAATAGTAAGTTATGTTCTACTCATGCCACCCTCAATCATGACATCAGATTAAGGTGTTCAAAGACCATTCCTCCAACTTAACTATAGTGAATGCTTGTTGATGAAAGCACAATTGAAAATTGATTCTTAACTATGAAAATGAAAATGTCATGTGTTCAACTTGTAGATGCTAATTAACATTACATGAAAGAGAAAGGGCTAATCTACATGAAAAATTAAAGCTACCCTACATTTCATAATTCATAGACTTGGTAACCTATTTGGATATATCATTGATCTAATTCACATTTTCCTAAAAATCGGAAATCTAACTTGTATCATGCTTGTGAATGAAAAATACTAATTCTAATGTGTTTTGGAGTGAGGAAAATAAGTGGTTGAAGTGGTCTAGGAGCTTCTCTTGATCATCAAATAGCAACTTGGGGCCAATATGCATCTTGATTTAGCTAAGGCTCTAGTGGGGAGAAAAACAAGTCGAGGAACATGGTGCTACACGCCGGCTAAATGTATTGGTACATGAGGTCTTGTATTTCTACAGGATGACTTGTATTACTACATGAGGGGTTCCAAGAGCCTTCTTAGGGTGGAAATGGTATCTTGAGGGCATGAAGATGTGGACAAAGGTAGGAGGGAGTGAAGTAAGGTTGGGGAAGCCTCCTACCAAAGCCTACCACGCCTCGAGGGTCTTTCTTGCACCAATATGATTGCCCACGGTGTCCTTAATTGTCTAAACTGAGTGATTGTGGAAATTGAGTTTTGGGAGCAGAATTGAAGGGTGTAAGGAGAAGATGGAGAAGTCCAAGTGGAGATGAAAGATGTACCATCCCCCGTAGATCAACACAACCCTACAACTCACAACATGCATGCATTAGTTGATCATTAACACAATGATATAAACTATGATGAAAAAGATCTATTCTATGCAACAACACTATTCTAATCATTGAACTAACTCTTAAGTTGAAAAAAATAAATATGAAGAAGGACAAATAACATCTATTTGTTTCCAAAAAATTATAAACAAAATGTTTTTAGACTGAGATTGTAAATATTTCCAAGCATTCTCCCACAAAAGAGGTGGTAAGGATGCCTTTAATAACAAGTTTTTATAGTTTAACATCTACTGCAATAAAATAAAGACATTAAATGATTTAAAATAAGAACAATACCTAAATACAAAGAGGTACCAAAGCCTATAGGTTGGGTCCAAACCTAAGGATTTCATCCCTCTAAAACTAGCTCAGATGCAACTTAATAACCAACTTATCATTATTGGAAAATAGTAGTCTCATAGATCACATGAAATTTAACAATCACATGTGGTAACAATGACAATCAGATAGCGAAGCTAAGACACTGTATCTTCAAATGACAATATCGATAATTGATATCAAACCGTAAACCGCTGTCAATAATAGCACACTCAAATCGGAAACCGCTTTTCGCAATTCTCATATTCACAATGTTGTAAAACATAATAATATCAAATAAAAGAATGGAATAAATTTTTCACTGCGAATGCTCGCTATGAAATTTGTTGACACCACTCCAATACTATTTATTTTATAAAAAACAACCACCACTATCTTCAAACCTTTTGACAACCATGAACATGAATTTAGTTTATGAAGCTGAGTTGTCACTTTCAATATTAAACTATTCTGCTCCAATATTAACCTCCCCTGCCACAATTTTGTGGCCCGTAGACGTGGTTGAAGCTGCCTTTGGCTGGTATCTGGTTTCTCTCTGTGTTCGCTACTGTGTTCGAAGCTGCCTTTGGCTGGTATCTGGGTTCTATCTGTGTTTGAGTGTAAGTTCCATGCGAGCCATCACTTATGTTTTTTAGTCTCATCCGAATCCTCCGTGCACTCTCAGCCGAATCCGTGGCTTCCTGATTATATGAAATACGATGAATTTCAAATATGAAATCTACCATTTTATAGCAAGAAAACACCATGAGAATTTATGTGAAATGAATAGCTGGGCAACCTCACCTTGAGTTGACCCCGAAGAGTCTCCAGCTTATATTCCTGTAAAATACTTACTTTTCAGCTTGATAATACTTAGACAACTGAAATGGACCTATGTGTTGAAATTTCAATTAAATTATAGTACCAGAGCATTACGATCACTGTGGGCTGTAATTATTACCTCTTGTTGGATCGCCTCTCTCAGCTTAGAAATAACAGCAGCAGTTGTCGATTCATTAGATCTCAGCTGCTTGGTGCATTCCCACAGAACTGTCTCTTCTTGAATGAGTTCATCAGATAATTGAATCGACCGCGTAATGTCCAGGCACCCTGCTGATATGATATGATATGAAATAAGATAATAGATCAATAAATGAAATACTAACTTTACAACAAATTGCAACAGAGGTCACAAGAAGCTAATGCCAGGTACTCCACAGACTGTGAGGTAGAGGCAGAGTGTTTTTCTTTTTAAAATGTGAAAAAACTATATTTATATTTAGATTATGTGGTTACTTTATTTACCAGTATCTTATAACAGAGTGCGAGATGTATTAGCCCTTATCAATGGGTGAAACTTGAAACTTCAAGATACCATAGGGCTCATGCTACTAGGCAGTCTTCTCCAATATGACTCTGATTTTTCTCATATACTTTTTTAATGAGTGATTACTATAGTCAGATATATTTATTTTGTTTCTAGTGACAAAAATAAATGTTAATAAAAAATTATAGGTTTAAATTTAATAATTATGTATCAAGTTTAAGAAGTTCAGATTTTATTATAAAAAACAAAATAATTATTTAAAACAACAAAATAACACTTACTTGAAAGCCTATGTTTCACAACAACTACTACTTGACTGAACTACTTGTGGAGCAGTTTTATCCTTTCCAGTTTCCTTCTATGCTTAAACCCAAACCAAACCATGAGTTTTAAAAAAATCATGGTGAATGATAGCTCCTTTTTTAATTAGTATAAGAGTTTTTTCAGTTTTTTAATTGCCGATGTTAGGTCAGTTTTAAGATAAATTATATTTTTTTTCAATTCTAAATCTGTTTTTGTTTGGATAAAAGTTTGTTTTCATGTAAAGAAACAAGTTAAAGCCTGAGACAGATAAGGAGACAGATAAGCATCTAGCCTGAGTGAAAACAAAGACAAGATAATTCTAGATGAAGTAGTTTTCTTTGAATACTATCATGCCTCAACCTGCATTCTAAAATAGCAGCTACCCTTAACTATCCCATTGCTAATTTAGCAACCAAGTTCTATTAAATTTTCTTACCATGTAAAAAAAATCAAAACTATGCTCTTTACATACTATCAGAAAAATAATTTTCAAGTGGCTTAATTTTCATTAACTATTAATAATAAATCAACCAGTGATGAATAAACCTATATTCCGAATTCTTCTACTGGTTTGAGCAAACTGAAGTTTTAAAAAAATAACTGAATTTTGAAAAAAATTCTTATTATGTGAAAAAATAACAATAACTCTTAAGTTCATGCTCCAGATCTTGCTCTAGTGAACTCTAAAGCCAACATATAAAGAAATGTATCGAATCAGGAATTCTACCTGTGGAAATGAGAGAACCAAAAACCAACTTTTCCACAAAACGAAAAACCAACTGGAAAGTGCTAAAATGGATGAGTTTCGAAAGCCAAGATTAACATTATTATGATTGAGGCAGGACATCAGAGAAGCGACGAAATCAGAAATCTGTGAGAAGACTGAGCGTGAAGAGACATTAGTAAATTGGTGTGAGGCGAGATATTTAATGAGCAAATTTTGTTATGGTTGTCAGAATGTGTTGATACACTACGGAATCAGAGTTATTATTTATTTGATATAGAATTGGCAAAATCTATGGAAATTATGTTCGTCTCTCCAGCAAACTTACTTCGCTTCGGCAATAAAGAAACACAACAATTTATTAACTACTTACCAGTTTGGCAGGTGTTGTGTACATCGTTCTCTATCTCTTTCAACCGTTTCATCGAAGACTCGCATGTTTTCAATATCATATCTTCCTCTATATGCTCCTCTCCGGCTGCCTGGTATGCTGTTAATATTCTCTCCGCAGTACCTCCACCTTCGAATCTAACTTCCAGTTTCTAAAATGATACCAATTAACAGAAAACATCAAAAGGGAAACCCTAGTACAATATTACTGAAAGTAATGAACAAATGTATGGTAAATTGTCTCACTCTTTTTCTGGGGCGCATTGGGTCAAATCCTTCATCCGAACTTGATGGGGGCTTTTCTCGAAGAAAATGTGTTCTCAGATTGTGATGACCTAATTTAAAAACATTGCGATCTTCCCATATGCCAACCTACATTTTTATTTAAAAACTAAAAAATGATCAGAATACATAAAATACAAACATTCAAATATCATTTATTCATCAGAGAATACAGCATATACCAGCTTCGAGACAGCTTCGATTATAACTTGTCCTCCGTTTTGATATATATCTACAAGATATATTGGTAGAGCCCGCCAAAATTCATTCACAAATAACTCACAGCCATTCCTCTCCACGCTATTCAGTAAGATGTCATTCGCAAGATAAAGCAATGAGATTTTCTTGTCTTCGCTTGCTTTCTCAAAATCTCTACACCATGTCTCCACTATCGCCTGTGCCTCATTTCGGTAGAAGATGCACCATTGGGAAGTGACTGATAAAGGCCAACTTATTATATCAATGTTCGATTCCATAATAACGTTAAAGCAACTGTAAATTTCTGTAATTCCTTCCCTAACGCCATAGATTCTAGCAGGTCTTTCATAAACTCCAAAAAATAAGCAGAGTAAATCTCAGAAAAACAATTACCTTCCACACTCTCTCGTGTGCTCTCCAATTTCTCAAGCTTTTCAATCAGACGTTCCTTCCAAACGCCACCCATGGTATTTGGCTGCTCACGATGTGGCATACCTGTGAACTAAAATAACGATCTAATTATATTGCTGAGCGGGAAAACTTACTTTGCGGACTCTGGGGGGAAGGTTTCGTCCAGGACGATATATTTATAGATATATAAGATGAGTATTTACAAAGGGGTCATTATTATAAATAGATGCCGACCATGATATACGGGGAAAAATGTTGCTATTTTAGATTCGAGAGTCCACATTTCAATATATGGAGTATTTAATATACTTTGCATTGGGGTGTTTATTGTTAGTCCTAAGCGGCATATTTCTTCGATAAATGATGTCTATGAAGGAAAGAGCTAACCAGCCATATATTGGGTATTTAATGCTCTCAGAGCAGCACTCCACTTAACGCGATAATACTGGAGTGGGCAAATTTGGCATTAAATAATATTTGCCCCCTCCTGTGTTATCGGGCTAAGTGGCGTGCTGCTCTGAAGGCATTAAATACCCAATATATAGCTGGTTAGCTCCAGCCGTCTATGAATGTTAATTTGGGTTAAAAGATTTTAAATTTATTTTTTAATAAGTAAAAGGGTAAAAAAAATATTTAGTTTAATTAATGGATGGAATGTTTTTTAGTGTAATTTTTTTAGTCCATAGTTAAGAATATGGTATTGTTATAAAATATTTTGGTTGTGAAATAGGTTATGGTTTTTGGCCATGTGGTATTGATAAACCATGGTATTGTAAAGTGGGGATGAATATCCACAGTTAAGAATATGGTATTGTTATAAAATATTTTGGTTGTGAAATAGGTTATGGTTTTTGGGCATGCGGTATTGATAAACCATGGTATTGACCCATGGTATTGTAAAGTGGGGATGAATATCCATGGTTAGGAATATGGTATTGTTATCAGATATTTTGGTTGTGAAATAGGTTATGGTTTTTGGGCATGTGGTATTGATAAGCCATTGTATTGTAACAAAATCTGTTCAAAATTTAATAAAAAAATATCAAAATATAAAAAAATTGAATTTTATTATGCAGTGATGAGTTGTTGAATGGCTTGGAGATCCGAGATAATTGGGTTTTGAATGGTTCAACGCCGCTCCAACCTTCATTGTTGATTAACTCTTTTAACTTATGCCTTAATAATAAATCTAATAATAATAATAGTTATAGAAATATTAATAATAACAATGTAATTAATAATAGTAATAACTATAGTAATAATAATAACAATGTATTTAATAATAATAATAATAATAATAATAAAACGTGATAATGATAATAATAATGAATTTGAACTTATTAATAACCATAATAAACACCGTTATATTAACTTGGAACCTAATAATATTTATCTTTCTTCTTTAGATAATAGTATTTGCATTAAAAAGACTTCTCATTGTGGCAATAAGGTTGTTAATTTTCGGAGTTTCTCTTTTGATTCCCATGTTTTTAATCTTTTAGAAAAAGGTCTTAATTTTGCTTTGGCTCTAGAAAAAATCGTGTGAATGATATTAATGGTGACATTGAATTCGGGATTCGAGATTTATCCAATTCCACTAAAGATATTATTAGGCACGTTTGCGCGATAATCCTTAGAAAGGCTAAGTCCCCTAGGAGAAACTTGAGCAAGCCAGAGTTTGAAGCTCTCAAATTATGAATGATATTATTCGTGACGTTGAATTCCAGATTCGAGATTTACCCAATTCCACTAAAGATATTATTAGGCAGGGTTGCTCAGTAATCCTTAAAAATGCTAATCCCCCTAGGAGCAACTTGAGCAAGCCAGAGTTCGAAGCTCTCAAATCTTTGAACAATAACAGGGACATCGTTGTTCTAAAAGCTCACAAAGGGGTTGCAGTTGTCATTCTTAACAAGAAGCATTACCAGAAGAAGATGTTAGATCACCTTTGTAATAGTGGATGCTATAGAAAGCTTGCGAAGAACCCCTTAAAAAAGATTTCTAAGGCTCTTGCTCTAGCCATAAAATCGAGTAGTTCTGTTAGCTCCCTTAGCAAGAAGCTTATTGAAGGCAACCCTCTTACCCCCAGGATCTATGGTCTCCCCAAGATCCATAAAGAAGGGGTCCCTCTTCGCCCCATTGTCAATACTATTGGTGGGCCCACCTATCTTTTAGCGAAATGTCTTTTTAATAAGCTCAAACCCCCCATTGGACAGACATAATCTTTTGTTAAAGATTTAGCTTCCTTCGTTAACGAGTTAAAGGATTTTAGATTTGACCCTGAGGATGAGTTAGTGAGTTTCGATGTGGTCTCCTTATTCACTAATATTCCCATTAATGAGGCCATTGATGTGATCTAAGGCATCACTAATCTCGACACTGCCTTTTTAGTTAAGATTTGTCTCACCTCTACTTTCTTTAGTTTCGAGGGTGAAGCCTGTATGGAATCTCTCTTTAACACCAGCCATATTCCGGATGAATTTGTCACCTCCTTAAAAGCACTCCTTCAGCTTATTTTCAGATATTTAAGATATATATCTATATGTATGTATGTATGTATGTATGTATGTATGTATGTATGTATATATATATATATATATATATATATATATATATATATATACATACATACATACATACATATTGTTGGAGGGCGGGCCATGAACTCCGCCCTCCCCAACCACATAATATGTTATTAATAGAAGGGTCGGGGAAATAACCCCACCGACCCACCCGCTTCAACCAAAACCAACCCATTTAATTAGAAAAGGAGAAGGAATTTATGTATTAAATAAGGAGGAGGTGGGGTTTGACTGCCCAACCTCCTCCCTGTTAAACAGATCCATAACCAATCAACCTACAACCATTTTATTGTTTATTCCACCCACTAGTTTATATAAAATTCTCATTTCATCAGTGTGAGGGCAGATGGAGTAACTAGGAGTGGGCACAAATTTTGAGGCGGAGGAAGGCAGTGGATGTAGTTCAAGGCAGAATTTTGCAGGAGGGGCGAAATTTCACTTTGTCATATTTTGACAAAGTTTGTATGGTTTCAGCACTTCCCAATGCCACGAACACAATGGCACTATCCGTTTCCCCATCAGAGTTCTACTTTTTTCAGTCATTTTCAATATGAGGATAGAACCATGATTGCCGCAAAACGGGGAGTGGAACCATGATCCTTGCAATTGTCGGAGGAGGTAATTTTTCTCCATGTCGGAATATAGTCAAGTTTACAGTCGTTTTTCTTGGTTTTCTACAGGGATCGCAATGGTGAGGTCAAATTCACCTTTGGAGTTGCATATTTCCAGTCCACCCATGGAGAAGAATCTTGAGGAATCTAGGGGGAATGTAAAAGATTCCTTGAGCTCCAGATTCTCAACTTCTCAGAGTTCAAAAATTGGACAGTTGATTTTGCACTATTTTACGCCACAAATCTGATGGTGCCTTTAGATTTCTCATTTTCTCATTCTATTGTTCAACTACTTTTCTAAGTGGAATGTAGGTGTCAACATTCGTGTGCGAGCAACCATTTCCATGCGATTGATGCTGTGAGATCGATGGTCTGAACAACTTTAGTAGGTTTACATCCTCTTCTTTAGATGGCATTGGTTGTGAGTTATATGAAATGTGTTCATGTACTTCGTTTGCTATGCATTTTGCTGCACAAATCTTTGTTTGATGTTGATGAGGGTTCTTGTTGATTACTAGCTTTCATGATTCCTGCTTGATGTGATGCAGAATCATCTATGTGATGTACTTGATGTCATGATTCATCATGTTGTGTTTTGAGATCCCTTTGTTGTATGTTGATGGGATACTCATCATGCATGAGTTTATGTCATACTGATCGGAGTCCTTATTGGCTAAGAGTTCCTGTAAGGGAATATCTCTTGGAGCCACTCCTGCGTGATGGCATTTTTCTTGTATGATAACGAAATTACCTCTTATGTACATCATCACTATTGGCAGCACTTAATGCAATGGCCTACACCATCTTGACACCAGAGCCCGTAGATGTAGTCCCTCCTGGTCGAACTCTGTTATCAATGTCTTATGTTTTCATATTCTGACGACTGTCATGTTCCTCTTCTTTACAACATGCAGATGTATTCATTCATGTTCTTTTAAAAATGAAATTTAACAAATCACAAAAGTAAAAGGTATTGGAAGGGTCCTTTGTCACACCCGGACCTGGATCATGGCTATGTAGGTGAATCCTCAAGCAAGAATGATACAAACCCTAATTCTTCGAACAACAAGGATGTGAGGAAGCATAGAAGAAATTTTGATGCTCCCAATTCCAGCAAAGGCAGGGAGAAGAGTCAATACAAGTATAGAAGAAACCCTCCTCCAAGAAGAAATGCAGATGGTGTCAAGGATGCACAAAGCAATAAATATTATCAAGGAATCCCAAGGCAGAAAAGCTTAAGAAATATACCAAGAAAATCTCCATATTTGAGGTACCAAAGTATATTTCTTTGTTATTGTTATTCTTGTATAAACTTTGCACACATGTCAAAATATTGTAGGGCATATCACAAAGATAAATACAATGGTCCTCATTAATCTCTGAGGAGAAATTTTGCAAGAAGTTGTGAATTCTTATTCCTGAACAACATAAAGTGCTTCAAGTGTCATAACATTGGAAATATGGCACGTAATTGTAGCTTGACTTGGACACCTACACGAGCTAGAACCATGTGAGAGAAGAAAGTTACAAAAGTATGGAGAAGGAAGAAAATTGAATTTGGAAGTCCCTTGAACACTCTAGCCAACAACACATGATGACTTCATGAAGTCATCCTTGACATTTCAATTATTTTATGAGGAGACTCTACCAAAAGGAAGACCATGCATACAATTAGGGGGATCATATGATGATTAAGCATTCTTTCATAAGTTATCCATGAATGAGCCCTATGAAATCCTTGATGAGCCACATGGACAATAATTCTTTGATAGATCGTCTCTCGGGAGAATTTCCATTGAAGAGCATGATCCTTTATTCATCCATGAACTAATAATGAAGATCTCTTCCACTTGATCACTAAGCAGGTAATTTTTCATAAGCTAGAGGAGGTCATTCAGACAGGGGGATTTGGTTCATCGTATGGAGGGATTTAAGCACATCTATCATGTACCACATTGCCAGAAAGAAGATCACCATGACAGGGGGAGTAACATACCTATGAAGAACTACTATTTGTGAAGAAAAGAATAAACTTGACAAGGGGAGTATTTGGGCACCCCATTTTCCATTAATGTCAAAGGGGGAGAGAATGTTGAAAGGGCAAGAATATTGCCATCAATGAAAAAGGGGGGGATTATTAATCTAGGTTGTCATTGATGTCAATACGACACTAGATGAGATGGAAAATAATATTAATATGTCTCGTTCCAAATGATGATGTCATAACTCTTGTTTGAAGATGTCAAGAAACTAATGAAGAACTCTTGCTCGAACAAGTCCTTGAATTAACTATAATGTTGCTAAGTGCCAATCATGTGCCTTGATTGGTGATCTAGACCTTAGGTTCCAATATACCAGCCTTTCAAGTGGAGTACTATAATTGATGAAATCATACACGTGATAATGTCATACTCTTTAAAGAATAACCACACTTTGACATAATTGGAAGACTACTTTGGTGTGTTTCACAAATAAATGAAGGTTGCACTATGACATATTACTGCACTATCATTGAATACATAATGAAATACCTTCATTATGATGTTGGATACTATCATGATGAAATTATTGGTGCAAAAATATGGAGAAGCCATGATGTCCGAAAACATTCCTCATACTGTTCCAAAAATTTTATGCATGGAAATTTAAGGATAGTCACAAAGAAAATTATTTTTTACTACATTAGATGTAGAATCTCACCATGAGACCTTCACCATCTTGAAGAGCTTAATTTTTCCTTTCCAGTTTTTGACATTAGTTTTTGAAGTTAAGCTATTAATTCTGGACATGGAGCCGACCTGAGCAAGCCTGCACAAGTTGGCCTCCAAATAGTGACGTACTTCTTCATTTGAAATTTAAAAAATTGCTATTATTAGAGAATTTTGGACTCCATTTTATATAAGATCTGTGGTGAAGGAACACAGAATTACAACCACTGTTCACAACTCGTGAACTTTGAAGAAGGAGCTTGAAGGAATTGTTTTTGGGCTTGAATTTATTGAACAACGGATCCTTTGAATACAACTTTGTGGTGCACCAATTACTTGGATACTTGACTATAGTTACAAATTTTTGTTGTGATTATTTGGATCTTGAACAGTGTACATTTTTTATGGTGGAATCTCCTCTTAAACAACAACTCATATATCCTGTGTGAACCAAGCAGTAGTATTCCTCCACCTCAGTAAGCAACAACAGTTTCTGAAGTACGATCATGATTGTAGCAGTATGATCATTTGAGATTATGATTATAGTAAAAGTATTGTGAATAGTAAACACTAGTTGTTTTGAGCAAATTGAAGCATAGTTTGAAGGCTTATTGTAGCAGGTTGATAAAGCATTCTTGAAGGCATTGTTTGGATAGAACCTTAGAGAAGAATTGTGTAGACATCTTGAAATAGTCCTAGAAGCAGCTAGAAGCAGACTTGGGTTGGTAGTTACTTTGGAACATTGTCATGATGAAAAATTGAAGGATTATCTTTGGAACTTGTGAAGCTTTGTTTTGAAGACTAATCTTGCTATAACTGATTTGAATATTGTTTGAAAGCAATCCATTACACATTGTTTTGAATATATTTTGAAGTAGCATATCTTGAAGTGGATTTGTAGCTTCGTTGGGGATATTCTTGAGAATACCTTGGAGAGTCATCTAGAAGCCCATTGAAGACACCTTGTGGGATTCTTGAAAACATTTGGAAGACTTCTAGAAGTTGTTCTTGTAGGCACCCTTGGAGATGATGATACAATGAAGCCGTCATGAGGTGACCTTGAAGAAGTTTTGTTTGGGTAACATGAAGAGCAATGGTGACACCTTCATGTGAATAACAAGGTTGTCATTGATGACATGACGTGGAGATTAAGTGAATGCATTGTTGAATATTGATAGCGCTCAATGAAGAAGACATTGGGTGCCGTGAAGTACAAATAAACACATCGTGATGAAGTAAAGCAAGGGTTGGAGCCCAAGAGGTTGGAGCCTCAAAAATACAAGGCTGGTGCCTTGGAGCATAGTGTTGGAGCTCTAGAGGATCAGAATCCTCAACAACCTAGGTTAGGTCTTGAACCATATATAGGGTTGGAACCCTTGAGGTTGGTGCCTCAAAAACAAGGTTGGTGCCTTGGAAAGTCCAAGTCGATGCTTGGCACATTACAAGTTGCAACCTAGGGAATTGAAGATCGGTGTCTTCATCTAGGGTTGGAGCCCTACATATATTGTACTTGATTTATTGTAAAGAAGAAATTAATAAAAGAATTTATTCTTATTTTTCATTTTGTGTTCTAAATATAAGTGATCTAACTGGTAAAAGTAGCAATTGAAAAGAAATAATGATTCACTCCCCCTCTCAGTATTTTCAACATGGCATCAGTTGGCCATCATCGGCCATCATGAGGATGTCGAAGAGCTAGTCTTCCCATAGTTGTCCAAGTCTCAATGATGTCTTGCATGGCTTTCTCAAGCCATTTTGTCTCACATTGGTACATGTGCAGATTGTATGTAACATCTTGTAAAGTGGAAGTCCAAGTGTCGATAGTTGAATGTAACAGTCATAGAGTAGTTGAAGAGTCATGAGGGTAGGTGAATAGTCATAAAGGGGAGTGTCAAGGGTCACCCCACCCTTTGCTATTTATAGTACCTCATAACTCATTGTAAGGGATTTTGGTCAACCAAGTTTCTGATAGGAGTATCTTAGAGAAATTTTGGAGAGTATTGTAGCGAGCCTTGGCTTCTCTACAGTGCAAAGCTAGTACATCTCTTTGGAGGAGCAGGCGGAAGTGACTGTAACGTTCTACTATCGAGACTAGTGGTCGGTCATGGTTGTATTGTATGATTGGAACATTCACTTGTTAATATAATAGAGCCAACACATTTCATGCATATGTTGTTATTGTATTTCAGCTATCTTGGTTACTCTAATGATATATGTATTGTATATAAGTATGTATGAATATTATTGAAATGTGCTATTGGTTTAACCATCAATTTGGATTGTTAGCTTACTTTCTTTCTAGTTTATGATGCATATTTTCTCATTTGTTCCCTTCTTAGCCACATGCTTTCATAGGTTTCCAAGGGGGGCACTCACCCCACTCTACATGTTTTAGAACCGTTCATGCACCTTCCTTGGCTTGCTGCACATGTCACACCCTTGCTACCAACAAGGACATCTTACTTGCCTCTGCACACAACCGTGGTCAAGGCGATACCATATGACCCACTGTTGGGACTCCTACACCAAACAGTCTGAGGTCTAGTTGGGACTTCTTACCATGGAGATCCCCTAACATGTTGGTGGGTCCAACACCATGAACATGTCCTCTTCTCTTCCTTCCTCTCTTTCAATTTCTCTCCCACATCCCTCTGTCTATCCCCCCACCTATCTCTCTCTCTTACTTTCAACTCTATCACTATCTCTCTCTCTCTCTTCTCTCTCCCCTTAATCTTTGTGTCTCTGTCTCTCCCTCTCTCTCTCTCTCTCTCTTTAAATTTATCACTATCTCCCTCCACCTCCCCATCTCTCTCTCCCCTCCATCTTTGTGCCTTCCTCTCTCTCTTTCCTATCTCTCTTCTCTCCTTTTCTTTTTCTTCCCCCCCTCCTCTCTCCCTCGTTCTCTCCACCTTTGTCTCTCTATTTATTTTTTCTCTCCTCCCTCTCTCTCTCTCATCGCCCCCTCTCCCCCTCTCTCTTAAATTTGATCCCACTGTATTTTGTTTAGGAAAATATATAAATTAAAAAAAACTTAATTGGTTGTAAAATATTGAACCTATATTTTGGATCAACCACGTCAACTAAAAAGCAATAATGAAATACTTTTAAAAAAACGCACCCTCTTTCCTCTATTATCGTTAATCACTTTGCTTTCTCTCATCGCTTAGATCCTTAGTTAGGATGTATCTATACTAGTTTTAAATATTACTAGCAATTGCACCAGATGTTGCAAAGGAAACAACGTAAGGCGATAACATATATAAATAATTAATACTTCTTTGACAAGGAAAGACAAAAAAATATCAACAAAAGACAAGGACCATGTTACAGTGAAATATTACTTGCATTGCATGGAGACATGTGATATCCGGTACAAATAAGGAATTTTATAGAATGACCTAGATGCAATACGAAGATTTCCTAGGATAGAATATGACAATTTCTAGAACAACCTGGATACAATATGACAATTTTCTATAAGAACTTGGATACAATATGACAATTTTCTAGAAGAACTTGGATAAAATATGACAATTTTCTAGAACATCCTCAATACAATATGTCTAGGACACAACCAATTTATTTAAATAATATTAATCATAGTCATAACACATACAAACCATGAACATAAAGGAAATAGATCTTGTATACTTCATAAGCTAATTTCATCACAAAATACACACACACACACACACACACACTCATAATATGAAAATGTGTTACATTGTATAATTATGGTACAATATTCAACATCGGATCAAGTTGTGCCTAAAGCTCTTATGTTCGTATTCTTATCTCAAGTTCTTCTATTAGGGGTGGAAGGTTAGGTAATCTCAAGGAATACTACTACCTCTACTTCGAACTTGTTAAAGCATGAATAAGATACCCTATCAAGCATCCTTTTACCTCTTTCTTGGTCTCATCAAGGCTAAAAAGAAAAACATCATGGAGCTTAGTTTTCTTCTCTTGCATGCTCATTAGATTATGAAAGGGATGTCAAAACATAAAAAAGAGAGGGAGGGAACTTTTTTTTCATAGTCTATCATTCAAAATAATAGTGAAAATTGAAATTGTGTTTCACTTAAACATGACACTTGTTTGAGTTCATGCCATATAGATGGGCTTAAGATTCCCTATGATATGTACCATGTGTATGAGTCCTTTTACTCCTTCTTCTAGTTACACTTTTAGTAATTATGGAGTGCTCTTCAATGCCTCTTCTGTTGTTACATGATATCACATGGTGCACATTAGTGAATGCTACCAAATAATTTTTTTATCACATCGCTATATGTTGTAGGGATTTCTAAATCTTAGTTGGCCATTCACAATGGTCATTGAAAATTGAAATTGTGTTTCACTTAAATATGGCACTTGTTTGAGTTCAAACCTTATAGATGGGTTTAATATTCCCTATGATATGTACCGTGTGTATGAGTCCTTTTACTCCTTATGCTAGTTACACTTTTAGTAATTATGGAGTGTTCTTCAATGCCTATTTTGTTGTTACATGATATCACATGGTGCACATTAGTAAATGCTACCTAATAACATTTCTATCACATCACTATATGTTGTAGGGATTTCTAAGACTTAGTTGGCCATTCACAATGGTCATTGATCTTTTGTATCAACCATCCTTATGTTAGTTTTACTTTGTGAATTCATCTATTCACTTCATCTCTTGGCATGTTCGATGTCAATTGACATGGAATACATTAAGGCCCGCCTTCAACATATATTATCTAGTCGACCTTAGCTCACTATACAAGAGATGGATCTAGGAATAAATAATACCTTGAAGCTCATAGTCCTCACTGGCAAGCTTCCTTACAATCAATAACAGGTTTACCTCATTGACTCTTGATTCATTGAATCCATGACTATTCCACATCAACTCATTTATTCACACCCAATGGATTGTGCTAGCTTCCTTTGGGTCCATTTTCATCATTAGTGAGTCCCCTTGCACCCATTAACAATATACCTCAATGACTAGGAATTAGATGATTTCAAGCATGCTTGACATATGCTTATTTATTTGCGTGATGTAGATTCATAACATCAAGTTTGAGTAGAATACTTTTGGTTTTTGGGACATATTAGTCTTATATGACACCCCTCCCAAATTGTGTTGGATTTTTTACCATTTCCTATACTTTTATGAGGATTACTCTAGGACACCTCTCTTGTTTGTGTCCATAATAATATTGATATATATACTATGATATAGATTCACAATTTATTTGTTTGTGGATATCTCTCTATTTGTTACATGGATCCAATGTGTATTTCTTCTTGGCCATGTGCTAGAGTTTCACGTCATGGATCTATTTTGTATAGTTTTGGAAACCATGTTTAGTTATTATTTATGCTAAGCATGGGTATTCCCACCTTGGGGATGATTTATTTATGATTGAGATTTGGTTTTAGGGTTGCTACAATATGGTTCCTTTTCATGACTCTTTCCTTCCATTTTGATACCTAGCTATAATGCAATTTTTCCATTAGTTTTTATATTGATCTTATGCATTAAGGGGCATTTGTTATACTTTTGTTTACCATGATAGGCCTTACAAGTAAGTTATTAGATATTATGGGGATGAAATTACATAATTGAGAAATTTCTCATAATTATTTTTTCATAATTTGATAATTATGAAATAATATTCATTTCATGATTGAGAGAAAGGTTCATAAGGTTCATAATGAGTAAGGAAAAACTCATAATTGAGCATGATACTTGTGCACAAATTGTAAATGTTTGGTTCACATGTCGCAAACTATATCCATGACTTGTATCCACTCAATTCACATGCCATCAATCCTAACTTCTCTTGGACCTAAGTGTTTAGATACATCCTCCTGTATCTACGAAAGGGAAATGTAACTAGACACATTGATGGAGGAAGGAAGAGAAAGTAATTAGAATACCCTATTATTTTGGAGGATTACCACCTAAAATTATTCTCATGCTTCATGAATGAGCCTATTTTGTGAGTAAAAGAAGTGCGGATAAATGTTAAGATATTAAGGAACACTCAACAACAATAGGTATAATTTTGCATTTGTATCACTGATTTATATGGAATATCAATATAGTTTCCATATCTATATGTAGGGAAGTGCATTGAATTGAGGGGCACTCTCTCCCTTCTCTTATTCAATATTTTCATATGGAGAAGGTGGGTGATTTTCTGGGAGCACCTTCCTAGACCAAAGATTGATCTCTTGGATTTCCACAACATAAGAGAGATAATGTCTCCCCACTGTAGACCTATTGTGCCTACTTATTATTCGGGATCCGATTAGGTTGAGAAGGAATTTAAGGTTGCTTAGGTGGAGTAGGATGAGTTAGCCTTGTTTGAGGTTAGGGTGGAGGAAGTAAAGAAGGTGGTTGGTTTGTTTGAGGCCTCGACCCTTTTGAGGGGTTTCCCCATTAGGAATATTGGGGTGGATATGGCTGAAAAGGATTGTTGACAGGTTGAGGAGGGTATGGAAGATGATAAGGCCAAGGAGGAGGTGTGGACCATGATGAATGGGTGGAAGGGTACCAAGGCTTAAAAGGTACATTTTGATTTGAATTTTAGTGAGGATAATGTGTGCCTTGCATGCCTTTTTAATATGGACGAGGTACTGGTGGCCTCCTTTGGTTAATGAAACACAACTGTTCTGACCCATTATCTACTCATCCCTGGTATACATCTTTTAGGCATGGTAGAGAGGGAAATTTTTATGTTGCATGATTCTATTCACATACTAGGAAGACTTCTATAACATTCAGTGGGAATACATTCCCACGATGTTTTTTAGTACATCTAGGGCATAAAATAGATAGTGCCCTTCCTGCTTCCTCTTGTTTCCTTTTGATTTTCATAGTATCCATTTGCAAAGAAAATGTGTGCAACATTTGACTCTGGAAATTATCCAACATATTTCCTATTTCACGCTTGATGGATGTTGTGGAGGGAGAGGAAATGAACAAGTTTTGGGTAGACCTACCCTTCTTATTAACAACCCTAGAATAATTCTTGAATATAGTTTTGATCTCATGATAAGGTAATTAGTAGATATCTCGTCCAAATAGCATGTTGAGGGTTTCCATTACATATTCCTTGATCCCTCAGAGAAGAACTAGCTTGAGTGACTCAACATCAAGGGTATAGTTGGCCCTCCTATAATTCAGTTGAAACATTTCCTCATAGCCTTCCAAAGATTCATCAGGTCCAAGGGTCATCCTAAATATTTTCTCCTTTGTTTCTTTGAAACTACACTAATCCCAGTATATACCATTGAATGTTTGTTGCATTTGGGCCCAAGTAGTGATGATGCATCTATGTAGACTCATAAACCAGCTCAAGGCTGCATCTTTGAGGTTAGAAGAAAACAACTTCAACTTCTGCTGATTAGAGGCATAGTCATAGGTCCTACAAAATCCATGTCACCTACTTCGTTTAATGTTATGAAACCAGCTCAAGAAAAGATAGAAAAGATAGATCAACACCTTAGAATTCGGCCTCTTCGAGGGGGCAACCTCCTTTACATTACATAAATGAATAGTTCTTGGATGATTCAAATGACAAAACCTCCTTTCTATATATAGGAGTCTATGGAGTCACAATATAATCTAGCCGACGTAACAATAATAATATAAAGCCACAAAAATAACAATAGATGGATTCTATGGGCACATTAATAACAATATGGGGGTAATGCGGGCACAACAATATAAATAAGGGGTATAACTACAATAGTAATGGGGTAATCACTAGTATTATAGGGACCCAACATGCCCCTATCCTTCAAAAAAGTGTTGTCCTCAACGCTTGAGTAGTTCAGGATACTTCTGCATAAAATTCTCATCCTCCCATGTGGAATCTTCAGCGGATAAGTTCTTCCACTTGATAAGGTACTCTGAAATTGATCGATTTCGTAGTTGTCGAGTTCTTGTTTCTATAACTGCTTTAGGTTCCAATATAATTTTTCCTTCCTCGTCAAGTTCTGGCAATATGCTTTCCATTCCAATGGGAGGTGCTGATGTTGTACTAGGAGTCCAATGGCTACAATCCTTGGGTACAATAGCTTTTAATTTTCAAGAACTTTTCATCAAATTTTCTATGGAAGGAAAGGAAGTTGAATTAAGGGGTATTGCAGGGAAACCAGGAAAGATAATCAGCTCTAATGGTATGACAAAGCTTCTAAAAAAGGAGCAAAGAGGTGTAATTGCACAATTATGATCGCTAGATGTTTCCACATTGGAATCTTCTATTTCTCCAGATCTCCAAAAAGTCCTGGACAATCATTCCAAGGTATTTGAGACTCCAAAAGGTCTCCCACCTATGCGTAGTCATGATCATGCTATTCATCTGATTCCAGGAAGTGTTCCTCCAAACATCAGGCCGTACAGATATCCCTATGTCCAAAAAAGTGAAATTGAGCGTATGGTTGCAGAAATGCTAGAGGCTGGTATAATTCAACCAAGTCAAAGTTCTTTCTCAGCTCCAATAGTATTGGTGCACAAGAATGATGGATCATGGTGCATGTGTCCGGATTATAAGGAGCTCAACAAGCTCACTATTAAAGATAAGTTCCTCATTCCTTTTATTGATGAATTACTAGATGAATTGCATGGATCAATTTACTTCACCAAGTTGGATCTTCGTTCGGGATATCATCAAATCAGAATGAAGACTGAAGAAATTCTGAAAACGGCATTTAGAACTCATGAGGGTCATTATGAATTTTTGGTCATGCCTTTTGGCCTTACCAATGCACCTTCAACATTTCAAGGTTTGATGAATTCAATTTTCAAACCATTCCTTAGAAAATTTGTGTTAGTATTTTTTGATGATATACTAATCTACAACAAGTCTTGGAAGGATCATGTTGAACATGTTGACAGGGTGCTACAACTATTGGAGGAGAAACAATTATATGCAAAAAGATCCAAATGTTTCTTTGGAGTCCAGGAGGTGGAATATTTGGGTCATATTGTATCTCATGAAGGAGTTAAGGTAGACCCTAGAAAAATTAAAGCCATTAAGGAATGGAAAATCCCCACATTCATAAAGCATCTGCAAGGATTTCTTGGGTTGACAGGGTATTATCGCAAGTTTGTTAAGAATTATGGGAGAATAGCAGCACCTCTAACAACATTATTGAAGAAAGATTCATTTTCATGGACTCCGGAAGCAACAAAGGCCTTTGAACATCTTAAAGAGGCAATGTGCCAAGCACCGGTCTTAGCTACACCAGACTTCACAAAAACCTTTATTGTGGAATGTGATGCTTCAGGAAATGGAATTGGTGCTATTCTCATGCAAGATGAAAGACCCATTGCTTTTGAAAGTTGTCCAATCAAGGGAAAGTTTTTAAGCAAAGCTATTTATGAGAAGGAAATGTTGGCAATACTCCATGCACTTAAGAAATGGCGACCCTACCTAATGGGAAGACACTTCAAGGTAAAAACGGATCATGATAGCCTTAAATACTTTTTAGAACATAGATTATCTTCTGAAGAGCAACAAAAGTGGGTCACAAAGATGTTGGGTTATGACTTTGAAATCATCTACAAAAAAGGGAAGCAAAATGTGGTGGCAGATGCACTCTCAAGGAAGGATGAGGATGTGGAAGCATTGTTGTGTGCCATTTCTATTATCCAACCAGATTGGATAAACGAAGCAAGGGAGGAATGGAAGAATGACGAAGAAGTGTGGGCACTTATTCGAAAACTACAACAAGATTCCAGTACTTCTGATACATTTAGCTGGCAAAATGATTCGTTATGGTACAAAGATCGCTTATACCTCTGTAAGAATTCCCAGCTAAAACAAAAGATTCTTATGGAATTGCACACTTCTCCCTTAGGAGGGCACTCAAGATTTTTAAAAACTTACCACAGGGTTAAGAAGGATTTTTTTTCGGATGGCCTTAAATCAGATATTCAAAAGTTTGCGACGAAATGTTTGGTTTGCCAACAAAATAAATTTGAAACAATTAAGACACCGGGTCTATTACAACCTTTATCCATTCCAAGCCAACGTTGGGAGGACGTTTCAATGGATTTTATCATAGGTTTACCCAAGTTTGAGGGAAAGAGTGTCATCATGGTGGTAGTTGACAGACTTACCAAGTATGCACACTTTTGTGCATTATCACATCCATTGAAAGCCTGTACAGTTTCTACTGCATTTATGGAAACAGTTCAAAAGCTACATGGAAACCCAAAGATTATTGTAAGTGACAGAGATCCCATTTTCACTGGAAATTTTTGGACAGAATTATTTTCTTGTCTTGGTACTCAGTTAGGTCATAGCTCATCTTATCATCCTCAATCTGATGGGAAAACTGAGATAGTAAACAAATGTTTGGAAGGATATCTTCATTGCCTTGTATCTGATAAACAGACACAATGGGTCAAATGGTTGCCTTTGGCTGAATGGTGGTATAACACTTCATTCCATACAGCAACAAAAATGACCCCATTTATGGCACTTTATGGCTATCAACCACCATCCATCACATGATATTTAAGAGAAAATTCTAAGGTTCAGTGAGTGGAACATCACATCGAACATCAACAACAAGTCCTCCAACTCTTAAAGGATAACCTCGTTTTGGCACAAAATAGAATGAAACAACAGGCAGATCAACATCGCAGTGAAAGAAGTTTTGATGTAGGTGATTGGGTATTCCTACGGCTACAACCATATAAGCAAATGTCCCTAAAGCAAGCTAAGAAGGATAATAAATTATCACCAAAGTATTATGGTCCGTACAAGGTGTTGCAAAAGATTGGCACTATGGCATACAAATTGGAGCTTGCTGTAGCTTCTCGATTGCACCTAGTTTTCCATGTTTCGTGTTTAAAAAAGGTTATTGGTGACAAGCTCCCAATTCAAACAATATTGCCAGAACTTGACGAGGAAGGAAAAATTATATGGGAACTGGAGCAGTCACAGAAACAAGAACTCGACAACTACGAAATCGATCAATTTCAGAGTATCTTATAAAGTGGAAGAACTTATCCGCTGAAGATTCCACATGGGAGGATGAGAATTTTATGCAGAAGTATCCAAAACTAATCAAGCGTTGAGGACAACACTTTTTTGAAGGAGAGGGGCATGTTGGGTCCCTATAATACTAGTGATTACCCCATTACTATTGTAGCTATACCCCTTATTTATATTGTTGTGCCCCTATTACCCCCATATTTTTATTTATGTACCCCATAGAATCCCTCTATTGTTATTTTTGTGGCTTTATATTATTATTGTTAGGTCGGCTGGATTATATTGTGACTCCTTAGACTCCTATATATAGAAAGGAGGTTTTGCCATTTGTATCATCCAAGAATTGTTCATTTATGTAATGTAAAGGAGGTTGGCCCCTTGAAGAGGTTGAATTCTAAGGCGTTGATCTATCTTTTCTATCTTTTCTTGAGCTGGTTTCATAACAACTAACTCCAACATGAAGTTGTTAGGATCTTCAGAGGTTAGGCCATGGAAATTTGGAAGGGCAGCAGGCCTTATATGTTTCATACTAGCTTCTCCATTGGTTTATCGGAGAGGGAAGAGCTCATTGCTCTTGTTTTCAACCATGGTTTGGGTAGGTGAGATGGGTTCTTCTTCTTCCCTAATAGGTTCTTCCAAAATTTCAAGTTGCTCACCTAGAGGGTCTTCTAACTCCCCTATAGTTAGAGAGGGAAGTTCATAGTCACCAAAGAAGAATGAAGGTTGACTACTTGAGGGTGTGGAGGTTTTTGGTAAGAATTTTTCTTGGTTATCCCTACTCCTACGAGGCATGAAAGATTATTTTTTTTGAACTTTTCGCTTTTTTCAAAGTAATAAAACTGATGCAAAGTAGAAAAATATGATCAATAAAAAACAACACCTACTTAGACATGTCCTCGAAATTGACACCAAAAAGTGTCTAGCGCTAGTATTGCACCAAGAGTGTTATAACTCCCAAGGGTTCCTCAACTTAAATGATCAACCTGAGGTTCGTAGAAACTTAGAGGTGACAATGCTATACGAATAGTAAGTTATGTTCTACTCATGCCACCCTCAATCATGACATCAGATTAAGGTGTTCAGAGACCATTCCTCCAACTTAACTATAGTGAATGCTTGTTGATGAAAGCACAATTGAAAATTGATTCTTAACTATGAAAATGAAAATGTCATGTGTTCAACTTGAAGATGCTAATTAGCATTACATGAAAGAGAAAGGGCTAATCTACATGAAAAATTAAAGCTACGCTATATTGCATAATTCATCGACTTGGTAACCTATTTGGATATATCATTGATCTAATTCACATTTTCCTGAAAATCGGAAATCTAACTTGTATCATGCTTGTGAATGAAAAATACTAATTCTACTGTGTTTTGGAGTGAGGAAAATAAGTGGTTGAAGTGGTCTAGGAGCTTCTCTTGATCATCAAATAGCAACTTGGGGCCAATATTCATCTTGATTTAGCTAAGGCTCTTGTGGGGAGAAAAACAGGTCGAGGAACATGGTGCTACACGCCGGCTAAATGTATTGGTACATGAGGTCTTCTATTTCTACATGATGACCTGTATTACTACATGAGGGGTTCCAAGAGCCTTCTTAGGGTGGAAATGGTATCTTGAGGGCATGAAGATGTGGACAAAGGTAGGAGGGAGTGAAGTAAGGTTGGGGAAGCCTCCTGCTCAAGCCTACCACACCTCGGGGGTCTTTCTTGCACCAATATGATTTCCCACGGTGTCCTTAATTGTCTAAACAGAGTGATTGTGGAAATTGAGTTTTGGGAGCAGAATTGAAGGGTGTAAGGAGAAGATGGACAAGTCCAAGTGGAGATGAAAGATGTACCATCCCCTGTAGATCAACACAACCCTACAACTCACAACATGCATGCATCAGTTGATCATTAACACAATGATATAAACTATGATGAAAAAGATCTATTCTATGCAACAACACTATTCTAATCATTGAACTAACTCTTAAGTTGAAAAAAGTAAATACGAAGAAGGACAAATAACATCTATTTGTTTCCAAAAAATTATAAACAAAATGTTTTTAGAGTGAGATTGTAAATATTTCCAAGCATTCTCCCACAAAAGAGGTGGTAAGGATTCCTTTAATAACACGTTTTTATAGTTTAACATCTACTGCAATAAAATAAAGACATTAAATGATTTAAAATAAGAACAATACGTAAATACAAAGAGGTACCAAAGCCTATAGGTTGGGTCCAAACCTAAGGATTTCATCCCTCTAAAACTAGCTCAGGTGCAACTTAATAACTAACTTATCATTATTGGAAAATAGTAGTCTCATAGATCACATGAAATTTAACAATGACAATGTCAAGCCCTGAGCTCAATAGCTACTCCTAGCTAAATAAAAAATTCAAATCATAATGAGCCTTTCACCTCATTTATTTATACAAAAGGGTATCTCATTGCATCTCCCTTGATATCAAGGTGAGTTAGAGAGTTAGGGAGGTGGACAAGGCTCCCTAAATTCCCTCGTCGTTGTCTTCATCCAACCCTTGCATAGTAAATGCCTCAAAAATGCCTATTTTTCCTACAATTTAATCACATTATGTCACATACTATGACAAACACCTTTTACTCTTCTTACTAAGCATATTATAACAAAAAATGTGAATTAATGTGAGAAAGGGGTAGTTTTAATAGCATAATGAACTTCAAGATATACCTATTGATAGGACTCATGAGAAGAAAAGGACCCAATCCCTTCACGTGACGAATTTTCCTTATTAAGCATCCAACAACATTTCTACCAAATTGTCCTTCACTCAATAACTATCTCACAATTTGACAATTTGGTAAAGGAATTAGAAACACAAGTATTAAGGATGCATTTTGATTAATTTAAGGTGGGGAATTCTATTTTTTTGAATGCCATTAAATAAATTTTATTACAATGAACAAATTTATAAATTAAGAGCACAAATTTTTTGTTAAAATTTCATTTGGCCACACAGAGATATATTTACAAAAGCTAACTTCTTTGTGAGTTTAGAATTGAGACAGGCCAAATACTTGTTCCCAAGTAGAAATTGTTTGGGGCAAATAGATTTAGAAGGGCCAAGAACTACTCTCTTCCTTAATTTAGGACATATTGAATATCTTATTACAGAGATCAGTGATTCATATTTGGATTATTATCCTCCTCCTAGTGGATTGGGGATTCAAAAGTTTATTTCCATGAATTTTCCAAGAATCCCATCACCCCAGAAATCAAATCACACATGTGAGAGAAGGTCAAATTATTTGTGGCTCTTTTAAGTTTAATTTCATGTTCGTTGATAGTAATTTAAGAGGTTTTCAGATGCAATTACATTCGTCTAACGAAGGTTGATTCTGACATTTATAGCCTATGGAGTAAACTAAGGTTGAAATAAATTATTTCGAGCCAAGGCTAATAAAGGGGCTACTATTCACTTTCGGAGATACCATGACTAACATGCTTCATGAAATCATGAGTTGTTGCAGGTTAATACTTAGAAATAATAGCAGCAGTTGTCGATTCATTAGATCTCAGCTGCTTGGTGCATTCCCACAGAACTGTCTCTTCTTGAATGAGTTCATCAGATAATTGAATGGACCGCGTAATGTCCAGGCACCCTGCTGATATGATATGAAATACGATAATAGATCAATAAATGAAATACTAACTTTACAACAAATTGCAACAGAGGTCACAAGAAGCTAATGCCAGGTACTCCACAGACTGTGAGGTAGAGGCAGAGTGTTTTTCTTTTTAAAATGTGAAAAAACTATATTTATATTTAGATTGTGTGGTTACTTTATTTACCAGTATCTTATAACAGTTTTAAAATAGGTTAAAAATCAAAGCAAATATATTGCATAAAGTGCAATATATTTTCACGTATGTAATATGTTTACTAATCAGATCAAATTACTCCCCTTACATTCAATTTAATTAAAAATATTTTCTTTGGGTTACAAAACTGTGAAACAGTTGGCAAAATGCTGATAACATATAGACATAGATATTAAAATTTATAGTAAAAAAAGCCCTTTCCCGTTTAAAAGCCTCTGAATACAAACATGATGTGCATACAAAGAAGTGCGAGAAACTGGAAACTTCAAGAGATGTATTAGCCCTTATCAATGGGAGAAACTGGAAACTTCAAGATACCGTAGGGCTCATGCTACTAGCCTGAGACACATAGGTATCTAGCCTCAGTGAAAGCAAGATAATTTTAGATGAAGTGGTTTTCTTTGAATACTATCATACCTCAACCTGCATTCTAAAATAGCATTCTAAAATAGCAGCTAACCTTAACTATCCCATTGCTAATTTACCAACCAAGTTCTATTAAATTTTCTTACCATGTAAAAAAAATCAAAACTATGCTTTTATTTCATGGTTCAGATCTTTCTCTACTTCATAGCTCTCATAAACTGAAAAGCTAACGGATTGGGAAATGTGTAAGTCAGGAATTTGGCCTGTGGAAATGAGAGAAGACCAACAGGAAGGTGGTAAAACCCGCCGGAAAGCCACAACCGAGAAAGCCAGGTACTTCACAGACCGGTAGGTAAAGGAAGAGTGTTATTCTGGCTCTCATGAACCGAAAAGCTAACGGATTGAGAAATGTGTAAGTCAGGAATTTGGCGTGTGGAAATGAGAGAAGACCAACCCGAAGGTGCTAAAACCCACAGGAAAGCCAGGTACTTCACAGACAGGTAGGCAAAGGGAGAGTGTTTCTCTTTTTAAATTGTGAAAAAATTGCATTCATGTTTAGATTATGGTGTCACCTTATTTACCAATGTGGGTTTTAAAACAAGTTAAAGATTAAAATAAATAAATTGGCTCTGCTAGATAGACTTCTCTGATGACTGTTTTTTCATGTTGCATGATTATTTTTCTGAGATATTATTTTGTTTTGGTGATTATATTTAAATCTGTGTAAATTAAACAGGAATATAATGTAAAATAAATATGAATAAAAAATTACATGGTGAAATCCTATAATCGTACACAAGTTGATTTTTTTTTTATTTTCTATTCTTTAATAATAAAAAAATAACTATGGGTTAGAAAACAAAATAACACCCACTTAAAAGCATTTGTTACACCTAGCTACTTCCGAAGAATTCCCAGTTTCCTTCTAAGCCCCAAACCAAATCATGAGCTTTTCTTTAAAAGCATAGCGAATGGATAATACGTTTTTATTAGTATCAAATTTCTAAAAAACCACAAGGAATGGATAACACGGATAACACCTTTCTATTAGTATCATATTGAATGAGTTTCACTAGTCCCCCAAATTGGTTTGTCAGATTGAATGAGTTTTATTAGTACCCCAAATTTGTTTGTCAGGTTAACCTCAAGCAAAAGCATGTTTTCTTTTAATTCTAAAACTGTTTTTCTTTGAATAAGAACTAGTAAAATAGGTGAACACTTTAAGTATAGAAGTATTTGTGAACACTTTAAGTATAGAAGTATTTGGTGTGAGTGAAAGCAGAAGTATCTAGTATGAGTGAAAGCATGCCCTTCACAGACTATCAGAAAAATAATTTCAGGTGGCTTAATTTTCATTAACTATTAATAATAAATCAACCAGTGATGACTAAACCTACATTCTGAAATAACAGAGTAAACTTACATTCTGAAATAACAAACAATTACAGTTGTTCTTCTACTGGTTTGAGCAAACTGAAGTGATGAGTAAACCTACATTCTGAAATAACAAACCATTACAGCTGTTCTTCTACTGGTTTGAGCAAACTGAACTTTGAAAAAATAACTGAATTTTGAAAAAAATTCTTATTATGTAAAAAAATAACAATAACTCTTAAGTTCATGCTCCAGATCTTGCTCTAGTGAACTCTAAAGCCAACATATAAAGAAATGTATCGAATCAGGAATTCTACCTGTGGAAATGAGAACCAAAAACCAACTTTTCCACAAAACGAAAAACCAACTGGAAAGTGCTAAAATGGATGAGTTTTGAAAGCCAAGTGTAGCATTATTATCATTGAGGCAGGACATCAGAGAAGCGACGAAATCAGAAATCTGTGAGAAGACTGAGCGTGAAGAGACATTAGTAAATTGGTGTGAGGCGAGATATTTAATGAGCAAATTTTGTTATGGTTGTCAGAATGTGTTGATACACTACGGAATCAGAGTTATTATTTATTTGATATAGAATTGGCAAAATCTATGGAAATTATGCTCGCTTTAACCATGTTCGTCTCTCCAGCAAACTTACTTCGCTTCGGCAATAAAGAAACACAACAATTTATTAACTACTTTTGTTGTTTGTCTACATACCAGTTTGGCAGGTGTTGTGTACATCGTTCTCTATCTCTTTCAACCGTTTCATCGAAGACTCGCATGTTTTCAATATCATATCTTCCTCTATATGCTCCTCTACGGCTGCCTGGTATGCTGTTAATATTCTCTCCACAGTACCTCCACCTTCGAATCTAACTTCCAGTTTCTAAAATGATACCAATTAACAGAAAACATCAAAAGGGAAACCCTAGTACAATATTACTGAAAGTAATGAACAAATGTATAGTAAATTGTCTCACTCTTTTTCTGGTGCACATTGGGTCAAATCCTTCATCCGAACTTGATGGGGGGTTCAAATGTATCGTAAATTGTCTCACTCTTTTTCTGGTGGGCATTGGGTCAAATCCTTCATCCGAACTTGATGGGGGGTTTTCTCCAAGAAAATGTGTTCTCAGATTGTGATGACCTAATTTAAAAACATTCAGATTGTGATGACCTAATTTAAAAACATTGCGATCTTCCCATATGCCAACCTACATTTTTATTTAAAAACTAAAAAATGATCAGAATACATAAAATACAAACATTCAAATATCATTTATTCATAACAGACACACAACAAAAATGCTCTCTGTTTTAACACAAAAAACTCAGAAAAACAGAAAAAAAATTCGTTCTCTGCAACAACACCAAAAAAATATTTTCTGAAAACTGAATTTCAACCGTGCACAGCAAAACGGTAGTTGTATTCATGTATAATACTTCCTCTAACAGAGGGATTTCTACAAGGCTACTTTAAAGATAGTTCAAAACTTAAAAAAAAACTTCATGATGTAAACAGAAAATACATTAATGTGTATGCACTGCTGTACATTACATAAAACAAAATACTCTGTCTCCTCTCAAAAATCAACAGGTTGTTTTTCACTGATGTGTTTGCACTCTGCATTGTTGTGACTACACTCCTGTGCATTTACAAAACCCTCTGTTTCTGGTTAGAACTAATGTTGGTGTAACACTCTATTTCAGGTCAGAACGCTGTTGTAACACGCTGTTTCTTCCTTGAAACATTTTACACTGCTGTGTGTAAATTACATTCATACATTCACGCTAATGCATACATAAAAAAACTTCTGCACTGCTGTGCATTTACAAAGAGAGCTTTGTCTCTATTCCAAAAAAACTAACACATTGTTGTGTCTACATACATTTTTCAGATTCAACAAAAAACTAACACTTCACGCTTTTCCTTTTGCCGTAAAAACAAAACTGTACCTGTGAATTAAAATAAAATTAAATTAAAAATCCTACCTACATTTATTGACTACAACAATAAATTACCATCATTCCGTGAGTGACCACCATTCCGTAATAAATTGTTGTGTAATGGTTGATTCAGAAAAAGACTAGAGCTGCGGTTGTTTAGTGGCGGTTTCATCAATGTAGAGGTATGGTTGTTGATTCATCAGTACAAGGGTATGGCAAAGGACAAGCCCTGCAGTTGAAAATAATATTTCAACAGCTTCGAGACAGCTTCGATTATAACTTGTCATCCATTTTGATATATATCTACAAGATATATTGGTAGAACCCGCCAAAATTCATTCACAAATAACACACAGCCATTCCTCTCCACGTTATTCACTAAGATGTCATTCGCAAGATAAAGCAATGAGATTTTCTTGTCTTCGCTTGCTTTCTCAAAATCTCTACACCATTGTTGGGAATTTTTTATGGGGAAAATACCAAAAACAAAATATTCACCACAGAGACAATGCTCTGTTTCTTCTGTCCAGGATCTTTTGCAGAGAACCTCTTTTAAAAAAAAATAAATTAACTCAGAACACAGTCCATTACACAGTCACAACACATTTCTATTGATTTAAAACAAAAAGAAACTGATACATATTTCATCCTCTCTGTAGAGAAGAATTTACAAAACAAACTCTGTTGCAGTCACAGATTTTCCACTGCTGTGGATATTACAAAACCAATTTCATAGTGTTCCTCTGTTTTACAATGGCGAGCATAAAACATTACATCACAGTTTTCAAACTCTATTCGCACTGCTGTGCGTTCTATTCATTTCACAAAATATATGCCACCCGCACGCACAACCCACACCAAAAAAAAACACGCTAACTAAAAACTCCCTCACGTAGGCTTTTTATGACAACGTATATATAAAATATATATAAAACATATAAAAACATATAACGTATATCATATGGGACATATGCCCATAACCAAAATTAAAGCCCTCCACCAAAAAACTACGAAAAACATTAAAGACATTGAATTCCCTTCTCGGCGGTCAACAACAAAAAAAATCACTCCACGCAAAATCTGATTTGACGTGGGCCCGTGCACCTTCCGGAGATCGACGGCGGAGATCGCGTGCCCAGAACACTTGGCTGATCCAACGAGGTTCGGGAGCCAACCTCGGGCAAACCAAACGGACTTTAACGTCCGGGGAGCAGGCGGATTTGGTGTTGTACAGGGGACGCGTGGCGGAGTTTCATTGTGTCGGAGCCCCTCCTGCTCGTACAGTCTTTGGAGAATGGCGGTGCGGGGAGACCGGGCGGTTTTCCAAAAAACCACCGCGCTGTTGAAATTACAAAGTTAACGCTCCCCTTTAATTTTAACAGCCGCGCGTTCGGTCATTCCCAAGCATTTTCTCAAAAATTCGAAACTGTTCTGAACCAGTGGCTTTGTCAAGATGTCTGCAACCTGTTCCTGGGTCCTGCAATGTTCGAAGACAATTTCTCCATTGTTCACTAATTCTCTGATGTAGTGAAACCTTGTATCAATGTGTTTCGTTCTCTTATGAAACACTGAATTCTTTGACAAAGCAATAGCTAAGCTATTGTCACAAAAGACCACTGTCGCTTTTGCCTGCTCTTGGCCTAAGCTTCTCAACATCCTTCTCATCCAAGCTGCCTGACATGCTGCTGCTGTCGCTGCGACATATTCTGCCTCTGCTGTAGACAATGCTACTATGGACTGCTTCTTAGAAGCCCATGAAATGGCTCCTGAACCCATGTTAAAAACATAACCGGAAGTGCTCTTCCGATCATCTACACTTCCAGCCCAATCGCTATCTGTGTACCCAACCAAATCTGAATGTTCTGAGGCATGATATAGAATTCCAAACATTTTGGTACCTTTGACATACCTCAAAATTCTCTTTGCTCCCTGCCAATGTGCCTCCTTCGGCCTCTCCATGAACCTGGAAATTAAACTAACAGCATACATTAAATGAGGCCTAGTCGCTGTTAAATACATAAGGTTGCCCACAATGCTTTTGTACAGGCTAGGATCAAAATCCTTGCTGCTGTCCTCTCTGCTGAGTTTTAATCCCATCACTGTGGGAGTGATTGCTGCCTTGCATTCTTCCATCTTAAATCTGCCCAAAACTTGATTTACATATCTTTCTTCAGATATAAAAATTCCTTTTTCATTTTGATCTACTTTTATGCCTAAGAAGTATCTCAACAAACCCATGTCAGTCATTTCAAATTCATCCTTCATGACTGATTTAAAATTCTCAATAAGATAAATATCATTTCTAGTGAAAATAACATCATCTACATACAAAACAACAATTAAAATTTTACCATCCTTTTCCTTGATGTAGACTGTGGGTTCTCCTTCACATTTGTCAAATTCATTATCCAATAGATATGAATCTATCCTACTGTACCATGCTCTTGGCGCTTGCTTCAGCCCATAAAGAGTTTTCTTCAATTTGCACACTTTGTGCTCTTCTCCTTTCTTCTCATATCCGAGAGGCTGTTCCACATAGACCTCTTCCATTAACACTCCATTTAGGAATGCTGATTTCACATCCATTTGGTAGACTTTCCATTTGTTTTGTGCTGCTATGGACAACACTGCTCTCACGGTTTCCATCCTTGAAACCGGGGCATAAGTCTCCTCATAATCTCTCCCATACTGCTGCTTGTAGCCTTTGATAACCAGCCTTGCTTTATGTCTTTCAATCTTGCCTTCAACATTACTCTTGGTCTTGTAAACCCATTTCACTCCAATAACTTCTTTGCCTTTTGGTAGCTCAACCAAATCCCATGTTTTGTTTCTCTCTATGGCATTCATCTCCTCATCCATAGCTTCTATCCATTTCCTATCTTTAATTGCTTCTTCGAAATGAATAGGATCATCAACATGACAAAACAAGGCAAATAAGGAATTCATTCCTTCTTCATAAATGTCACTTAGATTTCTAAATTTCTTACCTCTTTCACTTGGTCTGCAAGTGCTTGAAGATGCACTTGAATTTCCTCCTTGTGGTGTGCTTGGAGAAGCACTCTCATTGATCCTCAATGGTGTACCTTGGTGTTCTTGTGTTGATGCTGCTGTTTGGGGATTCATTTCAGCCACCTCCTCTTCATCCTCATCATGAGACAAACAGTTTTTAATGTTCACTGTTTTCTCTATGCTTCCATCCCAAGCTTCTTCCTCAATGAATTGAACATCCCTGCTTACAAAAGATTTCTTGGTAAATGGGATGTACAACCTGTAGGCTTTGGATTCATCACTATATCCAACAAGGATACGCTTCTCCCCTTTGTTGTCCAACTTCTTCCTTAGTTTATCTGGAATGTGTGCATAGGCCACACACCCAAAAACTCTCATGTGGGTGACTACTTGCTTTCTTCCACTCCATGCCTCTTCTGGCACTTTGTTCATGACTGCTTTTGTAGGACACCTGTTCAAAATATAAACTTCACAATGTAGAGCTTCAGCCCAATACTCATTTGGCAAATGCTTTTCCTTCAACATGCTCCTTGCCATCTCCATGATGGTTCTGTTCTTCCTTTCAGCAACTCCATTTTGCTGTGGGGTGTACCGAGTTGTAAACTGTTTATGTATTCCATTTTCTCTACAAAACTTTAGGAATTCATTTGAGATATACTCACCTCCTCTATCAGTTCTCAATACTTTTATGTGCAGCCCGCTTTGGCTCTCCATAAGTGCTTTGAAGTTTTGGAATTTCTCAAAGACTTCACTTTTGTTCTTGAGGAAATATATCCAAGTCTTTCTTGTAAAATCATCAATTAATGTCAAGAAATATAAGCTACCAGCTAATGATGGAGCTTGCATTGGTCCACACAAATCTGAGTGGATAATCTCTAAGGGTGCCTTTGCCCTTATACTTTTCCCTGATGGAAAACTCTCTCTATGTTGTTTGCCCAATATACAACCTTCACAAAGGTTGTCCAGCTTCTCTATCAATGGTAATCCCTTTACCATTCCTTTTCTGCTTAATAAGTTTAGACCTCCAAAATTTAGATGCCCGAATCTCAAGTGCCATAACTAGTTCTCATCCTTTGGCACGCTTCGGAAGGCCTCTTGGGTGACTGCTGCCATTTCCCTTTTGTTCTTCATGTCTGCCCTGATCCGGAGAGGGAACATCCTGTTCCTTGTCATCTTCACTTCAGCAATGCATCTTTTGCTGGGTGGTATGTCCATGATGGTGCACACATCATTTACAAAGTAAACATTGTAACCCTTTTGGATAAGTTGTCCAACACTCAATAGGTTACATCTCATTCCGGGGACATAGTAGACATCTGCTATGGTTTTCCTTTCTCCTTATTTTGTAAATATTTTTACCTCCCCTTTTCCCATAACAAACACTTTACTATCAGTTCCTAGTGTGACCTCTGATTTCAAATTCTGATTTAAGGCTGAAAAGAGGGCTATATTCCCTGTCATATGGTTGCTGCAACCTGAGTCTAAAAACCATATGTTCTCACTATGTGTTTCAGCCATGTTACAAGCTAACAGGACATTTTCTTGACTGCTGTTTTCTCTTGTAACATTTGCATTTTGTCTGCTGTTCATATCATGCTGTTTCTTTCTACAATCACTTGCATAATGTCCATACTTTTTGCAATAATAGCATTGAACATTAGATTTATCATACCTTTGTCCTTGAGCCTGATACTGATCTCTTTGTTGGCTGCTGCCTTGACCTTGGTTCTGATTTGGATTGTTGCCTCTTCCTTGTGCATTTGATGGGTTGTTCCTTCCACCTCTGTTCTGGCTTCTGCCTCTTCCTCTTCGGTTTCCTCTTCCTTGACCCCTTCCTCTTCCAAAGGACATCTGGGTCTTGAAGGCTTGCTCAAGGGATGAGTTTTCATTCCTACTCAACCTCTGCTCATGAGTTATCAGTGATGCATGTAGCTCATCAATTGAATAGTTTGAGAGATCCTTTGTCTCTTCAATGGTGGTGACTATGGCATCGAACCTTGAGGGTAAGACCCTCAATATTTTCTCCACAATCCTTCTATCTTCAATGGTTTCTCCATGAGTTCTCATTTGTGTGACTACACCAATCACATGAGTGAAGAATGAGTCAATGTTATCTCACTCCTTCATGTTCAAGTTCTCAAAATCCTTTCTCAGCATTTGCAATTTTGCTGTCTTCACTCTCTCCATGCCTTGATAGGCAGTTTTTAGGGTTTGCCATGCATCGTGTGACGTTGTAGCTGCTGCTATCCTTGGGAATATACTCTGGTCCACTGCTTGATACACCAAGACAATGGCCTTTGCATCCTTCTTCCTATTGAGCTTCAATAGGTCCTTCTCTCCCTGAGTTAGGTTATTAAATGTTGTTTCATCTGCTGGTTCCTCAAACCCATATTCTACTAGTTCCCATAAATCTTGAGAGATGAACAAAGCTCTCATGGTCATAGACCAGTAGTCATAGTTCTTCCCATTAAAGTGTGGGCGCTGGGTGTTGAACATACCCATGCTTGTGTTTGCCATTCCTTGCACCTTGAACTATTGTTTTAAATCCTTGACTGTGATTTTTAAAAAAAAAACTGACTGTCTTCAGCAATAACAAGAGAAATGCTTTTGGGGAATACCTGAATCCTTCGCTGTCAGAGTCTTCTGTCTGCCTGAGAAGTTTTGCTGCAGCAACAACCTTCTCCCTTCAGCTTCTTTAACTTCTTTAAAGAGCCTGATCCTGCTCTGATACCACTGTTGGGAATTTTTTATGGGGAAAATACCAAAAACAAAATATTCACCACAGAGACAATGCTCTGTTTCTTCTGTCCAGGATTTTTTGCAGAGAACCTCTTTTAAAAAAAATAAATTAACTCAGAACACAGTGCATTACACAGTCACAACACATTTCTATTGATTTAAAACAAAAAGAAACTGATACATATTTCATCCTCTGTGCAGAGAGGAATTTACAAAACAAACTCTGTTGCAGTCACAGATTTTCCACTGCTATGGATATTACAAAACCAATTTCATAGTGTTCCTCTGTTTTACAATGGCGAGAATAAAACATTACATCACAGTTTTCAAACTCTATTCACACTGCTGTGCGTTCTATTCATTTCACAAAAGATATGCCACCCGCAGGCGCAACCCACACCAAAAAAAACACACTAACTAAAAACTCCCTCACGTAGGCTTTTCATGACAACGTACATATAAAATATATATAAAACATATAAAAACATATAACGTATATCATATGGGACATATGCCCATAACCAAAATTAAAGCCCTCCACCAAAAAACTACGAAAAACATTAAAGACATTGAATTCCCTTCTCGATGGTCAACAACAAAAAAAAATCACTCCACGCAAAATCTCATTTGACGTGAGCCTGTGCACCTTCCGGAGATCGACGACGGAGATCGCGTGCCCAGAACACTTGGCTGATCCAACCAGGTTCGGGAGCCAACCTCGGGCAAACCAAACGGACTTTAACGTCCGGGGAGCAGGCGGATTTGGTGTTGTACAGGGGACGCGTGGCGGAG
The DNA here is from genome assembly GCA_031772625.1 of Pinus tabuliformis. NCBI lineage: Eukaryota > Viridiplantae > Streptophyta > Pinopsida > Pinales > Pinaceae > Pinus > Pinus tabuliformis. Next base: position 167,960,555 of record CM062814.1, read on the forward strand.
TTTCATTGTGTCGGAGCCCCTCCTGCTCGTACAGTCTTTGGAGAATGGCGGTGCGGGGAGACCGGGCGGTTTTCCAAAAAACCACCGCGCTGTTGAAATTACAAATTTAACAACCATGTCTCCACTATCGCCTGTGCTTCATTCCGGTAGAAGATGCACCATTGGGAAGTGAATGATAAAGGCCAACTTATTATATCAATGTTCCATTCCATAATAACGTTAAAGCAACTGTAAATTTCTGTAATTCCTTCCCTAATGCCATAGATTCTAGCAGTCTTTCAAAAACTTAAATAAAATTATTCATACCTATTCATATATAATCTAGTTTTATATATCGGTTTTCGGACGAGGACTAAGGATAAATTAACCAGTGGGATGCTATTACTGAAATTTCACGATAAATTTTAATTTTCCAAAAATAAGAACAGTAAATCTCAGAAAAACAATTACCTTCCACACTCTCTCTTGTGCTCTCCAATTTCTCAAGCTTGTCAATCAGACGTTCCTTCCAAACGCCACCCATGGTATTTGGCTGCTCACGATGTGGCTTACCTGTGAACTAAAATAACGATCTAATTATATTGCTGAGCGGGAAAACTTACTTTGCGGACTCTGGGGGGAAGGTTTTCGTCCAGAACGATATACTTATAGATATATAAGATGAGTATTTACAAAGGGGTCATTATTATAAATAGATGCCGACCATGATATACGGGGAAAAATGTTGCTATATTAGATTCGAGAGTCCACAGCTCAATATATGGAGTATTTAATATACTTTGCACTGGGGGGTGTTTATTGTTAAATTGTTATATATATTTCTTTAATAAATGATGGTTATGAATGTTAAATTGGGTTAAAAGATTTTAATTTTTTTTTTTAAAGTAAAAGGGTAAAAAAATAATAGATGGAATGTTTTTTAGTGTAAGTTTTTTAGTCTATAGTTAAGAATATGGTATTGTTATAAAATATTTTGGTTGTGAAATAGGTTATGGTTTTTGGGCATGTGGTATTGATAAACTATGGTATTGTAAAGTGGGGATGAATATCCACTGTTAAGAATATGGTATTGTTATAAAATATTTTGGTTGTGAAATAGGTTATGGTTGTTGGGCATGCGGTATTGATAAACCATGGTATTGACCCATGGTATTGTAAAGTGGGGATGAATATCCATGATTAGGAATATGGTATTGTTATCAGATATTTTGATTGTGAAATAGGTTATAGTTTTTGGGCATGTGGTATTGATAAACCATTGTATTGTAACAAAATCTCAAAATTTAATAAAAAAAATCAAAATACAAAAAAATTGAATTTTATTATATGGTGATGAGTTGTTGAATGGCTTGGAGATCCCAGATCATTGGGTTTTGAAGGGTCCAACGCCGCTCCAACCTTCCTTGTTGATTAATTCTTTTAACTTATGCCTTAATAATAAATCTAATAATAATAATAGTTATAGAAATATTAATAATAACAATGTAATTAATAATAATAATAATAATAATAAAACTTGATAATGATAATAAATTTGAACTTATTAATAACCATAATAAACACTGTTATATTAACTTGGAACCTAATAATATTTATCTTTCTTCTTTAGAAAATAGTATTGGCATTAAAAAAACTTCTCATTGTGGCAATAAGGTTGTTAATTTTCCGAGTTTCTCTTTTGATTCCCATGTTTTTAATCTTTTAGAAAAAGGTCTTAATTTTGCTTTGGCTCTTAGAAAAATTCATGTGAATGATATTATTCGTGACATTGAATTCAGGATTCGAGATTTATCCAATTCCACTAAAGATATTATTAGGCAGGTTTGCGCGATAATCCTTAGAAAGGCTAAGTCCCCTAGGAGCAACTTGAGCAAGCCAGAGTTTGAAGCTCTCAAATTGTGAATGATATTATTCATGACATTGAATTCTGGATTCGAGATTTGCCCAATTCCGCTAAAGATATTATTAGGGAGGGTTGCGCAGTAATCCTTAAAAATGCTAAGCCCCCTAGGAGCAACTTGAGCAAGCCAGAGTTTGAAGCTCTCAAATCTTTGAACAATAACAGGGACATCGTTGTTCTAAAAGCTGACAAAGGGGCTAGAGTTGTCATTCTTAACAAGAACCATTACGAGAAGAAGATGTTAGATCACCTTTGTAATAGTCGATGCTATAGAAAGCTTGCAAAGAACCCCTTAAAAAAGATTTCTAAGGCTCTTGCTCTAGCCATAAAATCAAGTAGTTCTGTTAGCTCCCTAAGCAAGAAGCTTATTGAAGGCAACCCTCTTACCCCCAGGATCTATGGTCTCCCGAAGATCCATAAAGAAGGGGTCCCTCTTCGCCCCATTGTCAATACTATTGGTGGGCCCACCTATCTTTTAGCGAAATGTCTTGTTAATAAGCTCAAACCCCCCATTGGACATACATAATATTTTGCTAAAGATTTAGCTTCGTTAGTTAACGAGTTAAAGGATTTTAGATTTGACCCTGGATCAGTTAGTGAGTTTCGATGTGGTCTCCTTATTCACTAATATTCCCATTAATGAGGCCATTGATGTGATCTAAGGCATCATAATCTCGATACTGCCTTTTTAGTTAAGATTTGTCTCACCTCTACTTTCTTTAGTTTCGAGGGTGAATTATTCGAGTAGACATGTGGAGTGGCTATGGGTTCTCCCATATCACTCGTTGTGGCCAATCTCTTCATGGAGCATTTTGAATCCAAAGCCCTGTCTTCAGCCCTTTACCAACCCAAACTTTGGAAAATGTTTGTGGATGACACTTGTGTCGTTTGGTCTCATGGTAAAGAGAAATTGGAGTTGTTTTTCCATCATCTTAGTAGTCAATCTAACCATATAAAGTTCACCATGGAATTCAAAGTTGATAATAGGCTCCCTTTTCTTGATGTTCTTATCTCTAAGAAGGATGATGGTTCTTTTTCCCATTAGGTTTTTTGGAAGAAAACTCACATGGAGCAATATCTCCATGCTAGTTCCCATCATTTTTCTGCTCAAAAGATAGGCGTTCTCAACACCTTAGCCACTTGGGCGATGTGAGTTTCTCATGAAAATGACCTTGAAGATGAGAAATCCCACCTCCTAAAAGTTTTTAATAAGAATGGTTATAGTAGGTCTCAAGGTCTTAAGGCTTTTCAGAATGTTGAAAAAGGCCCTAAGAATAAAATTGACTCGAATGATTGGTCTTCTGGTGTTCATGTGCCTTTTATTCAAGGGACCATAGATAGAATCGCGAGGATCTTAAGGAAGCATAAGGTTCATTCTTCCTCTAGACCCCTTAATGTTATCCGAAGTTCTCTTCGTTATGTTAAAGACCCGATGAATCCCAGGGATGGAAAGGGTGTTTACATTATTCCCTGTTCTTGTGGAACTCCTTATATTGGTGAGACTGGCTAGTCCATTAACCAAAGTATTTCTGAACATGCTACCAACAATAGGCACTGAAGAGCTCACTCCTCTGCTTTGGCAGAGCATGCAAAAAACAAATCATCACATCCGCATCGAAGAAGCTAAGGTTATTGCAAGGATTGGCCATTTTCATCATCGTAAATTCAGGGAGGCCTTAGAAATAAAAAAGAGACCTATTAATTTAAATATAGATGATGGCTGGAATATCAGCATAAACTGGATTCCTCCCTTTCTTCCTAATTTTTTTTCTTATACATTAATGTTTTTTTCACTGAATAATCTTTAATACTTTTGTAATTTTTATTATTAATGAGGTTATGTAATATAATATTATATTCATTAATGAGGTTATATAAGGTTTTTATCATTTTTATATATTAAAATAATTTATTTTTTTTTATTCTCTTTTTTATATGGTAATTTATTCTCCTTAATTAGTTTCCCTTAACCTTGTGGTAAAATCCCTTTCTATTTTTTCCCTATTCAATATGATTATATTATATTGTTTTATAATGTTGAATATGGAATATTAATTAATAATTATTTGAATAAGATTGAAATATTAATTCCTTTTAGAATATCATTTATTGATAGTACCCAATTTATGACTCTTAAAATTATTTCAATATATATTGATTAATTTAGTTATAAAGAGTTATTATTTTTCAAAATTTTAACTTTTTACTTCATTAATTTAGCCAAGAAATAATAATAATAACCATTTTATTTCTTTCCCTTCTTTTGTGGTCATTAACCTTTTCTATTTCCTACTCTCACTCAAACTAGTTAGTAGCTCTCTACGTCTATTTATCTAAATGCCTAGATCATATTTCTCATCTTTCCTTGAAGATGAACCACATTGGCTGGTTCGAAACGTGTATACGAGAATCTTATGTGATTTCTTACAAAAAATGTTATGATAATTATTTTTATTACTTTAACTTTTTATTATTAATTAAGCAAGCAATTAAATGTTTACATTCATCTTATATACTAGGTATATATTACTTTTAAATTTTTGTTTATTATTTTTAATTTTTATTATTATTTGAGCCAACATTTAAATGTTTACACTCCTCCCCCATATCACTTTTGTTTATTTTTATTTTTTCATTGGGTCAAGATTTAAAATTGTTTACATACTTACATTACATCTACACATGTGACATATACTTGTTGTACAATGACTCTTGGAGTAGTTAATGTGTGCACAATTTACGAGTGGTAAGGATTTAGAAAAAAATAAATGTTAGATCAATTAAATACTAATAAAAGGTTAAAGTAATATAGAGTCCCTTGCGCAATTTTTTTTTTTTGTTTTTGGTAAGATATGCATTGCTTAGGATGAGAAGCTCTGCTCTGCTACAGCATCCAAACCCTAACCAGCCGCCGCCCTAGTTTTTGCGCCCTGCTACCGCCGTCGAATCCTTGCTGGTCGTTAGCAATGGACATGGCGGGAGGAGGGGAGAGCTCTGCTCCCCCTCCAAAACATTCTGAGCACTCTGACGCTGCCAGGAACATTCAGCATACGCCCCCTTCTGACGCCGATCCAGAATCAGGAAAAGGTGTAAATCAGAGAGAGGAAGAAAGGACCCATACGGCCCCTACAGATGAAGCAGAAGATGACAAAGAGAAGCCTGCTAAAGCCAAAAAGAATCAGCATAAGGTTACATCAGCCACCTGCATACCAAAAGCAGCTGAACCTATCAAAGTGGAGCTGCCCAGCCATCGCATCAATGGTGAAATCCAGTACATGCAAGACCATGCACTCATCGGAAAATTTTTAGGCTTCTGGCCAACGGAAAGGGCTTTACAAGGCTGGATAGCCTCCAAGTGGAAACCCAAAGGTCAAATAACTCTGCAACTAGGACCAAAGGGCTTCTTCACTGCTATATTCAACTGTGTGGAGGACAGAGTGAGAATATTCGAAGGAGGGCCGTACTTCTTTAACTCTTCAGGCCTCTATCTCACTGAATGGAAACCCAGATTCAATCCTGATACGGAGGACTTCAGCTGGGCGCCTGTCTGGATCAGGATGTACTCTCTCCCTGCAGAATACTGGAAAGAAGAAACCCTTGCAGACATAGGCAACAAACTTGGCACCTTCATCAGAGTGGCAGCTGAGACAAAGACTCGCAAGTACACCTCTTACGCCAGGATCTGCGTTCTGATGCACCTCACCAATGCTCTCGCGGATACGGTAAAGCTCTACCATGATGATTATGAATGGACTCAATCTTTAGATTATGAACACATTCCCTTTCGTTGCCGCAAGTGTCATGAGCACGGTCACCTCTTTCGTGACTGCCCCTTAAATGCACAGTCCAAAGCAGCCGCAGCTGGTTCTGAAATGGACTCAGAAGGCTTCATTAAAATTCCTAACCGCCGTAGGCATGCCAAAAAGAGCCAGCCAGTCATTGAAAGCACCCCCAAAGTGGACAACCAAAACAAATTCTCCGTTCTTGCAACGCAAGAAATTATAGGCCAACCCAGTTCTGATCCCCCTCACTCTTCCTCCCCGCCCTCTCCACCTCCCTCGCGCCCAGATCCTATGCAAGAATCCGACCCCGATCCACTGAAACCCACACCCAGTCCTGCCATGGAGAAAGGCAAATCCATTTCCAATTTCAGTCCCTCCTCATTCTCCAAAGAACATTCCCCTGAAGCTAGCCAGCAGCAGGACACCGACATGGAAACCGATATCTCTCTTGCTCTCAGGCTCCAGCAAGAAGAGGATGAGGAAGCTCTAGATGACAACATTGATATGGTAGAAGATCAAGCGGAAGTCAATATTGATGGATTAGACATCTTCACACTTGAAACGGCATGCAAACAAAAGGAATATAACTCTATTCAACCCTGGCAGATCGACAAGCTGGAAGGAGTTCTAGCCAAGGCGCAGCATAGCAAAAGCCTGGGTATCCAGGGAGGTAGCCCATGGGATGGAAAAAAGCTTCTCAAAGACCTCAAGAAAAGAGGACGGAAGACAGAACTCCAGCGCACAATAGCCTTGGGGGAAATACTTATGGAATCGGGGCGATTCCCTAAGTTGACCAAATTCTACAAACCCAAACAATAGTCTCCATGAAGTTAATATCATGGAATGTAAGAGGATTCAATAGTCCCTCAAAACACAGAATGATCAAACACCTGATTCAGCAAGAAAAACCTACCATAGTTTTTTTGCAAGAAACCAAAAGCACCACGGATGCTATTGAACGAATCCGAGGCAAAGTCTGGGCAGGAAGCAGAGCCATCTCTGTTGATGCTTCTGGAGCCTCAGGCGGCTTAGCCATCTTTTGGAACCCCCAGATAGTCACATTATACGACTTTCATGCTACACTTCATTTCATTCAAGCATCATTCCATCTCATTGGCACTGGCATACATGGCCACCTCACAAACGTCTATTTCCCACAATCAGTTCAGCAAAAGATAGAACTCCTGGAAACAATTGCTCACCTCAATGAAAGCAGACAATTCCCACTATGGATAGGGGGTGGCGACTTCAACATAATCACTTCATTGACGGAGAAACAGGGAGGCCGAACCGGGCTCGACAGCGACAGCGAAAGCCTCAAAGATTTCATTCGAACCAACCATCTCATGGACATCCCCACCTCTAATGGAATTTTCACCTGGACAAACAAGAGACGAGGCATACAACACATAGCCTCCCGCCTTGACAGATTCTTCCTCTCTGACAATGCAATCCATCTGGGAGGGGATTTTCATGCTTCCATTCTTCCTCAAGGAGGGTCGGATCACTGGCCAATTCTGCTACAATGGACCAGACCAGGCAATCAAAGTAACAGACCCTTCAGATTCGAGGCATTTTGGTTCACAAACGCCACTTTCAAAAAGGTGGTCCAAGATGCATGGGCAGCCTACACTCCACCGGAGGGTGCCAAGATGTATCAATTTCAGCAAAAGTTAAAGAACCTGAAACATGTCCTTAAAATATGGAATCGCACAAGTTTTGGCAACATACAGGAGAAGCGCTTACAACTAGAACAACAAATGAATAAACTCCAACAAACCCTCATCCTCCAAGGCAGAACAGAAGAACAAGCACAACAAGAACAGGAATTATGGAACCAAATTGAAGAACGCAGAAAGCAAGAAGAAATACTCTGGCGCCAAAAATCCAGAATCAACTGGCTCAAAGAAGGGGAGAAGAACACAAAATTCTTCCATAAGACCACCATTCAACGGCGAATGCACAATAACATAGCATTCATCAACAACCAACAAGGTGAAAGAGTTGAAAAGCATGAGGATATGGAAAAGGAATTCACAGGGTATTTCAAGGAAATATTAACAGAGCCCATTGAAAACAGAGAAGCAGCCATCAGCGCTATCACACAGCACATTCCAAGCATAATTACTGAGGATCATAACAACAGATTACTACAGCCCACCACCATGCAAGAAGTCGAAGAAGCCATGGCTCAACTCAAAGATGGAAAAGCGCCAGGTCCTGACGGTTTCACGGCTAACTTCTTCCATGAATTCTGGGACCTCATCAAGCAGGAAGTCTGGAATTTGGTTGAGGAATCCAGAAGCATGCATTGGATTCTTCCGTCTCTCAATACAACTTTTCTAGCTCTGGTCCCCAAAGGTGAAGAACCCAACAGGCCGGAGAATTTCAGACCCATAGCTCTCTGCAATGTGATATATAAGCTCATCTCAAAGGTCATTGCAAATAGGCTTAAGCCTCTCCTCCCTCTTCTCATATCTCAGGAGCAGACAGGCTATGTGGAAGGACGGCAAATTATGGATGGAATCATTCTTTCCAACGAGATCATACATTCTCTAAAGATCCTCAAAAAGCCAGGTATGATTTTAAAACTCGACCTCTCCAAAGCATTTGATAAGCTCAGTTGGAATTTCATCCAAAAAATGCTTCTTGCCTTTGGATTCAATGCCACTTGGACCAGGTGGATTATGAACCTCATCACTTCCCCTTGCTTCTCAGTCCTTCTGAATGGATCCCCCTCTCCTCCTTTTCGACCATCACGGGGCATAAGACAAGGGGATCCTCTCTCCCCTTTTCTATTTGTTTTAATGGCGGAGGGGCTCAGTAGACTACTCAAAGCTGCCACAGCCTCTCGCAAGCTTAAGGGCATATCCATTCATGGCCTCAATCCGCAGACCCATCAACAATTCGTGGATGACACCATGTTATTTGGCCACCCATCCTCAAAAGAAGCCTCCATGTTTAAATCGCTCCTCTCCCTCTACTCTGAAGCATCTGGCACCTCCATTAACGCATCCAAATCGCAGCTCTTCTTTTTCAATACCCCCCCCTCCACTCAAAGGAATATAGCCCGAATCCTGGGATTCACCATCTCCCACCTGCCTTCCAAATATCTTGGTGCGCCTCTTTCGTCCTCTGCTATTAAAAATACCTCTTGGCAATCCCTCCTTGATAAGCTGGATTCAAAACTCTCTTCATGGACCTTTCGTGCTCTCAATATGGCTGGCAGATTGGTCCTCATCAAGTCTGTCCTGCAAGCTATGCCGCTGTATCTCTTTTCCACTCTAGCAGCTCCAAAATGGGTCCTAAAAGCCATTCGCAACCTTCAACGCAACTTCCTCTGGGGCTCCTCTGGCAAAAACCGCAAATGGGCCCTTGTGAACTGGAAAGATGTATGTAAACCCAAAACAGAGGGAGGCCTTGGGCTTCGAGATCCTCTTCAAAGCAACAATACTATGGGAGCCCGCATGTGGTGGAATTGGCTCTCCAAGCCTCACACACCCTGGGCACGCTTATGGCAAGCAAAATATGCATTGGGCAGTCAATGGCAAGAACTAATCCGAATCAATCCCAGTGCCAAAGGCTCTCCAATCTGGAATGCGGCGAAGATACACAGCAGCTTCATACAGGATCATAGCTTTTGGGAAATACATTCAGGAACGTCAGCCAGGTTCTGGGAGGATTCATGGCAGCAACTCCCCAAGCTGACTAATCTATTCCAGATGCCACTTTGGCAATTGTACATGCATCACGAAAACCTCATTCACGTGCATCACTTCTGGCAGCAAATACCCCATCAAGAATATCGAACCTGGAGATCTGCTAACAGCTGGCAAAGAGATTGGGCAGGGGAAACATTCTCAGACTTGGACCAGGAACTGATGCAGCGGAAAATTCGCCACTCTGACCAGCAGGACAAGCTCAGATGGGGCCACAGGCACAAGGGCACTTTCACCACGCAAGAGGCGCATCAGCTGCGCTACTCTAATAGCCAAGAGGTTCACGACCAAATCTGGGCACGGGTCTGGCATCCTGGGCTCTGGCCCAAAATCTCAACTTTCCTTTGGCTGCTCAGTAAGAGGCGTATTCTCACTTGGGATAACTTGCTAAAGAGAGGATTCGTAGGGCCCTCCAGATGCCCGAACTGTAACCTCCACACTGAAACAATCGGCCATTTAATGGAATCCTGCCCACTAGCAAAGCAACTTTGGAAGCGGGTGGAACAATGCAACAAAAGAGCAGCTCCGCGAAGCGAAGATGTGACGGACAATATAAGGAACTGGGCCAAGAATCCGTTTCAATGCCAAATCCTCAACTCCTTATGGGATCTCACTCCAGGTTTCATGTACTGGCTGCTCTGGAAAGAGCGCAACTCACGAATCTTCAACAGCTCCTCCAGATCTATAGATGCCCTGTGGCTCATATACAAAAGAAATGTCCAGGAAACCCTTGCCATTCGAACCTGGTATGACACGGATATGCCAGCGACGCAACAAGAAAAGGACATCTTAAAAGCATGGAACCTGGACCTCTCAGCCTTAGCAAAGGTCGCCACGCGTCCCCCCCGTGGCCCCACCTCCCCTTCCTCTTGGTCCCCTCCGGCTCTCAACTCCTTCAAGCTCAACTTTGATGGGGCGGCCAAGGGCAATCCTGGTCCGGCAGGCTATGGAGGAATCATCAGAAGTCACACAGGCAAACCCGTGCACATATACTATGGCTCTCTAGGCAAAGACACCAATAATGTTGCAGAAATGGAAGGACTTTGGCATGGGATCTGCTTCGCAGAGCAACTTCACTTCCTCCCTCTGGAGGTTGAAGGCGATTCCCTCATCCTCATCAATGCAGCCAAGAAAATCCAAGCAGGAAAAGCAGCAGACAAGGTAGCAACCAGCTGGAGACTCTTGAGTAGGATGGAAGCCCTGGAAACAAAGCTTACAAATCCACATAGCCTCACCTTTCAGCATGTGCGAAGAACAGCAAACAAGGTAGCCGATAGACTGGCTAACCAAGGCGTTTCCCAGACTTCAACTCACTTCTCAGGTCCCCTGGACACGGTTGAAGATGATCAACTCAAAAAAGAATGCATCACCCTGGTGCAACAAGATCTCTCTCCCCCGGATGCGGGTGATCGCTAGCCACGTGACACACAAGGCTCGTCCAAAGGGCATGTGTCCGCCCGGACGAGCCAAGCATGACAGAAGGACACGCATACACTCTACCACCCTTCAGCATTTAAGGAGGGGAATTAAGACGGTTGACAGAGAAGTCCTGTCGACCATCAAGGCGATTCTTGAGAAGCGCATCATGGCGCTTCATAACAACCTTCTCCAGGCCATTCTTACGCCATTTCTCGCTGCAACTGGTTCGTTCTCGCCGGAGGTGACAGAGGTTCTGAACGTTGATTGTGAATGTGAGTGTGATGCTGCGGAGGAGTGGGGCAATTGGCAAGCTCACAAGCAAGCCAATTGCGCCTCTGAGAATTTGGTAACGCCTCTCTGTATGCGCCTTTCGTTAGCTCCTACTCTGGTTTCGTTAGCAGGTGAGGGCACTCGGAGCTTCAGCTCGTATCCGCGTCCATTGTTCAGTCCTGTTCTGGCTTTGTTAGAAAGTGTGGAGGCTCAGAGTCTCAGCCCTCAATCAAACATTAAGAAAGAGGGTCAAGTCTCTGCTGCCACTGCTCTCGGCAATTGGGAAACTCAAACTTGGTCTGGCAGCATTTCTAGGCCGATTCCGATGTTTCACAGTGGAATTAAGCGCTCTGCTCATAAGACCAGCATGCAGCGTAATAGGGGAAGAGGCAGCGGCGGCAGGGGTGGGTATAGTGGCAGAGCCCCCTCGACTTCCTCCTCAATTGAGGAATCCTCTGAACGCAGAAGGCCGAGGGGAAGGCCCCCGGGCAGAGGCAGAATGGGGGAACAGCCTGTGCGCATGGATTGTGGGCACACGGAACACCCAATGGTGCGTTACCGCCTCCCCTGCACCTTAGCTAATTCCACTTTCTTTGTGACTGTCTCTGTTGAGCATTGTAGCAATCCCTGGGAAGATGAGGATGACATCCCTCGGGCCAACCCTCCGCGTGTTCCTGGGATTGTTCCCATGGTGGATATGGAATTCCCTGCTGTTGAGATGATGAGGCCCTTACATGACCCGGGAGCAAGCCTGAGAGAGCCTGTTGGTGACTCAGGCGCTGGCCCAAGCGACCGTGGAGCGCGCAACCTTGGCAAAGCTATCCTTCAGCCTCCACGCTGCAAGGCAGAAGATGAGCCGCAGACCACTGACGAAGATTGACATGCCCAGCTCGCACTCCAGGTTCTACAGCAAGAATTTTTCTCAGTCAGCTTCCTATGCGGTTATATATGAGTCTGTCACTCTGTCTCTATGTAATGGTGTCGGTTTTATGTTATCTCTGTTCCATGTCGCTGTTCTGCAAGTGTATATGTCCATGTGTCAGCTGCATGAATGTGGCTCTAAGTCTTTATCCATGTGTCCATGTGTCAATGTGTCCTATGTGTCAAGTGTCTACTGTCTGTCCGCGGACAAATTTTACAGGGCCGCAGCCCTGTTGTAATTTTCACAATGTAACTTTGCTCTTGCTGTAATATAATAGTTTAGTATTACTTAGAAAAAAAAAATATAGAGTCCCTTGCAGTGTCCGTAAAAGGTAAAAAGTAATAAAAATAATAAAATTCAAGTTAGAGAGTTATCTAACAAGCTATAAGTTGAGATCCATTTTACTTTATAAATTAAAATAATAATTTCCTAACAATATTTAAATTTATAAATTAAAATAATGATTTTGTAACCATATTTAATTTTAATTAATAAGTAGATAAAAACTTTAATACTTACAATATAACAATATTTTTAACCATAGATGTTCATGGCCACTTTACCATAGATATTATTGACTTAATAGATTTTGTTACAATAGCATGGACCAATACCATGGCTCATCAATACCACATGCCAAAAAATCATCTTTCATTTCACAATCAAAACGATTTATAAATATTTTGTTTGAATTTAATTTTATAACATTTTTTTAATTAAATCTAAAAGCAAATGGGGTAGCAAGCTAAGTGGGCTTGATTGTGGGGAAAACTTTGCACTTAAGCACGCTTGAGCCAAATCTGATCTAGGATGGGTGACCTCTAGGGAAGTCCAGGGAAGTCCTCTCATGGAAATGGTCATAGATGAATGACTTACTTAACTTGAATCCCAAAAAATGATCTCTAATATAATGCACTCTGATGAATATTCACCCTCACTTTACCATGGATATTATTGACTTGTAAGTAAGCTTTGTTATAATACCATTATGTTTTTGAGCCAATAGACACTCTCCATCCCCGTATGGAAGAGATGTTGTAATGTCTTGTTATGTTATGCTATTTTATGTTATCTACACATTATAATTATTAACTAAAACATTTTGATACATAAAAAATGACAAAATGAAAAAATAAAATAATAATTATAATTATTAATTATTAGTTATTAAACCAACCTAGACCCATATTAACTCTAGATATATCAAGCTCTGATAGGTATCTATGGGCGTTTGATAGATTCAGAGTTAAGGTGGATCTAGGCCGATAAAACGTTTATAAGAGTGTTCGTTGATACTCAACAATTATTTAAAGAAAGCTTATTGAAGTTTGCATGGATAAGTTGACATGATATAAATATTAGAGAAAAGTGTTGTATCTCTGATGTGAGGTTGTGCGGGAAGATGCCCCTAAATAAGGGTGTATAGAAGTCCTCACCTCTTACAATATAAATATTAGAGAAAGTTGCCCTATCTTTGTTGTGAGGTTGTGTGGGAAGATGACCCTAAATAAATGTGTATGGAAGTCCTCACCTCTTTTTTTTTTAGACAATAATGGTTAGATTTTATTTAAGATTTGGAAGAACAGCTGCCGAGGGCTTTAACAGGGCTACATTGTGTTTCCTTGTTACAGATTTTGCTTTCGTTCTGATAGGAGGTGAGGAGAGTACATTTAGCTTTTGATAGGTATGCTAATGGGATTACACTATATTTGCAGATAATGGCTTGAATATGCGCTTGATCTGGTTTCAAATTGGTGTCTTGATTTTCCACTGCGTTTGCTTGCCGCGTCTTAGCTCTGCTTCCTAGCATGCAGAGAGGAGACCCATCGCACTGGAAATTCATTGCCAAGTCTTCCAATAGCTCATTACTTGTTTTCTTTTGGTTTGTCTGGTGGATTCTTACTTTGTGCTCAAGTTTTCCAAGTGAGGTGTCAACATTGACGACATTGCTTGCCGTTTCATCATAAATTGCAGCAGAGGCCTTTTTGCTATTGTTACAAGGAAAAGTGTCTATGCAGAACTGCTAATCCCACTAAGGGTGGTAGCTACCTTAGAAACAAACAAAGTGAAACTACTTTCATTTTCCTTTATGAAAGATAGATGAGAGAAGAATTAAGGATACCAACCTCTGTCTTGCGCTTGGTTCCTTGCTCGATTCCTCTCTCTTCTGATAGTCCTTTGCTACTTGTTTTCTTATATACCCAGCTTCACAGAGTACCTGTAGAATCAAAGCAGCATAACGTTATACGAGAACATGGATCTATTATCATAAACAATCTAGGATCAGATGTAAATTGACCATACAAATGCATAAAACATAAATCACACAAGAGTATGGAGGAAAGCTTGAATAGCTTTATTGATAATCAAGAAAGAGACAAGAGAGTTAAAACCAATTGTTCTGACCCAGCATCATCCTCTCAGCAAGTGACCCCTTCTTCACCTCATGAAAAGCTTAGATCACCCAACACTATGATGTTGCCTCAAGAAACCAGCACCAATTCCTTACAAGATGCAAAATTCCAACCTCTGGATCTCTGGGATGAGGGATCCATTTATAGATGTCTGCAAGGGAGATGAGTGAGCTTGTGATTTGATTAGTGTCTTCCCTCTGATAGTTATTAATTCCACTTGGAGATTGATGATCTCTCACTCATCCCTGGTCGAATTCAGAGAGGTAAGTGTCACAGGAGAAGTTTCTGGAAGATTCCATGCTTCTCCACCTCGCGGATTGACACTGCCATTTGTCCCTTCTCGCCCATCGCACCCCATAGAAGGGTTTTTTGAAATGCAATGCACCTACTGTGTGTATTTAGGTGGGATGCAACGCACTTTGCCTATGGATCCGGTGAAATGGTCCAGTTTTGACCAATCCTGAGTGTTTTTTCATGGAGAACTTCTGGGACGAGCTCTAATTAGTTGACCTTGTTCTTTTATGGGTTGGAACAACACCTTTAGGGACTTAGGAGCCCTTAGTTTATGGAAATTTATGCTTGGGGTTGCAGCGCCCAAAAATTTGTATAACAGTTGCCCCCTAAAGCATGAGGTCGTTAATCATTTCTGATGTCGGGTGAAATGCTTTATCATGAGGATCCGAATTTCTTTCAAGCTGAAAGGAGACGTGTAATAAGATACAATACAATACATTATCTTCATAATATTTTCATGATCTAGCTGAGGCGGGCATTCCCATGCTCAGCTTTATAAATTCATTTTCATGTACATAGGACAGACAATCGTCTGAGTGTAGACTGATGGTTCTGGTAGAGCCATCATCCCTTAGATTGGATGATTATCTATGCAGCAATGATGTACATTTGATGTCTTTATTTTCCTGAATATATATCGCAGCCTGGATGGATGAAACTAGATCCGGGGTCTTCAATCTCATTCGATCTTCACTCAAAGTACAAGGTGATCCATGTGAGAGATGTTCTGGAGTCAAACATGGAAAGACATCGCATGATTACCAGCTAATGATGTAAGTTGTTAACAGGTGCGAGAGGAATCACCGATAATGATAATGATCCTCAAGGTACTGCAGTACAATTCACATGGTGTGAATAAGGGACTTGGCGTCGAACACCACGCAAAATATTTCGGTCGAAGGCCATTGATGTAAACCTGTCACCGGAAGTGAGAAACTTGCCATTGAGGCATGCAAGCTTCAAAGTACTGAAATGGGTGTTCCTAGATCGACTTCTGGATAATGAGCTAATGTCGACAAGAAGCGATCCGTCATAGGATGGCCTTAATGAATCTCACATCAATGACACGGAACGGAGCAAATGATTTTAATGGAGGTGAAAATGATCTGGTGATATAAGGTTCAGGGTGGCGGTCATGAAAGAATGGAGCGTAAATGTATTGCAGCGGGTGAGACACAGGTGAATTATCTGAGTGACTTCTCTTGAACATATCGGTGACACTGACATGATGGATTGGTAGCATTAACCCGAAATGTGGATGGTGTGATGTGACCATGGTGATGTGATCGGTGAATGAAACAACCCAACCTGACTTGGATGCGGAGTGAAAGTGTCATGTTCAAGAGCGACTTGCTACCAACAAAGTTTCTTCAAGTTTTCTTCCCAATTTTTCCCCAGTCATTGGTGACCAGTACCTCTTTATTTTTGTCAAGCTTGAGGAGGATAACATATGGTTGTTCTATAGTTTTCCCTTCGGGCAAACCCATCACTATGTTTTAACGAGCCTAGCGATAGTGAAACTCGTTCTTATCTATTATGGACAAGTTTGTCACTATTAGGTTTTAACGAGTTTATTGACAAAGATAACTTGGTCCTTTTCAATTTTAGAGAGTTTAAAAAGGGACGTAAAGGAAACTCCAAAAATCCTTTTTTGTCATCTAATCCCTTAGGTGTGAAAAAGTATAAAACAATACAGAAGGGATGAATTTTCAGTACCTTTAATGAGCCGAACAAAACAAGCGCTCGATCTTTTTGTGTAATAATTCCTCAGGTCCAAAAAGATTAAAATCTAAAGGAGGGATAGCACTTCCGGTCACTTTAACGAGCTAGAGAGGCCAATGGCTCGGCAATCTTTTCATATTTTACGAGTTAGCTGAAAAGAGCTTAAAGGAGACTCGTTTTTTGAGGAACGCGTGATAAATTTGGGTAGTAGCTGATTCTAGGTAAGGTTTGGAATTTCCCAATCACGGCATTGTTACAAGGATGGCTAATAGAATCACTCTTCGCAACTGTTCCTCAAAAGGGGTAAACAATCAAGTGGAGGTGAATGATCAGCCAATACAAAGTGGAGGTGATGATGAGAACACGACCAAGGCCAAAAAGGCTGAAGTACTACATTCACGATGGTTATTTACCAGAAATTGGTTCATTTTTTAATGAGCTTAAACGTTGGGGGAAACATTTTCTCATTGCTTATGTTTATTTTTTAACGAGCATGAAGCCCGCGTTAAAATTGCTCAATATAACGGTCATTTCTTGACTTTACCATTAATAGCTTTGTTCCTTAAAAGATTGTACTGCATGCTCAATTGCTTCATAAAACTAGTTAGAAATGAACAATATATGTTTGAAAAATGAGTTAAGACACTAATATTTTACTTCAATTACGAAAAAAGTAATTTAAAAGTGCTTTTACCTCTCATTTTACCATTTCATTTGAACTTTGACTTGTTGAAGCTTTGGAGGTTCTTTTCCCCCTTGATTTTCACCAGCTGATTTCGGGAGATTCTGTGGATGATTTTTGGTGCCGTCTAGACCAAGTAGGAGCTAAAATTGAGCTCTTTCATTTCATCTTTTCCATTTTGCATTATGAGCTTGATTTCTGATTTTTCTGAGCCTCCGGGGTTTGAAAAACTCGCTCTAGCCCCATCGCACCCTTTCTGCATCGAAAGGTGCGTTGCATGTTGGCCTACTCACTGGGCAGTTGACATGCAATGCACCCAGGACTAAGTTGGAGGTGCGATGGGCGCAAGGAGGGAAATTTGTGCATAGTTTTTAATGGAAATTTTTGCCTGTTTCTCACCAAATCAGGATCTAACTCTTCTCTTGTTTGCGTTTAGAGATTTATTGGAGTAATATGACTATTACATGGTGAGAACGTGAGCATGAAGAAGAGGAATTTCTTGCTTTACATGATCCGGTTACAGTAAATGCACTGCGGAACTGTGGCTTGTTGAAGTTTTTCCGCATCTCTAGCATGAGACAAGAAATCAACTTGCTGCAGTATTTGCTCGATGCTTGGGATCCTACCAACCAGGTGTTCCAGATTAGGGGAAAATTCATCCCCTTAACTATAGTGGACATCTATTTTTTGACCGGCTTATCGAGGCAGGGTGCCCCTATCTCTTTATCAGGTTCGGCCCGTGGAGGTGAATCTGTGAGAGATTTTGTTCGTAGGTATTGCAGAGAGGGATCTCAGCCGAGTAAAGATGGCAAGATCATCATCCGAGATGTCACTGACAGGTCTTTGAGGACCATTCTGTTCACCTTTGGTAGGATGGCTGGTGGTACGACTCTCCATGTGGCCAACCAGTCTTATATGCAGAACGCCTTGGAATGTCTTGAGCCGAAGGTGTTCAACTGGTGTGATGCAGTACTCCTTGTGATGAAAGAACAATTGACCAAGGTGAAAAACGGGATATTGAAGAACTTTGGTATGGTTCTATTTTGACCGCCTTCGCCTTGGAAAGGATACCACTGATACAACCACGGTATATTGCACTTGGTTTACCTCCACCGACCGAACCACGGATGCAAAGATGGGTCGACCACATGTCCAAACATGCTGGTCAGTCTCATATTTCTTTTTCTGATACCTTCTTCGGGTGGTTTGATCATCAAGAGATGGTTTATTCCAAGTACCCATACGCTAGTATGGACTTTCGGGGTGACCCGGATTTGGTATTGCCGGCTGGGGAGCAGTGGGGTGCCATTGGTAAATTCTTAACCATATTTCTATTTATCATTTTTCTTTTATAATGTCCTTCTGCTTTATTCTGTCAATACTAATCAGAACTCATGTGCTCATGCAGATGTTGGTCCCGTTCGGCCAGTAGTACGCCTAAGAGGGCCAGCCACCACTCTAGCAGGAGAGGCTATGGGAAGGGCTATCCTTGATGACCTTGATGTGGCCGAGACTCTTTCAGCATTACAGGACCAGGTCGAGGTCTCACTCTCAGTATTTCAGATGTGAGGATTGATGAGCTGCCCCTAAGGTTGCAGCGACATGCCACTGGCGTGCCAAGTCGTTGGACTAGGCTTTTATGCATGATTGTACATGCGGCGACTTGTTATCACTAGCATCATTAGACTAGGGTGCCCCCTAGCATTTTGAGTTTTGGGTCATTTGACCAATTTTGTCTTGGTTATAGAACATTATGTGTAAACCATAAACAGTTGCATATATATTTTTGATTTTCGGAGTTTTATTTTGGTTAAGTTATATGATCCACATGCAAATATTGATGAAATGCTTATTTTTATAAATGTTGCAAATGTCTATCTAACACATAATTTTCCAATGAGTTAGTTAATGTGTTTAAGCTCCTGGAAATATGTTGCTATTGAATAAAATCAAATTGCCTTTCCAAAATCTTGACCCTTAGGAACATGCGATAGATAGCTGGATTTCGGACGGAGTAGATACCAGTGAGCTATAGTATGATGAGCTGTGAGTCTAGCCTAACGACCAGTTGGCATATGCCATGTGTGATGGCATCAAAGAGAAGTTCTATCAACGCGCTATGATCCATGTTTATATCGTTTTCTGAGATCTTTTCTTTCGAACATATCATATTGTAGGTTCCTACCGATGCTACTTCCGCCAGATTTATTCTAGGCAGAAGGGCAAAAGTTCCCATTAATATAGGGTCTTTTAATAGGCCTACTATGATATTTTGAAGCGAATGGGGACTTCCATGGATCATTGGAATGCTTCCCGTAACTTGAGAACCGTTGGGGAGGAAGGTTTGTTGATCGACGATTGTAATCCCCCCTTGAAAGGGAAATGCAATCTTCCTAAAATAGGTTGACACAACAACAGCCATAGCATATATCCATGGTCTTCCCAGTAGGATGTTGTAATCGAGGCTTCCGTCGATTACTTCAACATCTATTTCTATTGTTTTCCCTCCTAGTTCAACCTGCAAGTTACTTAGAATACCATAAGGGGTATATGTTCGTCTATCGAATGCTTTTAATGTTGTCGAAGATTGCGACAAGGTTGGAGATCCTAAAGTTTTCCAACAACTCATCGACATTATACATGTAGATGCCCCCTCATCAAGAATTGTTCGATGAACAATTTCGTTGAGGGCTTTCACTTGAATGAGGAAAGCTAGTTGAGCTGGTAACTGAGGATCATATCCTTTATGATTAAAGGACACAAGCTTAGAATCCTTTGGGTCTATCCCACCAATAGGTGATAATAAAGCCTGCTTTTGGGATGGGAAATTTTGTAGTACTTCAAGTGTCGACATAGCGGATGGCGATTGGGTCAGATCTTCCACTATATTATAATGTTGTGCTACTCTAGCACGAGGATTAAATGTCAACTAATGTACTACTCCCTTTGGTGGTTTTATTGTCAACTTAGGAATGATGGGCGGTGCAACTTCTGTCGAAGTTGTTGTCGAACTACTGGGTTGATCTTTATCCTTGTTGTTCGACAGCTGTGGATTCCCGTAATATTTGTTCCTTGTTGATGTCAAAGCATCATTTTGCTGTTTGGAAACCGACAACATCAGCACTTGAGACGGGGAAGCATTTCCACCGTCAACCAAATTTGTTCCTGGATTCAGAAACGGATCAGTTAATATTGCCGAGGCTTTTGAATTCTTGAAGAATTTTTTAAGCTCAGCTCTATGTGGACAATCTGATGTCCAATGATCCTCATCGCATATAAAGCATGGAATTTTTGGTTTCCTATTTCTAGGAGGGTTTGCAGAATATTTTCTAGGTGATGATTCCTCCTGTTTCTTCTTCTTCCCTTTGTTTTTCTTCTTGCCTCCTAGTTGCTTGGTTTCTTGCCTTTATCTATCGAGATGGCATTTACTTCCGAGGCAAGAAGTTCTTCTTTTGAATTTTGACTGGAAATCTTACGGGCCTTTTTAGATGTAGCCTTTTTCGATTTCGTGTCTGTCACGCCAATCACGCCATCGCCGGCATGAGAGTCATTGTTTGATTTAGGAGGAGGAGGGATCGAGAATTCCAGTCTAGGCGTGTCAGGTATTTTATCGTAGAGTGTGCTAGACTGACTGTAAATCAATTCCAAATATTGTGCACAAGCAATAACTTGCTCTTCGATGACGACTCCCCCTTTTGCCACATCTTCTGTAATGGAAGGTAATAAAGACTTAATAAACCATTCAGCTAAAAGATGATTAGGAAGATACGTTTTTACCATTCTACGACGACATCGCCACTCATGTATATGATCAGATATGTGAGTGGCCGTTCTTTGTTTGAAATTGGTAAGAAGTTCTGTTCCCATTCCGTACCTTATCGGTAACTGAAAATGGGTTAAAAAGGTTGTGGCTAGGGTACTGAAGTTGTCAAATGAAGCTTTGGGAAATTCAATATACCATTTTTTTGCCGGACGCGTTAATGTCCTCTGAAAAAGGCGAAGCCTAATCGAATCATCATTTAGGGTGTTTGATGAACACCACAGATGAAAGGTCATCACATGATTCGACAGATCTTCACCTCGATTTCCATTAAATTTAGGAATATCTGACAGAATTTTATGCGGAATCACTAGCCACCAAGGGGCGTAAGTGATTGGATTGTTTGTTAACCGATTTAGATCCGGTAACTCTAAAGTCACCACGAAGGGTAACTGTTGATTCAGGTTAGGCGAAGCATACCCAGGATAAGATGGAATCGCCTGAGCAGTTGGTCTTTGCATACCAGCATAATGCATTTGATGTTGGTAACTTTGGTAAGGTTGGTGGGCATAACCATTGTAGAATGATTGATTTTGACCGTTTTGAATATACGGATGCCCACTATTTGCAAAGATTTGTTGCTTAGATCCTTGGTATACTTGTTGGAATTGCATTTGTTGGTATTGCACCATCCAGGGTTCTGAAGCCATGTGTTGTTGCCCGATACTAACTGTTTGACCAAGATGAGGGGTAATTGTACCCGTTTTGGCTTGTGTCATTCCACCAGTCGGCGATTGTGGTTGAGTCGCAGGGTCAAGAGGTTGTTGCATTACAACATGAGAAACCTGAGGTTGTCATACAACAGGCAGCGCTTGTACTTGTGACACCATCACAGTAGTTGGTGTAGTTGGTATATTTGACATAGGTAAACATTGTTGCATTGAATATACAACTCTTGGTTGTTGAGGTAGTATCAGCACCTAACCGCTAGATGTAATTCTAGCATAACCTGAATTTTGTTGTGAAATCTTGTATGGTTGTCCTCACGGAGGAGACAATGAAAGGGTATACTACACCCCATACGGCGGTAATCTGGTACTTAAAGGAATGGTTTGCCCTTGGTGACCAGACTGCCCAAATTGACACCTTCAAGGATCAATTTACTGAGTTTCAAGATAAGAGTTTCCAGATACTATTCTGGATGAACAAACAGGAACGGACCATACTCTTGAAATAGCCCCTGAGTCGGCCCCTTCTAGCGATTGAGAGCTAGTTGGGACAGATGGTATAACGACAAACATTGTTAGCGTGACAGCAGGAAGTTCTGCCATCGCTGTGTCGGATGACACAGTCCTAGATGTCGACGGTTGTTCAGACATTTCTAATCTATCCAAAAGATTACCTAGCGATTCTATAGGAGCTCCCGTTGGCGGTAGACTAATTTCTGATGAAGAAGGATATAGAGTGATCCCGACTCCAAATTGCGATGGAGTACTAGATGTAGGATCCTCCACAATCTCTTCTATAGCAATCAGACCAGGTGGAAGAGGTAGACCGTCAGGTCCGTAAAATATTTCTGGTGCCGAAGAAGGTATGGAATCTGCAGCGACAGATGTTTGGGGAATAACACTCTCCGAACTAGTTGTAGATGAAACTGATTCAGTAACACAAGTGTTTACTTTCAAACTAGGATCAGAGCTACTGTCCTTCGGTGGCTGTTGAACTTCTTCTGTAAAGGCAGGGATACAAGAAATGTTTGGAGTAACCAGAGTCTCCGATGGTGTTGGAACACTTGTTCTAACTTTACCACGGGATTTGGAACCGGTTAAATGAGTTCACTTTGTCCGTAATACTTTTGATTCCAGAGACAAAGACGGTTGACTCGTAAGCCTCTGCGAATGACGGGGTTTCAATTAAATTTCTTCCACGATTGCGGATTACGCGATCAACTAAAAATAAAGGGGAAGTATGTTTCCGAATTAGATGAATTTTAGATGCTTTGACACAACTTGTTTTTTCAATTTTTAAGAGTCGAGAAAAAACAAAAGATGACTCTAGTCGCCTTCGATTTTTAATGAGCCTGAAGTGACAAGTGCTCAGATGGACCTTTTCCGTTAATTAGTCTGAAAAGGAATGACAAGGACTGCTCTGGAAATCTAGACAGAGGGACTACCAAACCAATCGCAAAACTGCAGAATACTTTTTACGGTACGGCAGTCAATCTTCCCGAATGCTGTTTTCAGTGCATTGTGATCGATAGGGCGGCAGACACGGCTTCCTATGGATAAAGGATTAAGCCTATTGTGGTCTCCCAAAATATACTTGACGATACGTGGGAGCACAAGTCTGTACTGGCACTTATCGTGTCAAAGTGGAGGAATCACCCAACCAACAGTGAAAACAACAGTTACTAGGCTTTATGACACCGGAATACGTCTCTAGCCTAGACTTCTAGATGTTGTGCGTTAGGTTCCAAAGCGTTGTTAGATTCATTAAATTTATTTTATAGTTGATCTTGGTTAAGAAATTTGCCTTTCAGGTTCACCACATGATGTGGATGTACAATTCCTAAAATGCAATCTAAGATGATAAACAATCGTTTTATCTTCTTCGTGCAATGAAAATCCTATCTACTAAGGAAAGAGAGACAATATTCTTTCAGCAAAGAGCATAGAGAACACACTATATGCACTATCCTAAATCAAACCAATCAAACAGTCTAAATGAAAATCCACATGCATGTATTTGTTTTTAGCCTTCTTAATATGTGAATGATAAAAAGAAAGCTAATGTGCAAATCTGAAGTATTTTTCAAAGTGACAATTACTAACAAGTTTCTTTTCAAAATCAAAATGAAGACAATGACAACACTTTGCGATTTGGAAATGAAAACTTTCTTTCGACACTAGAAAAACTACTAATTTAGATCGAATACAATAGTAACAGGGTAATCGACTATCAAGAACAATCTTATTCTCTTTTATGACTGAAAACGACACTTGCGACACTTTCAAATCAAGAAACGACAGTACAATTACGTTACTTCTTTGTAAAAGAGAACTGAAAATGACTCAAAAAATACATAAAAACATATACAGTTCTTTTCACAATGGAGGCGGAATAACAACAAGGAAAGGGGTTTCAAACAAAGGTGTACTGACTACAGGCAGCAAAACCCTTGAATAGATCTGAAAAGAGTGAACACATAAACCAACATTTAGGAACAATGCCTAGTCTGATCAACGCACTTGTAACATAGTGAAACTGAAATGCAACGCACCTACTACACTCGGGAAGTGCGCTGAATTTGAGATTCACAGAACAGACAGTGCACTGGACCAGAGATGAGACTTTGATTGGGTTCCGGGTCACAGTTTGTAGTTCAGTTCAGGGATTTTGGCCGAGCAAGTGGCAATCAGTAAATCAATCACCGGGGTAGATCTAAGGAGGTTACTAGAGCCACCATGAGGGCAATTAGAAAGCATGTAAATCAATTGTTTAAGTCATAAAAAAAACCCGGAGATTGAATGAAGCAACATTGATCTACTTTGCACTTGCATAGCAAATGCAGTTCGAAGGCTAGCTGGCTTGACTTCAGGCTCCGTCTGTAAGTTTATAAAGTAAACAAATGTAGATGAACAATCAATCTATTCGCTCCCCAGCAGAGTCGCCATTTTGTCACAGGGAAAAGTGTCTATGCAGAACTGCTAATCCCACTAAGGGTGGTAGCTACCTTAGAAACAAACAAAGTAAACTACTTTTGTTTTCCTTTATGAAAGATAGATGAGAGAAGAATTAAGGAGACCAACCTCTGTCTTGCGCTTGGTTCCTTGCTCGATTCCTCTCTCTTCTGATAGTCCTTTGCTACTTGCTTTCTTATATACCCAGCTTCACAGAGTACCTGTAGAATCAAAGCAGCATAACACTATACGAGAACATGGATCTATTATCATAAACAATCCAGGATCAGATGTAAATTGACCATACAAATGCATAAAACATAAATCACACAAGAGTATGGAGGAAAAATTGAATAGCTTTATTGATAATCAAGAAAGAGCCAAGAGAGTTACAACTAATTGTTCTGACCCAGCATCATCCTCTCAGCAAGTGAGCCCTTCTTCACCTCATGAAAAGCTTAGATCACCCAACACTATGATGTTGCCTCAAGAAACCAACAACAATTCCTTACAAGATGCAAAATTCCAGCCTCTGGATCTTTGGGATGAGGGATCCATATATAGATGTCTGCAAGGGAGATGAGTCAGCTTGTGATTTGATTAGTGTCTTCCCTCTGATAGTTCTTGATTCCACTTGGAGATTGATGATCTCTTACTCATCCCTGGTCGAATTCAGAGAGGCAAGTGTCACAGGAGAAGTTTCTGGAAGATTCCATGCTTCTCCACCTCGCGGATTGACACTGCCATTTGTCCCTTCTCGCCCATCGCACCCCATAGAAGGGCTTTTTGAAATGCATCGCACCTACTATGTGTATTTAGGTGGGATGCAACGAACTTTGCCTATGAAGCAGGTGAAATGATCCAGTTTTGACGAGTTCTGATTGTTTTTTCATGGAGAACTTCTGGGAGGAGTTGTAATCAGTTGACCTTGTTCTTTTAGGGGTTGGAACAACATCTTTCGGGACTTAGTAGCCCTTAGTTTATTGACATTTATGCTTGGGGTTGTAGTGCCCATAACAACTCCAATGGCTTCAGATCTATAAAAAATCCATGTCTATCCACTTTCTTCTCCCAAAAAGACCAAAACCATAGAAAGTTATTGGTGGGAGGAGAGTTGTATTGGGGCCTCCACCCTGGTTGAGGTGCATTCCACTGAGGTTGTGGCTGGAAATGAGAGTGAAACGAATGAGTGGCAGGTTGAGTATGGTATTGAGATGGATAAGACCACAGAGGAGGTGTGGACCAGGAAGGATGAGCAGGGGGGCCCCATGAAGGTATATGAGCAGATTGGTTGGGGTTATAATAAGCTTAGGATGTCCCTTGCATCCCCTGCTGGTAAGTTCTGGGCCCATGTGGCCTCCTTTGGTTGAGGAAGTAGAGAGGTTTAGTAGTCGCCTTAGCCCCCATGTACATGGCTTTAAATCTAGGCAAGGTTGGGCATTGGTTGGTGGGGTGGTCTTCCTCACAAATGAAACACACCTCTACTGAGTGCAATGGACACTCGTTCTTAGGGTGCTTCCTCATACATCTGGGACAAAAAATGGCCAAAGCCCTCTCAGCTTCCTCTTTATTTTGTTGAATTCAGAAGGTATTAAGTTGCATGGAAATGGTTTGTCTCATCTCACTTTTGAGGTCTTCCATCTGATTAGCAAACTCATGCTTGGAGAAGGTGGTACTAGCTGAAAGTGGATTCCCCTTACCTCTTTTCCGGGCTGCCCTAGAATGGTTTCTAAACATAGTCTTTATGTCCTCATAAGGTAGTTGGCAGATGTCCCCTCTAGCTAGCATGTGAAGGGTATCTAGAAGGTCTTCAGGGACTCCTTAGAGTAGAACCAACTTTAGAGATTTAAAGTCAAGTGTACACCTGGCCCATTTATAACTAAGCTGGAACCTTTCCTCGTAATCTTGTAAAGACTCATCACTTCCCATGGTCATTTGAAAGATCTCTCACTTTGTTTCCTTGGACCTACAGTAGTCCCGGTATTTGTTGTTAAAGGCTTGTTGCATCTGAGCCCAAGTGGTGATATTGTTTCCAGGTAACCCCATGAACCAGCGTAGTGTTGCATCCTTGAGGGTAGAAGGAAAAAGTTTCAGCTTTTGCTCATCCTCAGCATAGTCATAAGTTCGACAAAGGACAACAAACTCAAACAGGAAGGTATCAAGGACTTCGGTAGTCAATCCATGGAAGTGAGGTAAGGCTAAGGGACTTATGTTTTTCATTTTCATGTCCCCGTTGGTCTCTCAGATGGGAAAGACACCTTCTATTCTCTCGTCATCTTCTCTAACATTTCTGTTTTCCGCCATGGTCTCAAAAGGAATGTTCTCTGGCTCTTATTCTATTATAGGATCTTCGTATATCTCTAGAGGTTCACTTATAGGTTCTTCTGGATCACTGTCACCAAAGAAGAGAGAAGGGTGACTCAGTGATGTGGTGGGGGTGTTGGGTAGGAATTTTCCAGTTTTATCTCTGTTCCTACGAGGCATGAAATGGAAAGATTTTTTTTCTTTTTCTTTTTTTGCTTGTACTTGCAGAACTGAAATAGATTGATCTCCAACGAACTAAGATCTACCTTGCTGAAATGAAAATGCGGAATTGAAATGAAAGAAGGAAAGGACTAATCTATTTTGCTCAAATGAAATTGCATGAATGAAATTCTAGTCTATGCTTGTAATTTGAAATTGCGGAATTGAAATGATAACCTATGAAAGCAGGAAATGTCTAATCTATTTTTGCGGAAATGAAATTGCAGAATGGAAATGAAATAAACTACTTAGCAGAAGTTTGTAGTGGAAAATAGAAGAAAAGCAGCAATCAAAAATACTCTGACGCTTCCCCGGCAACGGCGCCAAAAAGATGGTGGGCTCCAGTATTGCAGCAACAATGCTGCAACCCCTGGGACTCCCTTCTTTACTTTTATCAACCCGGTAGTTCGTAACAAACTTGGAAGCGACGGTGTTGTATGCACAAGTACTAGCTCTTACCGCAGTTGTCACTTGTTCAGCTCGCACAAGTCCGCTAGGGGCTCAAGCCAACTTCTATGAGCTCTAAGAAGAAGCTTTCTAACTGATGGATGGAAGCTAACTCAAAGGAAGCTAATCTATTTGCAGAAAGAAACTGAAAAGCTGAAAGAAAATGCAAACCCTAATTTTACCAGCTAACTCTATTGATGCAAGAAAGAGGATGCAAGCTACTGGGAGAGATGCCATTGACTTTTAAGAAGATGAAATGCATGTATCTAAGCTATGTCTACAGCAAAATCTAAAAGAACCATCTTTTTGTATTTTTTAATAAGTTGTCAGAATTATCATGCATGCAATTTAACTATTTTTTACTGTGCAGAGGTGGATTAGCGAGAGGAAATGCTTGGAAGAGGTCGGGAAGGTTCAGAGAGGGTCTAAGGGGTCCCTAACACCCTTCCATAGAGTTTCACAAAGTTTGGCTATCAAGAAACCTCATTCGTGAGCTTCTACAGGAAGTCTGCAAGGGTTCTACAGGATGTCTTTCATTTTCTACAGGATGTTCATAAATGGGATTTTGGAGGATGGATGGAGGAAGAAAGATGAAGGAGTGGGTATGGAGGTGAGCTAGGTGTGTGAAGAGGTCCAGGGATTTGGGAATGGAGATGAGGAGTGGCAAGGATGGTGGGACTTGTCCAAGAGGCAGTGGAGTAATGTGGCACAAAGATATGTGGAATTAGGGAAAAGTGAGCAAATGGCGAACATGAGGCAAGAATCCATGTTAGGGGATGGAGCAGATGTGTTTGATGGAGTACGGGTGGATAGAGGAATGGTACGGGAGCTCTGCAATTTCTTTTTCCAACTGAACCAACAAAGACTTGAAAGAAATCAAAGATCTAGTTATGCTAACCTAATTTGATCTAGCTAGCAGTAAAGAGACTGAACAAAAGTTTACTTGCAATGAAACCATGTATAACCACTATGCAATGAAGCAATCAAGAATTTGAACATGCAACCAACTTCTGCAAACAAAAATCAAACACTAATGGTTGCATGGGGAAGGAAAGATAGTGTTTTTGGTGGCAGCAAGGTCACCTTGATCACAGCTCCTGATCCCACTGAGGGAGAGGTGAAATCAGAGGTGCTTTATGACCCTTTTTGGAAGATCTCCCCTGTTATTATCCTAGCAGCTCCCTGATGAACATGAAAAGCCTATCTAATCATTAACCATGACCTATGTAACCAACAAGATGTTATTCTACTTAACAAAAATTATTTTGCAGAGACATAAAAAACAAATAATAGTACATAAAGGAGGCCTTGGATCTTAGGTTGGGCCCAACCCCAAGAGCTACAGGCTCCTCTAAAGAACTTAGAGTTGATGCCAAATAGAACTGCTTTTCATTATCCGAAAATAATAATCACAATAAAGTTATACAGCAGTAGCTACAAGAAAATGAGCTCAGAAAATGATAGCACTATAGTGCAAAAATACAACAGTTCCAAAAGTAAATTATGAAGGCTGAGGCCTTCCTATTTATACACTATGAGGGGCCTAGCAGCCCTCCTAAATTGAAGGGACTCAGTTGTTCCAACTGCTAGTAAACAGGCACTCTTCCCAAAGCTGCTTAGCTGCCTTTAGGATTCGTTTTGGTGGCCTGTTGAGCTCAGAGTTGAGGGTGGAGATTTCGAGGAAGGGCCATTTAATGCAAGAGACAACCCCCCTACGAATCCTCACCTCAAGCTTGGCTGTCACCCGGCCCATAATTGCTTGGTTTTGTTCCAAAATTTGTCCAAAAAACCTGAAATAACCACATATTAGCCTCCCTAGGTGAGTGACCACCATTATTCGTTCAAATAACATAAACGTACTAAAAAAACATGCATAATCTATGAAAAATGGAGGATTGAACAAGGACAATTAGGCAAAATGAGCCCAATAAGTTACCCAATTCGGGGCTCATCAGTTATGATCTCCCTAAGTTTTACTTATTCATTCTACAAATCGCACATGTCTACTAACTGTCCTACAAATCCACCCCAAAAATCACTAACGAAGCAACAATTTAGCTCACCACCAACATAATTTGTGGCCTCATTAAATTTTCCATTAGCCTCTTTTTCTGAAAAGATCGGTGACATGGCGCCCATGCAACAATGTTGGGGGCATCGTTTTGGGGGCCTCTGTCTGGCCCTTGTCTTCTTCGTGCCCTCAGTCACATTGGGTTCATATGACCCTAGGCTAGCCCCTGTTGATTAGCTCTTGGTTCTTGCCCCAAGGACACATGTGGTTGTGGGTTGGGTTCATCGTGCTACCTCCCCATACTAAATGCGTTTTTTTCAAACTTTAAATAAAATTTGTTTCATTCACATAAACAAGTAATACACTTGATTTTTTGGTGAGGTCCGCGAGTTATATGTAGGAGGACTTGTGTTCGGTTACACTCGGTTGTTTTTTGACATTAAAAAAAATTCTAGTGGCTGCCAAGGTACCACATGATAGCCTCTAGTTGGGTCATGTGGAAACCTGTGGTTGGTCCACATCAACCCAATGAAAATTTGCCACATTGAAGCCAATAAGAGCTTTCCAAGTGTCACACTGCCATTGGCCCATGGAACCCAGTCACCCTGCCCAGTCAGCAAGCCTAGTCAGCTATACAGACTGCTGACTAGGTAACCCTGCACTGCTAAAAACCATTTGTTTACCTATTTCCACAAACAAACAAATCTCATTTCCGAGAGCATACGATGTCCATTTTTCAAGAAACTAATTTCATTGGATTCATATCACTGATATCTATCTAGTTGTTCCTTTTTTAGCCATTCTAACAAATTTAATTTTTGAGCATATTTTTTAGCACAGGATGAGGTACCCTCCCCTGCAGATCAACATAACACTACAACTAGCCACATGCATGCATCAATTGATCATTAACACAATGATATAAACTATGATTGAAAATACGAGTTAAATTTAATTAACCTCTATTCTATGCCATAACGCAATTCTGATCACTGAACTAACTCTTAAGTTGTAGAAAGTAAATATGAATAAGTAGAACTGACATCTATTTGTTTCCAAGAAATCATAAACAAAATGTTTTTAGATTGAGATTGGAAATATTTCCAACCATTCTCCCACAATAGATGTTATAGGGAATCTTGCAATCGCACGTTTTTATAGCTTAACATCTAGTTCAATAAAAGGAAGAAACGAAATGATTTAAACTAAGAACAAGAAATAAATAAAAAGAGGGATTGTTGTCGCTTCAAATCACACTAGCAACACAATTTTTGCAGGGGAGATAGAAATCCTCCTAGAGACAACGTTTGGGTTTATTGTAGACCAGTGCCTAGGACATCTTAAATAGAGGAGTGCTTAAGAGATAATCTGTGAGGGGTTTTTAGCACTCCAATTGTCACATAAAAAAGGTAATATGATGGGTTTGGTTCAATAAGCCTTCACTAAGGTAGTTTCAAGCCAGCACATGGATCCAAATGCTGAGGTTATATTGGGGAAATCTCAAAGAGAAATGGTCTCTTCTTCTGGTGGCTGACACACAAAAATGAGATAGCTTAAACTGAGGTTGTATAAATGGTGGAGAGGAGGAAAGGAAGGACATAAATATATGCATAGGTTTGTAATGAACATAATCCTAAGAAGAAATGTCCTAGAAGAAATATGGAATTCAATTTAAAGGGTTGTAAACAACACAAAATCCTAAGAAAATATTTTCCAATAGAAATATTGGAGAGGGAGGAGATGGAGTGATAGAAACAACGAGGTGCAAAAGAAGGTTTCAGACCAAACATGACATGGGTATCGTTCTCTTCCAAAAGAAAACGTAGATCCGAGATAACCTAGGTCCTACAGGTTAATCAAATACAAAAGTAAATATGTAATTTTATAGGTACTGCAATGCTAGTGAATAACACATGTAGGTCTGTGATAACCCATGTACTGTCTTCTATTGAGAAGCTAAGACAAATCAAAAGATTAGAGAGGAACCAATTGCATTCATTATATTGTTTCAAATGAGGAAAAACACAACTGAGATGGGATTACTGAGAGGAACATGTTGTACATTAATCATGCCTGGATCAAAAAGGAAATTCCATTTATATTAAAGGGTCCAAATAACGAGTCCATACATTCAACACGATATGAGTGAAGCCCCCATTAAAAAAATTGAACCAAAATGGATTCTCAGAATCAG
The DNA here is from genome assembly GCA_031772625.1 of Pinus tabuliformis. NCBI lineage: Eukaryota > Viridiplantae > Streptophyta > Pinopsida > Pinales > Pinaceae > Pinus > Pinus tabuliformis. The sequence goes on from CM062814.1 coordinate 167,992,294, forward strand.
ACCTTGCAAGTGAGAAATTCTAGAACGAGGCTCCCATATAATGTTTCTTTTGCCTATTTATCTAAAGAGGGGAGGAGCTTGAGTTATAGTTAAAACAAATATCTTGGCCTAAGATCCATCTATCTACTAGACTAGCTGTCTCAGCCAATGTAAGCCTCTATTGCCCAAAGATTACCATCGAGATCTTCTCCCTTTCTTGGAAATAAGAAACTACATAAAATAATAAGAAACAAGAGGAATATGTTAGAAGAGGTCCTTTTGGTTCCTGTGAAGAATTTTGGTCAAGACATGTCTCTGTCATCATGCTCTTTTCTACTATTGAGGTGGTTCACTATCCATTCTTCCTTAAATGCCTTTGACACTGACTCTAGATGCATGCTTGAAAGGACCTTATCTTGAATGTGCCCATACCTAGCTTGAATGCTCAATATTTTCATTCAACACCCCAGTTGCTGACCTATAAGTCATTTAAAGCTTTGTGCAATCCTTTCGAGCACTCTGATACCTAGTGATGTGTTTTATGATGTAACAAGTATTATGTTGGGTGTGGGCCTGTAACACAGAAATAAGATGAAACATGCGAGTTACGACTTCCCTTTAAGCCCTCATTATTTCAGCTCCTTTCTACAACTTCCTTCATATGACTAGGGGATTGAACCAAGTGTTTATTCCTTTAGGTGCTAAGGCTCACAACTGTTTGGGGGGGCATTTCCTTTATAATACATAAAGCCTTTGATACTTCTTTTATGACGTTGGCAAATATTCCAGATGTGAAATCCTTATAAAATATAACTCATGACATATTTCATTTGGGAGGATCCCCCTCATATCGTAATAGCCTGCCAGGAAGGAGCATTGGCAGAGGAATAAATTTTTACTTTGTGCAATCGCCAATCACTGATCTATAGGGTGATGTCATCACTGCCATGTTTCATCCTATGAGTGGTGACACATGTCACCTGGTAATGGACATATAGGATCCCTAAAAATGTTGAAACTGAGTGACACGTTGTTATCGGGAAAAATAATGTCCATTCAGAGCTACTAGTCCCACTAAGAGAGGTAGCTATCTTAGAAACAACCAAACTAAAGTTACTTGTGTCTTCCTTTATGAGAGATAGATGAGACAGAAGTAGAGAGTACCAACCTCAGTATTTTTCTTGGCTCCTTGCTTGTTTCCTCCCTCCTTTGATAGAGCTTCGCCACTCTTTTTTCACTTGTGTCGCTTCAAAGATTACCTGTAGAGTCAAAGCAGCATAATACCATCAAATAATAGATATCTATAACCACAAAAAGTATAGGATCAGGTGTATATTAACCATACAAATGCATAGAAAATAACAAGATTCAAAGATATACAAGCATATGGAGGAAAACTCAAATAGCTTTATTGATAGAAGTAGTAGAAGAGAGGATTACAACCCAACAGTATGACCCGGCGCCATCCTACCAGCATGAAAGCCCTCTTCACCTCATGAAAAGCTAGATCACCTAACAATACAATGCTTCATAGAGAAACCAACATCACTTCCTTACAAAATACAAAATTCCAGCCCCCTGATCTCTAGGATGAGGGATCCATATATAGATATTTGCAGGTGGGTGAGTCAGCTTTTGGGATTTTGGTTAGTGTCATTTCACTAATAGTTCTTGGTTCCACTTGGAGATTTCATGATCTTGTGCCCATCCTTGGGCAAATTCAGAGAGGCAAGTGTCAAATGAGCAGTTTCTAGAAGATTCTCTAGGTTTCCACCTAACAATATGCCTCTGCCATTTATCTGCTCTCGCTCATCGCACCCTACATGAGGGCTTTTTAGTATGCATCGCACCCTCTATTTGTAATAGGTGAGATGCATCGCACCCTCAGCATGGAGTAGTCTGTATGGTCCAGTTTTGACCCGTTTTGAGCAGTTCTTTCAGGGAGAACTTCTGGGAAACAATGTAATCAGCTGACCTTGTTCCTTTAGGGTATGAAAAAACACTTTTAGGGGCTTAGAAGCCCTTGGTTTATGAACCTATGTGAATAGGGTTGCAATGCCCAAATATGTCTATAACACACATGTCCCTCGTGTGGCCACGTCACCTTCTATACCACGACGTGGAGGAGAGAGAAAGGATCTGCTTAGCCTTGGTTTTTCCATGCATTTCCTTTGTAAATCCTTTTCGGCATCCTCTGACACTTCTACACTAGATCGCAAATTGACAATATTGCGTGATGTTGCAAGACCGTAGGATTATGAGACTGCGAGATCGCAGTACTGCGGGATCTGCAGGATGCAGGATGTGATATGGATGATATGCGGGATTTTGGCAATGTGGGATTTGCTATGCTTGGGGCCCTCCAATGTACTCCTCCCTTTCATTTCAAGGCAATGAAACCCCCATCTTCAAACTGATCTAACTTTTGATCTAGAAGTCCATTTTTGGACTTCTATATATCATTGCAAATCTTATCGTGATAATTATGTAGTGGAGAGAGTCTAATTGGACCTTGATAGCTTTAGTGGCTTGCGAAATGTCTTAAAATGTTACTTCTTTTCTGCACTTTGGGCAACTAATAAGCTTATGAAGAAGTGAGTGACAACATTGGCTCCTACAGGGGACAATGCCTTGCTGGCAAGGTGTTGAGAACATGTACACCAATATCCTTCACCATTGGGCATGTAGTTAGATATATAATGGAACTTTGCAACCAGAAAATCTCCATAGGGATTTCCTCATCCATCTATAATGCGGAAAAATAAATCCTACCAACTAGAAAGTAAATGCTCAGCTAGTGAGCTTATTTATATACATTCCTACTTATGCACAAGGCTCAATTCACCTAAGTGAGTTCAACCCTCCAATGGAGCCAGGCCAACATTAGAGTATTGGGCCTTATGCCTTCATACTGCTGAAAAATGAAAATTAAAGCAAGCATGCACCATGAAAGGTCTTGAAATAAAGAAATTGACACATGTTACTAATACAACCTCTGTTGATGGGTTAAGAATAAGCTCATGTACTCAGCCACAAGGTCATCGAATTCATAAGGAAAGCTTGCATCTGCCTCTTTTTCACAAGCAGACTTTTGACTAGTATCCTCTTGGCTAGGGAAGCCACAAACACTACTTGTTTGTTTTCCTTCTTCACAGATGGGCGAGGAAGGGGAGGGTGACTTCTCTTCTTTGAGGACTTTAGGCTTAAAGAAATATGGATCTAAAAATCCCTTCCCCTTATTAGCTGGCTTGAGAGGCTCTTCGAAGGAAGTTCCTTCATTTTGGTCGTGTCCCATCGATGTCTTCCTAGATGACCGAAGATACTTTCTCTTGTGCAACTAAGCCATTATGAAATTGAAGAACTGCTTGCAGCAATCATCCACCCCATTATCATTTAGTATTAAATCAAGCTCATCCTCCTCTTCTTCATGTGCCCTGACTTCTTGTTCTTCGTCAGAAAAAGTGGAATATTATCGTTGAAGGTTTATATCTTTTAACTCTAGTTTTATCAATCTATATAAGGAGCTCTTTATTGAGCTTTTCATCTCTTTGATTGTCTCTTCCATTTCTTAAAAAATGTAGCCGCTAGAGTGTTTACAATTAATATCTAGATAGTGGAGTCGATAGGGTGTTTATAATCAAATTGATAGAGTGAACAAGGTGAGAGATCTTCAAACCACACATCCCTTTCTCACCTAATAGAAGAAATGTAAAATTTTGTCGTACACGGGGAAAAATATTCGAATTCGCTCCCCGATAATCGCACCAAAAAATTTTTATCGCTTCAAATCGCACCGGGAGCATGGGCACTACAAGGGAGATAGAAAGCCTCCTAAAGACAACAACTGGGTTGATTGTAGACCAGTGCATAAAACATCTTAAAGAGAGGAGTGCTTAAGAGATAATATGTGAGGGGTTTTCAGCACTCCAATTGTCATGTAAAAAAGGTGATAGGATGGGCTTGGCTCAATAAGCCTTCACTGAGTTAGTTTCAAGCCAACACATGGATACAAATGCTGAGGGTATATTGGGGAAATATCATAGAGAAATGGCCTCTTCTTCTTGTGGCTAACACACAACAAAGAGATAGCTTAAACTGAAGTTGTAGAAATGGTTTTAGAGGAGGAGAGCAGGGAGAGAAATAGATCCATAGGCCTCTAACAAAAAGAATCCTAAGCAGTAATGTTCCAGTATAAATATGGAATTTGATGTATAGGGATGTAAAAAACACAGAATCCTAAGCAAATATTTTCCAATACAAATATGGCAGAGGGAGGAGGTGGAGTGATAGAAACAATGGGGTGCAAAAGAAGGCTTCAAATCAAACATGACATGGGTATTGTTATCTACCAAAAGCTAATGTAGATTTGGGCTAACCCAGGTCCTACAAGTTAATCAAATACACAAGTACATTTGTAATTTTACAAGTATTTCCATGCTAGTGAATAACAGAATTAGGTATATGATAACAAAAATAATGTCTTCTATTGAGAAGCTAAGATAAATCCAGATATTAGAGATGAACCAACTGCATTCATTATATTATTTCAAATGAGGAAAAACACAAATGAAATGGGATTACCAAGAGAAACATTCTGCACATTAATCATGCTTGGAATAAAAAATGAAATTCCATTTATCTTAAAGGGTCTAAATAAGGAGACAATAAACTTAGTATGATATCAGTGAAGCCCCCATTATAAACAAATTGAACTAAAATGTCTTCTCAGAATCAAACCCTACGGGTGAGAAATTCTAGAACCATGCTCCCATATAATGTTTCTTTCCCCTATTTATCTAAAGAGGGGAGGAGCTTGGGTTACAATTAAAACAAATATCTTGTCCTCAACTCCATTTGTTTGCTAGACTAGCTGTCTCGGCCAGTGTAAGTCTCTATTGCCCAAATATTACCATCAAGATCTACTCCCTTTCTTGGAAATAAGAAAATACAAAAAATAATAAGAAACAGGAGGAACATGGAGGATGAGGTCCTTTTCGGTTCCTGTGAAGGCTTCTGATCAAGGCATGTCTTTGTCATCATGCGCTTTTCTACTGCTAAGAAGGTTCACTATCCATTCTCCGTTAAATTCCTTCGGTGCTAACTCTCGATACGTGATACGAGAGGGCCTTATCTTGAATTTGCCCATACATGGCTCGAATGCTCCATACTTCCATTCAACACCCCAACTGCCAACCCATACGTCCTTTAAAGCTCTGCGCAATCCTTTTTGGTGCTCTGATACACCTAGGGATGAATTTGATGATGTAACAAGTAGTCTGTCGGGTGCAAGCCTTTAAAACATAAATAAGAAGAAACATGCGAGTTCTGACTTCCCTTGAAGCCCTCATGCTTTCAGCCCCTTTCTACGACTTCCTTAATATGACCGAGGGCTTCAACCAAGTGCTTAGCCCTTTAGGCACCGAGGCTTTCCACTACTGTCCAAGGGGGCCTTTTATTTATAACACAGAAAGCCTTTGATACTTCCTTTACCATGCTAGCCAATATTCTAGATGCAAAATCCTTATAAAATATAACCCATGACATATCGCATCTAGGGGGATCCCTCACATATCGTAATCGTCGGCCAAGAAGGAGAATCAGTGGAGGAATAAGATTTTACTTCGTGCGATCTTCAATCATCGATCTGTGGGGTGATGTCATCATTGCCACATGTCACCCTGTGAGTGGTGACATGTGTCACTCAGAAATGGCCCTATAGGATCCCTAAAAATACCAAGACTGAGTGACATGTGTCCCCCGTGTGTCCATGTCACCTTCCATACTACCACGTGGAGGAGAGAGAAAGGGTCTTCCCGGCCTTGGTTTTTCCATGCATTTCCTTTGTAAATATTTTTCATCCTCCCCTGATGCCTTTACACTAGAAAAATCAGTGATATCTCGTGATGTTGTAGGACTGCAAGACTTCATGACTATGGGTAGTCTACCATGTGACCCCCTAGAGAAGAGAGAAAGAGGAGGCCACCTACCCTTGGTTTTTCAATCATTTTCAGTTTAAATCCGCCTCTGCCATCCCTGGTGGTTTAACACTATCAGTGTGTTTTCCCCTTGCAATTCGTTAAGGATGGCCCATCAAGTATTATTGGGGCCATGCGAGACTGCAAGACTGCGAGATAACAGGACTGTAGGATGATGTGATCGTAGTACTACAGGACCTATGGGACTGCTAGAATGTGCGATCACGAGACTGTCAGAATGCGGGATTGTGGGACTCTATGACTACGGGAATGCAAGATGCGATATGGTCGATATGCAGGATTGCGAGAATGTAGGATTTGTTGTGCTCAAGGCTCTCCAATGTGCTCCTCTATTTCATTTCAAGGAAATAGAACCCCCATCTTCAAAATACTCTAAGTTCTAATCTAGAAGTCCATTTTTGGACTTCTATATATCATTTGAAAACTTATCATGAGCATTATGCAGTGGAGAGGGTCTGATTTGACTATAAGAGCTTCAGTGGCTTGGGAAATGACTTCAAGCTTCACTTCTTTTCTACACTCTAGTCAACTGATAACCTTCTAAAGTAGTGAGTGATAGTAGGGACCAAAGAATCCTAATGATCCTTTTAGCTCAGATGTATCTTAATAAGAAACTTCTCACTATCAAAAAATAGTAGTCTCATACATTACATGAAAATTAACAATGACAATGTCAAGCCCTGGGATTAATATCTAGTCTTAGTTAAATAAAAAATTTGAATCCTAATGATCCTTTTAGCTCGTTTATTTACAAGAAAGGGTAGGTGATAGAAACTCCCTTGAAAACAGGAATGATTCTATCCTTGATCTAAAAAATTGTGGATCTTATCCTCGTTGAGCTTCTCATGCACTTGAAGTTACTCGATTGTCAGTGAATTCAAGCTTGTGAGTGAGGATTTGGTGATCTCAAGCCAAGTTAGAGATTTAAGGAGGTGGACAAGCCCCCTTAGATTCCCTCTTTGTTTTCTTCATCAAGCACCTGCATAGTAAATGCCTAAAAAATGCTTCTTTTTCTTGTAATTTAATCACATTAAGACATGTACTACGAAAAATACCTTTTAATATTCTTATTGAGCATATTATAACACAAAATGTGAATTAATGTGAGAAAAGAATTGTTTTAAGGTTGGAGTATAGCATAATTAACTTTAAGATATACCTATTGATGAGACGCATCATCACCCCCCTGTTGAATATGTTTCTCATCCGATGAGAAACTTATTCATTCATATGAAGCTCATTCATCGCCTTGGCGGCCTCTCTCACATCCTAAGGCACCTTAGTTGGTGTGCCTTCCTATCGATAAAAACCTGCATTTTCCTTTATCTCTATCCATACCGTTTGTTTCTTTGCCTGGTTTCCTTCTTCTTGTATGCAAAACAAGAAAGTTAGTGTTGGGTCCCTATAGTACTAGTGATTACCCCATTACTATTGTATTTATACCCCTTATTTATATTGTTGTGCCCCTATTACCCCCATGTTATTATTTATGTGCCCCATAGAATCCCTCTATTGTTATTTTTGTGGCTTTATATTATTATTGTTAGGTCGGCTGGATTATATTGTGACTCCTTAGACTCCTATATATAGAAAGGAGGTTTTGTCATTTGTATCATCCAAGAATTGTTCATTTATGTAATGTAAAGGAGGTTTCCCCCTCAAAGAGGCTGAATTCTAAGGCGTTGATCTATCTTTTCTATCTTTTCTTGAGATGGTTTCATAACATTTGGTATCAGAGCTTTGGATTCTAGGGTTTCGCTGCTCCAAACAGGTCATCATGGAATTTTCGCTATAACTTTTTTCTGTGACGTTTCAGAAGTTGCAAAAAAAAACCATTTGAGAAGCAATCGCTCTGAACCTTGGGTCCGAATTTCAGAGCTTTTCGCGCGATATTTGCAGAGATATGATCTGAGAAAGTTGGTCTTTTTGCAAACTCCTAAATTACATTGAAAATAGGTGACCTGGGGAAAATCGTCATAACATTCTCTCTGGGGATCGGATTGAAATTTCGCAACAAGTTAAAGAAAGAGAACATACTGTAGTTTCTTGTTTCTGTGTTTCAGATCCAAAGGTTGAAATAGTGACTCATGGAATGTCATACAAGTTCGCTCTACTGAACTAGTCTAAAAGAAAGTCATTGTGGGAGATTTAACATAACTCTTCATTGGAGAATCCAATTTGGGTCAGACTTGTGGAATTGGAAAGAGGACATAGAAGGCTACTACAGGTCAGAATTTCAGAACTAGATGATCTGAAATTACAGAGATACATCAGATTCAATATCAGGCTTCTATAAAGTGAAAAAAGGTGTGTAGTTTTTTTTAAATTTTTGTGTAAGCTTGGTTTAACGGAATTCAAAGGGCATAGTAAAGCATTATTATCGGTAACTGATGCCCGAGGAAAGAAAATGCAAACACCTAGTAAGGAACCTGAAAGCTCTAGCATGACTCATGAAGAAGAGGAAGAAATGCTACATGATATATCAAAATTACAAGAACAAGTGCAACAAATGTCACGCTCACAAAAGCTAACAGAAGCTAAGATACATGATGTGGAATCTAAGATAAATGGCGTGGAATCTAAGATAAAGGGCATGGAAGCTAAGATGGATGATTTGAAGATAGATTTGAGGAGAGACATGGCAGATTTGAAGACAGACATGGCAGATTTGAAGACAGATTTGACAAATTTTCTACAAGAAATACTTACTAATGGTGAAAAGGTTGTAAAGGAAACTCATGATGAGAACAAAAGAAATGTTAATCATGATTCCATAGACTCTAATGTTGGATCAAAGACCCACCATATTCCAAAAATCGATATGAGGAAGTTTGATGGCAAGGATCCCGCCACATGGATATTACAGATGGAGCAATTCTTCGATCTCAATAATGTGCAAAACACACAAAAGGTACGTATGGCAACTGTATATTTGGAACCAAATCAGTTTGTATGGTATCAATGGCTTTGCTCTCGTAAACAATTTATCACTTGGGCAATTTTTACGGAAGAATTGATAGCACATTATGAAGATACAAAAAGCAACACTTTTTTTAGCCAATTGATAAGTCTCAAACAAAAGGGTTCAGTAATGGAGCACATTGAGGAGTTCCAAAAATTGAACATAAGGGTAAAAGATATTCCAGAGGAGCATAGGATTGATGTGTTCATAGGGTCTTTAAAGGATAATATCCAACATGATGTTCGCCTTTGGGAACCTGATTCATTAGAGAAGGCATTCAGGTTAGCAAGAAAAATGGAAAGCAAAATTATGGCAACCAGGAAGCATACCACTCACAACTATAAAGACGGAAGTGTTGTTGCCCCTAGTCTTCCACAACCTATAAGGTTGACACCACAACAATTGGAAGAAAAAAGAGCAAAAGGGCTTTGTTACAGTTGTGATAGCAAATACACTAAAGGTCATAAGTGTGCTGAGAAGAAATTATTCTACATAGATTGTGAAGAGGAAGAAGAAAAGGAGCAAGAAAGGTCAAAAGAAGAAGATATACTCCAGGAACAAAGCCTAGATGAAGAAAAATAAATCCGACCATATCTTGTAATGCATTGGCGGGAATTACCACTCCTCAAACCATCAAGATAGAAGGACAAATCAAGAAGAAAAAGGTAATAGTGTTGATTGATTCAGGAAGCACCCACAATTTTATTCATTGTAGGGTAGCAAAAGAATTGAATTGCTTCCTATATCCAGCACCAGAGTGTCAAGTGATGATTGCAAATGGAGGAACAATAAATTTCTCTGGAAAGTGCCATAATATCAAGCTATCCATGGGAGAATATGTATTGACTAGCCCAATGCTTTCCATTCCAATGGGAGGTGCTGATGTTGTACTAGGAGTCCAATGGCTACAATCCTTGGGTACAATAGCTTTTAATTTTCAAGAACTTTTCATCAAATTTTCTACGGAAGGAAAGGAAGTTGAATTAAGGGGTATTGCAGGGAAACCAGGAAAGATAATCAGCTCTAATGGTATGACAAAGCTTCTAAAAAAGGAGCAAAGAGGTGTAATTGCACAATTATGTTCGCTAGATGTTTCCACATTGGAATCATCTATTTCTCCAGATCTCCAAAAAGTCCTGGACAATCATTCCAAGGTATTTGAGACTCCCAAAGGTCTCCCACCTATGCGTGATCATGATCATGCTATTCATCTGATTCCAGGAAGTGTTCCTCCAAACATCAGGCCGTACAGATATCCCTATGTCCAAAAAAGTGAAATTGAACGTATGGTTGCAGAAATGCTAGAGGCTGGTATAATTCAACCGAGTCAAAGTTCTTTCTCTGCTCCAGTAGTATTGGTGCACAAGAAGGATGGATCATGGCGCATGTGTCCAGATTATAGGGAGCTCAACAAGCTCACTATTAAAGATAAGTTCCCCATTCCTGTCATTGATGAATTACTGGATGAATTGCATGGATCAATTTACTTCACCAAGTTGGATCTTCGTTCGGGATATCATCAAATCAGAATGAAGATTGAAGACATTCCGAAAACGACATTTAGAACTCATGAGGGTCATTATGAATTTTTGGTCATGCCTTTTGGCCTTACCAATGCACCTTCAACATTTCAAGGTTTGATGAATTCAATTTTCAAACCATTCCTTAGAAAATTTGTGTTAGTATTTTTTGATGATATACTAATCTACAACAAGTCTTGGAAGGATCATGTTGAACATGTTGACAGGGTGCTACAACTATTGGAGGAGAAACAATTATATGCAAAAAGATCCAAATGTTTCTTTGGAGTCCAGGAGGTGGAATATTTGGGTCATATTGTATCTCATGAAGGAGTTAAGGTAGACCCTAGCAAAATTAAAGCCATTAAGGAATGGAAAATCCCCACATCCATAAAGCATCTGCGAGGATTTCTTGGGTTGACAGGGTATTATCGCAAGTTTGTTAAGAATTATGGGAGAATAGCAGCACCTCTAACAACATTATTGAAGAAAGATGCATTTTCATGGACTCCGGAAGCAACAAAGGCCTTTGAACATCTTAAAGAGGCAATGTGCCAAGCACCGGTCTTAGCTACACCGGACTTCACAAAAACCTTTATTGTGGAATGTGATGCTTCAGGAAATGGAATTGGTGTTGTTCTAATGCAAGATGAAAGACCCATTGCTTTTGAAAGTCGTCCAATCAAGGGAAAGTTTTTAAGCAAAGCTATTTATGAGAAGGAAATGTTGGCAATACTCCATGCACTTAAGAAATGGCGACCCTACCTAATGGGAAGACACTTCAAGGTAAAAACGGATCATGATAGCCTTAAATACTTTTTAGAACAAAGATTATCCTCTGAAGAGCAACAAAAGTGGGTCACAAAGATGTTGGGTTATGACTTTGAAATCATCTACAAAAAAGGGAAGCAAAATGTGGTGGCAGATGCACTCTCAAGAAAGGATGAGGATGTGGAAGCATTGTTGTGCGCCATTTCTATTATCCAACCAGATTGGATAAATGAAGCAAGGGAGGAATGGAAGAATGACGAAGAAGTGTGGGCACTTATTCGAAAGCTACAACAAGATTCCAGTACATCTGATACATTTAGCTGGAAAAATGATTCGTTATGGTACAAAGATCGCTTATACCTCTGTAAGAATTCCCAGCTAAAACAAAAGATTCTTATGGAATTGCACACTTCTCCCTTAGGAGGGCACTCAGGATTTTTAAAAACTTACCACAGGGTTAAGAAGGAATTTTTTTGGGATGGCCTTAAATCAGATATTCAAAAGTTTGTGGCGGAATGTTTGGTTTGCCAACAAAATAAAGTTGAAACAATTAAGACACCGGGTCTATTACAACCTTTATCCATTCCAAGCCAACGTTGGGAGGAGGTTTCAATGGATTTTATCACAGGTTTACCCAAGTCTGAGGGAAAGAGTGTCATCATGGTGGTAGTTGACAGACTTACCAAGTATGCACACTTTTGTGCATTATCACATCCATTTAAAGCCAGTACAGTTTCTACTGCATTTATGGAAACAATTCAAAAGCTACATGGAAACCCAAAGATTATTGTAAGTGACAGAGATCCCATTTTCACTGGAAATTTTTGGACAGAATTATTTTCTTGTCTTGGTACTCAGTTAGCTCATAGCTCATCTTATCATCCTCAATCTGATGGGCAAACTGAGATAGTAAACAAATGTTTGGAAGGATATCTTCGTTGCTTTGTATCTGATAAACAGACACAATGGGTCAAATGGTTGCCTCTGGCTGAATGGTGGTATAACACTTCCTTCCATACAGCAACAAAAATGACCCCATTTATGGCACTTTATGGGTATCAACCACCATCCATCACATCATATTTAAGAGAAAATTCTAAGGTTCAGGCAGTGGAACATCACATCGAACATCAACAACAAGTCCTCCAACTCTTAAAGGATAACCTCGTGTTGGCACAAAATAGAATGAAACAACAGGCAGATCAACATCGCAGTGAAAGAAGTTTTGATGTAGGTGATTGGGTATTCCTACGGCTACAACCATATAAGAAAATGTCCCTAAAGCAAGCTAAGAAGGATAATAAATTATCACCAAAGTATTATGGTCCGTACAAGGTGTTGCAAAAGATTGGTACTATGGCATACAAATTGGAGCTTCCTGCAGCTTCTCGATTGCACCTAGTTTTCCATGTTTCATGTTTAAAGAAGGTTATAGGCGACAAGCTCCCAGTTCAAACAATATTGCCAGAACTTGATGAGGAAGGAAAAATTATATTGGAACCAGAAGCAGTCACAGAAACAAGAACTCGACAGCTACGAAATCGATCAATTTTAGAGTATCTTATCAAGTGGAAGAACTTATCCGCTGAAGATTCCACATGGGAGGATGAGAATTTTATGCAGAAGTATCCAGAACTACTCAAGCGTTGAGGAAAACACTTTTTTGAAGGAGAGGGGCATGTTGGGTCCCTATAATACTAGTGATTACCCCATTACTATTGTAGTTATACCCCTTAATTATATTGTTGTGCCCCTATTACTCCCATGTTGTTATTTATGTGCCCCATAGAATCCCTCTATTGTTATTTTTGTGGCTTTATATTATTATTGTTAGGTTGGATGGATTATATTGTGACTCCTTAGACTCCTATATATAGAAAGGAGGTTTTGTCATTTGTATCATCCAAGAATTGTTCATTTATGTAATGTAAAGGAGGTTTCCCCCTCGAAGAGGCTAAATTCTAAGGCGTTGATCTCTTTTCTATCTTTTCTTGAGCTGGTTTCATAACAGTTAGATTGTGTTTGAGTCCTATCCATTTTTTTTTCAGTCTTTGCATGGTTCTTTTATACAATGGGGTTCTTTCCAAGGAATTCCTTAGCTTTTAAGGAGAATGATACTCTTTGATTTGTAGACTGGGGGGTAAGGCGTGAGATATTCTCTGACAAGAATGTAGAATCTTTGTTCCTGACATCCTAAAGTTGTTCTCAAAAGGTAGAATAGTTTTATCTTGGGTTTCTATTTATCTAGGTAGGATAAGAGGCAATAAGGTTATGATTGTTGATGACCACCTTAGGTCTTACTAGCGTTGCTTTGATATATAAGGGTTCCTTCTCTTCTTTTGTCATCACCTTTTTCACTTCCTCAACCACTGCCTCTTGATGAGTCAACCAGGATGCTAATGACATTAGTTTCATGTCTCCCAATCTTGAATTGGGATCGCATAAATTCATATATGCTAGAATGAAATTGTGCATAGAGAATTCAACTACCTTGCCCTATCTTCCTGATACTAGCTTATTTGCAAAACTCAATAAATTGCTTGTGGTATTTAAAAGGAGAATATCCATACTGTTGTAGTGTCTCAATTTGGAATTGAATCCACTGTTCCTTAAGGAAAATAACATAGGATTTTGATGGTTTCCTGCACTATATCGTTTCCATAGAGAGACTTGACATAGTGACAAGTTGTGTTTTTTCTATTGTTGTTTCTCTCTCAACCTTATGTTTTCAATCTATAGCTTCTCCCTCATAATTGAGTCTCTTAATATCAAATCACTCAACTCCTTGCTCATTTCAATTAATTTATCCTCCATGAGGCCCACATCTTTGACATTCTTAGATTTGGCAATTTACATCAACCCATATGTTTTGCCTCTCTCTATTTCCAACTCATAGAGGTGTGGGATAGCAAACGTTTCAAGTATGATACTTCCTCCCTCAGTAAATTTGTAATAGGTCCCTAAGATGGGTTGTGGATGAGGTTCTTGGGGCCCTTAGAGTCCTTTTTCATTTTATTTTAAGGTGTCTTCTCCTTCCAACAGTTAATTTTTCTTCTCCTATAGCATTTCCTATTTCTCATGCAATTGCCCCTGTCTCTCCTGTAGCTCCTCCTTTTCTTCTTTCTCAAGGGAAAATTATGTCTTAGGTTTCTTAAAGGTTACTGCCCTGGTGGTGGTCCTTCTATCATATGCCACAGTTCGTTTTATTTTTCCCTTAGGAGAGGTAATCTCCTCATTTTTTCTTCATTAGACCCTACTTCTCTCTTTTTACTAGGTGACTACTCAATAGTGATAGGGACCTCTGAAGGAGGTAGTGATTTCCCCTGCCTGACCCTGGTCCTCTTCCTTTTCTTTGTAATATAGGGGACCTTTCCTCGAGAGCCTCCTTTCGGGCTTGAAAGGTGTGATCAATGTGGCCAATGAAATAGCCACTTCTTGCTATGAATTTCCTAGAGAAGGACTTCTGTGATGACCTTGCCTCTTTTTTCCTTAGGGCTTAGGAGTCTTCTCAGGGGTTCCTTTTTCTTCTACTTATTTTTCTTCTTCTTCCTTCTTAAGCTTTGTTTCTTCTTCCTCTATTCTTCGAACCTCTTCTTTTTTTGTTTTTCCTACCCTATCTCCAGTTCTAGAGGCTTGTGTTTCTCTAGGTGTGTTGGCTTTGGTTTCAATGAATATCTCTCTTTGAATATTAACTCATGAGGTAACCAAAAATGATAGGCATATACCACACTCAACCTCCCTTCACGACATATATAGTTGAGGATGTGATAAGCCACCTCATCTTAGGGTGATGGTAAGATTTCTCTTCTTAGTTGATTCTTATATTCTATGGGCTTCTCTCTCCGAATGAAGAAGCTCTTCTTGGTTGTAGCACTTACTTCCTTCTCCTCCTTGCTCTATCAAACTACCAAGGGTAAGATGGTCACTCTACTTATAGTCTCATGACATAAGGAGATGGATAATCCTGTGACAATAGTAGTGGCACTATTTTCCCCTTGAGGATGAAATTCCATGGAAAATTCATGAGTGATCATATCATCATCATATCCTTTTAGCAGTTCAAAGAAACCCAACCATTAATGTCGTTTGAATATGTTCACTACAAGAGGGTGTTGGTGAATCCTCTTAGTGTATGTGGGTTCTATTCTATTAAATCCTCTGCCCATTTCTTATATTGCCCCTCCTTGGTGTTACTTAGAGATAGAATTCATTTTTTAAGAAATCTCAGTTACGGAAACAATGTTAAACTCATTTTTATTAGTGAGGGAGAACGATGTTAGAATTGATATCAAACAAACTCTTCTTCTCTGCTTCTATCCACAACAATTTCTAGAAAGACCTCCTACTTCTTAATTATCTATTACATGCTATCAATTTAAGTATAATTCTCATGCAAGTGTATGGAAAGCAATGAAAGAGGATGTCACTTACTTCTTTTCAAAATATCTATGTATGTGCATGAGAGTTTGGAGACAATTTCGGGTCACTATGACTCCCTTTCACCCTTCAATTCCTCCTGTAGATCCTTCTCAACCCCCTTGTAGCATCTCAGAGCTTCCTATAGCTTCCTCCTATAGCACCTGCAAACAAGGTTCGAAACTTCTCGGTGGCATCCTAAGTGGTATGATAGAAATAGCTCATCCTTCTTGTAATTTCTTTTTTTGGAATTGAGAAATGGTTCAAATTAAGTCGAACCAAGTATATAATATGTTATATGTGGTAAAGGATCAGAGCGCTTTGGTGACATGGCATATACACGAGTTTCATTTTCTAGACCGTTGTCACCACTCGTTGCAATCATGTCCCCTCCTTGTGATTATCACCCGACTCCTTGTGAGCTCCACCACACTTTGAGTTGACATGTCCATGTTGCATGGGTGACTAACACGAACTTAAGTTTACTAGTCGAGGGTTGCCAATTTCACTAGCCACCTCCCAACTATTAAAACTCCTTTCTCTACCATTAACACATTTTAGCATTTTTTGCATAGTGAAGAGGTGAGCATTGTGATACCTAATCCTACTTGTGGATTGAACTGCTAGAGATGGTTGCATGCTAGAGTTGGGCCTCATAACATCATTATCTCTAAGGGAGTTAATTCATTTGCTTGATTTTTTGCATGTCTTCATAAATTGATGATATCCTAACTAATAACTTTGTTGTGTATGCAGGTGGTTTCCTTATGTCCAAGCTTACTATTGCTGGTGGTGGAGTGCCTTCCTGAGGATGACATGTCTCCTATCTATTGCAGATATTACTCCAAGATGATATTTGTGAGTGAAAAAAAATAAGTTTAGGGAGTCCTCTCGTAACTACACAAGTTTCTATAGGAGGAGTTTCCTTCCTGTAACAATCATTTAATCCTCCCTTCAAGTATTTATGTTTCATTCCAGGGTTGAGGGGAAGTGATGAAAATCATGAGAACGAATTAGTAATGGCAGAAGTTTCCTCAGACACGTAATTTTATTAATCAGAAAAAAACAATTACATAATTGATTTTGCAAGAGTTTACACCCGAACTACTCAAACACTCTTGCAATGAACTATTTATAAGCTCCATGTCCTAACTACCTCTAATTATGGATCCCTTATTAAATAACAAGTGTCCATTTACAATAAATGCTATAAAAACCAACTAGCTAACAAATCTCCTAAAATAGAGCCTAAGTTACGACACATTTGGAGAGTCATATCTAGTTACAACAATATGCTAATTCTAAAAGTCTCCATGAAATAATTAAACATTCTAGAATAATAATTATTAATTTAATATCTTAAATTAATAATTATTTTATTCTAATTTTATAACCTATGATAAAATTGTATTTTTGGATCATCTAACATTCCCCCCTATGATCCAAAGATACATTACAACAGATACCAAGTTCATCCCTGAACTTAGTAAATTTTATTCTGCCAAGTTGTTTCGTGAAAATGTCGGAGATCTGATCTTCGGAAGGACAATAAACTGGATTGAGGACATCTTTGGCAATGAGAGATCTGATATGATGATACTTGGTGTCCACATGCTTTGTCTTTGAATGAAAAACTAGGTTCTTGGCAAGTTTGATGGCTGACTGGCTGTCAGTGAATAATGATGTAGCTTGTGCCTGAGAAATGCCCAAGTCATACAAAATTCTGCGCAACCAAAGAATTTCACATGCTGCTTCCCATGCTGAAATGTATTCTTCTTCTGCTGAAGAAGTGGCCACTGTAGCTTGTTTCTTACAACTCCAAGATACTTCTGCGGACCCCATGTTCATTAAATAACCTGATGTTGATGCTCGATCATCGATACTCCCAGCAAAGTTGGCATCAGAATATCCTCCAAGTACAAAATTTTTAGTCTTTGTGTAAAGAAGACCAAAATATTTTGTTCCTTGGATATATCGAAGAACTCTTTTGGCTACATTCCAGTGGCTGTCTTGTGGTTCCTGCATAAAACGTGAAAGAATACTGACTGCATAAGATAGATCAGGATGAGTATTTGTCAAATAAATCAAGCTGCCAATCAACTGTCTGTAAGTTGTACTGTCCACCTTTTCCCCCCTTCAAATTTTGAAAGTTTCAAGTTTTGCTCCATGGGGGTAAGAACGGGCTTGCAATCCTGCATGCCAAATCGCTGAAGAACCTCTGCTGCATACTTACTCTGAGAAATGAAAATATGATGTGAATGTTGGAAGACTTCAACTCCAATATAGTAGTGAAGTAATCCCAAATCTTTCATCTTAAAACCTGCATGTAACTCCTTTTTCACCTATGCAATATGATCATCATGGTTGCCAGTACTGATCAAATCATCTACATACATAACAAGAATTACCAGATATTTTCCCTATTTTCACACATACAAAGTATCATCAGATTCACTTCGTTGAAAACCAACTTTCTTAAGGTAGTCATCCTTCTTTGCATACCAAGCTCGGGGAGCTTGTTTTAATCCATATAAATCCTTAACCAATTTGCAGACTTTATGTTCTTGTCCTTCAATTTCAAAACCTGGCGGTTGGGTCATATACACTTCCTCCTGTAAATCTCCGTTGAGAAAAGCACTTTTCACATCCATTTGATGAACTTTCCATCCTTTCTGAGCTGCCAATGCAAGTGTTAATCAGATGGTGTTCCATTTAGCTGTAGGAGCAAAAGTTTCCTCATAATCAATGCCTTCCTACTGCGCAAAAACTTTTGCGACAAGTTGAGCTTTATACTTTTCAAGTTCTCCCTTTTGATTATACTTAACTCTGTAAACCCATTTGCATCCTATGGGTTTAGCATTTGCTCGACAATCAACAAGTTTCCAAGTGGTGTTATCAATTATTGCTTAATATTCTTCAACCATAGCATGTTGCCATTCTTTATTTTTTACTACTTCTTTCTATGTGGAAGGTATAGCAAAATCATTTGCTATCAAGGAAAAATTGCCTTCACTTCTATGTGCCCTTCTAGTGCCTGTTTTATTCTACTAATCAGGCTTTACATCTTTCAAAAGTTGAACTGCCCATTTTGGTAGTTGGTGCTCACTTGTTTGTGCTTCTGTAAAGTCTCCATCATTGTAAAGAGGATTAATATAAACTGATGTTCGTCATTCAGGTGAAGAATGTGGAGAATCATTGTCAGAAGAACTGCTGCTACTTGGAGATGCAGATGAACTTCTAGAAGACCCAGATGATGTTGTTGATGTAGATGGACTGGATGACTCATCTTCAGAGGAAGGAAAATCAAGTTCATACCAATTTGGTGAAGTTGGTTGACTTTGCATTTTTCCATTTCTTTTACTTCCTTTAGTTTCTAACTTGTGAAGAAGATTTTCAATTTCTTCAGCACTCTTACTCTCTGTTTCATCAAAAATGACATCCCTGCTCACAATGAATTTTCCGTTGGTCAAAAGACGATACCCTTTCTTATCATCAGAATAGCCAATCATTGTGCATTTTAAACTTCTTGAGTCAAGCTTAGTTTGTTTTTCTTTCGGAACTAAGGCATAACACACAGACCCAAAAACTATAAGATGTTTAACTCGAGGTTTGAAACCAAACCAAGCTTCATAAGGTGTGATTCCGTCTAAAGAAGCAGTTGGAGATCTGTTTCTTAAGTAGACAACTTTATGTATTGCTTCTGCCCAATATGTTGGACTTAACCTCTTGAAAGTTAACATGGATCTCGCCATTCCTAACAAGGTGCGGTTCCTTCTTTCGACTACTCCATTTTGCTGTGGAGTGTAAACATTTGTAAGATGTTGTCTTATGCCATGATCCGGATTTAAACAGGAACGCAACAAATTACAGAGATAACCATATACCCAAAGAAGCAGCGGAAATAATACTTCATTTCATTAATGGAAAATACTGAAATATGCTTACAACCAGAAATGGAAATAAACCAGCTAGGGCGATGGTAGCTTATCTCTGAGAAGAGATGTGATGGCTACATGCCTCTGAACTGTATTACAATGAGGCTCAAAGGCCTATTTATTGTTGAGAAACAATGGAAAACCCTTAACATTCCAAAACCTAACCCTAGGAGATGAAACGCGAAACTGTGGGCCCCGTTTGGGGTAAATTGGTACATCAACTTCCCGGGGTCGTAACTTTGGCATATGATCTCCGTTTGACGCGCACGATAGCTCGTTAGAAAGATTTATCCGAGTACTACCACTTTGGGAGGCAACATGGGTCCATGGACCCATGTTGCCCCAGATTCCCAAAAAAACGTCGTTTAGGGCCTCAAAACGGCTCCGGAAGTTCAGGACCCGAAAAACTGCTAAAAATAGTAAACTGTGCTACAATTAAGGAAACTGAAAATGCTGAGAAAGACAATGGTGGGGGTCCAGGTGGACTTGGCAGGTGGCCACCAATATCCACCTGGATCATTCCTCCCCCCTTAGGAAGCAATGGTCCCCATTGCGTTGAGCTCCTCCATGAGATGAGGAAACTTCTGCTGAACTTGTTCCCTGGTGAGCCACTTGCCCTGCTGAAGGAGTTGGCCTGCTTTGACAACTCGATACAGTTGGATATTCTGTTGGTGAGTGTTTTTGATCTGTCTGTCCATGATTTCATCAGTTGTAGCTTGTTCCATGCAGTCGGGATTTAATTCTGTGGGTTTGAGATGTTCTGCACTGTCGGATGTGTCTAGCAATGGTGGAAAATATGGCCGAAGGCGGTCCACATTGAACACTGGGTGCAGGCCAAGGAATGGGGGAATGCTGAGCTCAAATGCATTGTCTCCCATAGCCTTAGTAATGGTGTAAGGACCATATCGGAGTGGTCTCAATTTCCGATAGGCTCCACTAAGGCGTTCCTTTTGCAAATGCAACTAGACTTTGTCGCCCACCTGAAACTTGTGTGGCACCCGTTGTTGATCATGTTGCTGCTTGTACTTGGCATTTGATTTCTCAAGAATGTCATGGACCTACTGGCGAATATGTTGGATGCGCTCAATGAAGCTGGTGGCCTTATCTGTTTCGGACTGGACATGAGCTGAATTCATGTGAGTAGCTGCAAGTGGCATGGCCACATCAATGGGGCATAGTGGCTGGAATCCCAAACCCACCTGAAAACGGCTATGGCCAGTGGAGCTGTGAAGAGCTTGGTTGTAGCTGTGCTGAACATAGGGGAGGCTCTTGTCCCATGTGCGTGGATGCTTTGAGTTATACATGCGCAGAATGTGCACAATCATCATGTTGACAACCTCTGTCTGGCCATCAGTTTGAGGATGGAAGGCTGTGGACTTCGTGAGTTTGGTGTCCAGCATTGACCAGAGACTGGACCAAAATGTGCTGAGAAACCGACTGTCCCGATCTGAGATGATAGACTGTGGGATCCCAAAGTGCACCCACACTCGTTCAAAGAAGAGTTTAGCAGTGGCTTCTGCTGTGATATTCTTCTTGCAGGCCATCATAATGGCCATCTTCGAGAACCTGTCGACGACCACAAAAACACAGTCATTTCCATGCTTAGTGGAAGGAAGGCCTGACATGTAATCCATGGAGATGGATTCCCAAGGTCGACTAGGGGTAGGCAACGGGGTATAGAGGCCGTGCTTCTTAATGGTCGGTTTGGCAATGGCACAGGCAGTACATGATCGGATGTACTTCCCAACATCCTGTCGAAGATTCGGCTAATAGAAATAATTTTGCAGTACTGCCACTGTTTTCTCGACCCCGAAATGCCCAGCAACCCGACTGTAGTGTGCTTCCCAAATCATCTTGGCACGCTCGCTTGAAGGAACACAAAGGTGACCGAGGTGGCATAATAGGGCATCCTGGAGGTGAAAATCTGCAATATGTCGACCCTCCAAGAGTGTCTGGTATGTGTGGCCGAATTCTGGGTCGCTTTTGTAGAGAAGTGGCCAATCAGAAGTCTCGTGCCCACAAGAGTTGAGCACGGTGGTTAGCGCCATGATCGGTGGCCGACTGAGGCAATCTACAACATTATTGGTGCTGCCGTTTTTATACTTGATATTCAAGTGAAACTGTTGCAGGTATGTAGACCACTTCTGATGGCGATCATTCTGCAATTTCCCTTGGGTCTGTATGAACTGCAAAGGTCGGTGGTCTGTGTGGATGACCGTTTCCTTCCCCAAAATGTAATGCTTCCATTGTCGGCAGGCCTGTACAATGGAATACATCTCTTTATCATAAGTGGGGTACTTCCGGACTGTGTCTGAAAGTGTTTCACTGTGATATGCCACTGGATGTCCATGTTGAGTAAGGACTGCCCCAATAGCATAGTCAGAGGCATCTGTCTCGACCTCAAATGGTTGTTGTAAATCTGGTAACGGGAGCACTGGTGCTGTTCAGAGGCGATCCTTCAACTCCCTGAATGCCTTCTGTTGAGATTCAGACCAAAATAATTTTGCTTTCGCCCCGCCCTTGGTGACTTGACTCAAGGGCCAAGAAATATGAGAAAACCCCAACACAAACCTGCGGTAGAAGTTGGCAAGACCTAGAAAGCTGCGGAGCTCTGTTAGAGTGGTTGGAGAAGACCAATCCCGAATGACTTGGATCTTGGCTGGATCAACATGCACCCCCTGTTCATCAATGATGTATCCCAGATATTGAACCTGGGTCATGCCAAAAGTGCATTTCTCCAAATTGGCACATAGCTTGTGTTGCCGCAGTGTTTGGAGAACCTGTCGGATGTGGTGGAGGTGCTCTTCCCAACTCTGGCTGAAGATCAGAATGTCATCCAAGTATACTACTACAAAGGAGTTGGTGAATGGCCGCAAGATGTCATCCATTAGCCTCATAAAGGTTGCAGGAGCATTCGTCAATCCGAAAGGCATGACCAACCATTCGAAGAGGTCCTCCTTGGATTTGAAGGCAGTCTTCCACACATTGGAGGGTTCGATTGGTACCTGGTGATATCCTGACTTCAGATCGATCTTGCTGAAATATTTCGCCCCCTTTAGTTGGTCTAGGAGGTCATCAATCCGCGGGATCGGATACCTATTACGGACAGTGATCTTGTTCAGCGCCCGATAGTCAATACAGAGTCTCCACGTTCCATCCTTCTTTTGTACCAACACGATCGGGCTCCCACAGGGCGATGAACTCGGACGGATATGAACTTTCTGCAGGAGCTCCTGAATCTGCCTCTTGATTTCATCGTTCTCCAGAACAGAGCGCCGATAAATTGGTCCATTGGGTAGCGGCGCACCTGGGGTCAGATCGATGGAGTGCTTGACTTGACAGTGCAGAGGAACCCTTGCCGGGGAGGTGAAGATGTCCTCGTACTCCTCCACAACCTTGTCCATCTGTAGTTGTCTTGCAGAGGGACCTCGCTTGGAGGCCGCAACCACTGTCTTCTTCTTTCCTTGAGGGCGTATCATCAGGAAAACAAATTTCCTAGTTTTGGCAATGATCTTACTGCATTGTTTTGCAGTAATCAAAGAGATGGCGGCAGGTGGTGCTACCTCTGGTATCCTGAACAACTTATTTCCCAATGTAATAATAATAGCACGGGGCCTAGATTCATACACAGCATGTCGCTTCCACAAGTATGGTTGTCCTAGTAATACATCACAAACTTCAAGGGGAGCAATGTCACACAATACCTCATCCATGAATGGCTTGATGTTGTATGGAAGGCGACACTGCTGGCTCACGCGAAGATCTCGTCCTTGGTGGAGCCACCTGATGGTGTATGGTTGTGGATGTGTTGTGGTTGGTAAGCCCAACCGCTTCACGACTTCTGCCGAAATGAGGTTCTTTTGACTCCCGCTATCAACAATGAACTGTATCGGGGAGCCCTTTACCCACATCTGGGAGTGGAAGAGACGCTCCTCCTCCTATGGATCTTCGGGTTCATTTTTCTGGATCTTCGCGGTAGCAACAGTGGCGCTGGGATCCGCATCAATGATCTGCTTCCCTTTTTCATACCCCTTATCGGGTTCTGACTTAGAGTCGGGACATGCATCTGATTCTGAAACCTTTAGCTCAGCCACCAGTGACTGCTTGGCCCGACACTCACTTGTGTTGTGAGTGGAGCTCATATGGAACTCGCACCATTTTCTAGTGTCCTTTCTCAGCTTCGCGGCGCTGTTCTTTGCTTGCAGCTTTGGCTGGTTGTCTTGGGATGTCCCGCCTTGGCTTTGTCCTTTGTTCTGTGGTTTAGGGGCACCTTTCCCCTGCTTTGGATTCACAGATCCAAAGTCTCGCTTCTTTTGTTTAAACTTCTGCTCGACCTTGACGGCATATCGGTATGCTGCGTCGAGCGAGGGGATGTTTAGGATTTGTGTTTCTTCCTGTATGTACTTGTGCAGGCAGCCACGGTATTTGAGTATCAAATGTTGCTCCGAATCCTTGATACCCAACTTTGTGCGAAGGGTATGGAAAAGATTGGTGAACTTCGGCACGTCTTGGTCCCTTCCCTGCCGCAGCGTGGTCCACCTTATGTATTCATCCTCATAGCTTCCGACAGGGTAGTACTGCTCCTTGATGGCATCCCTGAATGAATCCTAGGTGGGTGCGGCTGAAAATAGTGAGCCAGTACTTTCATCCTTCTGCTCGCAGTACGTTTCCCACCAGTCCTTGACGTGGGGGGTTGCTTTGAGAAGAGCAAAAACAATCTTTTCCCGACTCGAAAATTCATGAACAGAGAAATAACCCTCTAGCAGATTTAACCATTTATCTACGGCATCTGCGTCTATCTGACCCTCGAATATGGGGATTTCAAAATTAACTTGTACCTTAAAGGGTGTGGCGTTTCCAGAGTAGCTGCTGGAAGTCGATGCGTTGCTTCTGGGTAGCCGCTGAAGGATCTGGGAAAAGTTGTCCATCATCGCGTTCCGTTGTCGCTCGAGGGCTTCTTCGAGCAAGATTTTGATGGGATCTCCTGCCCCCTCATCTTTCTTCTCGTCCGCCATGGGAGGCCGTCAGGATTTGCGAGGCTGGTCTTGCAAAGGTTCAACCAGTTCAAGCCCTAACTCCTTATATCCCGACCTTGTTGGGGACATGCAAAGAAAAACAGAGAAAAAGCAGACCGCTCTGATACCACTGATCCAGATTTAAACAGGAACGCAACAAATTACAGAGATAACCATATACCCAAAGAAGCAGCGGAAATAATACTTCATTTAATTAATGGAAAATACTGAAATATGCTTACAACCAGAAATGGAAATAAACCAGCTAGGGCGATGGTAGCTTATCTCTAAGAAGAGATGTGATGGCTACATGCCTCTGAACTGTATTACAATGAGGCTCGAAGGCCTATTTATTGTTGAGAAACAATGGAAAACCCTTAACATTCCAAAACCTAACCCTAGGAGATGAAACACCAAACTGTGGGCCCCGTTTGGGGTAAATTGGTACATCAACTTCCCGGGGTCGTAACTTTGGCATATGATCTCCATTTGACGTGCACGATAGCTCGTTAGAAAGATCTATCCGAGTACTACCACTTTGGGAGGCAACATCGGTCCATGGACCCATGTTGCCCCAGATTCCCAAAAAACATCGTTTAGGGCCTCAAAACGGGTCCGGAAGTTCAGGACCCGAAAAACTGCTAAAAATAGTAAACTGTGCTACAATTAAGGAAACTGAAAATGCTGAGAAAGACAATGGTGGGGGTCCAGGTGGACTTGGCAGGTGGCCACCAATATCCGCCTGGATCATGCCATTTTCACTGCAATAAGTTTTGAATTCATTTGAAGTGAATTCTCCCCCATTATTCGTCCTGAGTGTACCTATCTTTTCTTTGACTTCATTTTCAACAATTTGGCGAAAAATTTTAAACTTATCAAATTCTTCTGACTTGTTCTTCAAAAAGTAAACCCAAGTCATTCTGCTAAAATCATCAATGAATAGTAAGAAATATTTGCATCCACCAAAGGAAGTTTGTTGTGGTCCACAAACATCACTGTGAACTAGTTGTAGCCGCCTGTTTGCACGCCATGAACTTGTTGGAAAACTTTCTCGATTTTGTTTGCCATAAATGCAAGCTTCACATTTTGAATTTTCCCTTTTGAAAGTGGGAAGTCCTTTAACCATTCCTTGTTTATGCAATTGAGAAAGACTCTCAAAATTCAAATGTCCATATCTTAAATGCCATAGTCTTATAGGTGAAATACCTGTAGTCACTTCCCCTGCAAAATCAGAATGCCTTGGAATAACTGTCCCTTTCATCTGTAACAGTTTTCCATCTTCATAACATGTAATAGTTCTGTTTGATTGAATTAATCTTGAATAAACCATCTTCCATAATCACCTGATGTCCTGCTTGTCGAATCGTGACTAAAGAGAGCAAATTTTTGTTAAAAGTGGGTACATACCATACATTGGAAATCATTTTTTCTCCAATTCCAGGGAGAAAAACTTTTACCAATCCTTTTCCATAAGGAGAATGTTTTGTATCATCAGCAAGAAAAATGGAATTAAGTTGGCAATCTTGAAAATTCCAGAAAAAATCACGTCGACAAGTCATGTGCTAAGTTGCCCCGGAATCCAAGATCCAGACATCTTCATAGTCACTTCTAAGATCGGATGAAAGTTGTGATGCTGGTGAGGAAGTAAAAACATATTATGAGTTATCTTCATCTTGATAATTGGCAAATTGCACTGACTGCTACTGAAACTTGGGAATTTTATTAAGTGAAGTTCGACAATCTTCAGCATAATGGCCAACTTTGTTACATCTTCGACACACAATTTGACTTAAGTCTCTTCCTCTTCCTGAAGATTGTCCTCTGCCTCTACTTTGACTTCTATTTTGAGATTGTCCTCTACCTTGATTATTATATCCTTGTCCTTGAAATTTGCCTCTTCCTTGGCTGTTTCCTCTACCTTGAAAATTATTCCTTCCTCCTCTGTTAAAATTGTTTCCTCTGCTTTGGCTTCGACCTCGATTATGTGATGCTTGATTCTGATTCCATCTGCCTTTGCCTCAAGAACTATCTGCTGATGACTTACTAGTGCTGGCCTCTGTGAGAAAAACATATTCACCAACTTTCTTCTTCTTCCCAAAAGTTTTATCATGTTGAGTTAACATTTCACAGAGTTCATCAAACTTTAGTTTCTCTAATTTCCCAGTTACTTGTAGAGTTTCCAAAAAATGTGTGTAGGAAGAAGGAAGTCCAGTAATTACAATTGTGACCATAAAGCTATCATCAATTGCGGGAAAACCAACATTAATAATTTACAATAACATCACCGCCTTCAGTTAATTTTTGTTGCAACAATTTTAATTGTAGATCGAATTTCTTTGATTCAGGCTGAGTATCAAAGAGGTCTTTAAAAGTTTTCAAAGCAAACCACGCATCTGTAGCATTTTCTATATGGACATACATTTCATCATTCACGGAAGATTTAATAAGAGCTAAGGCTTTAGCATTCTTGATTTCCCATTTTGCTAGTGCAGTTGCATCTGTGGGTTTATTTGGCTTAACATCTCCATCACATATTCCCTGCCATAATTCATTGTAAATGAGTGTGCTTTCGATGAGACGATGCCATGTTTTATAAGATTTAGTGCCTTCAAGTTTGTCGGAATTAGAAAACAAATTAATCAACTTAGACATTGTAGTGTTAAGACTTCATAACACGAATCAAGCTCCAAAAAAATCATGATTCGTAACACAACAGCAACACACGATGCAAAAAACGAACTATCGGGGCTTGGCCTTGACCCTCGAATAGTCGTCAAAACAGGAGAAAATTGACTGAGCTTTGCACTTGGCTCTAGTCAATTTCTCAAATTTTTACAAGGCAACTTTCAAAATATGATTTTTACAATGGTGCCTTTGCACAATCTAGTAAAAAATTACCCCCCCTCAAAGTAAAATTACTTTGAGTTACAATGCCACACTTATCTCTTCGAAAACAAATTACAAATAAAGTCTCCTTATTAATCCAAAATTTACAATCCCTAACATTTACAAATATCCCTTATTACTCCACAAACCATAAACTCCAAAATTAAAAAATCATGAGATATCTCCAAAAATAAAATATACCTTATCCCTCCAAATAAAAAATATTCCTTATCTCTCCACAAAAAATTACAAACAATGGAAAAAACTTTTCACTCCATTAACATTACAAAATTTAAAAAATTAAGACACTGATTTTTTTTTTTTGTTCCAGCCTCTCCTCCACGCTCACTGAAGGGTAGATTCTTGCTGTCTTCTTGTTGGTAGGCTTCTTGCTCACGCTGGCTGGCTTACGCGGGCTGGCTTGTTGCTGGCTTTGCTAGCTTTCTAATTTGTTTTGTAAACCTTGTGCATGCTTTCCCCATAAATTTCTTGCAAAATAAATTGAAACAATCTTGCGCAATTCAATGGTGCTCTCCAATGTGATCTACAGACTCAATTCTTGAACGGTTGTTCCTTGAACGCAGTAAAAAAGGCTCATGTTGATGCAGCAAAGGACCGGACTTTTATCAATGGTTGCCTGATCAGCACGCTGCGCTAATGAGGTGACTTCTGCGATTGGTTGCTCAACAAAGGTCGTGTCTTTCATCTTTCAAGCCTTGATCTCAAATGGGCATGTCGAGCTTGCCACTCCTAGTACTCTTCGACTTAGGCTGCTTCGATAGAGATAAATTAAAAAACGCTACAGTGTTTTTCGACCACGTCGGTGGAGACCTGACGGTAGGCAAGCGTGAGCTGAATGAGCTTCCGGAAAACTCTGATGTCTACAACTATGGCGTTGTTTTAATGGAAATCATATCGACCAAGTTAGCTGTGGAAATTTGTCGAGAAAAGGGAGAAATCATCCTCGCTAACATGGCTATAGCAAAGATTTGGATCTATAAACCATCGCTGCACTGCCTATGTATATAAAGATCAGAAAAATCAGTGTATTGACGTGCTCTCAGATAATCACCATATAAACGTAGCTGAGAAGCTCAAGATTCCAGCCAATGGACTTTGACACAAACTCTGACCAAAAGATTACTGTATTGCAGTTGCCAAAATTGGCTCTCAAATGTCTTGCGCCGTTAAAAGAGGATCGGCCACATATGAAGGAAGTTAGGGCCGAACTGGAACAATTCAAACAATATGCAGAAACAAATCAAACAATACACAGACCACTATTAGTACCCTTCAGCGATGGCTCTGTCCCCAATTTCTGTTCAGGAAAAGTGGCCCAGCACCTAACACCACCAATTCTTAACTTCGAACCTTTCTAGTGGCCAAGCTAAACCCATAGCCGCCCACTAAAGTGCTCCACTTTAGCGCATTTTTAGAGACCATAGGAGAAGCAAAAAGAAATAGCGTGGAGATGACAGAAAATGAATAATAGTGGAAGCAATCTTATAATAATACAAAAATTGATTTGCAGATTAAAAATCTAAAAGCAATAAGATAATCAAATTTCCTTTCCTTTTTTTTGTTAAATTGGCAACTAGGGCCAAACTCCATGTGGGTCAGTTTACTTATGGCAGCTGATACTTTTATTGGATACCTCTCGTCGAGAGGTGTAGGATTGATCCAAAGATCATCCGATTCCGATAAGTATTTATGGAGTTATGAAGTTATCTTGTTTATGTAATTATTATCAAGCCGACCAGCTCTTATGTAGGCTCTAGAAGCCCAACCGACGTGTCTATTCATCATATATGTTTTAGTATAAATAGAAGAAGATTTGATGGCATTTGGACACATTCTTGATGTGATCTCCTCTCCACGTCTTGGGTTTTTGGAGAAGGAGAGTCACAAAAAGGAATATGTTCACCTAGTTTGATGATGCCCTAAATCCAACGCAGTCATGACCTTATTCGCTGTTCATGGTGAAGCCGCAGATGGAAGGAGCCCTACCACAGCTATACGCAAGGCATAAAGACTTATTATATGATGTTCATACGATGTTCAATGAAGAAACTATCCATGTAGTCTCTACACGTTAAGCCGAAATTCATAAGCTGATCAATGAAGACCCTATCCACGCAGTCTCTACACGTTAAGCAGAAAATCTATATGTTGGAATGAGGACCTTATCCACATAATCTATACGTTGCAATAAAGGCACTCTATACACAGAGTCATGCAAACTCATACGCTGTTAAGTATATGCAGAAAACTCATACGTTGTTAAGTATATGTGTAAAATTCAACACTGTTATATATACGCATGTCATATATACATCACAGTCATGGCAATACCTTGTTTCGTATATGCGGGGACTAATATATAATGCTGTCATGGCAAAAATATCCACTCTGATTTATCCGCCGCAAATGGACATATATACATTGGGCATAGAAACGCTGGTCATAGGAATATATACGCTGGGCACAAATAATGGAAAGACAATATATATTGCAACATAGTGCCACAATATATATTAGAATGCAGTCACATATATGCATGTAAATGCAGTCATTGGAACGCAGTCTTCTACATGGAATGTAGTCATGGATAAGCTATGCAGTGATATATACGCTGAGCAGTCAAGGCTCATAGGTAGGAAGGAATACAATGTTCATCATGGAGTCATATAGACATCATATATATATATGGAGTGCAGTCAAGTCAACAAGTGTAAGGAACATGCTGTCCAGTTCAACATATATCCCTGAGCAAACCCTATATGGAAATAATATAGCCTAGCTGCTTTTCTAGGCTGCAAGCCACAACAAGCAGCTAAGGCTGATATGTACATGACCTCCATACTGAAGCAACAGAAGGGTAGTATGAGCAACATGATACATGAGCAAGCAGTTAAGGCTGATATCAACAGAGGCAAATTGTTGCAGCATGATGAAGCAACGAGAAGGCAGAGGCAGCAGCATGGTGGGCAGCACTATGAGATCATGTGCATGGGTAGTTCAATGATATAGTAGCATGGGAAGCAACATGATAATGATGCTCATTAGTTTGAGCAACATTATGATGGATAAGATCATGGACATGGGCAGCAGCATGGTGCAGTATGCAGTGGTGCAACTAGAGGACCAGATGTAGTATTATTATAGGTATCAATTGAAGAAAAATGTCTTCAACTGATCTCATTGTTATAGGAGATGATCTATGCTTAGATCTAGACAAGTCAAAGTGTTGACTTCTGTTGTAAATGTACTCTCTCTCTCTTTCTATGCTGAACTTTGAAGATAAAAGAATAATTGATCGAGGATTTCCCCACACATTGTGGGGTTTGTCCCTAGCTTGCGCCATATCTTGTGTGCTCTTGTCTTGGCTTGTCTTCTGCGTTTTACATTTATGTTCTATTTGCAGTTTATCATAATGCTGATGTGATTGCTAACTGTGAAAATTTAAATAAATTGCTCTAGCATAGAACGTACCTAAACTTAACATGGTATCGGAGCTTAGGTGAAGACAATGCCCAAGCAAGAGTGAAAGAGCAATCACCGAAGATAGTTGGGAAAAGACAGAAGAATCAATGGGTTCCTCATAATTCACCTAGGGTGAAGTCAAAGCAGAGAATGTTGTCAGAATGGTGCAGCGGAAGATTCTGATGGTCCATCTTAAGATCACTTCATAGGGAAGTTCGGATCTAAGGGTGGAAGGAAAGGCGGATGCCTTGTTGAAATAAGTTCGGCCATTATGCGAAGGAGTGTTCGAATTGCAGAGACACATCTCTTGATGAAGATAACAATCATTCCTGGGACATCCTCAATGATCAAAAGAATGATTGGTAATGCAGGTCATCAAGGAAATGGTCGACTCTTCCACGAAAGCAAGGAACCCCAAAATCTCTTTTATGTACCTAATCGAACCTAGTGTCCATCTCGGAAATGGAAGTCAAAGGTTACAGGGTGGCACTTATCGATGGAAAGGTATGTGTTTGAAAATAGATCTTTTAAAGATGTTTTTCATGGTTGTATCAAGTTGTAGGAAGTCCACTGGGGACCATGTCCATTGACTCAACTCCGGAGGTCTGTGAGTTAGATGGTGACTAGGATGCCTGAATTCAAAAACAAGCATGAAGGTACATGTCTGAAATGTACCGAAGGAAAATATTATAAGGGGACCATTCCCCTCATGCAGCAGGTTCACAAGTTTGGAACAACCCGAGGAGTTTGAGAATCATGAACAAGGAATCTCATGTGTACAGGTGGAAGAAAGCCCTCTATGGCTTGAAGGAAAACACCTCGGGCATAGTATGAGAGGATTGATAGCTATCTAATGTAGCTGAGATTCACTAGGAGTGAAACCGATCTAAACCATTACTCGAAGGTTGTGGATGATAAACCTCTCATACCAGCACCTATGTCTGATAGGTGTAGACCCTCTCATTTATAGGAGACTGAGGGAGTTGGATTCTGAATGTGGGAAGATAAGCTGCAAGCTTGTGACTGCCTCAAGGACCTTAACTTTCAGAAGTTATATGGTGATGATGTCAGACCAGATCTGGGAAATGCCCCTGAGTTTCATAAACTCATTCGCATTGAGGTTCTTGGAGAACCTCCGTCTGGACATCTGTGTTGCAGTTAGCATGGTGAGCTCATATTTGGTTGAGCCTCACTAGATTGGTTCCAAGAATCTTCTAAGATATCTTCAGGGCATAATCTCTCATGAATTGAGATACACTGCCGGAAATATGAAACCACATGATTATTTGAATGATGAGTGGGCAGGCAGTATGGAGGATCACTAGAGCACTTCTCAGTGCTGTTTCTTTTTGGAATCTACCTCGATATCCTGGATGAGCAGGAAGCAGAAGTAGATGACTCTGAGCACCACCAAGGTAAAATACATTGCTGATAGTATGGCCTTCTGTGAGGCAGTCTAGTTGCTGAAGCTCTTCAGTGAGCTGTTTGTACACATGATGAATACCACTGTGATTCTCTGTGACAACCATAGATGGGATTCGATTATTGATGAATCCCGTATTTGACAATTGCTCCACCAGATAGACATCAAATACTGCCTTATCTGGGATATGGTAAGTCGATGATCAAGGAGGCTCCATCA
Source organism: Pinus tabuliformis (assembly GCA_031772625.1). Classification (NCBI taxonomy): domain Eukaryota; kingdom Viridiplantae; phylum Streptophyta; class Pinopsida; order Pinales; family Pinaceae; genus Pinus; species Pinus tabuliformis. Next base: position 168,024,899 of record CM062814.1, read on the forward strand.
CACTGAGATGATGTACAGGATAGAGCCCTGAGGAAAGATCAAATTTGTGATTTTCCGGAACGACTTGGAGTCGTCGAGAGACCTTTGTAAAAGGGTCCTGCAGGTTGCATACATTGAGCTCTGGGAGCTCTGGGGGGCTTGCAGTTCTATTGGAGAAACATACGACCACAGGGTGACTCACCCTCCCCTAGTGGTGTGCACTGAAACAAGATGATTCGCTCTCTTGTGGGACAAGATGATTCGATCTCTTGTGTAGCAGGATGATTAGTTCTCCTGTGAGGCCTGGATTGATGTGTTCTCCATGGCATTTGTAGCAGGATTGATGTGTTCTCCTGTGAGGCCTGGATTGATGTGTTCTCCATGGCAGCCTGGATTGATGTGTTCTCCATGGTGATTGTAGCAGGATTGATGTGTTCTCCTGTGAGGACAAGATTGATTAAGTTCTCCTGTCGAGGCATCCTACCCATGCAGTCTGGGACTCATGGGAAGTACCTCTCATCTGATCAATGAGCAGGGAAATGAAGTTAGGGACCATAGTAGTACCAATGGACGCATCGTTGTATCTACTGTACTCCCTACGCTAAGATGTCCTCCATTGATCTAGGATCAATGATACTGGTCTAGGACCAGTTGTAGGAGTTGTACATACTATAACACTGACTTCGGGTCGATTGAGACTGGTCTGGGACTAGTGGTACATACTCTGAGAGTGACTTCGTGTCAGTGCAGGACTGGTCTGGGACCAGTGAGAGTCGTACATACTATGACGCTGACTTCGGGTCGGTTGAGACTGGTCTGGGACCAGTGGTACACTCTCTGAGACTGCGATACTGGTCTGGGACCAGTGGTAGGAGTGGTACTTACTATGAAGCTGACTTCGGGTTAGTTGAGACTGTTCTGGTACCAGTGGTATGCACTCTGAGATTGAATTCAGGTTAGTGGAGAATGATATGACTCATTCTCGATCAATTATTCTTCTTCATATTTCAGCGGAGATGAGCAGAGCAGAGCAGAGCTAGCAGAGAAAAGCTATCAGATTTGAGCTGAGCAGAGCAGAGCCAGCAGAGCAGAGCAGAGCTAGCAGAGCCAGCAGCACTAAGCAGAGCAGAGCTAGCAGAGCCAGCAGCACTAATCAGAGCAGAGCTAGCAGAGCCAGCAGAGCTGAGCAGAGCCAGCAGAGCAGAGCAAAGCCAACAGAGCTGAGCAGAGCCAGCAGAGCTAGGCAGAGTAGTGCAAGGCACTAATGGCAGAGATAGTACAGTCGTACATATGGATCAGTGGATGGAGTTCCCCCTAGTTGAGAGGGAGTGTTAAAATGGCAACTAGGACCAAACTCCATGTGGGTCAGTTTATTTATGGTAGCTGATATTTTTATTGGATCCCTCTCGTCGAGAGGTGTAGGATTGATCCAAAGATCATCCGATTCCGATAAGTATTTATGGAGTTATGAATTTATCTTGTTTATGTAATTATTATCAAGCCGACCAGCTCTTATGTAGGCTCTAGAAGCCCAAGCGACGTGTCTATTCATCATATATGTTTTAGTATAAATAGAAGAAGATTTGATGGCATTTGGACACATTCTTGATGTGATCTCCTCTCCACGTCTTGGGTTTTTGGAGAAGGAGAGTCACAAAAAGGAATATGTTGACCTAGTTTGATGATGCCCTAAATCCAACGCAGTCATAACCTTATTCGCTGTTCATGGTGAAGCCGCAGATGGAAGGAGCCCTACCACAGCTATACGCAAGGCATAAAGACTTATTATATGTTGTTCATACGCTGTTCAATGAAGACACTATCCATGTAGTCTCTACACGTTAAGCCGAAATTCATACGCTGTTCAATGAAGACCCTATCCACGCAGTCTCTACACGTTAAGCAGAAAATCTATACGTTGGAATGAGGACCTTATCCACATAATCTATACGCTGCAATAAAGGCACTCTATACACACAGTCATGGAAACTCATACGCTGTTAAGTATATGCAGAAAACTCATACGCTGTTAAGTATATGTGGAAAACTCAACACTGTTACATATACGCATGTCATATATACAGCACAGTTATGGCAATACCTTGTTTCGTATATGCGGGGACTAATATATAACGCTGTCATGGAAACAATATCCACTCTGATTCATCCAGCACAAATGGACATATATACGTTGGGCATAGAAACGCTAGTCATAGGAATATATACGCTGGGCACAAATAATGGAAAGAAAATATATATTGAAACGTAGTGCCACACAATATATATTAGAATGCAGTCACATATATGCATGTAAATGCAGTCATTGGAACACAGTCTTCTACATGGAACGTAGTCATAGATAAGTTGTGCAGTGATATTTAAGCTGCAGTCATGGATACACTGAGCAGTCAAGGCTCACAGGTAAGAAGGAATACGTTGTTCATCATGGAGTCATATAGACATCATATATATATATATATACATATATATATATATATATATATATATATATATACATATATATATATATATATATATATATATATACATATATATATATATATATATATATATATATATATATGGAGTGCAGTCAAGATAGCAAGTGTAAGGAACATGCTGTCCAGTTCAACGTATATCCCTGAGCAAACCCTATATGGAAATAATATAGCCTAGCTGCTTTGCTAGGCTGCAAGCCATAGCAAGCAGCTAAGGCCGATATGTACATGACCTCCATACTGAAGCAACATAAGGGTAGTATGAGCAGCATGATACATGAGCAAGCAGTTAAGGCTGATATCAACAGAGGCAAATTGTTGCAGCATGGTGAAGCAACAAGAAGGCAGAGGCAGCAGCATGGTGGGCAACACTATGAGGTCATGTGCATGGGCAGTTCAATGATATAGTAGCATGGGCGACAGCATGATAATGATGCTCATTAGTTTGACAACATTAGGATGGATAAGATCATGGACATGGGCAGCAACATGGTGCAGTATGCAGTGGTGCAACTAGAGGACGAGATGTAGCACGATGATAGGTATCAGTTGAAGCAAAATGTCTTCAACTGATCTCATTGTTATAGGAGATGATCTATGCTTAGATCTAGACAAGTCAAAGTGTTGACTTCTGTTGTAAATGTACTCTCTCTCTCTTTCTCTGCTGAACTTTGAAGATAAAATAAGAATTGATCAAGGGTTTCCCCACACATTGCGGGGTTTGTCCTTGGCTTGCGCCATATCTTGTGTCCTCTTGTCTTGGCTTGTCTTCTGCGTTTTACATTTATGTTCTATCTGCAGTTTATCATAATGCTGATGTGATTGCTAACTGTGAAAATTTAAATAAATTGCTCTAGCATAGAACATACCTGAACTTAACATTTTTTTTGGTTGAACACAAAACTAGAAAATTTTCATACCAATCATTTGCTGATCAATTCAATGGAGTTGAATTTTCCACGATATGATAGAGCTGGAATCTCTTCCTCAAATCAACTGCAGCATTACTGGAGCTCTGATACCACAATAATGGCAGAAGTGTCCTTAGACACATAATTTTATGAATCAGAAAAAAACAATTACATAATTGATTTTGCAAGATTTTACACCCGAACTACTCAAACACTCTTGCAATGAGCTATTTATAAGCTCCATGTCCTAAATACCTCTAATTATGGATCACTTATTAAATAACAAGTGTCCATTTACAATAAATTCTATAAAAACCAACTAGCTAACAAATCTCATAAAACAGAGCCTAAGATACGACACATTTGGAGAGTTATATCTAGTTACAACAATATGCTAATTCTAAAAGTCTCCATTAAATAACTAAACATTCTAGAATAATAATTATTAATTTAATATCTTAAATTAATAATTATTTTATTCTAATTTTATAACCTATGATAAAATTGTATTTTTGGATCATCTAACAATTAGGATCATGAGGAAGTGGTATATGTGTTAGAAGAACATAAAATGAGGATTTATATTTTCTATTTGGATGCATGACAAAATGCAAATTTTTAGTAATTTATTTTTTAATGAGGTGTATGAGTGATGGAGTTGACATTGGAGGACCCCCCCCCCCCCCCCCCCTTAACATCTCCTAGAAACAACATGGCCTTTTGGTCTCCTTTTCCATTGGATCGACCTCCTGTACCCTCACTGAATCATCCTGTAGCATTATAGGTCCTTTTATAGCATTACGGGCCCTTCCTGTAGCATCACAACTGAGGAGGTAAAATTGGAGTATGTTGTTGATTAGATGATGGAGAGGGGTGGGGATGGGAGTGGAGAGTGTGGAAATGAGGTGTATGGATGGAATCATGGAGGGAGACTTGTAGATCTAGCCCTGTAGCCATAATTCTGCCAACGTTATGGAGTCCCACAAAAGAAATATGTTAGTAAAATTTGTGAACTTCCTCTTTGTGCTTCTCTTTTCTCTCTCTCTCTCTATCTCTCTCTTTTTTTTGAGAATATCAAGTTTCCTCTATAGGGGTTTCCAACTTGCATGCTTGCTCTACATGCTCACCTTGGGATCTTTTATTTTTATTTTATTTTTTCTTTGCTCCTGGGTTGCCTCAGATAGGATTTCAACTCAAGAGTGTGCCGTAGATACCTCACGGAGGTTTTCACCTAGGCCCTCTTATTATTATTATTATTATTATTATTAGAATTTTGGTGGATTAAGGTCTTATGAGCCTCCCAATCACATTTAACTCTCTGCTGACTAAATTGACAAATCATTCCTTCGACAAAGGTTTCCTGAACAATTTCAATCTGTGACCATTGACCAGTAAGGGAATCCCTTCCTCATCAATGGTTTTGATTTGGATAGGCCCATTATGATGACACTTCTCTACTAGATAGGGACCCATCCATCTTTCCATCAACTTCCCCTTGAAATCCTTGAATCTGGAATCATACACAGGGCCCAATCTCCTTCTTAGAAAGTCCTTTCTCTTATGTGCTTATCATGCCAAATATTCCTCTGTAGTTGGATTACCTCATTAAGTAAGAGAGAATTCATTCTAAATTCATCTAGACCATGTAGTTGGAGAAACCTTTTCTTTTGTGTTGAAGTGAGATCCAAGTCTAACTAGGATGTTATTCTCAAGGTGTGGTACTAAAATTCAATAGATAATAGGGCCTTCTTCAAATAGAACAACTCAAAGGGAGTGAATCCAATGGTTGTGTTCCAAGTGGTATTGTAGGCCCAAGTAGCTTCCACAAGTTTGTCTGCCCAATATTTTATGCTGCTACCAACATTTGTAAGGATGTTCTCCAATGCTCTATTAGTGATTTCCACCTACCCATTTTATTGAGGGTGATAGGAAGTAGATGTCATGTGCTTGATTTGGTCCTACTTCATAAGGTCTTTAATCAAACTTGATGTAAATTGTGCTCCTTGATAAATGACTAATTCCCTTGGAAAACCAAATTTGTAGAAGATATTATCCCTCAGAAATTCAGCCACCTTCTTCTCAGTTGTTGCTTTTACTTCTTTTGTTTCATCCCATTTGGTCAAGTCAACAGTTCTTACAATGATATACCGTTTCCGTCATGATGGGGGATCAATAGGCCTAATGAAATCCATGCCCCACTTTCTAAAGGGCTCTAAAGTCACTTGAGGTTGTAAGGCAATCTCATCAATGTTGGCTTACCCATCCTTTGACATTGATCACACAAGGTGGTGTATCTCCTTTCATCCTGGTGTAAACTAGGCCCTAATTGTAGAACTTTGAAGGTTTTCCTCTTAGTAGAAAAGTGGACCCCATAGGGCCCATCATGGCATGCTTAGAGGATGTTAAAGACCCCTTATTCCCTCACACATATTATTAGGATCTGATCTAACCCCAATATAAAAAGGTTTCCCCCAATCAAGGTGAATGGGGCACTCTTTCTTACAATATTGCTTTTCTCCATGGAGGATAGTTTAGGAGGGAACCTCCCATCAACCAAATAGTTGGCTATATCAGCAAACCAAGGATAAAGCACCAAGATGGCAAAGAGATGTTCATCTAGAAGTTGATCATCCATCATTTCTTCCTTCCTTGTAGGCAGAGTGAGTCTTAACAAGAAATCTCCAACCACATTCTCATTACTTGGTTTACCAACAATATTCAAATCAAATTTTTGATAACCATCTAAATATCCTAGCATTGACACCATGTTTATTCATTAAATACTTAATGGCTCCATTATCAGTGTGAACCAAAGTTTAATAACCAGTGATATAATCCATAAACTTGTTTATAGAATGTAGTACAACTAAGAGTTATTTTTTAGTGAAAGTATAATTCAACTAATCTTTAGACAAATTCTTACTAATGAAATAGAAAACATAAGGCAATTTGTCTTCCACTTGTCCTAAGGAATCCCCTAAATCTTTGTCTAATGAATTTGTGTGTATATGAAAAGGTAATGCCCCCTTGGGACTCCTAAGGATGGGTATAATGGTAAGCTTTTCTTTTAGTATTTCAAAGGCTTCTTTACAATTTCTTGTCCAACAAAAATCTAAATCTTTAGACAGTAGACCAAACAAGCGTGAAGCTAGTTTCTTAAAATCTTTAATGAACCTTCTATAATACCTAGCTAATCTAAGGAAACTCCCGACATATTTTTAATTTTTAGGGATAGGGACCCTTTTGATGATGGCAATATTGTTTGGGTCAACCTATATTCCCTCCTTGGATATAGAATGGCCAAGGACAATTCCTACATTCATAAAAAAATCATGTTTATGATAGCTCAATGAGAGGTTCATTTCAATACATTTCTTCAAGACTTTGTGCATATTGGAGAGAGCTTCATGGAAGTCACATCCATAAGGAGTTAAATAATTCATGTATATCTCAACAGAGTCATGAACGTGTTTAACAAAAATAATCAAAAATATCCTTTGAAAAATATCAGGGGCATTGCACAAACCAAATAGAAGAACTCTTTAGGAAAACGTACCCCACAAACATGTCAATGTGGTTTTATCATGGTCTTAAGGGTTGATATGGATTTGATTGTATCCACTAAATCCATCCAGGAACGAGAAGAATGTATTTCCTACAAGGCCATATGGGACTTTGTCAACGAAGGGAAAAGGAAAATGGTCCTTCTTTGTAGCCTTGTTAAGTTCCTAGTAATCAACATAGGTTCTCCACTTACCATTCTTATTGGGAACTAAAACAAGAGGTGACACCCACTCACTATCTATAATGGAGTATATGAACCCTGCATCCAATAGCTTTTGTAATTATTCTTCCACAATGTCCTTAAGAGATGGGTTCATCCTTCTCTAGGGTTGGCGCATAGGCTTGCATCCCTATTTGATGTAAATATGATTAGTAAAAACTGAGGGATGCACACGTTTCATTTCCTTATAATCCCAAGCAAAAGCATCAAGGTGTTGCCTCAATACATTACACAATTGTTCTTCATGTTTGTTCAAGAGAGGGGTTGATCTTTAAAGCTATGGATAGGCCAAACTATACAATCTTGGCATGTTCTAGAGTTTAGTCAACATAGCACAAGCCTGTCTAAGGACTACTCCCATATTCTTTTATCAACTCCTCAATTGGTATGGGAGTGGGAGGATGATTATGAAGGATATGGTAAATTAGGTCATCTTCTTCAAGTTGTCCCCCTCCTATAATAGTATCATGAGTGCAGAATTGGTTAGGGGTTGTACGATACAATTCATCCTCTAACCATATGGGTAAATCATGTTCAATAGAAGGTTGATCAGGAGAAAAGAACACAAGTTGTTTGGAAAAATGTACATTCTTGATAGTCATGTTCCCAACCCTAAAACTAATGTAGACATCAACAATGGCCAACCAAGGTCTTCCTAAGATGAGAGGGTAGCCATTAAACTTGGTTATGGGTTGGAGGACCAGAAAATCAGTAGGGTACTCCCAGGAGTCAATGGAGACCATGACATTCTTAATAATTTCCTCAGGGGCTACTGTGGATCTATCTACAAACTGCAACACTCTGGTGGTATTTCTCAAAGCCCATTGGATATTGAGCTTCAACATGGTTTTCCTAATCATCACATTGATTGCAGCCCCAAGATCAATTAGAGTATTAGGACCATAATTCCATCAATGTGCACATCCACTACTGGGCTACCGTGGTTTAGGTATTTTTGGGAGATCACCCTCCCAAGAATCATATCAGATAGTTGTCCAACAACATTGATTGTGGGGGTATCTATCCTTCTTCTTCGAGGGCTTTTGAAACATTTTTCTTTAATAAGCCTATTGTAGATGGAAACATATTTAATGGCGTGGAGAAGGGGTATCCTGATAGCCAAATTCTTCAATTATCCTAGAAGTTCAACCTCTACTGCGGTGTGCTCCTTAGGGTGGACCAACTTTTTAGGGTAGGGAAGTGCATTGAATTGAGGGGCACTCTCTCCCTTCTCTTATTCAATATTTTCAGATGGAGAAGGTGGGTTATTTTCTGGGAGCACCTTCCTAGACCGAAGATTGATCTCTTGGATTTCCATAACATAAGTGAGATAATGTCTCCCCACTGTAGACCTGTTGTGCCTACTTATTATTCAGGATCCGATTAGGTTGAGAAGGAATTTAAGGTTTCTTATGTGGAGTAGGATGAGTTAGCCTTGTTTGAGGTTAGGGTGGAGGCAGTAAAGAAGGTGGTTGGTTTGTTTGAGGCCATGACCCTTCTGAGGGGTTTCCCCATTAGGAATATTGGGGTGGATATGGCTGAAAAGGATTGTTGACGGGTTGAGGAGGGTATGGAAGATCATAAGGCCAAGGAGGAGGTGTGGACCATGATGGATGGGTGGAAGGGTACCAAGGCTTAAAAGGTACATTTTGATTTGAATTTTAGTGAGGATTGATGAGCCCCAAAAATGTACAATTATTTGGGCTCATTCAACCTCCTAATTTGGCTTAGTCCACCATTCTCATTTGTTTATTGCATGTTTTTGATTATTTTTATGTTAATAGAGTGAATTTGGTTAGTCATTATGCCAACAAGTCTAATGGGTGCTTTGTGTAGCCTTGTTGGTCAACTTGGAGACAAAATTGAAGGTCTTAATGAGCACTTGGCAGCCAAATTCGTGGGAGAACAAGCTAGAGGATTTGTAGGAAGGTGTCCCCCTCATTTATGGGCCCTTACCTCGAATTCTCCACCATCAGCTCGGAGTTCAAAGGCCACCAAATCAATGAGCACAAGGGCAGCCAAGCAAGTCAAGTAGGACTGCTGTTAACTACAAGTCTTGGGCAACCAATTCCCTAACTTTTAGGAGGACTGTTGGGTCCTCAAATTGTATAAATAAGAAGGCTTGGGGCCTCATTTTGGTTAGCTAGTGGGTAGTCATTTTGTATAGCTAGTTAGTCAATTTGGGGTTAGCTAGTTAGTCAATTTGGTTAGTCATGTTGTAGCTCGGTTTTTTCTCCTTGTAAGCCAGTTTTGGCATGTCATTAGATTCATGATTATTCAATAAAGACGGGCAGCTTTTGATCCAATTCTGAGTTTTTAAGAGAGCAACAGACCTCCTCTGTGTTGTAATGTTAATTTCTTTTTGTTTCAGCACTTTAGTTCATTGCTTTACCATGAAATTCGAAATTACAGGTTTGCTGAGTTAGTTTTTATGAGATTGAATGAGTTTAGCTTATGGTTGAATTGCTTTCGGTTGTTTAGTTAGACTAGCAGGTTGATAATACATTGGAGCTCCAAGGAAAAAGGTCGAGGAAGTCTCCACTGCCATCTCTGTTTGGAGATTGGAGTGCAACCTATACCAACCACAAAAATACACAGTTCTTCACTTTATACATGCTGCAACATAGTCATTGAAGATACATCCATGCACTGTTGGCATTGAACCATACATCTACATTTTTCATTCCATGCACGGCTCCTTTTTCTCGGTTTTACATTGCTGTTCATAGGTTTTACATTGCTGTTCACCTTCCAACTCATTCATTACCACATAGCTTCATCATTTTGTCCTTTTGTTGATCCCATCCTTCTATCCACCAACCACTTCGTGCACTCATTCTCTGTCCTATTTCTCTACCCTTGAGTCATCACAAGTCTCATCTCCATCCTACCTATCCACCCAAACCATTCCATCCCTTCACCATCGCCCAAAACTTCCACTTACAACACATCCTGTAGAAACCCCTGCGTTTCCTGTAGAATCCCCTGCAGACATCCTGTAGGAGGCCACTCACTCGGTTGCTGAGCCTCTGAACGTGAGGAACCTCTGTGGACTGATGCTAAGGATCTCTGGGGACCTCTCCTAGCCTCCCCAACCTTTCCCAAGCTTTCCTTCCTTCCGCATCACATCTGCACAACCAAACCCTAATAAGCACAAAATCACAATCACTCCATCCACTTAAAGAAAAAATACAAAAGCATGTCTTTTAAGATGCAAGTAGATTAGATTCATGCATTTTCACTTATTAAAAGTAATGGCATCATTGGTAGAAGTTTCCTTCACATTCTTTGCATCATAGAGGTTAGACTAGTTAAATTAGGGTTTCCTAGGGTTTCCATGTCTTGATTTGCTTTCAGTTCATTTTTGCCAAGTAGATTAGTCTTCTGTGAGCTAGCTTTCGTCCATCATTGATAAAGCTTCTTCTGTGAGCCTATAGAAGTTGGCTTGAGCCCTAGCGGATTTGTGCCAGCTGACCAAGTGACAGCTGCGACAAGAGCTAGTACTTGTGCATAGAGCACCGTCGCTTCCAAGTTTGTACGAACTACCGGGTTGATAAAATTAAGAGACAGGAAGCCCCAGGAGTTGTAGCATTATTGCTACAATACTGGAGCTCACCAAGGATAATGTGTGCCTTGCATGCCTTGTTAATATGGACGAGGTACTAGTGGCCTCCTTTGGTTAATGAAACACAACTGTTCTGACCCATTATCTACTCATCCCTGGTATACATCTTTTAGGCATGGTAGAGAGGGGCATTTTTATGTTGCATGATTCTCTTCACATACTAGGAAGAATTCTATAACATTCAGTGGGAATTCATTCCTAGGATGTCTTTTAGTACATCTAGGGAATAAAATAGCTAGTGCCCTTTCTGCTTCCTCTTGTTTCCTTTTGATTTTCATAGTATCCATTTGCAAAGAAAATGTGTGCAACATTTGACTCTGAAAATTATGCAACATATTTCCTATTTCATGCTTGATGGATGTTGTGGAGGGAGAGGAAATGAACAAGTTTTGGCTAGACCTACCCTTCTTCTTAACAACCCTAGAATAATTCTTGAATATAGTTTTGATGTCATGATAAGGTAATTAGTAGATATCTCCTCCAAATAGCATGTTGAGGGTTTCCATTACATATTCCTTGATCCCTCAGAGAAGAACTAGCTTGAGTGACTCAACATCAAGGCTATAGTTGGCCCTCCTATAATTCAGTTGAAACATTTCCTCATAGTCTTGCAAAGATTCATCAGGTCCAATGGTCATCCTAAATATTTTCTCCTTCGTTTCTTTGAAACTACACTAATCCCAGTATATATCATTGAATGTTTGTTGCATTTGGGCCGAGGTAGTGATGATGCATCTATGTAGACTCATAAACCAGCTCAAGGTTGCATCTTTGAGGTTAGAAGAAAACAACTTCAACTTCTTCTCATCAGAGGCATAGTCATAGGTCCTACAAACAACAACTAACTCCAACATGAAGGTGTTAGGATCTTCAGAGGTTAGGCCATGGAAATTTGGAAGGGAAGTAGGCCTTATATTTTTCATACTAGCTTCTCCATTGGTTTATCACATAGGGAAGAGCTCATTGCTCTTGTTTTCAACCATGGTTTGGGTAGGTGAGATGGGTTCTTCTTCTTCCCCAATAGGTTCTTCCAAAATTTCAAGTTGCTCGCCTAGAGGGTCTTCTAACTCCCCTATAGTTAGAGAGGGAAGTTCATGGTCACCAAAGAAGAATGAAGGTTGACTACTTGAGGGTGTGGAGGTTTTTGGTAAGAATTTTTCTTGGTTATCCCTACTCCTACGAGGCATGATTTTTTCTTTTTTTTGAACTTTTCACTTTTTTCAAAGTAATAAAACTCATGCAAAATAGAAAAATATGATCAAGAAAAAACAACACCTACTTAGACATGTCCTCGGAATTGACACCAAAAAGTGTCGAGCGCTAGTATTGCACCAAGAGTGTTATAACTCCCAAGGGTTCCTCAACTTAAATGATCAACCTGAGGTTCGTAGAAACATAGAGGTGACAATGCTATACGAATAGTAAGTTATGTTCTACTCATGCCACCCTCAATCATGACACCAGATCAAGGTGTTCAGAGACCATTCCTCCAACTTAACTATAGTGAATGCTTGTTGATGAAAGCACAATTGAAAATTGATTCTTAACTATGAAAATGAAAATGTCATGTGTTCAACTTGTAGATGTTAATTAACATTACATGAAAGAGAAAGGGCTAATCTACATGAAAAATTAAAGCTACCCTATATTTCATAGTTCATCGACTTGGTAACCTATTTGGATATATCATTGATCTAATTCACATTTTCCTGAAAATCGGAAATCTAACTTGTATCATGCTTGTGAATGAAAAATACTAATTCTACTGTGTTTTGGAGTGAGGAAAATAAGTGGTTGAAGTGGTCTAGGAGCTTCTCTTGATCATCAAATAGAAACTTGGGGCCAATATTCATCTTGATTTAGCTAAGGCTCTAGTGGGAAGAAAAACAGGTCGAGGAACATGGTACTACACGCCGGCTAAATGTATTGGTACATGAGGTCTTGTATTTCTACAGGATGACTTGTATTACTACATGAGGGGTTCCAAGGGCCTTCTTAGGGTGGAAATGGTATCTTGAGGGCATGAAGATGTGGACAAAGGTAGGAGGGAGTGAAGTAAGGTTGGGGAAGACTCCTACCAAAGCCTACCACGCCTCGGGGGTCTTTCTTGCACCAATATGATTGCCCACGGTGTCCTTAATTGTCCAAAGAGAGTGATTGTGGAAATTGAGTTTTGGGAGCACAATTGTAGGGTGTAAGGAGAAGATGGAGAAGTCCAAGTGGAGATGAAAGATGTACCATCCCCCGTAGATCAACACAACCCTACAACTCACAACATGCATGCATTATTTGATCATTAACACAATGATATAAACTATGATGAAAAAGATCTATTGTATGCAACAACACTATTCTAATCATTGAACTAACTCTTAAGTTCAAAAAAGTAAATATGAAGAAGGACAAATAAAATCTATTTGTTTCAAAAAAATTATAAACAAAATGTTTTTAGACTGAGATTATAAATATTTCCAAGCATTCTGCCACAAAAGAGGTGGTAAGGATTCCTTTAATAACACGTTTTTATAGTTTAACATCTACTGCAATAAAATAAAGACATTAAATGATTTAAAATAAGAACAGTACGTAAATACAAAGAGGTACCAAAGCCTATAGGTTGGGTCCAAACCTAAGGATTTCATCCCTCTAAAACTAGCTAAGATGCAACTTAATAACCAACTTATCATTATTGGAAAATAGTAGTCTCACAGATCACATGAAATTTAACAATGAAAATGTCAAGCCGTGAGCTCAATAGCTACTCCTAGCTAAATAAAAAATTCAAATCCTAATGAGCCTTTCACCTCATTTATTTATACAAAATGGTATCTAATTGTATCTCCCTTGATATCAAGGTGAGTTAGAGAGTTAAGGAGGTGGACAAGCGTCCCTAAATTCCCTAATGGTTGTCTTCATCCAACCCTTGCATAGTAAATGCCTCAAAAATTCCTATTTTTCCTACAATTTAATCACATTATGTCACATACTATGATAAACACCATTTACTCTTCTTACTAAGCATATTATAACAAAAAATGTCAATTAATGTGAGAAAGGGGTAGTTTTAATAGCATAATGAACTTCAAGATATACCTATTGATAGGACCCATGAGAAGAAAAAGACCCAATCCCTTCACGTGACAAATTTTCCTTATTAAGCATCCAACAACATTTCTACCAAATTGTCCTTCACTCAATAACTATCTCACAATTTGGCAATTTGGTAAAGGAATTAGAAACACAAGTATTAAGGATGCATTTTGATTAATTTAAGGTGGGGCATTCTATTTTTTTTGAACGCCATTAAATAAATTTTATTAAAATGAACAAATTTATCAAATTAAGAGCACAAATTTTTTGTTAAAATTTCATTTGGCCACACATAGATATATTTACAAAAGCTAACTTCTTTGTGAGTTTAGAATTGTGACAGGGCAAATACTTGTTCCCAAGTAGAAATTGTTTGGGGCAAATAGATTTAGAAGGGCCCAGAACTACTCTCTTCCATAATTTAGGACATATTGAATATCTTATTACAGAGATCACTGATTCATATTTGCATTATTATCCTCCTTGTAGTGGATTGGGGTTTCAAGAGTTTATTTCCATGAATTTTCCAAGAATCCCATCACCCCGGAAATCAAATCACACATGTGAGAGACGGTCATGTTCGTTGATAGTAATTTAAGAGGGTTTCAGGTGCAATTACATTCGTCTAATGAAGGTTGATTCTGACATTTATAAAGCCTATGGAGTAAACTAAGGTTGAAATAAATTATTTCGAGCCAAGGCTAATAAAGGGGCTACTATTCACTTGCGGAGATACCATGACTAAAATGCTTGATGAAATCATGAATTGTTGTAGGTTAATACTTCAATGGTGGTCGTTCTCTTCCTAAGGACAAAGATCATCATCAATTAAGAGATCAGACTATTTTTTTTACACATGATCAAGGTATTCATATTTCTAGGGTGTGAGTAATATTTCTATTGAAGTAGAGTTCTGTATTGTCCTTTGGACAAGATCTTTATTCCCTAGAAGTATGAGTTGCTTTGGACAGGGGTGTAGCTATAGAGATAAAGGAGTTCACATGTTGGTTGTGTTACTATCTTTGGATCAAAAAAAAATCATATATGATGATGATGGTGGTGATTAACTTCCACTGAGACCAAATTGGTCTATCAGACCTATAATTTTCTTACGTCTTAATTGTCTAGCTTCTAGTCTTTGTTGGGGAGATAGGTGTTGTAGCTTTCTTTCTTTTATATATGGTTTCCAACTTCCTTTATATTGCATCTCCTTCATCTCTTCTGATTCTTGGGACATCTCTTCTTGTTCTTGTGACATTGGTGTATTAGGTTAGCTATCTGTTGTGTTTGTTTTTTGAAGATAGTTGAGAATTTGGAGATTTGCTGTTAAATGAAGATTTATTTTGTGTGGTATTGGAATGTTCATACATGTTGATGCTTGAGGGGTTGAAGAGTTCATTTTTTTGCTATTGGACCTGGATTTCCCTTCTTTGTCTTGAGAGTTGTTTATTTCTTGCTAGATTTCTTGTGATTCAGAGTTTTCTCGTGAGATGACAGTGTAATGTAGATTTATGGTGATTTTTTCTAGCAAAATTTTTCTGAACAATTTTTAGCTAGATAGCCTGTCTCAAAGCAGGAGACATCTCAAGAGTAAAAATTCCCAATTCAATTGTTTTCACTCACGCTCAGCTCTGTAATATGCAAAGCCTCAGATGCGTGCAACCCTCGTTCTCTTCGTTCGGGGATGCGAAGTTTACAAAACACAACTGTATTTGAAGCCAGTCCACGACAGTAGATCTATTGGAAATCGCAGAACCTCGTTTTCGTGAAATAATAAATAAGGCCGTCTGGAAGAGTTTCAAATCTGAAGTACGGCAGAGAGGCCGTCTGGAAGAGTTTCAAATCTGAAGTGCCGCAGAGATTTAACGGAGTCCACCGATCAGGATGAGAGGAGGCTATTTCTTGAAATTATCTAATAACCCAAACAGTAACCCTAGCAGCAGAAGGTATGAAGCCCGAGATTAATCATTCCGCCAAAGGAAAGAGTTGTTTCTACCGGAATTAGTTGTTTCATAAATATAATTTGAAATGAGGATGTGATTATTTTGACCTGTACAATAAATCACGGTATTATAACCAAAAAAAAAAGTATTTACATATTGTAAATCTCCCAAATAAAATAATATGAATTTTTATAATTAAATAGAAATTTATTTAACTAATATATTAATTTTTTTTGTCATAATAACAACACTCTCGACGGTATATTATTTTTTTAATAATAAGGACAACACACTCTCAAGAGTAAGGGTAAAGGTGAGAACAATCAAATCATAAACCACTTTCGATAATGATACAGTCAAACCGTAAACCGCTGTCAATAATAGCACACTCAAATCGGAAACCGCTTTTCGCAATTCTCATATTCACAATGTTGTAAAACATAATAATATCAAATAAAACAATGGAATAAATTTTTCACTGCGAATGCTCGCTATGAAATTTATCGACACCACTCCAATACTATTTATTTTATAAAAAACAACCACCACAATCTTCAAACCTTTTGCCAACCATGAACATGAATTTAGCTTATGAAGCTGAGTTTTCACTTTCAATATTAAACTACCCTGCTCCAATATTAACCTCCCCTGCCACAATTTTGTGGCCCGTAGCCGTGGTTGAAGCTGCCTTTGGCTGGTATCTGGTTTCTCTGTGTGTTCGCTACTGTGTTCGAAGCTGCCTTTGGCTGGTATCTGGGTTCTATCTGTGTTTGAGTGTAAGTTTCATGCGAGCCATCACTTATGTTTTTTAGTCTCATCCGAATCCTCCGTGCACTCTCAGCCGAATCGGTGGCTTCCTGATTATATGAAATACGATGAATTTCAAATATGAAATCTACCATTTTATAGCAAGAAAACACCATGAGAATTTATGTGAAATGAAAAGCTGGGCAACCTCACCTTGAGTTGATCCCGAAGAGTCTCCAGCTTATATTCCTGTAAAATACTTACTTTTCAGCTTGATAATACTTAGACAACTGAAATGGACCTATGTGTTGAATTTTAATTAAATTAAAGTAGTACCAGAGCATTACGTTCACTGTGGGCTGTAATTATTACCTCTGGTTGGATCGCCTCTCTCAGCTTAGAAATAACAGCAGCAGTTGTCGATTCATTAGATCTCAGCTGCTTGGTGCATTCCCACAGAACTGTCTCTTCTTGAATGAGTTCATCAGATAATTGAATCGACCGCGTAATGTCCAGGCACCCTGCTGATATGATATGAAATAAGATAATAGATCAATAAATGAAATACTAACTTTACAACAAATTGCAACAGGGGTCACAATAAGCAGAGGCGGAGTGTTTTTCTTTTTAAAATGTGAAAAAACTATATTTATATTTAGATTATGTGGTTACTTTATTTACCAATATCTTATAACAGAGTTTTAAAATAGGCTAAAAATCAAAGCAAATATATTGCACTTTATGCAATATATTTGCACTTATGTAATATGTTTACTAATCAGATCAAATTACTCCTCTTACATTCAATTTAATTAAAAATATTTTTTTGGGTTACAAAACTGTGAAACAGTTGGCAAAATGCTGATAACATATAAACATAGATATTAAAATTTATAGTAAAAAAGGCCCTTTCCCGTTTAAAAGCCTCTGAATACATAATATATCAATACAAACATGATGTCGCAGGCATACAAAGAAGTGCGAGATGTATTAGCCCTTATCAATGGGAGAAACGTGAAACTTCAAGATACCATAGGGCTCATGCTACTAGGCAGTCTTCTCCAATATGACTCTGATTTTTCTCATATACTTTTTTAATGAGTTAGCATGATTACTATAGTCAGATATTTATTTTGTTTTTAGTGACAAAAATAAATGTTAATAAAAAATTATAGATTTAAATTTAATAATTATCTTTTTTAATGAGTTAGCATGATTACTATAGTCAGATATTTATTTTGTTTTTAGTGACAAAAATAAATGTTAATAAAAAATTATAGATTTAAATTTAATAATTATGTATCAAGTTTAAGAAGTTCAGATTTTATTATAAAAACAAAATAATTATTTAAAAAAACAAAAATGACACTTGAAAGCCTATGTTTCACAACAACTACTACTTGACTGAACTACTTGTGGAGCAGCTTTTTCCTTTCCAGGTTCCTTCAATGCTTAACCCCAAACCAAACCATGAGTTTTAAAAAAAATCATGGTGAATGATAGCTCCTTTTTTTAATTAGTATAAGAGTTTTTTCAGTTTTTTAATTGTGGATGTTAGGTCAATTTCAAGATAAATTATATTTTTTTCCGACTCTAAATCTGTTTCTGTTTGGATAAAAGTTTGTTTCCATGTAAAAAAACAAGTTAAAACCCTGTTTGTTTCTGTTTGAATAAAAATTTGTTTCCATTTAAGGAAATAAGTTAAAAGCCTGAGACACATAGGCATACAGCCTGAGTGCAAGCAACAACAAAATAATTCTGGATGAAGTGGTTTTCTTTGAATACTATCATGCCTATCATGCCTCAACCTGCATTCTAAAATAGCAGCTAACCTTAACTATCCCATTGCTAATTTACCAACGAAGTTCTATTAAATTTTCTTACCATGTAAAAAAATCAAAACTATGCTTTTATTTCATGGTTCAGATCTTTCTCTACTTCATAGCTCTCATACACTCAAAAGCTAACGGATTGGGAAGTGTGTAAGTCAGGAATTTGGCCTGTGGAACATGAAGGTGCTAAAACCCGCCGGAAAGCCACAACCGAGAAAGCCAGGTACTTCACAGACCGGTAGGTAAAGGAAGAGTGTTATTCTGGCTCTCATGAACCGAAAAGCTAACGGATTGAGAAATGTGTAAGTCAGGAATTTGGCGTGTGGAAATGAGAGCAGACCAACCCGAAGGTGCTAAAACCCACAGGAAAGCCAGGTACTTCACAGACAGGTAGGCAAAGGGAGAGTGTTTCTTGTTGAAATCTAATTTTCAACTACGTAGCCGGACCAACGGCAGAAAACGTTCAGCAGACTCGCCAGAGAGTTCTCGGGCCAGTTTCCGGCAAAGGGATTTTCCGTCAGTTCGAACCCGAGAAAATATGGAGCTCACACGTGGTTCACCCCTGACGTAAGCCAACGTAAGTTTCTCGGAAGCTAAAGCTCTGCAAAAAATGGGTTTCCGATATCTTTCTCCACTGTCAGATTTACTCCATCGCTCTCCACCGTTGATCCACCAAAGCTGCATACGAGGTGCATTAAAAGGCTTGTGTGGATTAAATTTTTGAGTTTGACCGCGGTAGAAGAAGAGTCAAGGAATTTAATATTGATACGTATATTTAGGTGGCCCTTTTAAATATGGGTATGGGCACGTTTCAATATATGTTTTTTTTTATATACAGCACTTAAGTTTTTTATGTAAAAGGTATGGAGCATTTAAAGATAGGTATGGTCGTTTTTTTATGAAATGTAATACTAAAAAAAAAGGAGCTCGTATATTTTTTGTAGTTGACTTTCTTTTGTAACAGAGAGAGAGTAAAGAAAAGGCAGTAAAGAAAACAATGTGTGGTATGTATTGAACGCACAACAGTGCGAGAAAATATAGGAAGAACAGAGTTGTAACGTTTTGTGTGGCATTTTGTAAAACAGAGGAGTAAGAAAAACCATGTGTGGTTTTGCACAGCAGTGCATAAAGAAAATGGTGGAGCGAGTTTTTGTAAGTCTGCGTAAGTTTTGTTTTTACAGCACTATGTAAAATTGTTTTACACCGGCAAATGTGAATGGAGGTTTTACAGCAGTAATTTTTCCAGCAGTGTAAATTCTCATATGGAGAAAGAGTGAATATTTTTTTTGTTTAATGAATAGAAATCTTCTATGGTGGTGAAATACTCTGTTCCTCAGTAAATTTTTTTTAAGCTTCCCTGTGCACAAAAGAGCCTGGAAAGGTAGAAACAGAGCATTGTCTCTCCGTGTTTGAATTCTTGGTTTTTGGTATTTTCCCCATTAAAAATACCCAACAGTGGTATGAGAGCAGGCTCGGGCTCTTTAAAGAAGTTAAAGAAGCTGAAGGGAGAAGGTTGTTGCTGCAGCAAAACTTCTCAGGCAGACAGAAGACTCAGACAACGAAGGATTCAGGTATTCTTCATAGCTATCTTGTTTGTTACTGAAGAGACAGTCAGTTTTTAAAATACACAGTCAAGGAATGGCTAGCACAAGCACTGGTATGGGTATGTTTAATACCCAGCTCCCATAGTTTAATGGGAAGAACTATGACTACTGGTCAATAACTATGAAAGCCTTGCTTGCTTCCCAAGACTTATGGGAAATAGTTGAAGATGGTTTTGAAGAACCAGCAGATGAAACTGAGTTCAATGCATTAACTCAGGGAGAGAAGGATCTGCTGAAGAGCAATAGGAAGAAGGATTCAAAAGCCCGTGTGTTGTTGTATCTAGCAGTAGACCATAGTATATTTCCAAGGTTAGCAGCAGCTAAGACAACAAATGAATCATGGGAAACCCTTAAGACAGCCTATCAAGGCATGGAGAGAGTGAAGATAGCAAAACTACAATTGCTGAGAAAGGATTTTGAGAACTTGAACATGAAGGAGTCAGATAACATTGACTCATTCTTCACTCATGTGATTGGTGTAATCACACAAATGAGAACTCATGGAGAAACCATTGAAGATAGAAGGATTGTGGAGAAAATATTGAAGGTCTTACCCTCAAGGTTTGATGCCATAGTCACCACCATTGAAGAGACAAAGGATCTCTCAAACTATTCAGTTGATGAGGTACATGCATCACTAATAACACATGAGCAGAGGTTGAGTAGGAATGAAAACTCATCTCTTGAGCAAGCCTTCAAGACCCAGATGTCCTTTGGAAGAGGAAGAGGTCAAGGAAGAGGAAACAAGAGAAGAAGAGGCAGAAGCCATAACAGAGGTGGAAGGAACAACCCATCAAATGCACAAGGAAGAGGCAACAATCCAAATCAGAACCAAGGTCAAGGCAGCAACCAACAAAGAGATCAGTATCAGGCTCAAGGACAAAGGTATGATAAATCTAATGTTCAATGCTATTATTGCAAAAAGTATGGACATTATGCAAGTGATTGTAGAAAGGAACAGCATGATATGAACAGCAGACAAAATGCAAATGTTACAAGAGAAAACAGCAGTCAAGAAAATGTCCTATTACCTTGTAACATGGCTGAAACACATAGTGAAGACATATGGTTTTTAGACTCATGTTGCAGCAACCATATGACTGGAAACATAGCCTTCTTTTTTGCCCTAGATAAAAATGTGAAATCAGAAGTCACACTAGGAACTGATAGCAAAGTCTCTGTTATGGGAAAAGGAGAAGTAAAAATATTTTCAAAGCAAGGAGAAAGGAAAACCATAGCAGATGTATACTATGTCCCCGGAATGAAATGTAATCTCTTGAGTATTGGACAGCTTGTCCATAAGGGGTACAATGTTTTCTTTAAAAATGATGTATGCACCAGCATGGATATACCACCCAGAAAAAGATGCATTGCTGAAGCAAAGATGACAAGGAACATGATGTTCCCTCTCCGGATCAGGGCAGACATGAAGAACAAAAGGGGAATGGCAGCAGTCACCCAAGAGGCCTTCCAAAGCGTGCCAAAGGATGAGAACTGGTTATGGCACTTGAGATTCGGGCATCTAAATTTTGGAGGTCTAAACTTATTGAGCAGAAAAGGAATGGTAAAGGGATTACCATTGATAGAGAAACCTGACAGCCTATGTGAAGGCTGCATTTTGGGAAAACAACACAGAGAAAGTTTTCCATCAGGGAAGAGCATAAGGGAAAAGACACCCTTAGAGATTATCCACTCAGATTTGTGTGGACCAATGCAAGCTCCATCATTAGCTGGCAGCCTATATTTCTTGACATTCATTGATGATTTTACAAGAAAGACTTAGATATATTTCCTCAAGAACAAAAGTGAAGTCTTTGAGAAATTCCAAAATTTCAAAGCACTTGTGGAGAACCAAAGCGGGCTGCACATAAAAGTATTGAGAACTGATAGAGGAGGTGAGTATATCTCAAATGAATTCCTAAAGTTTTGTAGAGAAAATGGAATACATAAACAGTTCACAACTCGGTACACTCCGCAGCAAAATGGAGTTGCTGAAAGGAAAAACATAACCATCATGGAGATGGCAAGAAGCATGTTGAAGGCAAAGCATTTGCCAAATGAGTATTGGGCTGAAGCTGTACATTGTGCAATTTATATATTGAACAGGTGTCCTACAAAAGCAGTCTTGAACAAAGTGCCAGAAGAGGCATGGAGTGGAAGAAAGCAAGGAGTCACCCACATGAGAGCTTTTGGGTGTATGGCCTACGCACACATACCAGATCAGCTAAGGAGGAAGTTGGACAGCAAAGGGGAGAAATGCATCTTCATTGGATACAGTGATGAATCCAAAGCCTACAGGCTGTACATCCCATCTACCAAGAAGTTCTTTGTAAGCAGGGATGTTCAATTTATTGAGGAAGAAGCTTGGGATGGAAGCATAGAGAAAACAGTGAATGTTAAAAACTGTTTCTCTCATGATGAAGATGAAGAGGAGGTGGCTGAAATGCATCCCCAAACAGCAGTGCCAACACAAGGACAGCAAGGGACACCATTGAGGATAAATGAGAGTGCTTCTCCAAGCACACCACAAGGAGGAAATTCAAGTGCATCTTCAAGCACTTGCACACCAAGTGAAAGAGGTAAGAAGTTTAGAAATCTAAGTGAAATTTATGATGAAGGAATGAATTCTTTGTTTGCCTTGTATTGTCATGTTGATG
Organism: Pinus tabuliformis; assembly: GCA_031772625.1. Lineage (NCBI taxonomy): Eukaryota > Viridiplantae > Streptophyta > Pinopsida > Pinales > Pinaceae > Pinus > Pinus tabuliformis. Next base: position 168,047,569 of record CM062814.1, read on the forward strand.
ATCCTATTCATTTCGAAGATGCAATTAAAGATAGGAAATGGATAGAAGCTATGGATGAGGAGATGAATGCCATAGAGAGAAACAAAACATGGGATTTGGTTGAGTTACCAAAAGGCAAAGAAGTCATTGGTGTGAAATGGGTCTACAAGACCAAGAGCAATGCTGAAGGCAAGATAGAAAGGCACAAGGCAAGGCTGGTTGTCAAAGGCTACAAGCAGCAGTATGGAAGAGATTATGAGGAGACTTTCGCCCCGATTGCAAGAATGGAAACCGTGAGAGCAGTGATGTCCATAGCAGCTCAAAACAAATGGAAAGTCTACCAAATGGATGTGAAATCAGCATTCCTAAATGGAGTGTTAAAGGAAGAGGTTTATGTTGAACAGCCTCTCGGCTATGAGAAGAAAGGAGAAGATCACAAAGTGTGCAAATTGAAGAAAGCTCTTTATGGGCTGAAGCAAGCGCCAAGAGCATGGTACAACAGGATAGATTCATATCTGTTGGATAATGAATTTGACAAATGTGAAGGAGAGCCCACAGTCTACATCAAGGAAAAGGATGGTAGAATTTTAATTGTTATCTTGTATGTAGATGATGTTATTTTCACTGGAAATGATATTTATCTTATTGAGAATTTTAAATGAGTCATGAAGGATGAATTTGAAATAACTGACATGGGTTTGTTGAGATACTTCTTAGGCATAGAAGTAGATCAAAATGAAAAATGAATTTTTATATCTCAAGCAAGATATGTAAATCAAGTTTTGGGCAGATTTAAGATGGAAGAATGCAAGGCAGCAATCACTCCCACAGTGATGGGATTAAAGCTCAGCAGAGAGGACAGCAGCAAGGATTTTGATCCTAGCTTGTATAAAAGCATTGTGGTCATCCTTATCTATTTAACAACAACTAGGCCTGATTTAATGTATATTGTTAGTTTGATTTCCAAATTTATGGAGAGGCCAAAGGAGGCACATTGGCAGGCAGCAAAGAGAATTTTGAGGTATGTCAAAGGTACCAAAATGTTTGGAATTTTATATAATGCCTCAAAACATTCAGATTTGGTTGGATACGCTAAGTGATTGGGCTGGAAGTGTAGATGATCGGAAGAGCACTTCCGGTTATGTATTTCATATGGGTTCAGGAGCCATTTCATGGGCTTCTAAGAAGCAGTCCATTGTAGCATTGTCTACAACAGAGGCTGAATATGTGGCAGCTACAGCAGCAACATGTCAAGCAGTTTGGATGAGAAGAATGTTGAGAAGCTTAGGCCAAGAGCAGGAAAAAGCGACAGCGATCTTTTGTGACAATAGCTCAGCTATTGCGTTGTCAAAAAATTCAGTGTTTCGTAAGAGAACAAAACACATTGATACAAAGTTTCACTACATCAGAGAATTGGTGAACAATGGAGAAATTGTCCTAGAACATTGCAGTACTCAAGAACAGGTAGCAGACATCTTGACAAAGCCACTGGATCAGAAGAGCTTTGAATTTTTGAGGAAGTGTCTGGGTATGACAGAATGCCTAGTAGTTGAAATTAAAGGGGAGTGTTGAAATCTAATTTCCAACTACGCAGCCGGACCAACGCCAGAAAACGTTCAGCAGACCCGCCGGAGAGTTCTCGGGCCAGTTTCCGGCAAAGGGATTTTCCGTCAGTTCGAACCCGAGAAAATATGGAGCTGACACGTGGTTCACCCCTGACGTAAGCCAACGTAAGTTTCTCGGAAGCTAAAGCTCTGCAGAAAATGGGTTTCCGATATCTTTCTCCACCGTCGGATTTACTCCATCGCTCTCCACCGTTGATCCACCAAAGCTGCATACGAGGTGCATTAAAAGGCTTGCGTGGATTAAATTTTTGAGTTTGACCGCCGTAGAAGAAGAGTTATGGAATTTAATATTGATACGTATATTTAGGTGGCCCTTTTAAATATGGGTATGGGCACGTTTCAATATATGTTTTTTTATATATAGCACGTAAGTTTTTTTATGTAAAAGGTATGGAGCATTTAAAGATAGGTATGGTCGTTTTTTTTATGAAATGTAATACTCAAAAAAAAGGAGCTCGTATATTTTTGTAGTTGACTTTTTTTTGTAACAGAGAGAGCTCGTGAGGCAGTAAAGAAAACAATGTGTGGTATGTATTGAACGCACAGCAGTGCGACAAAATATAGGAAGAACAGAGTTGTAATGTTTTGTGTGGCTTTTTGTAAAACACAGGAGTAAGAAAAACCATGTGTGGTTTTGCACAGTAGTGCATAAAGAAAATGGTGGAGCGAGTTTTTGTAAGTATGTGTAAGTTTTGTTTTTACAGCAATATGTAAAATTGTTTTACACCAGCAAATGTGAATGGAGGTTTTACAGCAGTAAATGTTAATGGGAATTTTTCCAGCAGTGTAAATTCTCATATGGAGACAGAGTGAATATTTTTTTTGTTTAATGAATAGAAATCTTCTATGGTGGTGAAATACTCTGTTACTAAGATTAACAATACCCAACATTTCTGTCATGTTATTTAACAGTGTGGGTGTAGAAACAGAGCATTCCCTCTGTGTGTTTGAATTCTTGGTTTTTGGTATTTTCCCCATTAACAATACCCAACATTTCTGTCATGTTATTTACCAGTGTGGGTTTTAAAACAAGTTACAGAATAAAATAAATAAATTGGCTCTGCTAGATAGACTTGATGACTGTTTTGCATGATTATTTTTCTGAGATATTATTTTGTTTTGGTGATTATATTTAAATCTGTGTGTAAATTAAACATGAATATAATGTAAAATAAATATGAATAAAAAATTACATGGTGAAATCCTATAATAGTACACAAGTTGAAATTTTTTTATTTTCTATTCTTTAATAATAAAAAAATAGCTATGGGTTAGAAAACAAAATAACACCCACTTAAAAGCATATGCTACACCTAGCTACTTCCGAAGAATTCCCAGTTTCCTTCTAAGCCCCAAACCAAATCATGAGCTTTTCTTTAAGAACATAGCGAATGGATAATACGTTTTTATTAGTATCAAATTTTTAAAAAATCACAGGGAATGGATAACACGGATAACACCTTTCTATTAGTATCATATTGAATAAGTTTCACTAGTCCCCCAAATTTGTTTGTCAGATTGAATGAGTTTTATTAGTACCCCAAATTTGTTTCTCATGTTAAATGAGTTTCACTAGTCCCCCAAATTTGTTTGTCAGATTTAATGAGTTTTATTAGTACCCCAAATTTGTTTGTCAGATTGAATGAGTTTCACTAGTCCCCCAAATTTGTTTGTCAGATTGAATGAGATTGAATGAGTTTTATTAGTACCCCAAATTTGTTTGTCAGGTTAACCTCAAGCAAAAGCATGTTTTCTATAAGAATTAGTAAAATAGGTAAACACTTTAAGTATAAAAGTATTTGGTGTGAGTGAAAGCAGAAGTATCTAGTATGAGTGAAAGCATGCTCCTCTTTACAGACTATCAGAAAAATAATTTCAAGTGGGGTAATTTTCATTAACTATTAATAATAAATCAACCCGTGATGAATAAACCTACATTTTGAAATAACAAACGATTACAGCTGTTCTTCTGGTTTGAGCAAACTGAAGTGATGAGTAAACCTACATTCTGAAATAACAAACCATTACAGCTGTTCTTCTACTGGTTTGAGCAAACTGAACTTTGAAAAAATAACTGAATTTTCAAAAAAATTCTTATTATGTAAAAAAATAACAATAACTCTTAAGTTCATGCTCCAGATCTTGCTCTAGTGAACTCGAAAGCCAACATATAAAGAAATGTATCGAATCAGGAATTCTACCTGTGGAAATGAGAGAACCAAAAACCAACTTTTCCACAAAACGAAAAACCAACTGGAAAGTGCTAAAATGGATGAGTTTTGAAAGCCAAGATTAGCATTATTATCATTGAGGCAGGAAATCTGTGAGAAGACTGAGCGTGAAGAGACATGAGTAAATTGATGCGAGGCGAGATATTTAATGAGCAAATTTTGTTATGGTTGTCAGAATGTGTTAATACACTACGGAATCAGAGTTATTATTTATTTGATATAGAATTGGCAAAATCTATGGAAATTATGCTCGCTTTAACCATGTTCGTCTCTCCAGCAAACTTACTTCGCTTCGGCAATAAAGAAACACAACAATTTATTAACTACTTTTGTTGTTTGTCTACATACCAGTTTGGCAGGTGTTGTGTACATCGTTCTCTATCTCTCTCAACCGTTTCATCGAAGACTCGCATGTTTTCAATATCATATCTTCCTCTATATGCTCCTCTTCGGCTGCCTGGTACGCTGTTAATATTCTCTCCGCAGTACCTCCACCTTCGAATCTAACTTCCAGTTTCTAAAATGATACCAATTAACAGAAAACATCAAAAGGGAAACCCTAGTACGATATTACTGAAAGTAATGAACAAATGTATGGTAAATTGTCTCACTCTTTTTCTGGGGCGCATTTGGTCAAATCCTTCATCCGAACTTGATGGGGGGGTTTTCTCCAAGAAAATGTGTTCTCAGATTGTGATGACCTAATTTAAAAACATTGCGATCTTCCCATATGCCAACCTACATTTTTATTTAAAAACTGAAAAATGATCAGAATACATAAAATACAAACATTCAAATATCATTTATTCATCAGAGAATACAGCATATACCAGCTTCGAGACAGCTTCGATTATAACTTGTCCTCCGTTTTGATATATATCTACAAGATATATTGGTAGAGCCCGCCAAAATTCATTCACAAATAACTCACAGCCATTCCTCTCCACGCTATTCAGTAAGATGTCATTCGCAAGATAAAGCAATGAGATTTTCTTGTCTTCGCTTGCTTTCTCAAAATCTCTACACCATGTCTCCACTATCGCCTGTGCCTCATTCCGGTAGAAGATGCACCATTGGGAAGTGACTGATAAAGGCCAACTTATTATATCAATGTTCCATTCCATAATAACGTTAAAGCAACTGTAAATTTCTGTAATTCCTTCCCTAATGCCATAGATTCTAGCAGGTCTTTCAAAAACTTAAATAAAATTATTCATACCTATTCATATATAATCTAGTTTTATATATCGGTTTTAGGTCGAGGACTAAGGATAAATTAACCAGGGGGGTGCTATTACTGAAATTTTACGATAAATTTTAATTTTCCAAAAATAAGCAGAGTAAATCTCAGAAAAACAATTACCTTCCACACTCTCTCTTGTGCTCTCCAATTTCTCAAACTTGTCAATCAGACGTTCCTTCCAAACGCCACCCATGGTATTTGGCTGCTCACGATGCGGCTTACCTGTGAGCGGGGAAACTTACTTTGCGGACTCGGGGGGGAAGGTTTTCGTCCAGAACGATATATTTATAGATATATAAGATGAGTATTTACAAAGGGGTCGTTATTATAAATAGATGCCGACGATGATATACGGTGAAAAATGTTGCTATTTTAGATTCGAGAGTCCACATTTCAATATATGGAGTATTTAATATACTTTGCATTGGGGTGTTTATTGTTAGGCCTAAGTGGCATATTTCTTTAATAAATGATGGTTATGAATGTTAAATTGGGTTAAAAGATTTTAAATCTATTTTTTAATAAGTAAAAGGGTAAAAAAAATATTTAGTTTAATTAATGGATGGAATGTTTTTTAGTGTAATTTTTTTAGTCCATAGTAAAGAATATGGTATTGTTATAAAATATTTTGGTTCTGAAATAGATTATGCTTTTTGGGCATGTGGTATTAATAAACCATGGTATCGTAAAGTGGGAATGAATATCCACGGTTAAGAATATGGTATTGTTATAAAATATTTTGGTTGTGAAATAGGTTATGGTTTTTGGGCATGCGGTATTGATAAACCATGGTAGTGACCCATGGTATTGTAAAGTGGGGATGAATATCCATGGTTAGGAATATGGTATTGCTATCAGATATTTTGGTTGTGAAATAGGTTATGGTTTTTGGGCATGTGGTATTGATAGGCCATTGTATTGTAACAAAATCTGTTCAAAATTTAATAAAAAAAATCAAAATATAAAAAAATTGAATTTTATTATGTGGTAATGAGTTGTTGAATGGCTTGGAGATCCGAGATAATTGGGTTTTGAATGGTCCAATGCCGCTCCAACCTTCCTTGTTGATTAATTCTCTTAAAATTATGACTCTTAAAATTATTGATAGTACCCAATTTATGACTCTTAAAATTATTTTAATATATATTGATTAATTTAGTTATAAAGAGTTATTATTTTTCAAAATTTTCTATTTCCTACCATCAGTCAAACTAGTTGTTATCCCCAACGCGCTAGTTAGTAGCTTTCTATGCCTATTTATCTAAATGCCTAGATCAGATTTCTCATCTTGCCTTGAAGATGAACCACATTGGCTGGTTCGAAACGCGTATACTAGAATCTTATGTGATTTCTTACCAAAAAATGTTATGATAATTATTTTTATTACTTTAACTTTTTATTATTAATTGAGCAAGCAATTAAATGTTTACATTCATCTTATACTAGGTATCTATTACTTTTATATTTTTGTTTATTATTTTTAATTTTTATTATTATTTGAGCCAACATTTAAATGTTTACACTCCTCCCCTATATCACTTTTATTTATTTTTATTTTTTCATTGGGTCGAGATTTAAAACTCTTTACATACTTACATTACATCTATACATCTGACATATACTGGTTGTACAATGACTCTCAGAGTAGTGATCTGACATATACTGGTTGTACAATGACTCTCAGAGTAGTGAATGTGTGCACAATTTACGAGTGGTAAGGATCTATAAAAAAATAAATGTTAGATCAATTAAATACTAATAAAAGGTTAAAAGTAATATAGAGTCCTTTGCAGTGTGCATAAAAGGTTAAAAGTAATAAAAATAATAAAATTCAAGTTAGAGAGTTATCTAACAAGCTATAAGTTAAGATCCATTTTACTTCATAAATTAAAATAATGATTTCGTAACAACATTTAAATTTATAAATTAAAATAATGATTTTGTAACCATATTTAATTTTAATTAATAAGTAGATAAGAACTTTAATGCTTACAATAAACTTACAATATAACAATATTTTTAACCATAGATGTTCATGCCCACTTTACCATAGATATTATTGACTTAATATTTTTTGTTACAATAGCATGGACCAATACCATGGCTCATCAATAACACATGCCAAAAAGTCATCTTTCATTTCACAATCAAAATGATTTATGAATATTTTATTTGAATTTAATTTTATAACATTTTTTAATTAAATCTAAAAGCAAATGGGGTAGCAAGCTAAGTGGGCTTGATTGTGGGGAAAACTCTGCACTTAAGTGCGCTTGAGCCAAATGTGATCTGGGATGGGTGACCTCTAGGGAAGTCCACGGAAGTCCTCTCATGGAAATGGTCATAGATGAATGACTTACTTAACTTGAATCCCAAAAAATGATCTCCAATATAATGCACTGTGATGAATATTCACCCCCACCTTACCATGGATATTATTGACTTGTAAGTAAGCTTTGTTATAATACCATTATGTTTTTGAGCCAATAGACACTCTCCATCCTAGTATGGAAGAGATGTTGTAATGTCTTGTTATGCTATGCTATTTTATGTTATCTACACATTATAATTATTAACTATAACTTTTTGATACATAAAAAAAGACAAAATGAAAAAAATAAAATAATAATTATACTTATTAATTATTAGTTATTAAACCAACCTAGACCCATATTAACTCTAGATATATCAAGCTCTGAGAGGGATCTATGGGCATTTGATAGATTCAGAGTTAAGGTGGATCTAGGCCGATAAAAAGTGTATAAGAGTGTTGGTTGATACTCAACAATTATTTAAAGAAAGCTTATTGAAGTTTGCATGGATAAGTTTACATGATATAAATATTAGAGAAAAGTGTCGTATCTCTGATGTGAGGTTGTGCGGGAAGATGCTCCTAAATAATGGTGTATAGAAGTCCTCACTTCTTATAATATAAATATTAGAGAAAGTTGCCCTATCTTTGTTGTGAGGTTGTGTGGGAAGATGTCCCTAAATAAATGTGTATGGAAGTCCTCACCTCTTTTTCTTTTTTTGACAATAATGGTTTGATTTTATTTAAGATTTGGAAGAATAGCTGCCAAGGGCTTTAACAAGGATACATTGTGTTTCCTTGTTACAGATTTTGCTTTCGTTCTTATCCGAGGTGAGGAGAGTACATTTAGCTTTTGATAGGTAAGCTGATGGGATTACACTATATTTGCAGATAATGGCTTGAATATGCGCTTGATCTGGTTTCAAAGCGGCGTCTTGATTTTCCGCTACGTTTGCTTGCCGCGTCTTAGCTCTACTTCCTAGCATGCAGAGAGGAGACCCATCGCACTGGAAATTCATTGCCAAGTCTTCCAATAGCTCATTGCTTGTTTTCTTTTGGTTTGTCTCGTGGATTCTTACTTTGTGTTCAAGTTTGCCAAGTGAGGTGTCAACATTGACGACATTGCTTGCCGTTTCATCATAAATTGCAGCAGAGGCCTTTCTGCTATCGTTATAGGGAAAAGTGTCTATGCAGAACTGCTAATCCCACTAAGGGTGGTACCTACTTTAGAAACAAACAAAGTAATACTAATTTCGTTTTCCTTTATGAAAGATAGATGAGAGAAGAATTAAGGAGACCAACCTCTATCTTGTGCTTGGTTCCTTGCTCGATTCCTCTCTCCTCTGATAGTCCTTTGCTACTTGCTTTCTTATATACCCAACTTCACAGAGTAGCTGTAGAATCAAAGCAGCATAACACTATACGAGAACATGGATCTATTACCATAAAAAATCTAGGATCAGATGTAAATTGACCATACAAATGCATAAAACATAAATCACACAAGAGTATGGAGGAAAACTTGAATAACTTTATTGATAATCAAGAAAGAGCCAAGAGAGTTACAACCAATTGTTTTGACCCAGCATCATCCTCTCAGAAAGTGAGCCCTTCTTCACCTCATGAAAATCTTAGATCACCCAACACTATGATGTTGCCTCAAGAAACCAACAACAATTCCTTACAAGATGCAAAATTCCAGCCTCTGGATCTCTGGAATGAGGGATCCATATATAGATGTCTGCAAGGGAGATGAGTCAGCTTGTGATTTGATTAGTGTCTTCCCTCTGATAGTTCTTGATTCCATTTGGAGATTGATGATCTTTTACTCATCCCAGTTTAAATTCAGAGAGGCAAGTGTCACAGGAGAAGTTTTTGGAAGATTCCATGCTTCTCCACCTCGCGGACTGATACTGCCATTTGTCCCTTCTCGCCCATCGCACCCCATAGAAAAGATTTTTGAAATGCAACGCACCTACTGTGTGTATTTAGGTTGGATGCAACGCACTTTGCCTATGGAGCAGGTGAAATGGTCCAGTTTTGACCAGTTCTGAGTGTTTTTTCATGGAGAACTTCTGGGAGGAGCTATAATCAGTTGAACTTGTTCTTTTAGGGGTTGGAACAACACCTTTAGGGACTTAGGAGCCCTTAGTTTATGGACGTTTATGCTTGGGGTTGCAGTGCCCAAAAATTTCTATAACAGTTGCCCCCCAAAGCATGAGGTCGTTAATCTTTTTTGATGTCGGGTGAAATGCTTTATCATGAGGATCCGAAGTTCTTTCAAGCTGGAAGGAGACCTATAATAAGATACAATACAATACATTATCTTCATAATATTTTCATGATCTAGCTAAGGCGGACATTCCCATGCTCAGCTTTACAAATTCATTTTCATGTACATAGGACAGACAATCGTCTGAGTGTAGACTGATGATTCTCGTAGAGCCATCATCCCTTAGATTGGATGATTATCTATGCAGCAATGATGTACATTTTATGTATTTATTTTCCTGAATATATATTGGAGCTCGGATGGATGAAACTAGATCCGGGGTCTTCAATCTCATTCGATCTTCACTCAAAGTACAAGTCGATCCATGTGAGAGATGTTCTGGAGTCGAACATGGAAAGACATTGCCTGATTACCAGCCAATGATGTAAGTTGTTAACAGGTGCGAGAGGAATCACTGAAAATGATAATGATCCTCAAGGTACTGCAGTACAATTCACGTGGTGTGAATAAGGGACTTGGCGTCGAACACCACGCAAAATCTTTCAGTCGAAGGCTATTGATGTAAACCTATCGTCGGAAGTGAGAAACTTTCCATTGAGGCATGCAAGCTTCAAAGTACTGAAATGGGTGTTCCTAGATCAACTTCTTGGATAATGAGCTGATGTCGACAAGAAGCGATCTGTCATAGGAGGGCCTTAATGAATCCCAAATCAATGACATGAAACGAAGCAAATTATTTTAATGGAGGTGAAAACGATCTGGTGATATAAGGTTCAGGGTGGCGGTCATGAAAGAATGGAGTGTAAATGTATTGCAGCGGGTGAGACACAGGTGAATTCTCTGAGTGACTTCTCTTGAACATATCGGCGACACTGACATGATGGATTGGTAGCATTAATCCCAAATGTGGATGGTGTGATGTGACCATGGTGATGTGACCGGTGAATGAAACAACCCAACCCGACTTGGATGCGGAGTGAAAGTGTCATCTTCAAGAGCAACTTGCTACCAACAAAGTTTCTTCAAGTTTTCTTCCCAATTTTTCCCCAGTCATTGCTGACCAGTACCTTTTTAATTTTGTCAAGCTTGAGGAGGATAACATATGCTTGTTCTATAATTTTCCCTTCGGGCAAACCCATTTCTATGTTTTAACGAGCCTAGCGATAGTGAAACTTGTTCTTGTCTGTTATGGAAAAGTTTGTCGCTATTAGGTTTTAACGAGTTTAACGACAAAGATAACTCGGCCCTTTTCAATTTTACAGAGTCTGAAAAGGGACGTAAAGGAAACTCCGAAAATCCTTTTTTGTCATCTAATCCCTTAGGTCCGAAAAAGTATAAAACAATACAGAAGGGATGAATTTTCGGTACCTTTAACGAGCCGAACAAAACAAGCGCTCGATCTTTCTGTGTAATAATCCCTTAGGTCCAAAAAGATTAAAATCTAAAGGAGGGATAACACTTCCGGTCACTTTAACGAGTTGGAGAGGCCAATGGCTCGACAATCTTTTCATATTTTACGAGTCAGATGAAAATAGCTTAAAGGAGACTCGTTTTTTGAGGAATTCAGTTGAAACATTTCCTCATAGTCTTCCAAATATTCATCAGGTCCAAGGGTCATCCTAAATATTTTCTCCTTCGTTTCTTTGAAACTACACTAATCCCAGTATATATCATTGAATGTTTGTTGCATTTGGGCCCAGGTAGTGATGATGCATCTATGTAGACTCATAAACCAGCTCAAGGTTGCATCTTTGAGGTTAGAAGAAAACAACTTCAACTTCTGCTCATCAGAGGGATAGTCATAGGTCCTACAGACAACAACTAACTCCAACATGAGGGTGTTAGGATCTTCAGAGGTTAGGCCATGGAAATTTGGAAGGGCAGTAGGCCTTATATGTTTCATACTAGCTTCTCCATTGGTTTATCAAAGAGGGAAGAACTCATTGCTCGTGTTTTCAACCATGGTTTGGGTAGGTGAGATGGGTTCTTCTTCTTCCCCAATATGTTCTTCCAAAATTTCAAGTTTCTTGCCTAGAGGGTCTTCTAACTCCCCTATAGTTAGAGAGGGAAGTTCATAGTCAACAAAGAAGAATGAAGGTTGACTACTTGAGGGTGTGGAGGTTTTTGGTAAGAATTTTTCTTGGTTATCCCTACTCCTACGAGGCATGAAAGATTTTTTTTGAACTTTTCACTTTTTTCAAAGTAATAAAATTGATGCAAAATAGAAAAATATGATCAAGAAAAAACAACACCTACTTAGACATGTCCTCGGAATTGACACCAAAAAGTGTCTAGCGGTAGTATTGCACCAAGAGTGTTATAAGTCCCAAGGGTTCCTCAACTTAAATGATCAACCTGAGGTTCGTAGAAACTTAGAGGTGACAATGTTCTACTCATGCCACCCTCAATCATGACATCAGATTAAGGTGTTCAGAGACCATTCCTCCAACTTAACTATAGTGAATGCTTGTTGATGAAATCACAATTGAAAATTGATTCTTAACTATGAAAATGAAAATGTCATGTGTTCAACTTGTAGATGCTAATTAACATTACATGAAAGAGAAAGGGCTAATCTACATGAAAAATTAAAGCTACCCTATATTGCATAATTCATCGACTCGGTAACCTATTTGGATATATCATTGATCTAATTCACATTTTCCTAAAAATCGGAAATCTAACTTGTATCATGCTTGTGAATGAAAAATACTAATTCTATTGTGTTTTGGAGTGAGGAAAATAAGTGGTTGAAGTGGTCTAAGAGCTTCTCTTGATCATCAAATAGCAACTTGGGGCCAATATTCATCTTGATTTAGCTAAGGCTCTAGTGGGGAGAAAAACAGGTCGAGGAACATGGTGCTACACGCTGGCTAAATGTATTGGTACATGAGGTCTTGTATTTCTACAAGATGACTTGTATTACTACATGAGGGGTTCCAAGAGCCTTCTTAGGATGGAAATGGTATCTTGAGGGCATGAATATGTGGACAAAGGTAGGAGGGAGTGAAGTAAGGTTGGGGAAGCCTCCTACCCAAGCCTAGCACACCTCGGGGGTCTTTCTTGCACCAATATGATTGCCCACGGTGTCCTTAATTGTCTAAACAGAGTGATTGTGGAAATTGAGTTTTGGGAGCAGAATTGAAGGGTGTAAGGAGAAGATGGACAAGTCCAAGTGGAGATGAAAGATGTACCATCCCCCGTAGATCAACACAACCCTACAACTCACAACATCCATGCATAAGTTGATTGTTGACACAATGATATAAACTATGATGAAAAAGATCTATTCTATGCAACAACACTATTCTAACCATTGAACTAACCCTTAAGTTGAAAAAAGTAAATACGAAGAAGGACAAATAACATCTATTTGTTTCCAAAAAATTATAAACAAAATGTTTTTAGACTGACATTGTAAATATTTCCAAGCATTCTCCCACAAAAGAGGTGGTAAGGATGCCTTTAATAACACGTTTTTATAGTTTAACATCTACTGCAATAAAATAAAGACGTTAAATTATTTAAAATAAGAAAAATACGTAAATACAAAGAGGTACCAAAGACTATAGGTTGGGTCCAAACATAAGGATTTCATCCCTCTAAAACTAGCTCAGATGGAACTTAATAACTAACTTATCATTATTGGAAAATAGTAGTCTCATAGATCACATGAAATTTAACAATGACAATGTCAAGCCCTGAGCTCAATAGCTACTCCTAGCTAAATAAAAAATTCAAATCCTAATGAGCCTTTCACCTCATTTATTTATACAAAAGGGTATCTTATTGTATCTCCCTTGATATCAAGGTGAGTTAGAGAGTTAAGGAGGTGGACAAGCCTCCCTAAATTCCCTCGTGGTTGTCTTCATCCAACCCTTGCATAGTAAATGCCTAAAAAATGCCTATTTTTCCTGCAATTTAATCACATTATGTCACATACTATGACAAACACCTTTTACTCTTCTTACTAAGCATATTATAACAAAAAATGTAAATTAATGTGAGAAAGGGGTAAATTAATAGCATAGTGAACTTCAAGATATACCTATTGATAGGACTCATGAGAAGAAAAGGACCCAATCCCAGCACGTGGCAAATTTTCCTTATTAAGCATCCAACAACATTTCTACCAAATTGTCCTTCACTCAATAACTATCTCACAATTTGACAATTTGGTAAAGGAATTAGAAACACAAGTATTAAGGATGCATTTTGATTAATTTAAGGTGGGGCATTCTATTTTTTTGAAGGCCATTAAATAAATTTTATTAGAATGAACAAATTTATCAAATTAAGAGCACAAATTTTTTGTTAAAATTTCATTTGGCCACACAAAGATATATTTACAAAAGCCAACTTCTTTGTGAGTTTAGAATTGAGATAGGCCAAATACTTTTTCCCAAGTAGAAATTGTTTGGGGCAAATAGATTTAGAAGGGCCAAGAAATACTCTCTTCCATAATTTAGGACATATTGAATATCTTATTACAGAGATCAGTGATTCATATTTGGATTATTATCCTCCTTCTAGTGGATTGGGGTTTCAAGATTTTATTTCCATGAATTTTCCAAGAATCCCATCACCTCGGAAATCAAATCACACATGTGAGAGAAGGTCAAATTATTTGTGGCTCTTTTAAGTTTAATTTCATGTTCATTGATAGTAATTTAAGAGGTTTTCAGGTGCAATTAAATTCATCTAATGAAGGTTGATTCTGACATTTATAAAGCCTATGGAGTAAACTAAGGTTGATACCATGACTAAAATGCTTGATGAAATCATGAATTGTTTCAGGTTAATACTTCAATGGTGGTCATTCTCTTCCTAAAGACAAAGGTCATCATCAATTAAGAGATCAGACTATTTTTTTGCACATGATCAAGGTATTCATATTTCTAGGGTGTGAGTAATATTTCTATTGAAGTAGAGTTCTCTATTGTCCTTTGGACAAGATCTTTATTTCCTAGAAGCATGAGTTGCTCTGGACCGGGGTGTAGCTATAGAGATAAAGGAGTATGAACTCATTATAATGTTGGTTGTGTTACTATCCTTGGATCTAGATGTTATTTATCGCAATAATTTAAAAAAATCATATATAATGATGATGGTGGTGGTTAACATCCACTGAGACCAAGACCTATAATTTTCTTACTTCTTAATTGTCCAGCTTCTCATCTTTCTTGGGGAGATTGGTGTTGTAGCTTTCTTTCTTTTCTATATGGTCTTCCAACTTCCTTTATCTTGCATCTCCTTCATCTCTTCTGGTTCTTGGGACATCTCTTATGGTTCTTGGGCCATTGGTGTCTTAGCTTCGCTATCTCTTGTGTTTGTCTTTTTGAAGATAGTCTCAGAAGTCTCGGAGATTTGCTTTGCTGTTAAATGAAGATTTATTTTGTGTGGTATTGGAATCTTCATTTAACAGCAAAGAAAATCTCCTAGACAAGTTCACTTTTTTGCTCTTGGGCATGGATCTCCCCTTCTTTGTCTTGAGAGTTGTTTCTTTCTTGCCACATTTCGTGTCATTCAGAGTTTTCTCGCGAGTATTCTTCCTTGATGACACTTTGACAGTGTAATGTAGAAATTTGTGGTGATTCTTTCTAGTAAAAATTTTTTGGGACACTTTTGGGCAATTTTTCGCTAGATGGTTGTCTCAAAGCACGCAACATCTTAAGAGGAAAAATTCCCAATTACATTTCCAATGGCTTTTAGGCAGAGATGCAAGGGTAGGTTTGGCAATCTCACCCAAACTCGTGAGGTTATGTCTGTTGTTGAGGGATCGAATAATGGGTTCCATGGTGTCATCAATAGCGTTGAGTTTTCCCAAAATCAAGGCCAGAATCTAGAATGCATTGTCTGGGTTTTCAATTTCATCATAACCTCAGAGATTCAACTGTGAAGAGTTGTGAGCTGAGGCCAAAAACCATTGAACCAGAGATTAGGGCACTTTGAGAAAACTTTAAATCCTCACCGAGTGAGGTCTAGACCAGGTGGATAGTGGGAGCTGAGCTTCAATGATGATATGGACCCGAGCTTGCCCGAGGTAGAAGGAACTGAACTAGCACCTATTTTGGCGAAGCTTGTAGCGATTTGGATCAAAGCCTATTCCAAGCTTATGTATGCCTCTGGGGCTCCATTTGGATCAAAGCCTATTCCCAAACTTATGTACGCCCTTATGGAAGAATGAAAAAGCCACGCAAAAGAATGCCAACCAAAATAACCCTTTAAACTAGATTTAAGAAAAAAAAAAGCATTCAATTGTTGTCACTCAGGCTCAGCTCTGTAATACGCAAAGCCTCAGATGCGTGCAACCCTCGTTCTCTTCGTTCGGGGATGCGAAGTTTACAAAACACAACTGGATTTGAAGCCAGTACACGACAGTAGATCTATTGGAGATCGCAGAACCTCGTTTTTGTGAAATAATAAATAAGGTCGTCTGGAAGAGTTTGAAATCTGAAGTACGGCAGAGAGGTCGTCTGGAAGAGTTTCAAATCTGAAGTACGGCAGAGAGGCCATCTGGAAGAGTTTCAAATCTGAAATGCCGCAGAGATTTAACGGAGTCCACCGATCAGGATGAGAGGAGGCGATTTCGTGAAATTATCTAATAACCCAAACAGTAACCCTAGCGGGAGAAGGTATGAAGCCCGAGATTAATCATTGCGCCTAAGGAATTGGTTGTTTCTACTAGAATTAGTTGTTTCATAAATATAATATGAAATGAGTATGTGATTATTTTGACGTGTAGAATAAATCATGGTATTATAACAAAAAAAAAAATATTTACATATTGTGAATCTCCCAAATAAAATAATATGAATTTTTATAATTAAATATAAATTTATTTAACTAATATATTAATTTTTTTGTAATAATAACAACACTCTCGAGGGGGTGGAAAAAAGTTGGGGGAGCGATGGAGGCGATTCAGGCTAGGGTTTCTGAAGAAGGCGCCACTGTGATCCTTGGAGCCTTGCTCTGCTCTGGAGCGGCTAGAAATCGGATTGTTGGAAAGTACCTCTGGTCCTGGGCTGGTTTCTTCGAGGGGAAAGCGTTAAAGGATCCAAATCATAGGAAAAAGAAATCGTTATGCTACGCCCTCCGATGTGAGCAAGACGACTATTTCAGGGCGGTACCAGATCTTCAACCGGAGGTTTTTACCCAAAATCAATCGATCCTTACCCTGCCGTGCTTGGATGCGCCCCTCTTTGCGACCGCATGGCACAGGTCTGGCAAATCTGTCAATGGGAAACAGAGGCGCATGGTTTCCATGTTCCATTTCGATAAGAAGTGGATCCGATTTGTTGATATAGGGTTGTTTTTAACTGATATGGTTGAAGATCAAGTAGGGCTTGGGGTTTTGAACCTGGACACTCGATGTGTTAATCTTTTTCTGCTCTATGCTGCGCAGATCTGGGATTTTATCTTTTCGCCGCATTGTTTTGACAGAGGTATCACAGATCACATCAAGCAAACGAGAGATGGACCCGATATGGGGACTGGCTCATCAGATCGGGCCAATCATTACAGATCTAGGGTGGATCTATCAGATCTGGCCCGATCCACGCAGACAGATCCAGAACACAAAGCAGAGAAAGCGGATCTGAAGCAAATTTTTATCAGATCAACAGAAGGCAGACACGTTTGTGTGCAGATCGGGGACCGGATGAGTGTATTGGAGCTAAAAAAGGAGATCCAGGACAAAATAGGGTTTCCAGGTGCATTACAAATCCTAATATTCTCTCGGCACTGCTTGCAGGACCATCACACACTCCAGCACTACAGGGTGGTAAAGGACTCAACTATTTCCCTTAATCTTCGACTGAGAGGCGGATCTAAGGGAGCTACCTCAAAACCTACAAGTACCTACCGTGATGCAGCCAAAGGGAAAGAACCCCCAAAAGGGAAAGAAGCTACAACTGATAATGCACCCCCAGGGCAGTACATTGTGGATCAAGCGCCAGAAAATCCATCCATCTCGCTGGATTTACCAGAGGTAAAATACATATTCTCAGATCTACAGAAAAACGCTGTTATTTGTAGATTTAACGGCTTCTGGCCTAGAACTGACGCTTTGTATCAATGGATCTACACGGTTTGGACAAAAAACTGTCAAATAAAACTATGCTCTAAGGGTTTTTTCATAGTAACTTTTCTCGCAGAAGAAGAAAAGGATAAAATCCTCAACGAAGGGCCATGGTTCTGGGGTAATGCGGGACTATTTATTACTCCATGGTTCCCGGAGTTTGATGCCAATACTATGGTGGTATCAAGGATGCCAGTATGGGTAAGGCTGCATAATCTTCCGATACATTTTTTGCACTACAAGGCCTTATATGCTATAGGAAATGCCCTTGGAAGAATGGTAAAGATTGATTCAGAGAGACACATAAAAGGAATCTTTACCTTTGCCAGGATATGTGTCGAGGTAGATCTTAGCCAAGGACTACCTGAAAGCATCATCCTAAACTTCAACAATTCACAGTGGAAACAAACTCTGAACTATGAGAATACAGCATTCAGATGCAGGGGATGTCAACAAACAGGTCATCTGTCAAATGCATGCAAAAGTCAAAACAAGAACAAGCCTCAACAAAGGAAGCCAAAAGGATGGCAAAACATAGATGACGTCATAAGGAAGAGAGCAACGGAAAAGAAAGCCTCATCAAGAAAAGAAGACGAAGAAACAGAAGCAGAAGAGGATGATATTACTATAGAGGAAGATGACACAGGGAACGAGAAGGAAAACACAACAGAAAACAAGGCTTCACAGCCTCAGATGTCAAACGTGGACCAAAGCAAGGTTCAGATGTCAAGCATGGAACAAAGCATGGGAGGCACCAAACGGTATCATCACTGAGACACTTCAGACTAAGACAAAGAAACAGGTTCACAGAATGCCGAAATGCAGTTAGGAGAGTGGCATAAGGTCGATAAGAAGAAGGGGAGAAAAACTTAGTCTCTCTTCTCTTCTCTGTTCTTTTTTCTTTGTTGTGTGCGGTGAGAAAGCACTCGAGCCCATGTGGCATTTTTCTGAATGCTTCATTGCATATGCTGGTGTAACTTTTCTTTAAATTTTTTTACCGAGGGTATATTTTTTTTAATAATAAGAACACACTCTCAAGGGTAAGGGTAAAGGTGAGAACACTCAAATCATAAACCACTTTCGATAATGATACAGTCAAACCGTAAACCGCTGTCAATAATAGCACACTCAAATCGGAAACCGCTTTTCCCAATTCTCATATTCACAATGTTGTAAAACATAATAATATCAAATAAAACAATGGAATGAATTTTTCACTGCGAATGCGCGCTATGAAATTTGTCGACACCGCTCCAATACCATTTATTTTATAAAAAACAACCACCACAATCTTTAAACCTTTTGCCAACCATGAACATGAATTTAGTTTATGAGGCTGAGTTGTCACTTTCAATACTAAACTACTCTGCTCCAATATTAACCTCCCCTGCCACAATTTTGTGGCCCATAGACGTGGTTGATGCTGCCTTTGGCTGGTATCTGGTTTCTCTCTGTGTTCGCTACTGTGTTAGAAGCTGCCTTTGGCTGGTATCTGGGTTCTATCTGTGTTTGAGTGTAAGTTCCATGCGAGCCATCACTTATGTTTTTTAGTCTCATCCGAATCCTCCGTGCACTCTCAGCCGAATCCGTGGCTTCCTGATTATATGGAATGCGATGAATTTCAAATATGAAATCTACCATTTTATAGCAAGAAAACACCATGAGAATTTGTGAAATGAATAGCTGGGCAACCTCACCTTGAGTTGACCCCGAAGAGTCTCCAGCTTATATTCCTGTAAAATACTTACTTTTCAGCTTGATAATACTTAGACAACTGAAATGGACCTATGTGTTGAAATTATAATTAAATTAAAGTAGTACCAGAGCATTACGATCACTGTGGGCTGTAATTATTACCTCTTGTTGGATCGCCTCTCTCAGCTTAGAAATAACAGCAGCAGTTGTCGATTCATTAGATCTCAGCTGCTTGGTGCATTCCCACAGAACTGTCTCTTCTTGAATGAGTTCATCAGATAATTGAATCGACCGCGTAATGTCCAGGCACCCTGCTGATATGATATGAAATAAGATAATAGATCAATAAATAAAATGCTAACTTTACAACAAATTGCAACAGAGGTCAGAAGAAGCTAAAGCTAGGTACTCCACAGACTGTGAGGTAGAGGCAGAGTGTTTTTCTCTTTAAAATGTGAAAAAACTATATTTATATTTAGATTATGTGGTTACTTTATTTACCAGTATCTTATAACAGAGTTTTAAAATAGGTTAAAAATCAAAGCAAATATATTGCATAAAGTGCAATATATTTGCACTTATGTAATATGTTTACTAATCAGATCAAATTACTCCTCTTACATTCAATTTAATTAAAAATATTTTTTTGGGTTACAAAACTGTGAAACGGTTGGCAAAATGCTGATAACATATAAACATAGATATTAAAATTTATAGTAAAAAAAGCCCTTTCCCGTTTAAAGGCCTTTGAATACATAATATATCAATACAAACATGATGTCGCAGGCATACAAAGAAGTGCGAGATGTATTAGCCCTTATCAATGGGAGAAACTTGAAACTTCAAGATACCATAGGACTCATTCTACTAGGCAGTCTTCTCCAATATGACTCTGATTTTTCTCATATACTTTTTTAATGAGTTAGCATGATTACTATAGTCATATAGATATTTATTTTGTTTTTAGTGACAAAAATAAATGTTAATAAAAAATTATAGGTTTAAATTTAATAATTATGTATCAAGTTTAAGAAGTTCAGATTTTATTATAAAAAACAAAATAATTATTTAAAAAAACAAAATGACACTTACTTGAAAGCCTATGTTTCACAACAACTACTACTTCACTGAACTACTTGTGGAGCAGCTTTTTCCTTTCCAGTTTCCTTCTATGCTTAACCCCAAACCAAACCATGAGTTTTAAAAAAAATCAGTATAAGAGTTTTTTCAGTTTTTTAATTGGGGAGGTTAGGTCAACTTCAAGATAAATTATATTTTTTTCCAACTCTAAATCTGTTTCCGTTTGGATAAAAATTTGTTTGCATGTAAAGAAACAAGTTAAAAGCCTGAGACACATAGGCATTTAGCCTGACTGAAAGCACCAACAAGATAATTCTAGATAAAGTGGTTTTCTTTGAATACTATCATGCCTCAACCTGCATTCTAAAATAGCAGCTACCCTTAACTATCCCATTGCTAATTTAGCAACCAAGTTCTATTAAATTTTCTTACCATGTAAAAAAAAATCAAAAATATGCTTTTATTTCATGGTTCAGATCTTTCTCTACTTCATAGCTCTCATAAACTCAAAAGCTAACGGATTGGGAAATGTGTAAGTCAGGAATTTGGCCTGTGGAAATGAGAGAAGACCAACAGGAAGGTGCTAAAACCCGCCGGAAAGCCACAACCGAGAAAGCCAGGTACTTCACCGACCGGTAGGTAAAGGAAGAGTGTTATGCTGGTTCTCATGAACCGAAAAGCTAACGGATTGAGAAATGTGTAAGTCAGGAATTTGGCGTGTGGAAATGAGAGAAGACCAACCGGAATGTGCTAAAACCCACAGGAAAGCCAGGTACTTCACAGACAGGTAGGCGAAAGGAGAGTGTTTATCTTTTTAAATTGTGAAAAAATTGCATTCATGTTTAGATTATGCTGTCACCTTATTTACAAACAAGTTAAAGATTAAAATAAATAAATTGGCTCTGCTAGACAGACTTCTCTGATCACTGTTTTTTCATGTTGCATGATTATTTTTCTTAGATATTATTTTGTTTTGGTGATTATATTTAAATCTGTGTGTAAATTAAACATGAATATAATGTAAAATAAATATGAATAAAAAATTACATGGTGAAATCCTATAATCGTACACAAGTTGGAATTTTTTTATTTTCTATTCTTTAATAAAAAAAATAACTATGGCTTAGAAAACAAAATAACACCCCCTTAAAGGCATATGCTACACCTAGGTACTTCCGAAGAATTCCCAGTTTCCTTCAAAGCCCCAAACCAAATCATGAGCTTTTCTTTAAAAACATAGCGAATGGATAATACGTTTTTATTAGTATCAAATTTTTAAAAAACCACAGGGAACGGATAACACGGATAACACCTTTCTATTAGTATCATATTGAATGAGTTTCATTAGTCCCCCAAATTTGTTTGTCAGATTGAATGAGTTTCATTAGTACACCAAATTTGTTTATCAGGTTAACCTCAAGCAAAAGCATGTTTTTTTTAATTCTAAAACTGCTTTTCTTATTCAAAAATAGGTGAATACTTTAAGTATGGAAGTATTAGTATTTGGTGTGAGTGAAAGTAAGTATCTGGTATAAGTGATGTTGGGAATAATGATTAATTAGTTATGTAAATTTCTATTTAATGTTCTCTGCAAAAATAATGCACGCTAATTGTTAGCTGCAATAGTGCTGGAAATTAGCAAATTAGCTGTCATGTCAGTAGATTTGTTTCAGAGTAGATTTTAGTAATAGTTGAGTAGATTTTAATAATAGTTTTGCTATATAAGAATGTAGTTAATAGCTGAATTAATATATGAGATTTGCAGCATTTTTAGCTCACACAGTGTGTTTCTTAATTGTTTTATTTTTTTTATGTATTTTTCTTCTAGTACTGTTGGCTTCTCAATTGGTTTGAAATAATTCATTTCATATTCTACAAGTGGTATCACAGCAGGTAAAATTTTTTTTGGGTTAAAGCTGTATTGTTGGAATTTCACCAAAGTTAATCATGTCGAATTCTAACGAGATGCTAGTTCAAGAATTTGATGGTAAATTTTTTTTTTGAGTTAAAGTTCTATTGTTGGAATTTCACCAAAGTTAATCATGTCGAATTCTAACCAGATGCTAGTTCAAGAATTTGATGGTAACGATTATGACTATTGGTGCATTAAGATGCTAACATTTTTGATTGGAAAAGAGTTGTGGGAGATTGTTGAATCATGATATGAGGAGCCAGCTGATTGGAATGCTCTTACAGCTAATGAAAGAACAGCAAGAAAGGAAGCAAGGAAGAAGAATGCTCAGGCTTTGTTTCACATTCAGATAGCTCTTGATAAGAGTTTATTTCCAAGAATATCAGGAGCAAAAACCACCAAAGCTGCCTCGGAGACTCTACAAGAAGCTTACCAAGGTAGTGATCAAGTTAAGGTGGTCAAGCTTCAGACATTGAGGTGAGAGTTCCAGAATTCGAAGATGCAAGAAGCTGAAAGTATCACTGACTATTGTGTGAGAGTCAAAGATGTGGTCAATAAAATGGCTACACTTAGAGAAGCTGTAAGTGATGAAGTTTTAATTAAAAAAGTATTGATATCTTTAACACATAGATGGAATCATGTTGCAATAATCATGGAAGAAAGTAAGAATTTGACAAAACTACAGTTTGATGAATTGGTTGGATCTTTGATGTCTCATGAAGAAAGATTGAAGGAAAGTTTTAAAGCTGTAGAGAAAGCTTTTTCCTCTTAATTACAAATTACAAAAAATGAAGATGCAAGTAGCAGCAGTACCAAAAGCCATCAAGGTCAAGGTAAATGGAAAAGCCAAAATTATTCAAGAGGTAGAGGAAGAGGTGGCTCAAGTGGAAGAGGTAGTTTCAGAGGAAGAAGTAGAGGTAGATTTGATAAGAGAAATGTTAAATGTTACCATTGTAACAGGTATGGTCACTTTGAAAGAGAATGCAGATTGAAAGAAGGTAAAAATGCTAATTATGCTCAAGAAAATGGTGAGTATCCTCCAGATCACTTATTTTTATCTTATGCCAAAGGTGAAAATACTACTAAAGATGTTTGGTACCTAGATTCTGGATGCTCTAACCATATGACAGGGAATGAGAAGTTGTTTTCAGCAAAGGATGGAAGTTTCAAATCCAAGATCCAGCTTGGTGATGATAAATCATTGGAGGTTGCTGCCAAAGGAGCTATGGAGGTCCAAACAAAAGAAGGTATAAAGAGTATTCATGACATTTATTATACTCCACAATTGAAGCATAATTTGTTGAGCGTTGGGCAGCTCTGTGAGAAAAATTATAAAGTAGTCTTTGAAAATAAGACATGTACTATCTATGATAAGAATAAGGGAAATAGGGTGATCACTATTGTGCCTATGACAAGAAATAGGATGTTTCCCTTGAAGTTTGATGAACATAACAAGAATCTTGCTAATATGGCTTATGAGGATTCAAGTTGGTTATGGCATCTGAGGTATGGGCATTTAAATTTTCAAAGTTTGAAGTTTCTAACCTCACATGCATTAGTTTCTGGTTTGCCCAAGGTAGAAGAGTATAAGGAGGTTTGTGAAGGATGTGCTAAAGGAAAGCATGCAAGGGAAAGGTTTCCAAAGGGAAGTGCATGGAGGGTTCATTACCCACTTCAGCTTGTTCATTCAAACATATGTGGTCCTATGCAGACTAAGAGTTTGGGTAAGTCATCATATTTCATCACTTTTATTGATGATTACTCACGAAATTGTTGGGTTTATTTTTTGAAGGCCAAAAGTGAAGCCTTGGATACATTCAAGAAGTTCAAAGCCCTTGTAGAAAATGAGAGAGGGTGCAAGATCAAATGTTTGCGGACTGACCATGGGGGAAGCTTTCCAGAGTTATTGTGATATGAATGGCATCAGGAGGCAGCATACTATAGCATACACACCCCAGCAGAATGGCATAGCTGAAAGAAAAAATCGTACTGTGGTTGAAATGGCAAGATGCATGCTACAAACTAAGGGATTGAGCAACACTTATTGGGGAGATGCAGTTGCTACAGCAGTATACATCCTGAACCGTAGCCCCACCAGTGCACTGGAAAATATGACTCCTTATGAAGCTTGGTATGGAAAAAGGCCTAATGTTAATCATTTCAAAGTTTTTGGTTGTTTGGCTTATGTGCATGTACCTGATCAGAATAGAAAAAAGTTAGATGCAAAGAGTGAGTTATGTATTTTTATTTGGTATAGTGAGACAAGCAAGGCTTATAAATTGTATAATCCTCTAACTAACAAGCTTATTGTCTCAATAGATGTAATTTTTGATGAAGGGGGAGTTATGGTCATCAAAAAGGCCATGTTGAGAAGACAAAATCCGTTTTGAATGATGATATAATTGTTGATAATGATCATGAGCAGCCAACTAATGTTTCTGTAACTAGTTGCTTAACTCCACCAAGCAGCCCTTCATCAATTTCTTCAACATCAAGTTCAAGTCCAACTTCTTCTCCAAGTTCTACAAGGAAGGTAAGAAGATTGAGTGATATGTATGAGAGGAGTGCAAATCAAGCACATGAAGAAAGCCCAATAGGTGAGATAGTCAATTTTGCTTTATTAGCTAAGGCTAAATTTGAACCATCATGTTTTGAAGATGCATGTACTAATGAGGTTTGGATGCAAGCCATGCAAGAAGAGATGGATTCCATTCAAAGGAATGACACTTGGAAGTTGACAGAGCTTCCACATGACAAGAAAAAGATTGGCACCAAAGGGGTCTATAAGACTAACTTTAACAGTGATGGGAGTGTTGAAAGACACAAAGCAAGATTAGTTGCTAAAGGATTCACACAGAAGTATGGAATTGATTATGAAGAGACATTTGCACCAGTAGCAAGACAAGAGACCATTATAATGTTGATTTCATTAGCAGCTCGTAGAAAGTGGAGCATACATCATATGAATGTGAAAAGTGCCTTCTTGAATGGGTACTTAGAAGAGGAAGTATATGTGGAGCAGCCACAAGGTTTTGAAGTGGAAGGAAAGGAGAATAATGTCTACAAGTTGAAGAAGGCTTTGTATGGCCTTAAGCAAGCACCAAGAGCGTGGTATGCAAGGATTGATGGATACTTTCAGGAAAATGGCTTCCCGAGAAGTAAGAATGATCCTACCCTTTACTACAAACAAGAAGGTATTGATATCTTAATCATAAGTTTGTATGTTGATGATCTATTGTATATGGGTAGTAGTTCTAAGATGAATGATAAATTCAAAACTGCTATGATGAATGAATTTGAGATGAAAGATCTAGGCATCACGAAATATTGTCTAGGAATGGAGGTTTATCAAAGTAAGGATGAGATTTTCATTTGTCAAACAAAGTATGCACAGGATATGCTAAATAAATTTGATATGCTTGATTGTCATCCATCCCCTACTCCAAGTGCTCATGGAGAGGTGTTATGTAGAGATGATGGTGCTGATTTAGTTGATGAGAAAACTTACAAAAGTATTGTGGGGAGCTTGATATTTCTAACCCACACAAGGCCTGATATTACATATTCAGTTTCACTTGTTTCAAGGTATATGACAAATCCATCTCAAATACATATGAAGGCAGCAAAGAGGATTTTAAGGTATGTGAAAGGAACTCTAAATTTTGGTATTCATTACTACTCTTCTGAAAAGTTCAATCTTGTTGGATTTAGTGATTCAGATTGGGGAGGTAGTCTTGATGACCGTAAGTCCACATCTGGAAATTGTTTCTCTTTTGGTTCTGGTTTGATTACATGGAGCTCAAAAAAACAAAGCATTGTTGCCCTCTCATCCACAGAAGCGGAGTATGTTGCCAGCAGGTACACAAGCTCTTTGGCTCAGAAAAATTTTGGAAGAAATTGGAGAAAAACAAGTTTAGCCTACAGTTATTTATTGTGATAATGTAAGTGCCATCAAGTTAGCAAAGAATCCAGTTCATCACAGCAGTACAAAGCATTTTGAACTGGAATATCACTTCATTAGAGATTTGGTGCAGAAGAAGGATATTGAATTGAAGCATATAAAGACTGAGCATCAACTAGCAGATATCTTCACCAAACCAGTTGCAAAAGATCAGTTTTTAGCACTACGAGATAAGATAGTAAATCCAGTTGCAAAAGATCAGTTTTTAGCACTACGAGATAAGATAGTAAATCCTCATTAATCATTAAGGGGGAGTGTTGGGAATAATGCTTAATTAGTTATGTAAATTTCTATTTAGTGTTCTCTGCAAAAATAAGGCAGCTAATTGTTAGCTGCAGTAGTGCTGGAAATTAGGTGTGATGTGAGTATATTTGTTTTAGAGTAGATTTTAGTAATAGTTTTGCTATATAAGAATGTATTTTAGTAATAGTTGAGTAGATTTTAGTAATAGTTTTGCTATATAAGAATGTAGTTAATAGCTGAATTAATATATGAGATTTGCATCATTTTTAGCTCACACACTAACTGTGTTTCTTAATTGTTTTATTTTTTTTATGTATTTTTCTTCATAGTACTCTTGGCTTGTCAGTTGGTTTGAAATAATTCATTTCATATTCTAAAAGTGAAAGGATGCTCTTTACAGACTATAAGAAAAACAGGTGTCTTAATTTTCATTAACTATTAATAATAAATCAACCAGTGATGAGTAAACCTACATTCTGAAATAACAAACAACTACTTCTGATGGTTTGAGCAAACTAAGGTTTGAAAAAATAACTGAATTTTGAAAAAAAATCTTATTATGTAAAAAAATAACAATAACTCTTAAGTTCATTCTAAAGCCAACATATTGTCAGAAGAATCACCGCACCTCTATAGAATCAGTAATTTCCACTGTGGATCCTAGTTACTGGTTTATAATGTTTACGAACACCTACGGGTTTTGGTGTAAGGGCAAATCTCCACATGGTTTGGGAGTTTGAGGGGGGTGTTGGAAGAATCACCACCTTAATTTCCACCTGAGGATCCTAGTTACTGGTTTATAATATTTACCAACACCTACAGATTTTGGTGTAACCCCAAACCTCCACACATATAAAGAAATGTATAGAATCAGGAATTCTAACTGTGGAAATGAGAGAACCAAAAACCAAGTTTTCCACAAACGAAAAACCAACTGGAAAGTGCTAAAATGGATGAGTTTTGAAAGCCAAGATTAGCATTATTATCATTGAGGCAGGACATCAGAGAAGCGACGAAATCAGAAATCTGTGAGAAGACTGAGCGTGAAGAGACATTAGTAAATTGGTGTGAGGCGAGATATTTAATGAGCAAATTTTGTTATGGTTGTCAGAATGTGTTGATACACTACGGAATCAGAGTTATTATTTATTTGATATAGAATTGGCAAAATCTATGGAAATTATGCTGGCTTTAACCATGTTCGCCTCTCCAGCAAACTTACTTCGCTTCGGCAATAAAAAAACACAACAATTTATTAACTACTTTTGTTGTTTGTCTACATACCAGTTTGGCAGGTGTTGTGTACATCGTTCTCTATCTCTTTCAACCGTTTCATCGAAGACTCGCATGTTTTCAATATCATATCTTCCTCTATATGCTCCTCTCCGGCTGCCTGGTATGCTGTTAATATTCTCTCCGCAGTACCTCCACCTTCGAATCTAACTTCCAGTTTCTAAAATGATGCCAATTAACAGGAAACATCAAAAGGGAAACCCTAGTACAATATTACTGAAAGTAATGAACAAATGTATGGTAAATTGTCTCACTCTTTTTCTGGGGCGCATTGGGTCAAATCCTTCATCCGAACTTGATGGGGGTTTTTCTCCAAGAAAATGTGTTCTCAGATTGTGATGAACTAATTTAAAAACATTGCGATCTTCCCATATGCCAAACTACATTTTTATTTAAAAACTGAAAAATGATCAGAATACATAAAATACAAACATTCAAATATCATTTATTCATCAGAGAATACAGCATATACCAGCTTCGAGACAGCTTCGATTATAACTTGTCCTCCGTTTTGATATATATCTACAAGATATATTGGTAGAGCCCGCCAAAATTCATTCACAAATAACTCACAGCCATTCCTCTCCACGCTATTCAGTAAGATGTCATTCGCAAGATAAAGCAATGAGATTTTCTTGTCTTCGCTTGCTTTCTCAAAATCTCTACACCATGTCTCCACTATCGCCTGTGCCTCATTCCGGTAGAAGATGCACCATTGGGAAGTGACTGATAAAGGCCAACTTATTATATCAATGTTCCATTCCATAACAACGTTAAAGCAACTGTAAATATCTGTAATTCCTTCCCTAATGCCATAGATTCTAGCAGGTCTTTCAAAAACTTAAATAAAATTATTCAGACCTATTCATATATAATCTAGTTTTATATATCGGTTTTAGGCCGAGGACTAAGGATAAATTAACCAGGGGGATGCTATTACTGAAATTTTACGATAAATTTTAATTTTCCAAAAATAAGCAGAGTAAATCTCAGAGAAACAATTACCTTCCACACTCTCTCTTGTGCTCTCCAATTTCTCAAGCTTGTCACTCAGACGTTCCTTCCAAACGCCACCCATGGTATTTGGCTGGTCACGATGTGGCTTACCTGTGAACTAAAATAACGATCTAATTATATTCCTGAGCGGGAAAACTTACTTTGCGCACTCTGGGGGGAAGGTTTTCGTCCAGAACGATATATTTATAGATATATAAGATGAGTATTTACAAAGGGGTCATTATTATAAATAGATGCCGACCATGATATACGGGGAAAAATGTTGCTGTTTGATTCGAGAGTCCACATTTCAATATATGGAGTATTAATATACTTTGCATTAGGGTGTTTATTGTTAGGCATAAGTGGCATATTTCTTCAATAAATGATGGTTATGAATGTTAAATTGGGTTAAAAGATTTTAAATTTATTTTTTAATAAGTGAAAGGGTTAAAAAAATATTTAGTTTAATTAATAGATGGAATGTTTTTTAGTGTAATTTTTTTAGTCTATAGTTAAGAATATGGTATTGTTATAAAATATTTTGGTTGTGAAATAGGTTATGGTTTTTGGGCATGTGGTATTGATAAACCATGGTATTGTAAAGTCGGGATGAATATCCAGGGTTAAGAATATGGTATTGTTATAAAATATTTTGGTTGTGAAATAGGTTATGGTTTTTGGGCATGCGGTATTGATAAACCATGGTATTGACCCATGATATTGTAAAGTGGGGATGAATATCTATGGTTACGAATATGGTATTGTTATCAGATATTTTGGTTGTGAAATAGGTTATGGTTTTTGGGCATGTGGTATTGATAAACCATTGTATTGTAACAAAATCTGTTCAAAATTTAAAGAAAAAAATCAAAATACAAAAAAATTGAATTTTATTATGGGCTAATGAGTTGTTGAATGGCTTGGAGATCCGAGATAATTGGGTTTTGAATGGTCCAAGGCCGCTCCAACCTTCCTTGTTGATTAATTCTTTTAACTTATGCCTTAATAATAAATCTAATAATAATAATAGTTATAGAAATATTAATAATAACAATGTAATTAATAATATTAATAACTATAGTAATAATAATAACAATGTATTTAATAATAATAATAATAATAATAATAAAACTTGATAATGATAATAATAATAAATTTGAACTTATTAATAACCATAATAAACACGGTTATATTAACTTGGAACCTAATAATATTTATCTTTCTTCTTTAGATAATAGTATTGGCATTAAAAAGACTTCTCATTGTGGCAATAAGGTTGTTAATTTTCCGAGTTTCTCTTTTGATTCCCATGTTTTTAATTTTTTAGAAAAAGGTCTTAATTTTGCTTTGGATCTTAGAAAAATTCGTGTGAATGATATTATTCGTGACATTGAATTCGGGATTCGAGATTTATCCAATTTCACTAAAGATATTATTAGGCACGTTTGCGCGATAATCCTTAGAAAGGCTAAGTCCCCTAGGAGCAACTTGAGCAAGCCAGAGTTTGAAGCTCTCAAATTGTGAATGATATTATTCGTGACATTGAGTTCCGGATTCGAGATTTACCCAATTTCACTAAAGATATTATTAGGCGGGGTTGCGCGGTAATCCTTAAAAATGCTAAGCCCCCTAGGAGCAACTTGAGCAAGCCATAGTTTGAAGCTCTCAAATCTTTGAACAATAACAGGGACATCGTTGTTCTAAAAGCTGACAAAAGGGCTGGAGCTGTCATTCTTAACAAGAAGCATTACCAAAAGAAGATGTTAGATCACCTTTGTAATAGTGGATGCTATAGAAAGCTTGCGAAGAACCCCTTAAAAAAGATTTCTAAGGCTCTTGCTCTAGCCATAACATTGAGTAGTTCTGTTAGCTCCCTTAGCAAGAAGCTTATTGAAGGCAACCCTCTTACCCCTAGGATCTATGGTCTCCCCAAGATCCATAAAGACGGGGTCCCTCTTCGCCCCATTGTCAATAATATTGGTGGGCCCACCTATCTTTTAGCGAAATGTCTTTTTAATAAGCTCAAACCCCCCATTAGACAGAAATAATCTTTTGTTAAAGATTTAGCTTCATTCGTTAACGAGTTAAAGGATTTTAGATTTGACCCTGAGGATCAGTTAGTGAGTTTCAATGTGGTCTCCTTATTCACTAATATTCCCATTAATGAGGCCATTGATGTGATCTAAGGCATCACTCATCTCGATACCGCCTTTTTAGTTAAGATTTGTCTCACCTCTACTTTCTTTAGTTTCGAGGGTGAATTCTTTGAGTAGACATGTGGAGTGGCTACGGGTTCTCCCATATCACTCGTTGTGGCCAATCTCTTCATGGAGCATTTTGAATCCAAAGCCCTGTCTTCAGCCCTTTACCAACCCAAACTTTGGAAAATGTTTGTGGATGACACTTGTGTCGTTTGGTCTCATGGTAAAGAGAAATTGGAGTTGTTTTTCCATCATCTTAATAGTCAATCTAACCATATAAAGTTCACCATGGAATTAAAAGTTGATAATAGGATCCCTTTTCTTGATGTTCTTATCTCTAAGAAGGATGATGGTTCTTTTTCCCATCACGTTTTTTGGAAGAAAACTCACACGGTGCAATATCTCCATGCTAGTTCCCATCATTTTTTTGCTTGCGTTCTCAACACCTTAGCCACTCGGGCGATGCGAGTTTCTCATGAAAATCACCTTGAAGATGAGAAATCCCACCTCCTAAAAGTTTTTAATAAGAATGGTTATAGTAGGTCTCAAGGTCTTAAGGTTTTTCAAAATGTTGAAAAAGGCCCTAAGAATAAAATTGACCCGAATGATTGGTCTTCTGGTGTTCATGTGCCTTTTATTCAAGGGACCATAGATAGAATCGCGACGATCTTAAGGAAGCATAAGATTCATTCTTCCTCTAGACCCCTTAACGCTATCCGAAGTTCTCTTCGTTATGTTAAAGACCCGATGAATCCCAGGGATGGAAAGGGTGTTTACATTATTCCCTGTTCTTGTGGCACTCCTTATATTGGTGAGACTGGCTAGTCCATTAACCAAAGTATTTTTGAACATGCTGCCAACAATAGGCACTGAAGAGCTCACTCCTTTGCTTTGGCAGAGCATGCAAAAAACAAATCATCACATCCACATCGAAGAAGCTAAGGTTATTGCAAGGATTGGCCATTTTCATCATCGTAAATTCAGGGAGGCCTTAGAAATAAAAAAGAGACCTGTTAATTTAAATATAGATGATGGCTGGAGTATCAACAGAAACTGGATTCCTGCCTTTCTTCCTAATTTTTTTTCTTATAGATTAATGTTTTTTTTAATGAATAATCTTTAATACTTTTGTAATTTTTATTATTAATGAGGTTATTTAATATAATATTATATTCATTAATGAGGTTATATAAGGTGTTTATCATTTTTATATATTAAAATAATTTATTTATTTTATTCTCTTTTTTATATGGTAATTTATTCTCCTTAATTAGTTTCCCTTAACCCTCTGGTAAAATCCCTTTCTATTTTTTCCCTATTCAATATGATTATATTATATTGTTTTATAAGGTTGAATATGGAATATTAATTAATAATTATTTGAATAAGATTGAAATATTAATTCCTTTTAGAATATCATTTATTGATAGTACTTGACTCTGAAAATTATTTTAATATATATTGATTAATTTAGTTATAAAGAGTTATTATTTTTCAAAATTTTAACTTTTTACTTCATTAATTTATCCAAAAAAAAAATAATAATAACCATTTTATTTCTTTCCCTTCTTTTGTGGTCATTAACCTTTTCTATTTCCTACCCTCAGTCAAACTAGCTGTTATCCCCAACGCGCTAGTTAGTAGCTCTCTACGTCTATTTATCTAAATGCCTATATCAGATTTCTCATCT
This sequence comes from Pinus tabuliformis, assembly GCA_031772625.1. Taxonomy (NCBI): domain Eukaryota; kingdom Viridiplantae; phylum Streptophyta; class Pinopsida; order Pinales; family Pinaceae; genus Pinus; species Pinus tabuliformis. The sequence goes on from CM062814.1 coordinate 168,080,348, forward strand.
TGCCTTCAAGATGAACCACATTGGCTGGTTCGAATACGAGAATTGATTTCTTACAAAAAAAAATGTTATGATAATTATTTTTATTACTTTAACTTTTTATTATTAATTGAGCAAGCAGTTAAATGTTTACATTCATCTTATATACTAGGTATATATTACTTTTAAATTTTTGTTTATTATTTTTAATTTTTATTATTATTTGAGCCAACATTTAAATGTTTACACTCCTCCCCTATATCACTTTTATTTATTTTTATTTTTTCATTGGGTCGAGATTTAAAATTGTTTACATACTTACATCACATCTACACATCTGACATATATATTGGTTGTACAATGACTCTCGGAGTAGTTAATGTGTGCACAATTTACGAGTGGTAAGGATCTATGAAAAAATAAATGCTAGATCAATTAAATAATAATAAAAGGTTAAAAGTAATATAGAGTCCCTTGCACTGTCCATAAAAGGTTAAAAGTAATAAAAATAATAAAATTCAAGTTAGAGAGTTATCTAACAAGCTATAAGTTAAGATCCATTTTACTTTATAAATTAAAATAATGATTTCGTAACAATATTTAAATTTATAAATTAAAATAATGATTTTGTAACCATATTTAATTTTAATTAATAAGTAGATAAAAACTTTAATACTTACAATAAACTTACAATATAACAATATTTTTAACCATAGATGTTCATGCCCACGTTACCATAGATATTATTGACTTAATAGATTTTGTTACAATAGCATGGACCAATACCATTGTTACACAGTAATTTGTCACTGCCTTCCTGTCAGTCACCCTGCTGTGCCCAGATTTCACAATCACTAAGTTCCTGCTCCCTGAACTGGTTAAAAACCCATTTTTTCCAAAGTATTATTCATCAGCGCGTCTGTTCCTAAAATAACCGCGATGACAGGCGCCTTGTAGTGTATTCTGTGCGCTGCCAGCGCGGAAGAACATCACTTTTCCGCGATGGCCCACAGCGCGCCTTTCCCGTGTGCTTCCGCGCTGACATGACTGTCCCAGTTATTGAGACGCGACGACAGCGCGGCAGTTTCCCAATAATCCGCGCTGATCCAGTTTGGGCGAATTTGTTCAAACAACCGGCCTTCCAGATCACTCCAGGATTGGTTGTTAGCTTTGTGAATGTCGACTTCCTTCTATGGCATGTCTTTTCGACCCTTTCCAACAACTTCCCTTGAAGATAAGATCATCCTTCCCCCTTTTTTAGGAGACTCCTTCTCCTATATAAACTCTCACTATTACCATGAGCAGCTAGTTAGACTTGGCTTGGAATAGCTTGGATTGTACAGAGCTTGTAGTGCTCAGATTGCTGCTATAGGTTTGGTGTGCTAGGTGTGGAAGTGATTGATTGCTTAGGGAAGGGTGTTTTGTGCTATTTGTGTGAGAGAGAGAGTTGTTTGTCTTGGGAGAATCATCCTCAAAGGTGAATGCTTGAGATACATGCTGACTGGCCCCTCCTGAGAAGGTTACCGACGTCAGAACATTTGGTTGTACTCTTCTCTATTCTGATTAATAATAGATGACTGCTATTATTGTTCCATTCTCATTTGTCTATGCAATGGTTAAATGTGAATTACATCTTTTCTGACTGATGTATGGTTGCTTTTACTAGATTTCACGCTTGCGTTTGTTTCCTCTTCGTGTGTGCAGGTATCTATTCGCGGAGATCGCGGAGGATTGTGACCAGCCGAAGCGAAGGAGCGAAGGCAATATCTCTTCGTCAAACGATAGCGCAAGAATCCAAGTAGGTGCTCTTTACCTCTTGTTTAATTGTAATTAGGAACATGCATAGCAGCATTGTATGATTGTTGCTAGACCCCTGCTGGGCTAGTAGGGATCGCCTCTATCCGTAGAGGGGATTTACCTCTCCAACAATTTGGCGACTCCGCTGGGGATCAGCCTTTTTGTCTCTTGAGTCCACTTTTGTGTTTGACTTTGATTAATCTCTTTTCGAGTTTTTGGGATTGTCTCTTTGCTTATGAACTTTCTGGGTATTTCTGGGAAGCATTTTTATTGTTAAAAAGCTCTCGCCTTTGGTTTGGGGAGTTTTATTTTGGCCTTGCCTGTTTTTTGCTCTCAGCGCATTTTAATTCAGAACAGTGGCGCTGACATCGCGACCCTGTTCTTTGGTTTTCCCTCCATCGCGCCTGTACGTCTAACAGTCGCGCTGACCTCGTTTTCAGAGACAGCGTGCTTTATTCGTGTCCTTCCGCGCTGGCATCGCGGCCCCGCTTCTTTGTGGTTTTTGTCATCGCGTCTGTGTGCTTTCTTTCCGCGCTGACCTCGTTTTTCTGAGACAGCGCGCTTTATCCCTGTTCTTCCGCGCTGACATCGCAAAGTTGCTACAGGCCTCCCCCTGTCAGCGCCGAGTTGCTGAAGGCTACCCGCGCTGATCCTGTAAAATTCATTTTTGACCAAATTGGCCTCCTGAACCTCTTGCTGTGACTTTCCCTTCTTCTCTCCACCTGTCTGATGACTTGTTTTTCATTGTTTGAACTTTGAACTGCTTGATTGCGGAGCTTGGTTCCATAGGGTTTCGTTTTTGCTCAGTTCTTAAGTTTGCAAATACCTTCCCTTTTTGCTTTCGCTGCTTGGTTCGTGTTTCCATCATCACTTTTGCGATTGCCGGATTATGTTGAGTCTCTAATTGACTGGTTGTGGCTCTCATCCTTCGGGTGTTCGCTTTTCTCTATTGATTTCGCACTCTAGCCCTAGGACATCTAGAGGCCGTGTGTGTGTCAAGCCTGCCGTAGGAATCTTGTTTGCTTGTTTGACCAGCCAATTTCAGATTTGTTTATGCACTTGTCCAGTGATCGTTAGGGTGTTTTCGATTGTGTTTCCGAGTGTTTTTTCACTTCCTCCTTGCTTGCAATCCTTGCTTGTCTTGCAAGAGCTTGGATCACATAGCTCGTGCGGAGTTTTGTTTTCCTTTGATTTGGAAGCTTTGGTTGAGTGTTTTGGGAACTTTGTGTGCTTCCATTAAGTGGTTTACTTAGTGTTCTGGTTCCTCCAAATTCATTTAGGTGCTTTGTGTCATTTAAAAGGAAATCAAACTAGTAGCTTTGCTTTAAAAAAAATTGAAAAGGAAAAGAACATTTCGTTGATTTGCATCTTCAAAATAAAAGTTTCCTTTCCTCGCTTTAGTTGCATTAAGTTGCTTGTTTGCTTATATTTGTTTTGTTTGGTCAAAATTCTTTGCCCTCTCATAGCTAGAATTCATCAAACAAAATGAAATTCTTTGGCATGTAGTTTGCATCTAGGTAATTGTGAGAGAACATACGATAGAGCCTGAAATCGAAACTTAATTTCAAGATCAACTATAAAATGAACCGAATGAATCTAAAAACGCATTGGAACTAAACGCAAACATCTAGAGGTCTAGGTTAGAGACGTGTTCCGGCGTCTTTAAACATAGTCACTGTTGTTTCACATTATGGTTGGGTGATTCCTCCTTCTGTGACTCGATAGTGGTCTAACACGGACTGCGCTCCCACGTACCGTCGCGTATATAGGGAGACCCCACTAGGCTTTTATCCTTTATCCATAGGAAGCCGAGTCGGCCGCCCTACGATTCGCAATGCAGTGAACACAGCATTCACGAAGATCGACCACCCGTACCCTAAAAAGTATTCTGTGGTTTTGCGAAAAGTTTGGCACACCCTCTACCTAGAATTCCAGAGCAGTCACTTTTGATCCTTTTCGGACTCCCTAAACGAAAAGGTGCCTGTGAGCGTCTTGTCACTTCGTGCTCATTAAATATTCGAAGGAGACTGGAGTCATCTTTTCGTCCTTTCCTCGACTCCTGAAACATGAAAAGGTCAAGTTTGGTTCTTGTGTCTTAAAATTAATTCGGCCATGATAACATCACCCGGTTAGATCTTGTGTGCGTTAGCTTGAGTAGGTTTCATTTTCATTCGCTATGGTAACTTTTCCGGGATTCACTAACCCAGGTTCCCCCTCTGATGGGAATCCAGGACAATTCCCTCCTCTTGGGAATGTTGGTGCTCCATATATGGCGACGTTGTCCCTACCAGGGTTAACTGTCGGGTTGCCTGTGTGGTTGTTTTCAACCTCTTTGGTCCGTACCGTATCGGCTGTTAGTCCATCAGTCCCTCCACCTGAACAACGTCATGTTGATCCTAAGGTGGATCTCTCCCCTTTGACGCCTACTTCTACGTCGTCCTCTTATACTTCGCCTGGTGAAAGTCTTGATTCGCATAACCAGGTGGCTAAGAAGAAGAAGAAGAAGACCAAGAAGAAGAAGTCCCCTAAGGGAGAGCCTACACACACAGTCCCCCCCTCAAGTCTAGCTATCCCCTCTGGTATACCTGAAGTCGGGTCACCTTCTGCTCCTCTGCGGAAGGTCAAGTTTCCTTGTCGATTATGCAAGGAGGACCATCTCCTTCGTGATTGCCCTGGCATTCCCAGTGTATTAGAAGTTTGGTCTCACGATCCGGCCCGCCCTTCATCGTCCACTGATGATCATGGCGATGCTACCTCATCAGTTGGGAATGGTAAGGAGAAAGGGAAGCTTCGAATCCCCTGTCGACTTTGTGAAGGCAAACATCCCCTTCACCTTTGTCCACTCATGGATAAAGCCTCTGCTATGTTGGAAAGTCTTGCTGCTCCTCTGAATCCATTTCCCGCTGGTTATCAACGTCTTTCTACAGCTGTAGATCGTGCCCCTATTCACAAAGAGATCGCTTCAGATTACCCTTTTGTCCAGGCCCCTCTTCCCGAACCTGGCTGTTCCCAGCCTATTCCAGACCCACCGTTGGTCGGAAAGGGTGTTGATTCGAGTTCACCTCCTCTCAACCACTCTGTTTCGGAAGACCAAAATTCTCATGTTCTTCTCGTCTCCTCAGATCATCCTGAGCTTGATAAAGGTTCTCCTGAAACCTCTCCGGAGAATTTAGATTCGGTTCTTTCCGAGCAGGGGGGCAACCATATGGTTCCCCCACCAAGTAGTTCGGTCATCTCCTTTGATTGGAGTCGTTTGACTGCCCCTCCCCTTCCATCCCATGTGCCTTTCTGGGTCACCGCCTATGCTTGCAATAAGGCACTGCCCGGCACTTTGTTGGACGAAGGAGCGTCGGTTAGTCTCATGCCCGTTACTACTTGGCGAGCTTTGGGTTCCCCATCGCTTGTACCTGTCGCACCACATCTCACCGCGTTTGACGGAGGAACGAGTCAGCCATTAGGGATCCTCCCGAAGTTCCCTATTACTTTGGGAGGCAAGACTGTCTATATAGACATCTCAGTTACCCAAGGTTCTTTAGACTTCAGTCTTCTCCTTGGTCGTGATTATGTGTATGCCATGGGAGCCCTTGTTTCTTCACTTTTCCGGGTGGTTTGCTTTCCACACGACGGAAGAATCGTGACATTCGATCAATTATCGTTCGTTCGTCCACAAGCCCCTCCCGCGCATTCATCTTTCCCTCCTGGCTTTCATCCACAAGTTGCATCTGCCTCGCCGCAAATCAACTACGTGGCCGCCCACCCCGTGCCCGTACCCAGTGATGACACCATCGTCCATAGTGTCCTGGGGGCATTAGGTCCTGATTTCCGAGATGTTGGCCTTCCCTCCGGAGCCACTTTCTTGGAGGTCTCCACTTCCCGTTCATTATGATGAAGTCTGCATGGAGCACAGTTCCTTGTCTTGTGTCAAGCTCGCTAAAAAATGAAACACGGCGTTCCGAGGATAGTTTTGCTAATGTATCAACCTCGTTAAAAGAATGAAATCACTTTGTTCCGAGGACAGTTCTTTTACCTGTGTCAACCTCGTTAAAACAATGAAACATAAGCTCGTGCAATTCGAGCGCAATAACCATTTTGTCAACCTTCAACCCATTTTCAATGGCTTGAAGCTTGGGGGGGCATGTACCTCGAATTGAGACACGATGCTGGGGGCATGCCCGTTCCTTTCCCATCAAGCATAGTTTGCATGTATATACGTGCCTTTAAGCTTGCATCAAAAATAAAATCCATTGTTCAAAGCATAGTTTGCATATGTGATTATCATGTGTGTTTTCAAGCTTTCATAAAAATAAAATATGTGCATATTTCACGATGGGTCGTTTGTTATGCAAGTAGATACATCAGATCACATGTGTGTTGAATAGTCGCATAGCATATAAAACACATCATCATATGTAAAAGATCCATCTACGAATAAGCATACGTTAATTTTCTCAAGCATAGTTTGCATGCGTGCTGCGTGTGCTTTTAAGCTTGCATTAAAAACATTAAAATACATGGGTCATGTGTTGTGCAATTCATTCATAAGATCACATTTGTACTGAACATTTGCATAACATAAACAAGATATCATCACATGTAACAATGGTCCATCTAAAAAGCCGGTATGTATATATATATATATATATATATATATATATATATATATATATATATATATCGTGTGGCGCACTAAGGCGCTCAAAAATAGATGTGCATGTCCAAAATCTCGGTACATCTGAGTCATATGTCTCAAAATGACAGTGGAAATAAAGCCTAGACAACTAAGGAGCCGGATGATGCTCTCTATAATACACAGCTGCTCGTGCCACCCGCCTCAGAAGGCGGTGCACCCTGGGTTGCACCCCCACTGTATGGATCTGATGCTCTATGGGGACCTCCTCGACCCCCTGGTAGTCAGGCACTCCCTCCAGCAACCCCTCAAGGTTGCGAGCCACAGTCTCTGACGTATCAACCCCTGGAGGGGCTAAGGCCAGGACCCCAGCTCCCTGTCCTTCTCTCCGTGCCGTGGCAGCCAGGCCAATCGGTCTAGTAGGCCCCACATCTGTATACCATGACATTTGTTAAGACATGTACATAAAAAATTCAAAAACATTAAAAAAATTCAAAAGCCAAAGTGTCATACCTGCATCATCCCACTGTTCGCCTAGGGGCAGTGCCAGATCAGGGTCATTGCGGAAATCCATGCCCGCATATGGCCAATCCTGCACAAAAATCTCCTGCTGATCCAGCCAGTCTCGGAAAAATGCTCCCCAGCTATGTGGCCGGCCGCCACCTCCACGTGGCATGATACGAGCCCATCGTGAGGCCCTCGTCTCCCGAGGATCCCTGGGAGCATCCACGGCCATCACCTGTAACCGCATAGCAGGCACTCGCTCTAGAATGAGCGGGATCAGGATTGACCCGTAGCCAAACTGCTTCGTCTCCCCGCGACGACAGTTGCTCAGCTGCCTCTTCATGTTATTGGTCACTGCTGTGCACCAATCAAACACTGTAGGCTCAAGGCAATTGAGAGCTAACAGGAGATGAGTTTTTGAAGCCTCACGGTTGGCCATGCTACCTGCTGCCCGGGTCACCATGAACAGAATGGTGTGAAGCACTATGTTTCCCACCGTGGGGATCGAAACTTTCCCACTTCGCGCTTTCTCAGCCTCCGGACATACCCGAGCCATCACATCATCTAGAGTGCCGCCACTAGGTCGCTGCCCCTCTATGATGGGCCTCGCACCTCGGCATGACAGCCCGGTGAAAAAGAAGATGTCCATATGGTCGAACTCAATATCATGACCACGGATGGTGAATTTCCCATCCACCGGGTTCCATGCCCTGATCACTAGCTCAAGGAGGTCATGCTGAGCTCTTAGACGCGGCATGAGGAAGAATTTCATGAAACCGCAAGCCCGCATGGCAATGCAGCAATTCACGTCCCCCCAAGCAGCTATATCTTCCACATCGTGAACTCTTTCCTGCCATTGGAAAGCCATGGTGTCCTGCACAAGCCATAAAAAACAAATTAGAAGCGCTAACATTGGAGATTTTACGTTCATTTTAAAACAAAATAATTTTTCCGCGCCAGCGCGGCTGTTTTAAAAACAGCCGCGCTGGCCATGGCAGCCCTTCGTTAATTTTCGAGGTCAGTGCGGAAGAACACGGGTTTTCCGCGCTGACCCGAACTTGGCCATGTTTTGTTCTAATTCGGTCAGCGCGGACCCGTGGGGGATATCCGCGCTGACCGAGCGCGCACCCATGCATAAAAAATTCACCCAATTGGGCGAATTTAACCGTTAAAATCCTACCAAAAACAACCAAAATGCAGGGCAAGGGAACAAGAACCTACCTGGGAGAAGCGGTTCGAGAAATGGTGTCCGTACGGGCTGGAAATCGCTCCGTCAACTTTCTGGCTTCTCCACGTCCTTCACGTCCCAAAATAGTAAAATGGTAAAAATGACTTATTACTCCCCCTATTTATAGTAAAAACTCATGAATTGTCATATTTTTTGGGTTTTTGCCATTTTTAACCATGACTTTAGCCCTGAATTTGTTAAATGCATGTTTCAATATGTTTTTTACACATATCGAATGGATTTATGCGGGTAGTGCTCTTGTGCAGGTTCATATAAAGCAACTTGGCCATGACGGTCCTCCGTTCATATGATCTCCAAATATGTCGTCTCTAAGCTCTTTTCCGACGTTAAACAAGAGAAGATAGCCGAGCCTCCTTTCAGCTCGTTAAAAGGAATGAAAGGCGGTCGTTTTAAGCTCTTTTTTCGATCATTAAACTAAAAAGATTGTCGGGTGTTTGTCGTTTCGCGCCCGATGCCGGCTCTAAAACGACGTGTTTTCGACCGCTTTTTTACTTTTTCGTGTCGAAGGCACTATCCACGAAAAGTACTCCTCGGTCGTAATGGCCGGGCGGTTCTTTCGAGCATAGTTTTATACTTTTTCGGGCTCGAGAGACATAACTGTACAAAAAAGGACCCCCCTAGAGTCTCCTTTTCCGCACTCTTTTCAGACTCTCGAAACAAGAAAAGAGGCCGAGTTTTTCCTTTGTCAGGCTCGTTAAACACTCAATGACATCGGGTATTGTCGAAATGACGCACATCAAGCATATGCTATCCCCGTCAAGCTTGTCATCCAAAAATAATCGGGGTACCTGCCAGAAATGGTGGGGAAAATGGAACTATGATTACAGTCGTGTCGGCAGTACGTCGCTCTTGAACATGACACTCTGCTGTTTCGTGTCTAGGTGGGGTCATCTCATCTTGTTTTCACTAGCCTCCATGGGTTTGGGATATCCTATTTGGCCTCTCATTTGCTCATTGCCATCATCACCATATCCTCTGCTCATTTGATGTCAAGTACTGCCAAACCCGTTATAGTGTCGCCACATGTTCAAGAGAAGTTGTCCTCTGCCACAATGCAACCTTTTTCACTATCTCACACAAACTATTATACCTCTGTCTCGTGTCGATGATGTGGGAAACGTTATGGCCCACCTTCGATCAAGGTCCTTTCTCGTCGACTCCAACTCATTATCCGGGAAAGTGACTTAGGGACTCCTTTCAGGTGCCTTGGAGCCTGCATGCCTCAATGGCAGGTTCTTCGTGTTCGACGCAAGGCTTGCATCATTGGCCTTCGATCGAATGATTCCATGGGTGTTCGACTCCAGCTCATTGATTCACACACCACGGATTGTACCTATAGTACCTTGAGGACCATTGTCATTATTGGTGGTACCTCTCGCGTCTGTTAACAGTTTTCATCATTGACTGGTAATCAGACGATGTTCACGCATGTTCGACTTCGACTCATGTATTCACATGTTTGAACTTGTACTTTGTTTGGGTTGAGATGGAGCGCAAGACCCTGGATCCCTGTCTGTTATGGTCCAGGCTGCGAATTGTGGATGATCATTACATGACTCATTGATGGATGGCTGCGCCCATACCTGAGTCTTCATGGATCGCTGCGACCATACCTTATCAGTCTTTTGGTCTCCTTAGCTAGGTGGCTGCGTCCATTCCACAGACCAGTTTTCGCATGTCTTTTGGATGGCTGCGCCCATACCTGGACTGCATGTACTTGATTATCAGAGATTTTTGGTCCTTCCTGGTGGCGTTCCAGTTCGGCATGTGTTGTAAAGCATTTCACCCCTCCCACTCTCTCAGTCTTCATGCTTTAGGGGGCATCTGTTACACAGTAATTTGTCACTGCCTTCCTGTCAGTCACCCTGCTGTGCCTAGATTTCACAATCACTAAGTTCCTGCTCCCTGAACTGGTTAAAAACCCATTTTTCCAAAGTATTATTCATCAGCGCGTCTGTTCCTAAAATAACCGCGATGACAGGCGCCTTGTAGTGTATCCTGTGCGCTGCCAGCGCGGAAGAACATCACTTTTCCACGATGGCCCACAATGCGCCTTTCCCGTGTGCTTCTGCGCTGACATGACTGTCCCAGTTATTGAGACGCGACGACAGTGCGGCAGTTTCCCAAGAATCCGCGCTGATCCAGTTTGGGCGAATTTGTTCAAACAACCGGCCTTCCAGATCACTCCAGGATTGGTTGTTAGCTTTGTGAATGTCGACTTCCTTCTATGGCATGTCTGTTCGACCCTTTCCAACAACTTCCCTTGAAGATAAGATCATCCTTCCCCCTTTTTTAGGAGACTCCTTCTCGTATATAAAATCTCACTATTACCATGAGCAGCTAGTTAGACTTAGCTTGGAATAGCTTGGATTGTACAGAGCTTGTAGTGCTCAGATTGCTGCTATAGGTTTGGTGTGCTAGGTGTGGAAGTGATTGATTGCTTAGGGAAGGGTGTTTTGTGCTATTTGTGTGAGAGAGAGAGTTGTTTGTCTTGGGAGAGTCATCCTCAAAGGTGAATGCTTGAGATACATGCTGACTGGCCCCTCCATAGAAGGTTACCGACGTCAGAACATTTGGTTGTACTCTTCTCTATTCTGATTAATAATAGATGACTGCTATTAATGTTCCATTCTCATTTGTCTATGCAATGGTTAAATGTGAATTACATCTTTTCTGACTGATGTATGGTTGCTTTTACTAGATTTCACGCTTGCGTTTGTTTCCTCTTCGTGTGTGCAGGTATCTATTCGCGGAGATCGCGGAGGATTGTGACCAGCCAAAGCGAAGGAGCGAAGGCAATATCTCTTCGTCAAACGATAGCGCAGGAATCCAAGTAGGTGCTCTTTACCTCTTGTTTAATTGTAATTAGGAACATGCGTAGCAGCATTGTATGATTGTTGCTAGACCCCTGCTGGGCTAGTAGGGATCGCCTCTATCCGTAGAGGGGATTTACCTCTCCAACAACCATGGCTCATCAATACCACATGCCAAAAAGTCATCTTTCATTTCACAATCAAAATGATTTATGAATATTTTATTTGAATTTAACTTTATAACATTTTTTTAATTAAATCTAAAAGCAAATGGGGTAGCAAGCTAAGTGGGCTTGATTGTGGGGAAAACTCTGCACTTAAGCGTGCTTGAGCCAAATGTGATCTGGGATGGGTGACCTCTAGGGAAGTCCAGGGAAGTCCTCTCATGGAAATGGTCATAGATGAATGACTTACTTAACTTGAATCCCAAAAAATGATCTCCAATATAATGCACTGTGATGAATATTCACCCCCACTTTACCATGGATATTATTGACTTGTAAGTAAGCTTTGTTATAATACCATTATGTTTTTGAGCCAATAGACACTCTCCATCCTAGTATGGAAGAGATGTTGTAATGCCTTGTTATGCTATGCTATTTTATGTTATCTACACATTATAATTATTAACTAAAACATTTTGATACATAAAAAAAGACAAAATGAAAAAAACAAAATAATAATTATAATTATTAATTATTAGTTATTAAACCAACCTAGACCCATATTAACTCTAGATATATCAAGATATGAGAGGGATCTATGGGCGTTTGATAGATTCAGAGTCAAGGTAGATCTAGGCTGATAAAAAGTGTATAAGAGTGTTGGTTGATACTCAACAATTATTTAAAGAAAGCTTATTGAGGTTTGCATGGATAAGTTGACATGATATAAATATTAGAGAAAAGTGTCGTATCTTTGATGCGAGGTTGTGCGGGAAGATGCTCCTAAATAATGGTGTATAGAAGTCCTCACCTGTTATAATATAAATATTAGAGAAAGTTGGCCTATCTTTGTTGTGAGGTTGTGTGGGAAGATGACCCTAAATAAATGTGTATGGAAGTCCTCACCTCTTTTTTTTTTTTTGACAATAATGGTTTGATTTTATTTATGATTTGGAAGAACAGCTCCCAAGGGCTTTAACAGGGCTACATTGTGTTTCCTTGTTACAGATTTTGCTTTCATTCTCATACGAGGTGAGGAGAGTACATTTAGCTTCTGATAGGTAAGCGGATGGGATTACACTATATTTGTAGATAACGGCTTGAATATGCGCTTGATCTGGTTTCAAAGCGGCGCCTTGATTTTCTGCTGCGTTTGCTTGCCGCGTCTTAGCTCTACTTCCTAGCATGCAGAGAGGAGACCCATCGCAATGGAAATTCATTGCCAAGTCTTCCAATAGCTCATTTCTTGCTTTATTTTGGTTTGTCTAGTGGATTCTTACTTTGTGCTCAAGTTTGCCAAGTGAGGTGTCAACATTGATGACATTGCTTGCAGTTTCATCATAAATTGCAGCAGAGGCCTTTCTACTATTGTTACAGGGAAAAGTGTCTATGCAGAACTGCTAATCCCACTAAGGGTGGTACCTACCTTAGAAACAAACAAAGTAAAACTAATTTCGCTTTCCTTTATGAAAGATAGATGAGAGAAGAATTAAGGAGACCAACCTCTGTCTTGTGCTTGGTTCCTTGCTCGATTCCTCTCTCCTCTGATAGTCCTTTGCTACTTGCTTTCTTATATACCCAGCTTGATAGAGTACCTGTAGAATCAAAGCAACATAACACTATACGAGAACACGGATCTATTATCATAAACAATCTAGGATCAGATGTAAATTGACCATACAAATGCATAAAACATAAATCACACAAGAATATGGAGGAAAACTTGAATAGCTTTATTGATAATCAAGAAAGAGCCAAGAGAGTTACAACCAATTGTTTTGACCCAGCATCATCCTCTCAGAAAGTGAGCCCTTCTTCACCTCATGAAAATCTTAGATCACCCAACACTATGATGTTGCCTCAAGAAAGCAACAACAATTCCTTACAAGATGCAAAATTCCAGCCTCTGGATCTCTGGAATGAGGGATCCATATATAGATGTCTGCAAGGGAGATGAGTCAACTTGTGATTTGATTAGTGTCTTCCCTCTGATAGTTCTTGATTCCACTTGGAGATTGATGATCTCTTACTCATCCCTGGTCGAATTCAAAGAGGCAAGTGTCACAGGAGAAGTTTCTGGAAGATTCCATGCTTCTCCACCTCGCGGATTGACACTGCCATTTGTCCCTTCTCGCCCATCGCACCCCATAGAAAGGCTTTTTGAAATGCAACACACCTACTGTGTGTATTTAGGTTGGATGCAACGCACTTTGCCTATGGAGCAGGTGAAATGGTCTAGTTTTGACCAGTTCTGAGTGTTTTTTCATGGAGAACTTCTGGGACGAGATGTAATCAGTTGACCTTGTTCTTTTAGGGGTTGGAACAACACCTTTAGGGACTTAGGAGCCCTTAGTTTATGGACATTTGTGCTTGGGGTTGCAGTGCCCAAAAATTTCTATAACAGTTGCCCCCTAAAGCATGAGGTCGTTAATCTTTTTTGATGTCGGGTGAAATGATTTATCATGAGGATCCGAAGTTCTTTCAAGCTGGAAGCAGACCTGTAATAAGATACAATACAATACATTATCTTCATAATATTTTCATGATCTAGCTAAGGCGAGCATTCCCATGCTCAGCTTTACAAATTCATTTTTATGTACATAGGACAGACAATCGTCTGAGTGTAGACTGATGATTCTGGTAGAGCCATCATCCCTTAGATTGGATGATTATCTATGCAGCAATGATGTACATTTTATGTCTTTATTTTCCTGAATATATATCGCAGCCTGGATGGATGAAACTAGATCCGGGGTCTTCAATCTCGTTCGATCTTCACTCAAAGTACAAGTCGATCCATGTGAGAGATGTTTTGGAGTCGAAAATGAAAAGACATCACCTGATTACCAGCCAATGATGTAAGCTGTTAACAGGTGCGAGAGGAATCACCGATAATGATAATGATCCTCAAGGTACTGTAGTACAATTCACGTGGTGTGAATAAGGGACTTGGCGTCGAACACCATGCAAAATCTTTCAGTCGAAGGCCATTGATGTAAACCTGTCGTCGGAAGTGAGAAACTTGCCATTGAGGCATGCAAGCTTCAAAGTGCTGAAATGGGTGTTCCTAGATCAACTTCTTGGATAATGAGCTGATGTCGACAAGAAGTGATCTGTCATAGGAGGGCCTTAATGAATCCCACATCAATCACACGGAACGGAGCAAATGATTTTAATGGAGGTGAAAATGATATGGTGATAGAAGGTTCAGGGTGGCGGTCATGAAAGAATGGAGCGTAAATGTATTGCAGCGGGTGAGACATAGGTGAATTCTATGAGTGACTTCTCTTGAACATATCGGCGACACTGACATGATGGATTGGTAGCATTAACCCCAAATTTGGATGGTGTGATGTGACCATGGTGATGTGACCGGTGAATGAAACAACCCAACCCGACTTGGATGCGGAGTGAAAGTATCATGTTCAAGAGCAACTTGCTACCAACAAAGTTTCTTCAAGTTTTCTTCCCAATTTTTCCCCAGTCATTGCTAACTAGTACCTCTTTATTTTTGTCAAGCTTGAGGAGGATAACATATGCTTGTTCTATAATTTGCCCTTCGGGAAAACCCATCGCTATGTTTTAACGAGCCTAGCAATAGTGAAACTCGTTCTTGTCTGTTATGGACAAGTTTGTTCGTTCAACGACAAAGATAACTCAGCCCTTTTCAATTTTAGAGAGTCTGAAAAGGGACGTAAAGGAAACTCCAAAAATCCTTTTTTGTCATCTAATCCCTTAGGTCCGAAAAAGTATAAAACAATACAGAAGGGATGAATTTTCAGTACCTTTAACGAGCCGAACAAAACAAGTGCTCGATCTTTTTGTGTAATAATCCCTTAGGTCCAAAAAGATTAAAATCTGAAGGAGGGATAGCACTTCCAGTCACTTTAACGAGCTGGAGAGGCCAATGGCTCAGAAATCTTTTCATATTTTACGAGTCAGCTGAAAAGAGCTTAAAGGAGACTCGTTTTTTCAGGAACGAGTAATAAATTTGGGTAGCAGCTGATTCCAGGTAAGGTTTGGAATTTCCCAATCATGGTAGTGTTACAAGGATGGCTAATAGAATCACTCTTCGTAGCTGTTCCTCAAAAGGGGTAAACAATCAAGTGGAGGTGAATGATCGGCCAATACAAAGTGGAGGTGATGATGAGAATACGACCAAGTCCTCAAAGGCTAAAGTACTACATTCACGATGGTTTTTTAACAGAAATTGGTTCATTTTTTAATGCGTTTAAACGCTGGGGGAAACATTTTCTCATTACTTATGTTTATTTTTTAACGAGCCTCAAGTCCGCGTTAAAACTGCTCGATATAACGGTCATTTCTTGACTTTACCATTAATAGCTTTGTTCCTTCAAAGATTGTACTGCATGCTCAATTGCTTCATCAAACTAGTTAGAAATGAACAATATATGTTTGAAAAATGAGTTAAGATACTAATATTTTACTTGAATTACGAAAAAAGTAATTTAAAAGTGCTTTTACCTCTCATTTTACCATTTCATTTGAACTTTGACTTGTTGAAGCTTTGAAGGTGCTTTTCCCCCTTGATTTTCACCAGCTGATTTCGGGAGATTCTGTGGACGATTTTTGGTGCCGTCTAGACCAAGTAGGAGCTAAACTTGAGCTCTTTCATTTCATCTTTTCCATTTTGCATTCTAAGCTTGATTTCTGGTTTTTCTGAGCCTCTGAGGTTTGAAAAACTCGCTCTGGCCCCATCGCACCCTTTCTGCATCGAAAGGTGCATTGCATGTTGGCCTACTCATTGAGCAGTTGACACGCAACACACCTAGGACTAAGTTGAAGGTGCGATGGGTGCAAGGAGGGAAATTTGTGCATAGTTTTTAATGGAATTTTTTGCTTGTTTCTCACCAAATCAGGATCTAACTCTTCTCTTGTTTGCTTTCAGAGATTTATTGGAGTAATATGATTATTACATGGCGATAACGTGAGCATGAAGAAGAGGACATGCTTGCTTTACATGATCCAGTTATAGTAAACGCACTGCGGAACTATGGCTTGTTGAAGTTTTTCCGCATCTCTAGCATGAG
The DNA here is from genome assembly GCA_031772625.1 of Pinus tabuliformis. Lineage (NCBI taxonomy): Eukaryota > Viridiplantae > Streptophyta > Pinopsida > Pinales > Pinaceae > Pinus > Pinus tabuliformis. The sequence goes on from CM062814.1 coordinate 168,096,529, forward strand.
ACAACAAATCAACTTGCTGCAGTATTTGCTCGATGCTTGGGATCCTACCAACTAGGTGTTCCAAATTAGGGGAAAATCCATCCCCTTAACTGTAGTGGACATCTATTTTTTGACCGGCTTATCAAGGCAGGGTGCCCCTATCTCTTTATCAGGTTCGGCCCGTGGAGGTGAATCTGTGAGAGATTATGTTCGCAGGTATTTGTTATAGACAATTTTGTGCCTTACAGCAACAGGCATGAATTGTCAATAATCCAAGGGATCCAAAATTCCCTAAACATGATGTTCCTACCCCTAGAGGAACAAGGTCAGCAAACCAACAGCTCTCAGATCAGTTCTCCACCTGAAAACACTCAAAAACAAGCAATCCTGAAATCAAAGCAGGTGCTCCACTAGGCTTCTACGCTGAAACTCAGATCCTCCATGGTGTACCTGCGTTGCAAAGCAAGTGGAACAAAGGCCACCTGCGCTGAGCGAGATGGGACAAGTGGCACACTGAGTCATTGCTCCAAAAATGACACTTGGATCAGGGATTTCGCCTTGTGATGAGTCAGAGGCTCTGTTTCTCCAAGTGGAAGCAAGGTTCTCCAAGTGGACTCAAGAACTGAAGATCAACTAAAGATTAACTGAAGAGAGAGAGGACACAAGGCAGCTACACATCAGTTGCAAGCTGACTCATCCTTTCTCAATTCATCTATATATTGAGCTCTCTCCTATGAGCTCAGGAGGCTGGAATTTTGTGCAAAGTAATGCTATGCTGTTGGTTTCACTATAGAGCTATTGGGTGATTGCTTGAGGGAGGTGAAGAGGAGAAATTCTTTCTGCTGGGAGGTGTTGCTGGATTAGGACCTTCAATGGTTGTAACACTCTCAGAACCTTTACTTCTTCATCAATAAAAGCTATTGAGGTTCTTCTATATGCATTTGTTCCAATGATGTTTTGTGATAATTGTATATTTGGTTTATGCTAATCCGTGAATCAGTTATGATTGCATGCCCCTTGTAGTTTCCTTCTTTGTCATTTTGCAGGATCTCATTGTAGTTGGGCCGGCAAAAGAGCAAAGAGCTGGGAGCAAGCGGCCATAGAGAAGAGTTTGGATTCGACATTAAGCGCAAGGCAACGGTTAGTGCATTTATCCACTCTCTTTTGCTTTCATAAAGAAGTAAACCTTAAGTAGTTTTCTTTACAGTTGTTGCTGAGGTACTATCACCCTTAGAGTGGGATAGGGTCATCCGAGTCGGATACTTTTCCCTACAACAAACTGGCGACTCCGCTGGGGAACGTATCCATTTGATTGTGTTTGTAATATTTTGCTATTCATTTCCTAAACAAAAGAGTACCAAATCGAAAAGCTTTTGACTATATCAAAAGCGAAGTAGAGGGCAGCTACTCTAGCTCATTTCTGAGCATGTTCATGATTTGAAGAGCTGATCTACAAGGATCCTTGTAAGCTCTTAGTGATAGCTTTTCACCTTCCTAATCATCCCTTTGAGTGTGCTTGACTGATTGCTTCTGATTTGAGCAAAAACTGTGCATTTTTGAGAAAATTATGACCCGGAAACTGTGAAAACGCAACTTTTGTTTTCCAAAGCAGGTAGTACACAGGCTACCTGCTTTGCAACGCAGGTCCCGAAGGGGCTACCTGCGCTGAGAGCCAGACTGGCTGTGCAGCACCTGCGTTGGCCCAATTTTGCCTAGTGCTGTTGGGGTTTCCTCCTTTTCTCTTGCCTGTTTTCACTATAGATTTGGCTGCTAGTTACCAGTCTTGCACCTGTTCTGAAACCAACATTACTTGCCATCATTCTGCCTCTGTTATATAACGAAATTGTACTTGTTATTTTGTATTTCTTAATCATTTACAATTTCCCATAACGAAGAGTAAACTAGTCTTGCTTTTGGCCTCTTAGATCTGAACCTGTGTTAGGCATTTTGCTGGTCTAAAGAGTTAGCTTGTTTGTTGTCCATAGCTGATTAGTCATTTTACTTTCGTCATTATGGTTTGATTTCATGCATTTCCAGTGATTAAGCAAGTAAATCTTAAGGTGTCTTTTGATTTTGAAAAAAAACTTGTTTGTTTTCGCTTTAAATCGAAATCAAAGTTATATAACAACTTTCTTTCTGTAATACATCAACATTAAGAAAGGGAAAAGAAAATACATGCATTGTGCATTTTGCATTTGAAAAAGTTTTCATGATGATTTAGGAGAAAGTGCATTAGTTTGTGCTGTATGAACTGTGTGAAAAGATTTGCCTTTCTTCTCCCTCAGTAGTTAAGATTTTCATCAGTCAAAAATATTTGAAAAAGCATGCTTCTCATCTTAGGCCGCATTTAGGAATTTGTCATATACATCTCGTGGTGAACCTTGAAAGGCAAAATTTAAAAAGATCAACTTAAAATATACTGAATGAACCTAACAACGCATTTGAAACATAACGCAAACACATAGAGGTCTAGGTAGAGACGTGTTCCGGCGTCATTAAACGTAGTGACTGTCGATCTCTACGAAGGTGGGTGATTCCTCCTGAGAGTCGGTGGCACTAATATGGACTTGTGCTCCCACGTACCGTCGCGTATATATTGGGAGACCACTATAGGCAATTATCCTTTATCCTTAGGAAGCCGTGTCGGCCGCCCTACTGATCGCGATGTAGTGAACACAGCATTCACGAAGATCGACCACCCGTACCGTAAAACGTATTCTGTGGTTTCGCGAAAGGTTTGGCACACCCTCTGCCTAGATCTCCAGAGCAGTTTCTTTTGGCCCTTTTCAAACTCTATAACTGAAAAGGTCCAACCGATCATTTGTCACTTCGGGCTCGTTAATACATCGAAGGAGACTAGAGTCATCTTTATCTTTTTATCGACTCTTAAAACATGAAAAATCAAAGTTATGTTTAAAAGCGTCTAATAAAATTCATTCAAATCGGAAACACAAATTTTCCCCTTTATATTTCAGTTGATCGAGTAATCCGCAATCGTGGAAGAAAGTCAATTGAATATCCGTCGTTCTCGGAGGCTTGCGAGTCAACCGTCTTTGTCTCCGGAATCGAAAACAATCCAGGCAAAGCGAACTCGTCGAACCAGTTCAAAATCTCCTTTAAAAGTTAGAACAAGTGTTCCAACAACACCTGAGATTCTGGTTACTCCAAACATTTCCGGAAACCCTGCCTCCATAGAAGAAGTTCAACCGCCACAGAGGGACAGTAATATTGATCCTAGTCTGGGGGCAAATACTTGTATGACCGAACCAGTTCCATTTGTAACCGGTCCAGAGAGTTTTGTTCCTCAAACATCTGTCGCTGTCGATACAACCCCTTCTTCGGCACCGGAAATCTTTTATGGACCTGACGGTCTTCCTCTTCCACCTGGTCTGATTGCGATAGAGGAAATTATAGAGGAACCGCAAGTATCCACTCCAACTCATTTTGCAGTAGGGGTCACTCTATTTCCTGCTACAACAGAAGTTTGTCCATCACCAGTGGAAGTTCCTGTAGAATCACTAGGCAATCAATTGGATAGAATAAAAATGTCTGAACAACCGTCGACATCTAGGACTGTGTCAAATGACACGGCGATGGCAGAATTACCTGCTGCAAATCCAACAATGTTCGTCGGCATACCATCTGTCTCAACTAGCTCTCAGTCGCTAGAAGGAGTCCACCAAGAGACTATCTCGACAATATGGTCTGTTCCTGTTTGTTCCGGAGTAATGTCTGGTAACTCTCATGGTGAGACTCATCAAATTGACCCTTTTGGGAATCTAATTAGGTCATCCAGTCCTCCAGGACAATCAATTGCCTTGAGTTCTGGATTGCTACCGTATGGGGGGCAGTATGCCCTTTCATTACCCCCTCCGGGAGGGTACCCATACGGGAGTTCTCAACCTTATTCAAGTTATGGTGGAATTGCAACGAGTAGTTGGGTACCTATGCTATCCCAGCCACCAAGAGTTGTATATTCTATGCAACAGTGTGTACCTGTGACAAACATCCCAACTACACTAGCTATTGTGACCGTGTCGCAAGTTCAAACAATGCCTGTTGTATGTCAACCTCAGATTTCTCAGGTTCTCATGCAACAGCCCCTTGACCCTGCGACCCAACCACAATCGCCTACTGGTGGAGCAACACAAGTACAGTCAGGTACAACTACCCCACATCTTGGTCCAATGGTTAGTATAGTGCAACAACCCATGGTGTCGCAACCGTGGATAGTGCAATACCAACAGCCGCAATTCCAACAAGTGTACCAGGGTTCTGAACAGCAAATCTTTGCGAATACGGGACAACCATATATCCAAAATGGTCAAAATCAACCACTTTATAGTGGTCAAGTCCATCAACCATATCAGTCATACCAACATCAACTCCATTATGCTGGTATGCAAAGACCAACTGTTCAAGCAATTCCATCGTACCCTGGTTACGCTTCACCTAACTTGAATCAACAGTTACCATTCGTGGCGACTTTAGAGTTGCCTGATTTACATCGGTTAACCAATGATCCAATTGCTTACGCCCCATGGTGGCCAGTGATCCCGCACAAACTTCCATCTGACATTCCTAAATTCAATGGAAATCCAGGTGAAGACCCGTCGAATCATGTGATGACATTTCATCTATGGTGTTCGTCGAACACTTTAAATGACGATTTGATAAGGCTTCGCCTCTTTCAGAGGACATTGACAGGTCCAGCGGCAAAATGGTATATAGAATTGCCTAGAGCTTCGTTCGACAATTTTAGCTCCCTTGCCACGACATTATTAACCCACTTTCAATTACCAATAAGGTATGAAACGAGAACAGAGATATTGACCAATTTCAAACAGACAACCGCAACTCATATATCAGATCATATACATGAGTGGCGACGTCGACGAAGAATGGTTAAAACATACGTTCCCGATCAGCTTTTAGCTGAGTGGTTTATAAAGTCGTTACTTCCGGCCATAACGGAAGATGTGGCAAAGGGGGGTGTCGTAACAGAAGAGCAGGTTATCGCTCGTGCACAATATTTGGACTTAGTATATACTCAGTCCGGCACGCTCTATGACAAAATACCAGACGCCCCTAGACTAGAATTTTCAATCCCTCCTCCTCCTAAATCAAATAGTGACTCTCATGTCGGCGATGGCGTGATTGGCACGACAAACACGAATCCGAAAAGGACCAATCAAAAGAAGGCCCGTAAGGATTCGAATCAAAATGCGCATGAAGAAGTTCTTGCTTCGGAAGTAAATGCTGTATCGACAAGTAAGGGCAAAGAAACCGATCAACCAGGAAGCAAGAAGAATCAAAACGAAGGGAAGAAAGATCAAAGAAAGTCACCTCCTCGAAAAACTCCTCGTAGAAAGGAGAAAACACCTAGGAGATGTCACATATGTGACGATGATCATTGGACGGCAGACTGCCCGTACAAAGCTGAGTTTAAAAGATTCGTAAAGAATCCGTATACTCCAGCTGTGTTGACTGATCCTTTTCCCGACCCAAGTCAAAATCTGGTTGATAGTGGAAATGCTTCCCCATCACAAGTTATGATGTTGTCAAGTTTTAAGCGCCAAGATGATGCTTTAATTTCAGCGTTAAACAAAAACCATGGGAATTCACAGTTGTTGGATGGCAAGAGAAAAGGTCGATCAGGCAGTTCGACAAAAACTTCGACAGAAGCTGTGCCGCCATCCAATACAAGAAGCATTCCAACGATCCATGGGGGCAATCATCCTCTCCAATATATCGGAGTAATTTTCCTAAAAGGCCCTTCTTTAATGGGCACTTTTGCCCCACCACCACCAAGTAATCTTACGGAGATGGGTGCAACGGAATATGAAGCCTTCTATTTTTAATGGATCTAAAAGTTTCGAGGATAGTTCCTATCTCAAGTCAACCTCGTTTAAAAAATGAAATAAAGAGTAAAGAGGATAGTTCTTTACTCGTCCCCCTTGATTTTCACCAGCTGATTTCGGGAGATTCTGTGGACGATTTTTGGCGCCGTCTAGACCAAGTAGGAGCTAAACTTGAGCTCTTTCATTTCATCTTTTCCATTTTGCATTCTGAGCTTGATTTCTAGTTTTTCTGAGCCTCTGAGGTTTGAAAAACTCGCTCTGGCCCCATCGCACCGTTTCTCCATCGAAAGGTGCGTTGCATGTTGGCCTACTTGTTGAGCAGTTGACATGGAATGCACCCAGGACTAAGTTGGAGGTGCGATGGGTGCAAGGAGGGAAATTTGTGCAAAGTTTTTAATGGAATTTTTTGCTTGTTTCTCACCAAATCAGGATCTAACTCTTCTCTTGTTTGCTTTCAGAGATTTATTGGAGTAATATGACTATTACATGGCGAGAACGTGAGCATGAAGAAGAGGAAATGCTTGCTTTACATGATTCGGTTATAGTAAACGCACTACGGAACTATGGCTTGTTGAAGTTTTTGCGCATCTCTAGCATGAGACAACAAATCAACTTGCTGCAGTATTTGCTCGATGCTTGGGATCCTACCAACTAGGTGTTCCAAATTAGGGGCAAATCCATCCCCTTAACTATAGTGGACATCTATTTTTTGACCGGCTTATCGAGGCAGGGTGCCCCTATCTCTTTATCAGGTTCGTCCCGTGGAGGTGAATCTGTGAGAGATTATGTTCGCAGGTATTGCAGAGAGGGATCTCAGCCGAGTAAAGACGGCAAGATCATCATCTGAGATGTCACTGACAGCGCTTTGAGGACCATTCTGTTCACCTTTGGTAGGATGGCTGGTGGTGCGGCTCTCCATGTGGCCAACCGGTCTTATATGCAGTACGCCTTGGAATGTTTTGAGCCGAAGGTGTTCAACTGGTGTGATGCAGTATTCCTTGTGATGAAAGAACAATTGACCAAGGTGAAAAATAGGATATTGAAGAACTTTGGGTATGGTTCTCTTTTGATCGCCTTCGCCTTGGAAAGGATACCACTGATGCAGCCATAGTATATTGCACTTGGTTTACCTCCACCAACTGAACCACGGATGCAGAGATGGGTTGACCACATGTCCAGACATGTTGGTCAGTCTTAGATTTCTTTTTCTGATACCTTCTTCGGGTGGTTTGATCATCAGGAGATGGTTTATTCCGAGTACCCATAAGCTGGTATGGACTTTCGGGGTGACACGGATTTAGTACTACCGGCTGGCGAGTAGTGGGGTGCCATTGGTAAATTCTTGACCATATTTCTGTTTATCATTTTTCTTTTATAATGTCCTTGTGCTTTATTCTGTCAATATTAATCAGAACTCATGTGCTCATGCAGATGTTGGTCCCGTTCGGCGAGTAGTACACCTAAGAGGACCAGCCACCGCTCTAGCAGGAGAGGCTTTGGGAAGGGCTATCCTTCGCGACCTTGATGTGGCCGAGACTCTTTCAGCATTACAGGACCAGGTCAAGGGTCTCACTCTCGGTATTCTAGATGTGAGGACTGACGAGCTGCCCCTGAGCTTACAGCAACATACCACTGGCGTGCCAAGTCGTTGGACTAGGCTTTTACGCATGATTGTACAGGCGGTGACTTGTTATCACCAGCATCATTAGACTAGGGTGCCCCCTAGCGTTTTGAGTTTTGGGTCATTTGACCAATTTTGTCTTGGTTACAAAACATTATGTGTAAACCATAAACAGTTATATATATATATATATATATATCTATATATATATATATATATATATATATATATATATATATATATATATATTTGATTTTCGGAGTTTTATTTTGGTTAAGTTATATGATCCACATGCAAATATTGATGAAATGCTTCTTTTTATAAATGTTGCAAATGTATATCTAACACATAATTTGCCAATGAGTCAGTTAGTGTGCTTAAGCTTCTGGAAATATGCTGATATTGAATAAAATCAAATTGCCTTTCCAAAATCTTGACCCTTAGGAACATGCGATATATAGCTAGATTTCGAACATAGTAGATACCAGTGAGTTGTAATATGATGAGTTGTGAGTCTAGCCTGACGACAAGTCGGCATATGCCATGTGTGATGGCATCAAAGATAAGTTCTATCAACGTGCTATATTCAGCGATGGTATTCATTGATCGACCAATACATACCCCTCTGAAACTTACTAACTCGCCACTTGGATAAAAAATGGCCCATGTCGCAGAAGATAGGTTCTGCGAACTACGACTTGCTCCGTCGGCATATCCAACAAATGATTCCAACAGGTTCGACATCTGCGAAAAATGTAAAAAGTGGATTTACTTGACCAAAACAAATACTTTAGCGAAAACAAAAATGTAACAAAAGCATATTGGTTACCACACTGAATCATGCGTAGTAACGCTTAAGGTACAACCCATTACGAGGTTGTGCCAGTGGAATCCCGTCATAATCCATTAACTCGTAGGCTCCTTTTGCTAACACTCGCTTAACAATATAGGGGCCCATCCATAAATACTTGAATTTACCTGCTCCCAATTTATCGGATTCCTGGTCATAAAGCAAGACCAAGTCACCTTCTGAGAAGACACGGGGTTTGACATTCTTGTCGAACTGCGCCTTAACTCGTTTCTTATGGGCTTCGTTAGCCAGAGCGGCATCACGACGGGTTTCATCCAATTGGATTAGTTCCAAGAAACGAGCTTCCTCTTCTGAAGTTCCAGGGAGAAGGTCGATTGCGAGTTTGAGGGACGAGATTTCACACTGAACTGGTAAGATTGCTTCTAGGCCATACACCAGTTGGAAAGGTGTAAACCCTGTTGCATTCCTTACCAATGTTTGGTATGCCCATAAGGCTGAGTACACGATCAGGTGCCAACTCCTTTTGTGGACTCCAATCATCCTTTGCATCATGTGCTTCAGGAACTTGTTGATTGCTATAACTTGTCCGTTGGCCTGCGGGTAATATGGAGTAGGGCTGTCATGAGACAACCCTAATTTGGCAGCTAATTCGGCCATCATGTGATTGCGAAAATGTGATCCATGATCTGTGACTATAGCCTGTGGAATGCTAAATTTGGTGACTACATGATTGAAAAATAAAAGGGCAGCTTTTTCACCAATGTAGAGCAGCAAGTTGTGCAGGAAACATGAGAGATGTAAATTGTGCCATGACTGCTATAAGATGTAGTAGAGGTAATCAATAGGATACATAGGTAAATATGATGACGCTAATGAAGGTGGTGGAAGAAGAGATGACGTAGTTGATGTAGAGGATTAGTCAACAATTAGTCAACAATTAGGTGCAGTAGAGGATTAGTCAACAATTAGGTTTTCAAGCTGATATTGGATGTAAGCTTGTTTAGTGGTGATTTAGAGGTGGTGAGAAAGACTTTGGAGTTTATCGAAATTCAACCACAGTTCATGATCAACTTTTGAAAAGAGGGATTCAGAGGAAAAGAGATGAGACTGAAATTGAAAAGGTGCAAATAATACTTTAGGATGGCAAGAATCAGATTTTTACTTTGAAAGAGACAGGTTTAATTGAATATCAAAAGAAAAATTCTCAACAGTGAAAAAATTTTCAGGCAAAGAAGTGGTCCTTTCTAATTTCCAAATTGTGCTTTCAGAAATAGGTGACTTGACTTTTCTATGTAGTTTTTCTGGGTCATGAACAATAGAAGGTGGATTACGATCAAGATTTGACCTAGTATGTCTTTTAGGAGACATAATTTTCACACCTTAAACTCCATAAAATTTATTAAATCAACCTATCTTTAGATATTGCAAGTTGTCACCTACAGAACCAATTTTCTTAAATTCTCTAATAAAATGAATTCGAGGAATGATTTATCAGTAGTTTTCCCCGACAATGACACCAAAATGTTAGCCTCTATAATGTCCCGGGCTAAGGAGGAGATCAAAAGAGGTAACCTCAAACCACTTGCAGTTCAACATCTAGCCCTACTGAACCAGAGAGGGATCTCTCTAAGGATTTCTCAGTGAATAAATGGAAAAGAAATGGATTTTAGGCTAGATATATAAGTCTTGTTTGAGTATTTGGAAATTTAGGGTTTTTTAGGTTGCTAGACAAGGGATGAGAGCGAGAAATTAGGTCAAAGTGCTAAAGGTTTGCAATAGTAGGCATAAAAAAAAGCAAGATAATAATGTTTCATGGTGGATTTCAAATTTTAGTCAATGTAGGGTAGGTTCCGAAATCTTAACAAATCATAATGAGAATGTATTAGCATGAATTCATTAATCTAGAAGAAGATATACATCAACATGATTTTCCACATAAACAGAGCTTTAAATCTAAAGAATTATGCCTATATGACTGTAAGGAAAATCACATGAAAAACGAAACACATGTTAAGAGATATGAATTCATCAATAAGAAACTAATATAGAAGGTAAACAACACCACAAACTCATTGAACAAGTATTCTTGAAAAATAAATGCAATTGCTCCTTGATTAATTGTATGAAAGCATAGACATACAAGTCCTCTCTTCTAAAGTCCAACCATTCCCTCTAAATGATAAATGATACATATAGACTCAAACCAACCATTTCACCACCTTCATGGGTCAAATCCCTAAGTAATGGAATAGTTTCCAAAAATCTCTCAACCAACAAGAGAGAGTGAGAAGGTCAAACACAAACTCTTCTATTAGACTTTGATTTGAGTTTTTCTTCTTTTATGAGGCATAATTAAGCACAGAAACAACCTATCATGCTAATTAATTCCATTATTACATCATCAAGTCTTTAAAATATCAAAATCATATCACAAAACCAAGATATGGCGAAATTAAGCTATGAAAGACTGGTACAACTATAAACACAACATATTTAGCTATAAGCACAACAGATTCAGTCATAAGTTCAGCGCCATTTTGCATGAGGATTTTGGAAACCTTTCCAAAGTAAAATTTTAAAACTTCGAGAACGGTCAACTAGACTTTCCTATCTAGTTTCCATAACAACTTTATTTTTTTAAAATGACCCATGGGAAGGCCTTAAAAATTGGTTCTCCCAAGGTAGCTCTATATGCGCAGTGTCCATCTAAAAAGGGAGTCAGAAAGGTGATTTCTTGAGGGATTTTTGCCTTTTCTACCTGTCAGAAGCTTATATTTTGGAGTTCCAATTCAAAACTACATGTAAAGGTTATTGTGAATCCAAATGTGCAAGCCTTTTCCCATTTGGATCTCTCCACACTAAGTGTAGCATCCAGGTCACTACGTTTATAGCTTACACTATGTTTTTTAAAATAGTAAAAAAGAAACATCAAAATTTTGAAAATGACAAAAATTTCTCCACATCTTCTAAAAGTTTCTGAGTGAATCTATAATATGATATGATATTCCATGAGGGAGGCCTTAGAAAGTAAGTCAAGCTTCTCCTTGTCCTTTTGGCTTGTTAGGGTTTCCTTGAGCTTCTTCTTCAAATGCTTGGCCCTTATGTTGATGATCCTATTTCTTGTTTTATAATAATGAGCTATATTCATTAGCATTTGATAGTACCTATTGGCCTTATGGAGGAGTTTCTCAAGCTGAAAATTGACATTGTCAAGCCAATCCTCCCTATCATCATTGATTTCTTTTACAATGCGTTCTTCAAAGGTAATTTTTTCTGCCTCATGTTTCTCTTTTTCCAATTCTTTATTAAGAACTTTTGGTTTTGGTCTTTTCCTAGTGATTTGTGCATCATCATGACTAGGAGCATCAGTTTCCATCATTGTTTTACCTTTGGTATCCTGTTTTTTGGCCTTTAATAGCTCAAATTCCAAAAGTGCTTGTTTGTCACTTAACTGTTTATTGTCTTGCTCAAGGAAAGAAATAACAAACTTGGCCCTTGCCAAATTGTCTTCCATCTCTCCGATTTTGGAATCCTTTTCCTTTATGACTTGTTTTAAGTTATTTTTCTCCTCTTGGGAATCAACATTCACCAAATAAAACTTTGTTTCCTCCTCATGATGCAAATATACCCTCTCTTGAACTACTGCCTCTTGCTAATGTTGATTTACTTATTCTGATAATGTAGAAGGCAAGGCCCCTTCCACAATCTGTGGAGAAAACACCTACCTATTTGCTGCAAACACTAGTCTAGGTCATATTTGATATGTCTTGACATATTTTTCCTTTTTAGTCTTTTTTCTCTTCTTAACTTTCTTCACTGCAGTACTGCTAGATGGTCCTACCTCCCTTTAAGGCACTGATGATGGTGATGGAATAGGTCTATTAGGCTGAGCTAGTGGTGTAGTGAAGATATCATTCTGAATGAAAGTTTACCATTCAACATTTAACTAATTAAGGCGATGAAGGACAATTATCTTGATTAGAGAGTGATGGCAAAGATTGTTCATCTGTTGTCCATATTCTTTGTTCTGTACAATGTAAGCCATCTTTTAAATGTTCATGTACAAATATTAAGGGATGTTGAGCAATTTCACCCTAGTGAAATGCATAAGAAACCTGATGTGATAGGCGTATAGCTTGGAAAATCTGGCCTCACAAATGAAATATTTCATGTTGATTTTAATCATGGGAGCAAATTTGTCTAGAAGGTGACTAAAAGGAAAAACTTTCTTTGTGTCATTTTCGTATTATGCCTTCAGAAATGGTTCATATTGTTGGGTATCTATATCTTTCGTCTTAAACCATTTTTCACACACATTGAGTATCCATATCACTGCAACAATGATATCTGTGTAGATGGTGAAGGTTACCTCTGCAATGGTCTCTTGGTTGTCTTTGAGATTTGAGATGAAAACCCTAGTCAAAATTGGATTATGCTTTAATCTTTAAACCATTTCAAACAAGTCAAAATAGCCTACAAGTTTGAAACAACCTACTATCATGGGTGATGCCAACAAATCTCTAGTGTCTGTTGGCTCCAATCTCAAGATTTTCTCTCGCTTTTTGTATGTTTTCTTGTCTTGACATATGGTATTTCCTTCGTTTTCTGTAACATTCCTTTCTTCCTCTATCATGTTTTTAGTTTAGAAACCCTAAGGGAAAGGTGAAGGGAAAGGGAGTGGGATAATTTTGCTAGGGAGTTGGTATAGGTTAGGGGAAAATTTAGGGAAGTGGGGAAGGGAATTACACAACTTAGGGAGAGTTAATTAAAGGACAAACAATTTAGGGAGATAGGCTAGAGAATATAATTACAGGGATGTGAGCTGGGAATGTAGATTTAGGGTTTTAAGAGGAATGCTTGGGTATGAAAATTAAAGAGTATGTAGGGATTTAGAGGAATGGTATAAAATTCTAAGGGAATGAATAGGGTGCAAGGAAACTAGGGTTTCAATTTTTTAAACCAAATTCAATATTTTAAGGAAGATTCACACAACAAATTAAATCACTAGAGGAAGAGTGAGCTAAGAGTATGCCACCTACTTGCAATTGAAACCAATTTATGTTGTCACATTATGGAGGCACATGGAGACAAGTTGAAGCACCTGGAGATACATTTACTCTACTCTGGGCAAACGGTGGCAACTCGGGGAAAAACGTAGCAACTAGGGGCAAAGTGCAACATTTTCAAGTCAAAACATAGTGACTAGGGGAAAATCGCAACACTTTCAGGGAAAAACGCAACGACTAGAGGAAAAACGCAACACTTTCAGAGAGAAATTGATTTTTAGCTTGATGAGATGGAGAGATCAATATTTTGAAAATGGGAATGAATGATTTAGGCCCTTGAAAAGCTATTTATTAATGGAGAAATAAGTGGGACCCCCATCTTCTTTCATCTTAAACTTTCTTCATAACTTTGCAAATGGTAGTGGACCCACCATAACAGTTATAACTTGGACTTGACACTTTGCAGCTTCATGATCTTATGATGGTATTTCGTTTAAGAAAATGAAATAAAAAACATGACTTTGAACTTTAATTATCAACTTGATCTCTACAATTCCTCATAAAATGAAATTTATTGGTAAAAAGACCAAATTTCACGGATTAAACCTAGTGACATATTGGTGACCTAACATAGGCTTATTTAGGTGAATTATGAACAAAATGATTATGGGACTCTACTAGAAATTATTTGACTTGACCAAGATGGTAACCTATGACCATGACACTAAAAGGAATAGTAGATATTGACCTTCCTAATTGGTGATCAAATTTTTTATTGAAAATCTTTTTGAAACTATAAAATTTTGGCCTGAAACCCTAAAAGTAACTATGTAAAAGCATATTGGATCTTCTATGACTGACATGACTGAGAGGTATTAACATTGGCTCTAACTGAGGATGGAAGCTCCTTAGAGGTGTTAAGAACACCGTAGACCAGATAGCCTTATTCATTGGGCAATGGAGTCAAAATGCCATAGACTTGACTCAAGCTTAAAATTGACTTGACTAATGAAATTTGACTCTAAAGAAAAACATAAATCAATAACTAATCAAATAAACCTTATGGACTTCTCATCAGGCTTCAAACTTCTATGACAACCACTTAACACCTGAACATAAAAAGTAAACCGATATATACAATGGTGGTGAAAATTTGCAGAAATTTCTTAAAGTATGGTAGTGTTTGAGAATAATACCATTGATCACTCCTCCTAAATAATCTTCCCCATTCATATCCCCCAATAGAAAATCATTCTTTCCTCTAAGATCTGAGATTGGAATGGCCCTTTCCGTAAGTTTTCAAACTTTCCATGTTTTCCTTTTTCTTCATTTCTAGCATCCCTATGAAGAACCACATCACCTAAATTGAAATTGTCTTCTTTTGTCTTGTGATCACATATCTTTTTGATTATTTCTTGAAGTTTAGAAGTGTTTTTGAAAAACTTCTTCCCTGGTTTGTTGTAAATGAATCATTTGGTTTATCCTTCGTTGCATATCATTTGTTTCATTGTCCATTTCCTGCAGAATTTTCATGACCGGGACAATAAGAGATGAGGGAAAAGCAATATCAACCCCGTACATTAACTGAAAAGGAGACATTCCTATGGATTTCGTAGTACTGACTCTGTCCTTCCATAAAGCATTAATGAGCTTTTTGTGCTATTTTTTCTTTTTGACTTCTAAAACTTTTTTGATGATGTTGATCATAGATTTGTTGGAAGATTTAGCCAGACCATTCCCTTGTGGATGATAAGCACTAGAATGATCCAATACAATATGATATTTTGTAAAAAACTCCACCATACTCTTTGACTTGAAAGCAGTAGAATTATCAGTGATTATCTTCTATGGGCAACCAAATCTAGATAAGGTATTAGATTCAATAAACTGAATTATAATAGAATCAATAGCTTTCCTGGTTGGAATTGCCTCAATCCATTTTGTAAAATACTCCATGGTTGTTAGGATCCACTAGTACCATGCAGACGATGAAGGATGGATTTCACCAATGAAATCAAGGTCCCATTATCAGAAAGGAGATGTGATTGAAATGGGTTCCAAGGGTAATGGAAAAAGTTTTCTTTTTCCTTGGAAAATCTGACATTCATGACAACTCATCATTGTTTTATATACACCAGGAAAAAGAGTAGGCCAATGAAAACTGGTTCTCAAAATTTTGTTCATTGTAGTCTTCCAGAAAAGGTGGCCACCATAGTCTCCTTTATGGAAATCTCTCATTACATCCTTTGCTTCATTTCTACCAAATAGTTCAACAACACACCACCAAGATCCTTCCAAAAAAAATGCCATCAAGAATGCAATATTTTGAATCTTTCAACTTTAAAGATCTAGTTTTACCTTTGGGTATTTCCAGTGGAGGGTTTAAATGCTACAATACATAAAGAATATCATAATATGATGGAGATAAAGTGAACATGTCAGACACATGTAACTGTTAGTTTTCTTCTTCTTCTTCGAAAAGAGAAGGAATCAAATTGATATCTAATGCATGCAAATTAGATTCAGCTATGAGCTTAGCCAAACCTTGTCCCTTGATGAGTTTTGTGGGCTATATCTACAAATAATATTCTAGTGTGGCTACGATCCATTTTCCCCACCTTCCTTCAATATTTTTCTTCACAAGACCTTCTTTTACAACTGTTGTTGGAACATAAGAAATGGTTTGAGAATGCAAAATATAAACTCAAAAATCTTTGAGAGATTTCACCAGTGCCAAAGCCTGCTTCTCAATTATGTTGTATTTTAGTGTTGTATCCCTTATTGTTCGGCTAAAAAATGCTATGGTTTTTCATTTTTCTCATCTTTCTTTTGAATTAGGAAAACTACTAAAGTATGCTGAGACGCGAATGAAAATATGATGAAATCTGAAGTATAATCTAGGCTAATCAAGGTAGGAGCAGTAGATAATTCAAATTTGATTGCATCCATAGACTTCTTGGCATCAAGAGACCATTTTACCTAGCTGTTCTTTTTTAGCATGTCTGTCATTTCTCTCAAATGCTCAACAAGGTTGGGGATGAGTCTTGTCAAAAAATTGATTTTCCCATTAAAAGACTTGATTTCTTTTTTATTCCTTGGGAAATCTAATTGTTGAATGGCTTGAACTCTTGTAGGGTCAATGCGATTGTCATCCTTGGAGATAATATGTCCCAACATCTTACCTTCTTCCATGGAAAATAAACTCTTCTTTGGATTAAGTGATATACCAAATTTTCTGCATTTCTAAAAGACAATTCTCAAATGATGTAAATGATCTTCATCAGATTTTAAAAAAATAGTGAGATTTTCTAAATAAATTACTAGAAATACATCCTTTTCATTAGTGAAAGCTGTGTCCATAGCCCGCTAAAAAGTTGCTCCTGCATTCTTTAATCCAAATGGCATCTTGGCATACATAAATGTACCCCATGGTGTTGTGAAGGATGTTTTGAGCTGATCATCCTTATGCACCAAAATATGATTGTACCTGGAATATCCATCCAGAAATGACAACCTAGAAGACCCAACTACCCTTTGAAGAAAGTGATCCATCTTTAGGAAGGGATAATTGTCCTTCAAGTACACTTTGTTTAAATTTCTGAAATCAATGCAAATACGAATCACTTCGGTCTTCTTTCTCACTCGAACTAGATTGGACATATATTCATAAAATCTAATATGAACTGTAGTAACATATTTATAAAGCCTATTTACCTCTTTTTCACTCGATGGCAATAGCTTAGGATTTATCCTCCTTAGTTTCTGGCAAAATGGATTTTGATCAGGCTTAACTGAAATAGTGTGTTGAATGATGTTTTTATCATACACCTTCAAATATGAATAGTCCCAAGAAAATACATTATAAAATTATGCCATCAAATCAATGTTCTTACTTTTCATCTCAGGAGGTAGAGCCTTTGATAATTTTACCATCTTAGGCTTGTCTGTTGTACCAATGTTCACATCTTTGACACATTTCTTTGTGGGGACCATGATGGGATTTTTGGCAACATCATCTCGATCAAACAACTCTTCCAAATGTACAAGACACCTTGGAATGTTATTGTCCTTCAGCTATAGTATTTCAATCTCACTTGCTTCAATTTCTGGATCATTCATATTGGATGGATCGTGAATGCAGGAATTCGGGAATTCATCTTCCATATGTAGAAAACTATTGATCTATTTGTCATCCCAAAACACCTGCCAATATCTCATATTATCAAGAAAATTTAGGTGATGTTTAACATGAATTGAATACTTCTAATTGGAGTGAATGGGAATCTCCACCATACTAGCTGCAGTAGCAAGTGAACCAACTATAACATTCTGAGTTCTAGGAATCAGAGACAAAGTATATTCTAAAAACGTTTTTAATATGTCAAGGACAACATTGAGATAAGCTCTAATTCTTGGATGCTTGGCTTGGTATTCCCCTTTCACTTGTTTGATTACCAACTTAGAGTCGCCATGACTAAAAATTTTCTTTTCTCCCAACTTTTTCAGAATTTTGAGGCTAGCATTCAGTGCTTCATATTATGTCATTGTTTGAGAAAGCAAAATATAAATTATAAGAACTCATTCTTACATTGCGTGGAATTTTACATGAATGATGCAATGGACCATGAATCCACACACCAATCCCAACTCCTTCTTTTCCCAATGAGCCATCAAACTCCATGGTACAAATACCATTTTCTTGATTTGGAAAAAGAACTTGTGAATGGTGTACTATTTGATTATTCAGAGGATGAATTTTTGTCTCAATGATCTCCAATTTTCGTACTAACTCAGCAATCCTGTCAAGAGAATTTACTAGCTGCAAACACTCTTCTTTCTTTTCTTTTCCTTCAACAATCAAAACTTTCTGCACACT
This sequence comes from Pinus tabuliformis, assembly GCA_031772625.1. Lineage (NCBI taxonomy): Eukaryota > Viridiplantae > Streptophyta > Pinopsida > Pinales > Pinaceae > Pinus > Pinus tabuliformis. The sequence goes on from CM062814.1 coordinate 168,114,683, forward strand.
ACTTACGACATCCAAAACTTCTGAAATTTCTACAAGCTGACTATCATCATTTGATGAATTCATATCACTATAAAAAATGAAAGAGTCTATACCAGTATGTACAACATGGATTTGGTGATTTATTGATTTTTCCTTGCTACTAATCACGAATTTCATATTCTTCTCTTGACAGAGTTTTCTAAGCTGCCCAAATACTCGAATAGTAGCACACGAAAAATCAAGTTGTAAGGTTCCTTTCAGCTTTGCCGCCAAGATCGTGAAAGCAAAGTAACAAACCGAGGAGGGGTATCAATGACTGCTACATCCATCAAAACATTATTGGCTAGAATTTGGTCAAGGGACACTACTAAATATTTGACAAGGCCAAGACATTTCACTCTTCCCGAATCAAAGGAGTAGAGGTCATGATAAGGTTGGATGATACTCAGCCCTAGTTTATGCATGATGACTTTTTTCATAACATTATGCAAGGCACCGGAGTCTAGCATGGCATTATGGAGGATGAAATCATGAAGTTTCAGACTAGTATAGAAAGGTGGGATTTCACTATCTTTGGGACTTCCCCCTAAGGCTAGACCAAACAAAATTGCAGGCTCATCATTGGCAACATTTACTGTGTCGAACGTATGGTCTACCTTCAACATTATAGCAATATGAAACTTATACTTATCATTCTTCACTAATTCAAGTAGAGGAATTAAAAATTTCAACTTAAAAATTTCATTCTCTAAACTAAATAAATTTGATTGTTTTTCTACCTCTTTTGTAGCGATCCCCTTCTTTTCAATCTGACCTTTTTCTTGAGACTACCTTTTATGAATTTCGCTTTCAACCTCCTTATCCTTCCTCACATTTCTGGTATAGGCTTCATTGGTTTTATCTGGTCCCAATATGACAATCTCATTTTCTTTATTTTTATTTGTAGGGGTTGTTTGTTTTCTTTGTGTATCTTTCTGTGCATTCTGCCTCTTCAAATTCAATGTGATAGGTACATTTTTGTTCCTTAAGTTATATTGTCTCTGCAAATGACTAAGAGCATTTTGATATCCTCTTTGGTATTCTTCAGTTTTCACAACCCATAGATTGTCACTTGCAAGTACAAGATGTTGATCTTCCTCAGTTAGAAAGGTAGGCAACTCAACTTCTTCAAAGAAATTATTTGCTTCTACAATTTCCTTTTCATCTTCTTCTTGTCCTTCGATGTAATTATGTTGAAATGGAGCTCTTACTTGTCCCTGAGGATCCTGATTTCGTTGCTCCTTTTGCTTATTTATGAAATGTTGTTGCTATTCTCCTCGATAATTTGGATTCCTTATTGAATGGTACACTTGTCGATCTGTTATAAACATTTTGTCCATCATTCTTTCCATGGTTTTAATCAGAGTGTCAAGCTTTACATCTGATGATGATGATGGATCTTCTTTAAACAAAAATTTATTTTCAGATCTCTCTGGCTTTGTTTTTGATTTCTTGATGAGCAGATTAGCTTTGACACTTACTGCATTTCGTTGCATTTCTTCAAGAGTTGCAGGGTCTCTCTCCTAAGTTGATATGCCATGTGTGGGTCAAAGGCAACAGGATAGTGAAGAAGTGTTAAACCCAGTGGAGGTTTCATATCATAAGGAATAGAATTATACACCATATTGAACCTTGTTGTGAACTCTTGGAATTCCTCATTTGGATTTCTTTTCGTTGAATTGTTTTGAGCGAAAATCCATAGCGGATTTTCTTTTCTTTCCATCGTGCTAGGAAAAATTCTTTCAACCATTGTCATCTATTAATAGAATTAGCAACCAAGCTGTGAAACCATTTCTTCACATATTTGGAAAAACTCTGAGCTATGATTCTCATCTTAGCATTATCTTCATCAATATTCTCTAGATCGATAAAATCTACCAATTTATCAACAAGTTGTTGGACTCTGATTTCTGATATTCCATAAAATAGAGGGAGTCTTTAACAATCAGTTTGAGGTAGAGCAGCAAGTTGAGCAGGCAACATGAGATGTGCAAATCATGCCATCACTGCTAGAGGATGTAGTAGAGGTACTACAATAGGCTGCATAGGTAAAGATGATGACACTAATGGAGATGGTGCAAGAAGAGGTGAGGTAGTTGATGTATTTGGACATGCAGTAGAGGATGAATCAACACTTAGGTTTTCAAGCTAATATTGGATGTAAGCTTTTTCAGTGGTGATTTGGAGTTGGTCAGCAAGACTTTGGAGTTTATCAAAATTCAACCACAGCTCATGATCAGCTTTAGAAAAGAGGGATTCACAGGAAAAGAGATGAAATTCAAATTGAAAAGGTTCAAATAATACTTGAGAAAGGCGAGACTCATATTTTGACTTTGAAAGAGATATGTTTAACTAAATATTGAAAGAAAAATGCTCAATAGTGAATAAACTTTCAGGGAAAGAAGTTGTCCTTTCTAACTTTTGAACTGTGGTTTTAGAAATAGGTGACCTGACTTTTCTAAGTAGTTTTTCTAGGTCATCAACAATAGAAGGTGGCTTAGGGTCAGGATTTGACCTAGTATGTCTTTTAGGAACCAGAATTTTCGCATCTTAAACTTGATAAAATTTATTAAATCAACCTATATTTAGATAGTGGAATTTTTCACATATAGAGAAAGTTTTCTTGAATTATCTAATAGAACGAATCCCATGAATGATTTATTAGTCATTTTCCCTAGAAACAATGCCAAAATGTTAGCCTCTACAATCTCCCAGGCTAAGGAGGAGATCAAAAGAGGTAACCACAAACCACTTATAGTTCAACAGTTAGCCATACTGAACTAGAGAGGTATCTCTCTAAGGATTTCTTAGTGAATAACTAGAAAAGAAATGGATTTTAGGCTAGATATATAAGTATTGTTTGAGTATTTGGAAATTTAGGGTTTTTTGGTTTGTTGGACCAAGGATGAGAACAAGAAATTAGGTCAAAGTGTTAAAGTTTTGTAGTAGCATGCATAAAAAGCAGCAACATAACAATGTTTTTTGCTGGATTGAAGATTTTAGCCAATGTACTATAGGGTCTGAAATCTTAAGAAATCATAATGAGCATGTATTAGCATGAATTCATTAATCTAGAAGAAGAGAGACATAAACATGATTGTAGGAATTTATAGGGTAAGTTCCTCAGATATAACACCAAAGGGAACTACTCACAAACAGATCATAGATTAATACACTAGTATTATTAACGTGGTTAAAACCCTAAAAGAGGGAAACATTCCACGACCTAAGCCAAAGCAGCCACTTCAGGCAATTTATTAATAAAAGAATGAAAATTGAATTTCGAGTTCTTGTTTCTATGACTGCTTCCGGTTCCAATATAATTTTTCCTTCCTCGTCAAGTTCTGGTAATATCGTTTGAACTAGGAGCTTGTCACCTATAACCTTCTCTAAACATGAAACATGGAAAACTGGGTGCACTTGAGAAGCTACAGGAAGCTCCAATTTGTATGCCATAGTACCAATCTTTTGCAACACCTTATATGGACCATAATACTTTGGTGATAATTTATTATCCTTCTTATCTTGCTTGAGGGGCATTTATTTATATGGTTGTAGCCATAGGAATACCCAATCACCTACATCAAAACTTCTTTCACTGTGATGTTGATCTTCCTGTTGTTTCATTCTATTTTGTGCCAACACGAGGTTATCCTTTAAGAGTTGGAGGACTTATTGTTGATGCTCGATGTGACGTTCCACTGCTTGAACCTTAGAATTTTCTCTTAAATATGATGTGATGGATGGTGGCTAATATCCATAAAGTGCCATAAATGGGGTCATTTTTGTTGCTATATGGAAGGAAGCGTTATACCACCATTCAGCTAGAGGCAACCATTTGACCCATTGTGTCTGTTTATCAGATACAAAGAAATGAATCTAACCTTCCAAACATTTGTTTACTATATTACCTTTCCCATCATAGTGATGATGATAAGATGAGCTATGAGCTAACTAAGTACCGAGACAAGAAAATAATTCTGTCCAAAAATTTCTAGTGAAAATGGGATTTCTGTCACTTACAATAATCTTTGGGTTTCCATGTAGCTTTTGAATTGTTTCCATAAATGTAGTAGAAACTGTCCTAGCTTTAAATGGATGTGATAATGCACAAAAGTGCACATACTTGGTAAGTTTGTCAACTACCACCATGATGACACTCTTTCCTTCAGACTTGGGTAAGCCTGTGATAAAATCCATTGAAACGTCCTCCCAATGTTGGCTTGGAATGGATAAAGGTTGTAATAGACCCGGGGTCTTAGTTGCTTCAACTTTATTTTGTTGGCAAACCAAACATTCCGCCACAAACTTTTGAATATCCAATTTAAGGCCATCCTAAAAAACTCCTTCTTAACCCTGTGGTAAGTTTTTAAAAATCCCGAGTGCCCTCCTAAGGGAGAAGTGTGCAATTCCATAAGAATATTTTGTTTGAGTTGGGAATTCTTACAGAGGTATAAGTGATCTTTGTACCATAACGAATCATTTTGCTAGCTAAATGTATCAGATGTACTGAAATATTGTTGTAGCTTTCGAATAATTGCCCACACTTCTTCATCATTCTTCCATTCCTCCCTTGCTTCGTTTATCTAATCTGGTTGGATAATAGAAGTGGCACATAAAAATGCTTCCACATCCTCATCCTTTCTTGAGAGTGCATCTGCCACCACATTTTTCTTCCCTTTTTTGTAGATGATTTCAAAGTCATAACCCAACATCTTTGTGACCCACTTTTGTTGCTCTTCAGAGGATAATCTTTGTTCTAAAAAGTATTTAAGGCTATCATGATCCATTTTTACCTTGAAGTGTCTTCCCATTAGATAGGGTCACCATTTCTTAAGTGCATGTAGTATTTCCAATATTTGCTTCTCATAAATAGCTTTGTGTAAAAACTTTCCCTTGATTGGATGACTTTCAAAAGCAATGTGTCTTTCATCTTGCATTAAAATAGCACCAATTCAATTTCTTGAAGCATCACATTACACAATAAATGTTTTTGTGAAGTCCAGTGTAGCTAAGACCAGTGCTTGGCACATTGCCTCTTTAAGTTGTTCGAAGGCCTTTGTTGCTTCTGGAGTCCATGAAAATGCATCTTTCTTCAATGATGTTGTTAGAGGTGCTGCCATTCTCCCATAATTCTTAACAAACTTGCGATAATACCCTGTCAACCCAAGAAATCCTTGTAGATGCTTTATGGATGTGGGGATTTTCCATTCCTTAATGGCTTTAATTTTGCTAGGGTCTACCTTAACTCCTTCATGAGATACAATATGACCCAGATATTCCACCTCTTGTACTCCAAAGAAACATTTGGATCTTTTTTCATATAATTGTTTCTCCTCCAATAGTTGTAGAACTCGGTCAACATGTTCAACATGATCCTTCCAAGACTTGTTGTCGATTAGTATATCTTCAAAAAATACTAACACAAATTTTCTAAGGAAGAGTTTGAAAATGGAATTCATCAAAACCTTGAAATGTAGAAGGTGCATTGGTAATGCCAAAATGCATGACCAAAAATTCATAATGACCCTCATGAGTTCTAAATGTTGTTTTCGGAATGTCTCCAGTCTTCATTCTGATTTGATGATATCCTGAATGAAGATCCAACTTGGTGAAGTAATGTGATCCATGCAATTCATCCAGTAATTCATCAATGACAGGAATGGGAAACTTATCTTTAATAGTGAGCTTTTTGAGCTCCCTATAATCTGGACACATGTGCCATGATCCATCCTTCTTGTGCACCAATACTACTAGAGCAGAGAAAGAACTTTTACTAGGTTGAATTATACTAGCCTCTAGCATTTCTGCAACCATACGTTCAATTTCACTCTTTTGGGCATAGGGATATCTGTACGACCTGATGTTTGGAGGAACACTTCCTGGAATTAGATGAATAGCATGATCATGATCACGAATAGGTGGGAGACATTTGGGAGTCTCAAATACCTTGGAATGAGTGTCCCAGATTTTTTGGAGATCTTGAGAAATAGATGATTTCGATGTGGAAACATCTAGCGAACATAATTGTGCAATTACACCTCTTTGTTCCTTTTTTAGAAGCTTTGTTATACTGTTAGAGCTGATTATCTTTCTCGGTTTCCCTGCAATACCCCTTAATTCAACTTCCTTTCCTTTCACAAAAAATTTCATGAAAATTTCTTGAAAATTAAAAGCTATTGTACCCAAGGATTGTAGCCATTGGACTCCTATTACAACATCAGCACCTCCCATTGGAATGGAAGCCATTGGGCTAGTTAATACATATTCTCCCATGGATAGCTTGATATTATGGCACTTTCCAGAACAATTTATTGTTCCTCCATTTGCAACCATCACTTGACACTCTAGTGCTGGATATAGGAAGTAATTCAATTCTTTTGCTACCTTGCAATGAATAAAATTGTGGGTACTTCCTGAATTAATCAACACTATTACCTTTTTCTTCTTGATTTTTCCTTCTATCCTGATGGTTTGAGGAGTGGTAATTCCAGCCAATGCATTACAAGATATGGTTGGATTCATTTCTTCTTTATCTAGGCTTTGTTCCTCTAGTATATCCTCTTCTTTCTACCTTTCTTTCTCCTTTTCTTCTTGTTTTTCACAATCTATGTAGAATAATTTCTTCTTAGCACACTTATGACCTTTAGTGCATTTGCTATCACAACTGTAACAAAGCCCTTTTGCTCTTCTTTCTTCCAATTGTTGTGGTGTCAACCTTATAGGTTTTGGAAGACTAGGGGCAACAACAATTCCATCTTTATAGTTATGAGTGGTATGCTTCCTGGTTTCCATAATTTTGGTTTCCATTTTTCTTGATAACCTAAATGCCTTCTCTAATGAATCAGGTTCCCAAAGGCGAACATCATGTTGGATGTTATCCTTTAAATTCCCTATGAACACATCAATCCTATGCTCCTCTGGAATATTTTTTACCCTTATGTTCAATTTTTGGAACTCTTCAATGTGCTCCATTATTGAACCCTTTTGTTCGAGACTTATCAATTGGCTAAAAAAAGTGTTGCTTTTTGTATCCTCATAATGTACTGTCAATTCTTCCGTAAAAATTTCCCAAGTGATAATTTGTTTACGAGAGCAAAGCCATTGATACCATACAAACTGATTTGGTTCCAAATATAAAGTTGCAATACGTACCTTTTGTGTGTTTTTCACATTATTGAGATCAAAAAATTGCTCCATCTATAGTATCCATGTTGCAGGATCCTTGCTATCAAACTTCCTCATATCGATTTTTATAATATGGTGGGTCTTCGATCCAACATTACAGTCTATGACATCATGCTTACAATTTCTTTTGTCTGCATCATGACTTTCCTTTACTACGCTTTCGCCAATAGTAATTATTTCTTGTAGAAAATTTGTCAAATCTACCTTCAAATATATCGTCAAATTGTCAATCTTAGCTTCCATGCCCTTTATCTTAGATTCCACGCCATTTATCTTAGCTTCTGTTAGCTTTTGTGAGAGTGAAATTTGTTGTGCTTGGTCTTGTAATTTTGATATATCATGTAGCATTTCTTCCTCTTCTTCATGAGTCATGCTAGAGCTTTCAGGTTGCTTACTAGGTGTTTACATTTTCTTTCCTCAGGGAATTAGTTACCGATAATAATGCTCTACTAATTCAAACCAAATAATTTTTCAAACCAAGCTTAAGAAAAAACTTAAAAAAATCTACACACCTTTTTTCACTTTCTAGGAGCTCGATATTTCTTCTAATGTATCTCTGTAATTTCAGATCATCTAGTTCTGAATTTGCAACATAAAGTAGCCTTACGTGTCCTCTTTCCAATGCCACCAGTCTAATCCCAATTGGATTCTCCAAGGAAGAGTTATGCTAAATATTCCACAGTGACCTGATTATAAACTAGTTCAGAAGAGTGAACTTGTACGACTTTCCACGAGTCCCTGTTTCAACATTTGGCTCTCAAAAATAGATACAAGAAACTACATTCTATCATCTTTCTGTACCTTCTTACAAAATTTCAATTCGATGCTCAGAGAGAAAGTTATGATCATTTTCCCCAGGTCACCTGTTTGGAATGTAATTCAGGAGTCTGCAAAAAGACCAACTTCCTTAGATCATATCTCCGAAAATATAGCACGAAAAGCTCTGCATTTTAGACCCGAGGTTCAGTATGATTTCATCTCAAATGGTTTTTTTGTTTCGCTTCTGAAACATCGTAGAAAAAAAGATATAGTGAAAATTCCACAATGACCTATTTGGAGCAGCGAAACCCTAAAATCCAAAGCTCTGATACCAAATGTTATGAAACCAACTCACAAAAAGATAGAAAAGATAGATCAACACCTTAGAATTCAGCCTCTTCGAGGGGGAAACCTCCTTTACCTTACACAAATGAATGATTCTTTGATGACTCAAATGACAAAACATCCTTTCTATATATAGGAGCCTAAGGAGTCACAATATAACCCAACCGACCTAACAATAATAATATAAAGGCACAGAACTAACAATAGAGGGATTCTATGGGGCACAGTAATAACAATATGGGGACAATAGGGGCACAACAATATTAATAAGGGATACAACTACAATAGTATTGGGGTAATCCTAGTATTATAGGTACCTAACAGATTCTCTCATGAATGGTTACCCTACAAATGACCCTCCATGCTCTTTAAATAGAGATCATGCACCAATGAGGTGTTAAGCCAAGGATCAAGTGTCAGTAATACTGAGGAGAAAATGAACCAGTCAGATCACTTCATGTCTAGAACATATCGTGACCACCGGATTGTAAGCTACAAAAGTACATAGTAAAGAAACACACTTTACCTAACTCTACACTACACCAAGTTATACTTAACTACTTCCTATGTGTCGGAATATCCTAACATCCCCCCTTAAGAACAACTTGGGATAGGATTGAAGGATGTACAAATATGACACAATAGGAGAAGGAAGGAGGTGTTAGGGCCTATCCCCCCTTAGTGACAACTTCCTAAACTCCAACCATAAATCAAGTTTAGTAAATTGTGCCTCTGTGAGAGTCTTTGTAAAGATGTCTGCAACTTGATCATCTGTTGAAAAATATTGAACTTCAAGAACATGGTCATGAATGAGCTTTCTGATGAAGTGCATGTGCAATTCAATGTCTTTGTTACGCTAATGTTGGACTGGATCTTTTCATAGTTGAATGGCACTTTTATTATCACACCAAAGTGTAGTCAGATGATGTTGCTGAAAACCAAACTCTGACAGGATATGACGAAGCCACAGGGCTTCCTTACTAGATTCTATAGCACCACGATACTTTGCTTCTACTGAAGAAAGAGAAGTGGCACTTTGTTTCTTGCAAGCCCATGTAATAGGTCCTAAACCAAGAGTGAACACATAACCTGCAGTAGAATTTTAATCATCACAATCACCAGCCCAATCAGAATAAATGAAACCAACCAATAGAGGATATGCGTCTTCACTGTAATGAATCCCAAATCGAATTGTACCTCAAACATAACTAAGTATTCTTTTAGCTACTTTCCAATGACTTTCATGTGGGTTTTTCATAAACTGAGCAATAAGGCCAACAACAAAGGAAAGGTCGGGACAAGTATGGGTCAAATACAAAATTTTTCCTACAAGTTGATGGTATAAGGTAGCAGCAAGTTCAGCGGAAGCACAAGTGAATGAAATTTTGGCTCTAGACTAAAAGGGAGAAGGGATTGGCTTACAGTCTTCCATGTGAAAATGGCATAGAGGATCACAGGCATACTTGGACTCGGAAAGGGAAATACCTTCCTTGGATTACAAGACTTGAAGACTAAGAAAATAATGCAAGTGTCTTAAGTCTGTCATTTCAAACTTCTTCTTAATGTTGGACTTCACATGGTTTATAAGGTTGGGATCACTACAAGTAAGGATAAGATCATCACAGTAAAGGACAAGAATGATAAGAGACTTCCCCACTTTCTTGGTGTAGACAGTGTTGTGTGAATGACACCTGTAAAAGACAGTTTCTAAAAGAAAGCTATCCATTTTAGCATACCAAGCCGAGGGGCTTGCTTGAGACCATAAAGGGATTTCTTAAGCCGACTTACCCTGTAAATTACTACAATGATTTTTGACATAAACAAAGATTTGAATCTAAATAATTATGCCTATATGACTATAAGGAAAATCACATGAAGAAAGAAAATCATGTTAAGAGAGATGAATTCATTAATAAGAAATTGACATAGAAGGGAAACAACACCACAAACTCTCTAAACAAGTATTCCTAAAAATTAGCTGCAACTGCTCATTGATTAACTGTATGAAAGCATAGAGATACAAGTCCTCTCTTATGAAGTCCAACCCTTCTCTCTGAATGAGAAATGATACATATAGACTCAAACCAACCATTTCCCCACCTTTAGGCATTGAATCCCTAAGTGGTGGAACAATTTCCAAAAATCTCTCAACCAACAAGAGAGAGTGAGAAGGTCAAACACAAAATATTCTCTTAGACTTTGATTTGTGTTTTTCTTGTTTTATGAGGCCTAATTAAGCACGAAAACAACCTATCATGCTAATTAATTCCATTATTACATCATCAAGTCCTTAAAATATCAAAATTACATCATAAAACCAAGATCTAGTGAAATTAATATGAGAAATACTGCTATAGGTATAAACACAACACATTTAGCTATAAGTGCAACACATTCACTCATAAGCGTAGTGCCATTTTGTAGGAGGATTTTGGAAACCTTTAAATAGTGAAATTTGAGAACTGAGAGAATATTCAACTAGAATTTCCTATCTAGTTTTCATAACAACTTGGATTTTTTAAAATGACCCATGGGAAGGCCTTCAAAAATTGGTTCTCCCAAGGTGACTCTATAAGTGCAACATCCATCTGAAAAACGAGGCAGAAAGGTGATTTCTTGAAGAATTTTTTCCTTTTATACTTGTTAGAAGCTCACATTTTGGAGTGCCAATAGTCAAAATTGATCTAAAGGTCATTTTCAATACAAATATGCAAGCCATTTTCCATTTGGAGGTCTCCACACTAAGTGCAACATCCAGGTCACTGCGTTTATAACTTACACTGTGTTTTTTAAAACAGTAAAAGAAAAGGTCAAAATTTTGAAAATGACAAAAATTTCTCCAAATCTTCTAAAAATTGTTGAGTGAAGCTATAATATGATATTCTTTTCCATGATGGAGGCCCTAGGAAGTAATTCAAGATTCTCTTTTTCCTTTTGGCTTGTTAGGGTTTCGTTGAGCTTCTTCTTTAAATGCTTGACCCTTACGTTGTTGATCCCATTTCTTGTCTAATAAGAATGAGCCATATGTCTTAGCATTTGACTGACCGTTTGGCCTTATGTAGGAGCTTCTCAAGGTGTAAGTTGACACTATCAATCCAAGAATCCCTATCGTCATTGACTTCTTTTACAATTCATTCTTCAAAGGTAAGTTTTTATGCCTCGTGTTTCTCTTTTTCCAATGCTTTCTTAAGACCACTTGTTTTTGGTCTTTTCCTAGTGATTTGTGCATCATCATGACTAGGAGAGTCAGTTTCCACCACTGTTTTACCTTTGGTATCCTTTCTTTTGGCCTTCAATAGCTCCAATTCAAAAGTACCTATTTTTCACTTAATTTTTTATTATCTTGCTCAAGGAAAGAAATAACAAACTTGGCCCTTGCCAAATTGTCTTCCATATTTTTTATTTTGGCATCCTTTTCCTTTATGACTTGTTTTAAGTTATTTTTCTCCTATTGGGAATAAATATCCACCAAACTAAACTCTGTTTCCTCCTCATGATGCATATCTACCTTCTCTTGAACCACTGTCTACTACTGTTGTTGCTTTACCTATTTTGCTGATGTAGAAGGCAAGGCCCCTTCCTCAATCTGTTGAGAAAACGCTTGCCCATTTGCTACAAACACTAGCCTAGGTCCTCTCTGATATGTCTTCACCTCTTTATCCTTTTTAGTCCTTTTTCTCTTCTTAACTTTCTTCACTACATTACTGCTAGATGGTCCTACTTCCCTTTGAGGCACTGATGAAGGGGATGGAATAGGTTTAATAGGTTGAGCTCATGGTGTAGCGAAGATATAATTCTGAATTAAGGTTTCCTATGCAATATTTAACTGATTGAGTGGATGAAGGACAATTATCTTGATTAGAGAGTGATAAAAAAGGTTATTCATCTACTGTTCATATTCTTTGTTTTGTATAATGTAAGCCATCTTTTCAATGTTCTTGTACAAATAGGAAGGGCTGTTGAGCAATTTCACCCTAGTGAAATGCATAAGAAACCTGATGTAATAGGTGTAAAACCTGGAAAATCTGCCCTCACAAGTGAAATATTTCATGATGATTTTCATCATGGGAGAAAATCTGTTTAGAAGGTGACCAAAAGGAAAAACTTTCTTCGTGCCATTTTTGTATTGTGCCTTGAGAAATGGTTGATATTGCTAGGTATCTATATCTATGTTCTTAAACCATTTTTCACCCACATTGGGTATCCATGTGGCTGCAGCAATGATGTCTGTGGATATGGTGAAGGTAACCCATGCAATGGTCACTTGGTTGTCTTTGAGATTTGAGATGAAAACCCTGGTTAAAATTGGATTATGCTTTACTCTTTGAATCATTTCATAAAAGTCAAAACAATGTACATGTTTGAAACAACCTACTGTCACAGGTGAGGCCAACAACTCTCTAGTGTCTGTTGGCTCCAATCTCAAGATTTTCACTCCATTTTTGTATGTTTCCTTTTCTTGATCTATGGCATTTCCTTTGTCTTCTGTAAAATTCCTTTCTTCCTCCATCATGTTTTTAGTTTAGAAACCATAGGGGAAGGGAGTGGGATAATTGTGTTACGGAGTTGGTATAGGTTAGGGGAAATTTTAGGGAAGTAGGGAAGGGAATTAGAGAGCTTAGGGAAGTAATGAAAGGGCAAAAGGTTTAGGGAGATAGGCTAGGCAATTTAACTACAGGGATGTGAGATGGAAATGTAGATTTAGAGTTTTTAAGAGGAATGCTTGGGCCTGGAAATGAAAGAGTATGTACGGATTTAGAGGAATGTTATAAAATGTTAAGGGAATGGATAGGGTGCAAGGAAATTAGAGTTTCAATTTTTTAAAACAAATTCAATATTTGAAGGAAGATTCACACCAAAAATTAAATCACGAGAGGAAGAGTGAGCTAAGAGTATGTCACCTACTTGAAAATGAAGCCAATTTATGTTGTCACACTATACAAGAACTTGGAGACAAGCTCGAGCACCTAGAGACAAATTGACTCTACTCTGGGCATAGTGTAGCAACTCGGGGGAAAAATGCAGCACTTTTAGGGAAAATGCAACGACCAGGGGCAAAGTGCAACACTTTCAAGGCAAAACGCAGTGACCGAGGCTAAAGTGCAGCACTTTTAGGGGAAAACATAGTGACCAGGGGGAAAGCACAACACTTTTAGAGAGAAATAGATTTTTAGCTTGATGAGATGGAGAGCTTGATATTTTGAAAATGGGAATGAATGAGTTAGGCCCTTGAAAAGCTGTTTATTTATGGAGAAATAAGTGGGACTCACATCTTCTTTCAATTTAAACTTTCTTCTTCAAAACTTTGCAAATGGTAGTGGACCCACCATAACAGTTATAACTTGGACTTGACACTTCACAGCTTCATGATCTTATGATGGTATTTAATTTAAGAAAATGAAATGAAAAACATGACTTTAAACCTTAATTACCAACTTGATCTCTACTATTCCTCATAAAATGAAATTAATGGTAAAAATACCAAATTTTAATGATTAAACCTAGTTACCTAATGGTGAACTAACATGGGCTTATTTAGGTGAATTAAGAACAAAATGATTATGTGACTCTACTAACAATTATTTGACTTGACCAAGATGGTATCCTATGGAAATGAGACTGAAATGAATAGTAGAGACTGACCTTCCTAACCAATGAACAAATTTTTCTATTGAAAAACTTTTTGAAACTATAAAAATTTGACCTAAAACCCTAAAAATAACTATGTAAAAGCATATTTGATCATTAGTGACTGACATTACTGACAGGCACTAACAATATGTTTTTCATAAGCATCATAGGATAGAAGCATGTGATTATAGTATGCTTTGAATTTATGTGATTATGTTCCTTAGTAGAAATCATCTAGGACATAGTGTTAGACAATTTTTGAATAAGTGCTCATCTAGATATTATCTAACATTGTGTTAGTAGTTGTCATCTTGCTTAATGGATCATCATTCTATGTAATCTGGAAGCATACTAGTACAATTGGATGAAGGATTGAAATAGGTTAGTGTACAAACTTTTTATGAAATGAATAGATAGCTAGATAATTGGATAAAAGCATAGGAATGAATGTTAAATGTAAACTTTGGATAATATTCATGTGTATGAGAATCTTGTGAAACAAAGTTGGTTAGAAAGATATGCTTAAGTATTTATGATGCTAGAAAATAATAGAATTTGAATTTCTGAAGAATGTATAAAAGATTAGGACTTTCTCTAGATTATGTATTTGATATTGATTAAAATCTAGTATAATCTCTCGAATGAAATTTGTAACTTGGTAATGAAGTTCGATCCATGGGAACTCTGATGCATGAAGGAAAACTCAAGTGGAGATGGTTGATGAAGATGAAATGAGAAGGTCAACATGGCTAGGTAAGTCTAATTCATTTTGGTTTGGTTATTTAGTTAACATATTATTTTGGCTACTTGGAAGGAATGTCGCAGGAATACATGATCATAGTTGAGGCAAGTTCAACTATGTGGATGAAATAAGTGAAAAGTATTGATGGAAGCTCAATATATAGTACCTAGCAACTATGAAGATAAGATGAGTCCATATTAGGAATAAAATGGTAGATGTGCAAGAAGATTACTTGAAGGCCAAAGAAAATCACTTTCATGGAGAAGCCATGATTAGTTAGAAGTTTTGAAAGTTTCGATGACATACCATCATGCCAAAGATGGAAAGTGATGAGAAAGAAAGATGACCTAGATCCTGTCACAAGAACAGATAGTGGTTATTGTTCCATGATACCTCAAAAATAAGCAAGATTGATGTGAAAGAAAGAGGGATCCCTGAAACTATGGAAGAATAGTAGATAATACTCTGATGGAGAAAAGATATAATACTTGTGATTTCTCATATTGAAAGGAAGTATGGAATCTCCTCTAGATTTTAGAGGGAGAAAAGGAGTCTCCTTGAACAAGGAGCAATGAATTTATTCTCAAGATAAATGGAGAATATGGATGTACCCTCTATTTGAGATGGAGTGATAATGGATATGGCATGTGAATTCTTCTTTTCAGGTGATGAAGAAAGAATGATGAAGGATTGGATAAACATATGTGGTTTGCTTAAGAATATATCTTCAAAGAAAGGAAAGGGACTAACATTGTTTCAAGAGAGAACATGAATCCAAGAGAAGAGTAGTTGAAGATGATTGATATTCTTTGAGCCTAACTCAAGTATGGAGATCCAAGATAAGAATGGTCCTAAAATGGAATACCTTGTAGACATCCAGATGGGGTATGTGCCTTAAAAAGTTAGTGCGGTATCACACATAAATCCTCCCAGCATAATTCTCTTGAATAAATAAGAGCTTATCTAGTTAGGCCTCAAGGATAGTGCTGGTCATAATGATGATACTTACAATATGAATTATCAGTCTGAATCTTCTTGAGAACCCTTTGGTTTGAGATGTGATGTTGTACTAGCTTTAATATTATGAATGCCTCCTTAGTGAATAGGGAGAGTTGAGAAATGTAACTAGTTTATATCTTCATAATTGTTAGTGTACTCATTTGAATATGTATCTTATTTAAAAAAACAAGAAAAAGAAAAGAAAATTATTATTATTATTATTATTATTAAAGCATGGGTTCCATGCTCATTATTGATGGTTTTTTTGGTAAAAGCATGTTATTCATGCTTCTAGGGTATGTTATGACTTAGGATTAATTGTCATGAGTCAAATTAGTCAACATCATGTTTATAAGACAGTTTCGGGAAATTTGCAATTGTAAAATGAATTATTTTTTAGTCTAGAAAGTTTTTTTAATCTCCAAGAGTACAAGCCAACCCTAGGATCCTCAAGTCGGCTTAAATGAGGGAATTCAACCCCTTTGGAGGGTTATATAAAGTGGAATTCAGCTTCATTTGATGACACACACTCAACAAGTTTGATCTTCAAGAGAAAGAGTTTGATTTGAAGGTAAGAAACTAGGAGAAGAAGATTGAATTTCCAAGGAGAAGTTGGGATGATGAAATCTATTGTTTGTGGGCTCTATCTCTTTCACATGTGTGAATAAGTTATGGTTTCTCCAACCAAAAAGAGGCTGAAGTTGTAGATCCTAGTTGTTGGAGAGTGAAGGTGTTGCTGGTGAGTAGAATTTCAAGAACATGTATTTGGAAAGGGAGAAACCCTTCTCTTGACCTTGTTAACCTTAGGGAGAGTTGGTTTACCCCAGTAAGGCCTCAAAAGGAAGACACATTAGGGTTTTTGCAGTAGTTGCTAGGATGAAATTGCTAGAAGTCGAAGTTGCTGGGTCAAGTAGATGGGTTATTTCTAGCAAGTCGAAGTTACAAGGAAGAAAAAAAAGGGAAGAGGAAGGACCAACTTGGTACTGGGAGAAGGACTTGGCCTAGGGATTGGGTCATTGTATCTCATTTGAAGGAAGTTCTAAGAAGAGAAAAGTTTCTAGTTTTTCCCCTTGGATGGGTTTTTCCATGGATGAGAGCCTACCATTAGAGAAATTTAAGGTCTGAGATGGTCCTCCTCAGGAATATTATAAAGTAATAGTGGAAATAATAAAATAAGATTAGATTACATCATTAAATTTTAGAGGGAAAAAAGAAAAAACTGCATTGTTAACTTGTATTTTCGATTTATCTCCCTACAATTTTACTCAAATTTCGAGTGAGAGAACTCATTGGATGTAAAATTTAATTCCTCATCAAAGGAGTGGCCATGTTGCATACTTTTGATGGACATTTCTACATGAAAAATGAGAAATACATGAAAAAACATGATTGAAATAATGTTTTTCATGTATTTCTCATCGTTTGTGTAGCAAGGTCCATCGAAAGTATGCAACATGGGTATTCCTTGGATTAGGAATTAAATTTCACATCCAACGAGTCCTCCTACTTGAAATTGGAGTGTAAGTGTAGGAAGATAAGTTGGAAATACGAGTTGAAAAAATAGTTTTTTTTTTTAATATTTTAATCTTTTTAATTTTTTACTCCAAAAATGGTGAACCATACACCATGGTTGACATATTCATCTTCAATCCTATTGGTTATTATAAAGTTGATTTTGGTTGTACATTTTTGTTTTGAAACCCATTTTATACCTCAACATTTCTCTAATGATTTGTATCATCTTTTGTTGTTGTTTCTTGATATTGTTTGATGAAAAAATATAACTAATAAACATAAAGAAGATAAATAAAATTCACAAGAAAACATCAAGATTAAATAAAATAAGTTATAATAGGCTACCATTTTACATCTTCTAACAAGATGGTGGCTAAGTTACCATTTTCTCGAATTAAAAAGGTGTTTAATTAAAATAAAAAGAGGGAAAAAAGTACTAAGTGAATAAAGTAATAATAAAATAAAGGGTTCTAGAGGGGTCCATCAGATCTATAAAAGAGGAGGAAACCATTTCAAGACATATTGGATTTGAGGATTTTCCTTGTGGAGAGGTTTAGAGAACTAGGATTTCCTCGCTTCACTAGTAGCCCTAGGATGTAAACCCTCAGGTGATTCAGTGAGAGTGGGTGAGTACCCATATCTCTCCTTGGTGAATTCATCCAAAATTCACAGGATACCTTAGCAACAATTCACTTCAGTTTTGGAGGGCCACTACATTATTGGAGAAGATTCTTGAAGCCAACTTTTCCATATCATCTATACTAATTTGTATTGACATTTAAACATCACTTTATCTATTATAATAAAAGTTGAGAATATTGTTTTTCATCACATTATTGAATTTCAATACTTTATTCGATACATTTTACATGGAAATGTTTTGTTAAATTGACAAAATTTAGATATGAAGCATTTTAATCCAAGAAATTGTCAAATATTTATGTTTTGGATATTGCAATGGTATCATAGCCTTGATCCTAGTCTAGCCATAGGTTATTTTTGAAAGACCAAGTTCAAGGGTTTCAGTTGTAGCTATTATTGTTCAAGGGTTTCAGAATTATTTGCAGTAATTTCACAAAGTGTTAGATTCCTTTATTTTTTATAACCATAATTTTATTGTAGAAAATGTATTTTGTCAAAGAAGCTAGTGAGCCTTGCACCAAGAGTGTTACAACTCCCAAGGGCTCCTAAACTTAAGTTTTTAAGCCCAAGGTTCATACAAACTTAGAGGTGATAGTGCTATATGCATAATAGGTTAGGTTCTACTCATGCCACCCTCAGTCGTGACATCAAATCAAGGTGTTCAAAGACCATTACTGCAACTTAACTATAGTGAAAGTTTGTTGACGAAAGCATAATTAGAAATTGATTCTTAAGTATGAAAATTAAAATTCCATTTGTTAAACTTGTAGATGCTAATTAACATTACATGAAAGAGAAAGGGCTAATCTACTTATAGAAGTAAAGCTACCCTATCTTGCATAATTGATCAACCTAGTAATCTATTTGCATGTATCATCGATCTACTTCATATCTTCTTGAAAATTACAAATATAGCTTGTATCATGCTTGTGAGTAAAAAACACTAACTCTAATATGTTTGGTAGTGAGGAAAATAGGTGGTTGGAGTGGTCCAGGAGTTTTTCCTAATCATCAAACTAGAAGTTGGGGTCATTATTCATCTTAACTAAGCCAAGACTAAAGTGGGGAGAAAAACGAGTGGAGGAAAATGGTGCTACAAGTTGGATACATGTGTTGTTACAAGAGGTGATGTATTGTTATATGACAGGTTTAGAGAGAATTTTTAGGGTGGAGATGGTGTCTTGAGGGCATGAATAGGTGTATGAAGGTAGGAGGGAGTGAATGAAGGTTGAGGAAGTGTCCTAGCCAAGCCTAGGACCGATCGGAGGTCTTTCTTGCACCAAGATGAATGCCCCTGGTGTCCTTAATTGTCCAAACAAAGTGAGTGTGGAAAGAAAGTTTTGGGAGAAGAATTGGAGGGTGGAAGGAAAAAATGGAGAAGTACAAGCAGAGATGAAAGAGGTATTGATCTGTACATGAAACTGCTTGAGGTTTATGTAAAATTAGAAGTAATTAAATTTGAGTTTTGAGGTTCTTATGTTAAATTCATAAACACATAAAACATGAATTTAAACTTTAGAATTTTCAGAATAATGTAGACAATATCACCATAACAATAAACACAAAATAATAAGTGATGAAGGAGTTCACCCCTCCAGGGCCACTTCTCTTGGTCTAGCTTCCAATGCTTGGGCTTATATAATTATTCTCATAAAAATAGTAATTACATCAAGTTATAGTACTCAAATGGCTTCCATAACAACTCCAATGGCTTCAGATCTATCAAAAATCCATGTCTATCGACTTTCTTCTCCCAAAAAGACCAAAACCTTAGAAAGTTATTGGTGGGAGGAGAGTTGTATTGGGGCCTCTACCCCAGTTGAGGTGCATTCCACTGAGGTTGTGGCTGGACATGAGAGTGAAATGAATGAGTCGGAGGTTGAGTATGGTATTGAGATGGATAAGACCATGGAGGAGGTGCGGACCGAGAAGGAT
The DNA here is from genome assembly GCA_031772625.1 of Pinus tabuliformis. Lineage (NCBI taxonomy): Eukaryota > Viridiplantae > Streptophyta > Pinopsida > Pinales > Pinaceae > Pinus > Pinus tabuliformis. The sequence continues at coordinate 168,134,457 of CM062814.1, forward strand.
GAGCAAGGGGGCCCAAAGAAGGTATATGAGCAGACTGGTTGGGGTTATAATAAGCTTGGGATGTCCCTTACATCCCCTGCTGGTAAGGTCTGGGCCCATGTTACCTCCTTTGGTTGAGGAAGTAGAGAGGTTCGGTAGTCGCCTCAGTCCCCATGTACATGGCTTTAAACCCAGGAAAGGTTGGGCATTGGTTGGTGGGGTGGTCTTCATCACAAATGAAACAAACCTCTACTGAGTGCAATGGAAACTCGTTCTTAGGGTGCTTCCTCGTACATCTGGGAAAAAAAATGGCCAAAGCCCTCTCAGCTTCCTCTTTCTTTTGTTGAATTCAGAAGGTATCAAGTTGCATGGCAATGGTCTATCTCATCTCACTTTTGAGGTCTTCCATCTGATTAGCAAACTCATGCTTGGAGAAGGTGGTACTAGCTGAAAGTGGATTCCCCCTACCTCTTTTCCGGGCTGCCCTAGAATGGTTTCTAAACACATTCTTTATGTCCTCATAAGGTAGCTGGTAGATGTCCCCTCTAGCTAGCATGTGAAGGGTATCTAGAAGGTCTTCAGGGACTCCTCGGAGCAGAACCAACTTTAGAGATTCAAGGTCAAGTGTACACCTGGCCCGTTTATAACTAAGCTGGAACCTTTCCTCGTAATCTTCTAAAGACTCATCACTTCCCATGGTCATTTGAAAGATCTCTCCCTTTGTTTCTTTGGACCTACAGTAGTCCCGGTATTTGTTGTTAAAGGCTTGTTACATCTGAGCCCAAGTGGTGATACTGTTTCCAGGTAACCCCATGAACCAGCATAGTGCTGCATCCTTGAGGGTAGAAGGAAAAGGTTTCAGCTTTTTCTCGTCCTCAGCATAGTCATAAGTTCGACAAAGGACAACAAACTCAAACAGGAAGGTATCGGGGTCTTCAATAGTCAATCCATGGAAGTGAGGTAAGGCTGAGGGACTTATGTTTTTCATTTTCATGTCCCCATTGGTCTCTCGGATGGGAAAGGCACCTTCTATTCTCTCATCATCTTCTCTACCATTTCTGTTTTCAGCCATGGTCTCAAAAGGAATGTTCTCTGGCTCTTCTTCTGTTATAGGATCTTCGTATATCTCTGGAGGTTCACTTATAGGTTCTTCTGGATCACTGTCACCAAAGAAGAGAGAAGGGTGACTCAGTGATGTGGTGGGGGTGTTGGGTAGGAATTTTCCGGTTTTATCTCTGTTCCTACGAGGCATGAAATGGAAAGATTTTTTTTCTTTTTCTTTTTCTGCTCGTACCTGTATAACTGAAATAGATTGATCTGCAATGAACTAAGATCTACCTTGCTGAAATGAAAATGCGGAATTGAAATGAAAGCAAGAAAGGACTAATCTATTTTGCTCAAATGAAATTGCAGGAATGAAATGCTAGTCTACGCTTTCAGAAATGAAATTGCGGAATTGAAATGATAATCTATGAAAGCAGGAAATGTCTAATATATTTTTGCGGAAATGAAATTGCAGAATGGAAATGAAATAAACTACTTAGCAGAAGTTTGTAGTGGAAAATACAAGAAAAGCAACAATCAAAAATACTCTGACGCTTCCCCGGCAACGGCGCCAAAAAGATGGTGGGCTCCAGTATTGTAGCAACAATGTTGCAACTCTTGGGACTCCCTTCTTTACTTTTATCAACCCGGTAGTTCGTAACAAACTTGGAAACGATGGTGTTGTATGCACAAGTACTAGCTCTTGCTGCAGCTATCACTTGGTCAACTGTCACAAGTCCGCTAGGGGCTCAAGCCAACTTCTATGAGCTCTGAGAAGAAGCTTTCTAACTGATGGATGGAAGCTAACTCGAAGGAATCTAATCTATTTGCAGAAAGAAACTGAAAAGCTGAAAGCAAATGCAAACCGTAACAAACCCTAATTTTACTAGCTAGCTCTACTGATGCAAGAAAGAGGATGCAAGCTACTAGGAGAGATGCCATTGACTTCTAAGAAGATGAAATGCATGTATCTAAGCTATGTCTACAAAAAAATCTAAAAGGACCATCTTTTTGTATTTTTGAATAAGTTGTCAGAATTATCATGCATGCGATTTAACTATTTTTGACTGTGCAGAGGTGGATTGGTGAGAGGAAATGCTTGGAAGAGGTCAAGAAGGTTCAAAGAGGGCCTAAGGGGTCCCTAACACACTTCCATAGAGTTTCACAGAGTTTGGCTATCAAGAAACCTCATTCGTGAGCTTCTACAGGAAGTCTGCGAGGGTTCTACAGGATGTCTGTAATTTTCTACATGATGTTCAGAAATGGAATTTTGGAGGATGGGTGGAGGAAGAAAGATGAAGGAGTGGGTATGGAGGTGAGCTAGGTGTGTGAAGAGGTCCAGGGCTTGGGGAATGGAGATGAGGAGTGGCAAGGATGGTGGGACTTGTCCAAGACGCAGTGGAGCAATGTGGAATTAGGGCAAAGTGAGAAAATGGCGAACATGAGGCAAGAATCCATGTTAGGGGATGGAGCAGATGGTTTTGATAAAGTACGGGCAAATAGAGAAATGGTACGGGTGCTCTACAATTTGTTTTTCCAACTGAACCAACAAAGACTTGAAAGAAATCAAAGATCTAGTTATGCTAACCTAATCTGATCTAGCTAACAGAAAAGAGACTGAACCGAAGTTTACTTGCAATGAAACCATGTATAACCACTATGAAACGAAGCAATCAAGAATCTGAACATGTAACCAACTTCTGCAAACAAAAATCAAACACTAATGGTTGCATGGGGAAGCAAAAATAGTGTTTTTGGTGGCAGCAAGGTCACCTTGATCCCAGCGCCTGATCCCACTGAGGGAGAGGTGAAATCAGAGGTGCTTGATGACCCTTTTTGGAATATCTCCCCTGTTATTATCCTAGCAGCTCCCTGATGAACATGAAAAGCCTATCTAATCATTAACCATGACCTATGTAACCAACAAGATGTTATTCTACTTAACAGAAATTATTTTGCAGAGACATAAAAAAAAAATAACAGTACATACAGGAGGCCTTGGCTCTTAGCTTGGGCCCAACCCCAAGAGCTACAGGCTCCTATAAAGAACTTAGAGCTGATGCCAAATAGAACTGCTTTTCATTATCCAAAAATAATCGTCACCAAAAAGTTATGAAGCAGTAGCTACAAGAAAACGAGCTGAGAAAATGACAGCACTATAGTGCAAAAATACAACAGTTCCAAAAGTAAACTACAAAGGTTGAGGCCTTCCTATTTATACACTATGAGGGGCCTAGCAACCATCCTAAATTCAAGGGACTCGGCTGTTCCAACTGCTAGGAAATAGTCACTCTTCCCAAAGCTACTTGGCTGCCTTTAGGATTTGTTTTGGTGGCCTGTTGAGCTCGGAGTTGAGGGTGGAGATTTCGAGGAAGGGCCATTTAATGCTAGAGACAACCCCCCTACGAATCCTCACCTCAAGCTTGGCTATCACCTGGCCCATAATTTCTTTGTTTTGCTCCAAAATTTGTCCAAAAAACCTGAAATAACCACGTATTAGCCTCCCTGGCAGAGTGACCACCCTTATTCGTTCTAATAACATAAACGTACTAAAAAAACATGCATAATCTATGAAAAATGGAGGATTGAACAAGGACAATTAGGCAAAATGAGCCCAATGAGTTACCCAATTCGGGGGTCATCAATTATGATCTCCCTAAGTTTTACTTATTCATTCTACAAATCGCACATGTCTACTAACTGTCCTACAAATCCACCCCAAAAATCACTAACGAAGCAAGTTACAATTTAGCTCACCATAATTTGTGGCCTCATTAAATTTTCCATTAGCCCCTTTTTCTGAAAAGATCAGTGACATGGCGCCCATGCGACCATGTTGGGGGCAACATTTTGGGGGCCTCTATCTAGCCCTTGTCTCCTTCGTGCCCTCAGTCACATTGGGTTCATATGACCCTAGGCTAGCCCCTGTTGATTAGCTCCTGGTTCTTGCCCCAAGGACACATGTGGTTGTGGGTTCGGTTCATGGTGCTACCTCCCCATACTAAATGCTTTTTTTTCAAACTTTAAATAAAATTTGTTTCATTCACATAAACAAGTAATACATTTGATTTGTTGGTGAGGTCCACGAGTTATATGTAGGAGGACTTGTGTTCGGTTACACTCGGTTTTTTTTTGACATAACAATTTTTTTAGTGGCCGCCAAGGTACCACATGACAACCTCTAGTTGGGTCACGTGGCAAACTGTGGTTGGTCCACATCAACCCAATGAAAATTCGCCACATTGAAGCCAATAAGAACTTTCCAAATGTCACACTGCCATTGGCCCATGGAACCCAGTCACCCTGCTCAGTCAGCAAGCCTAGTCAACTATACAGGCGACTGACTAGGTAACCCTGCACTGCTAAAAACCATTTGTTTACCTATTTCCACAAACAAACAAAACTCATTTCCGAGAGCATACGATGTCTGTTTTTCAAGAAGCTAATTTCATTGGATTCATACCACTGATATCTATCTAGTTTTTCCTTTTTTAGCCATTCTAACAAATTTAATTTTTGAGCATATTTTTTAGCACAAGATCAAGTACCCTCCCCTGCAGATCAACATAACACTACAACTAGCCACAATCATGCATCAATTGATCATTAACACAATGATATAAACTATGATTGAAAATACGAGTTAAATTTAATTAACCTCTATTCTATGCCACAATGCAATTCTGATCACTGAACTAACTCTTAAGTTGTAGAAAGTAAATATGAATAAGGAGAACTAACATCTATTTGTTTCCAAGAAATTGTAAACAAAATGTTTTTAGATTGAGATTGGAAATATTTCCAACCATTCTCCCACAATAGATGTTATAGGGAATCCTGCAATCGCACGTTTTTATAGCTTAACATCTACTCCAATAAAAGGAAGACACGAAATGATTTAAACTAAGAACAAGAAATAAATACAAAGAGGGATTGTTTTCGCTTCAAATCGCACTAGCAACACAATTTCTGCAGGGGAGATAGAAATCCTCCTAGAGACAACGTTTTGGTTTACTGTAGACCAGTGCCTAGGACATCTTAAATAGAGGAGTGCTTAAGAGATAATCTATGAGGGGTTTTTAGCACTCCAATTGTCACGTAAAAAAGGTAATATTATGGGTTTGGTTCAATAAGCCTTCACTAAGGTAGTTTCAAGCGAACACATGGATCCAAATGTTGAGGTTATATTGGGGCAATCTCAAAGAGAAATGGTCTCTTCTTCTGGTGGCTGACACACAAAAATGAGATAGCTTAAACTGAGGTTGTATAAATGGTGGAGAGGAGGAAAGGAAGGACAAAAATAGATGCATAGGTTTTTAATGAACATAATCCTAAGAAGAAATGTCCTAGAAGAAATATGGAATTCAATTTAAAGGGTTGTAAACAACACAAAATCCTAAGAAAATATTTTCCAATAGAAATATTGGAGAGGGAGGAGATGGAGTGATAGAAACAGTGAGGTGCAAAAGAAGGTTTCAGACCAAACATGACATGGGTATCATTCTCTTCCAAAAGCAAATGTAGATCCGAGATAACCGAGGTCCTACAGGTTAATCAAATACACAAGTAAATATGTAATTTTACATGTACTGCAATGCTAGTGAATAACACATGTAGGTCTATGATAACACATGTACTGTCTTCTATTGAGAAGCTAAGATAAATCCAAAGATTAGAGAGGAACCAATTGCATTCATTATATTGTTTCAAATGAGGAAAAACACAAATGAGATGGGATTACTGAGAGGAACATGTTGTACATTAATCATGCCTGGAATCAAAAAGGAAATTCCATTTATCTTAAAGGGTCCAAATAACGAGTCCATACATTCAACACGATATCAGTGAAGCCCCCATTAAAAAAAATTGAACCAAAATGGCTTCTCAGAATCAGACCTTGCAAGTGATAAATTCTAGAACCAAGCTCCCATATAATGTTTCTTTTGCCTATTTATCTAAAGAGGGGAGGAGCTTATGTTATAGTTAAAACAAATATCTTGGCCTAAGATCCAGCTATTTGCTAGACTAGCTGTCTCAGCCAATGTAAGCCTCTATTGCCCAAAGATTACCATCAAGATCTGCTCCCTTTCTTGGAAACAAAAAACTACATAAAATAATAAGAAACAAGAGGAATATGTTAGAATAGGTCCTGACTCCTTTCAGTTCCTGTGAAGAATTTTGGTCAAGACATGTCTCTGTCATCATGCTCTTTTCTATTGCTGAGGTGGTTCACTATCCATTCTCCCTTAAATGCCTTTGACACCAACTCTGGATGCGTGCTTGAAAGGGCCTTATCTTGAATGTGCCCATACCTAGATTGAATGCTCAATATTTTCATTCAACACCCCAGTTGCTGACCTATACGTCATTTAAATCTTTGCGCAATCCTTTCCAGCACTTTGATACCTAGTGATATGTGTTTTATGATGTAACAAGTATTATGTTGGGTGTGGGCCTTTAACACAGAAATAAGATGAAACATGCAAGTTACGACTTCCCTTTAAGCCCTCATGCTTTCAGCCCCTTTCTACAACTTCCTTCATATGACTAGGGGATTGAACCAAGTGTTTAGTCCTTTAGGTGCTAAGGCTTTCCACAATTGTTTGGGGGGGCATTTCCTTTATAATACATAAATCCTTTGATACTTCTTTTATGACATTGGCAAATATTCCAGATGTGAAATCCTTATAAAATATAACGCATGACATATTGCATTTGGGAGGATCCCCCTCATATCGCAATAGCCTGCCACGACGGAGCATTGGCAGAGGAATAAAATTTTACTTTGTGTAATCGCCAATCGCTGATCTATAGGGTGATGTCATCACTGCCATGTGTCACCCTATGAGTGGTGACACATGTCACCTGGTAATGGACCTATAGGATCCCTAAAAATGTTGAAAGTAAGTGACACGTTGTTATCAGGAAAAATAGTGTCCATTCAGAGCTACTAGTCGCACTAAGATAGGTATCTATCTTAGAAACAATCAAACTAAAGTTACTTGTGTCTTCCTTTATGAGAGATAGATGAGAGAGAAGTAGAGAGTACCAACCTCAGCCTTTTGATTGGCTCCTTGCCTTTTTCCTCCCTCCTTTGATAGAGCTTCGCCACTCTTTTCTCACTTGTCCCGCTTCAAAGATTACCTGCAGAGTGAAAGCCGCATAATACCATCAAAGCATAGAGATCTATAACCATAAACAATATAGGATCAGATGTATATTAACCATACAAATGCATAGAAAAATACAAGATTCAGAGATATACAAGCATATGGAGGAAAACTCAAATAGCTTTATTGATAGAAGTAGTAGAAGAGAGGATTACAACCCAACAGTCTAACCCAGCACCGTCCTCCCAGCATGAAAGCCCTCTTCGCCTAATGAAAAGCTATATCACCCAACAATACAATGCTTCACAGAGAAACCAACAACACTTCCTTACAAAATACAAAATTCCAACCCCCCTGATCTCTAGGATGAGGGATCCATATATAGATATTTGCAGGTGGGTGAGTCAGCTTTTGGGATTTTTATTAGTGTCATTTCACTAATAGTTCTTGGTTCCAATTGGAGATTTAATGATCTTGTGCCCATCCTTGGGCAAATTCAGAGAGGCAAGTGTCAAATGAGCAGTTTCTAGAAGATTCTCTAGGTTTCCACCTAACAAACTGCCTCTACCATTTGTCTGCTCTCGCTCATCACACCCTACAGGAGGGCTTTTCAGTATGCATCGCACCCTCTATGTGTAATAGGTGAGATGCATCGCACCCTCAGCATGGAGTAGTCTGTATGGTCTAGTTTTGACCAGTTTTGAGCAATTCTTTCAGGGAGAACTTATGGGAAATGATGTAATCAGCTGACCTTGTTCCTTTAGGATATGAAAAAAAACTTTTAGGGGCTTAGAATCCCTTGGTTTATGGACCTATGTGAATAGGGTTGCAATGCCCAAATATGTCTATAACACACGTGTCCCTTGTGTGGCCACATCACCTTCTGTACCACGACGTGGAGGAGAGAGAAAGGGTCTGCTTAGCCTTGGTTTTTCCATGCATTTCCTTTGTAAATCCTTTTCGGCCTCCTCTGACACTTTTACACTAGATCGCAAATCAGCAATATTGCTTGATGTTACAGGACCGTGGGATTGTGAGACTGCAAGATCACAGTACTGCGGGACCTATGGGATGCAGAATGTGATATGGATGATATGCGGGATTGTGGAAATGTGGGATTTGTTGTGCTTGGGGCCCTCCGATGTAGTCCTCTCTTTCATTTCAAGGCAAAGAAACCCCCATCTTCAAACTGCTCTAACTTTTGATCTAGAAGTCCATTTTTGGACTTCTATATATCGTTGGAAATATTATCGTGATAATTATGTAGTGGAGAGAGTCTAATTGGACCTTGATAGCTTTAGTGGCTTGGGAAATGTCTTAAACGTTACTTCTTTTCTGTAGTTTGGGCAACTAAAGCTGGCAAGGCATTGAGAACATTTAGACCAATATCCTTCACCATTGGGCATGTAGTTAGATATATAATGGAACTTTGCAACCAGAAAATCTCCATAGGGATTTCCTCATCCATCTATAATGCGGAAAAATAAATCCTACCAACTAGAAAGTAAATGCTCAGCTAGTGAGCTTATTTATATACATTCCTACTTATGCATAGGTCTCAATTCACCTAAGTGAGTTCAACCCTCCAATGGAGCCAGGCCAACATTAGAGTATTGGGCCTTATGCCTTCATAGTGCTGAAAAATGAAAATTAAAGCAAGCATGCACCATGAAAGGTCTTGAAATAAAGAACTTGACACATGTTATTAATACAACCTCTGTTGATGGGTTAAGAATAAGCTCATGTACTCAGCCACAAGGTCATGGAATTCACAAGGAAAGCTTGCATCTACCTCTTTTTCACAAGTAGTATTTTGACTAGTATCCTCTTGGCTAGGGAAGCCACAAACACTGCTTGTTTGTTTTCCTTCTTCACAGATGGGCGAGGAAGGGGAGGGTGACTTCTCTTCTTTGAGGAATTCAGGCTTAAAGAAATTTGGATCTAAAAATCCCTTCCCCTTATTAGCTAGCTTGAGAGGCTCTTCGAAGGAAGTTCCTTCGTTTTGGTCATGTCCCATCGATGTCTTCCTAGATGACTGAAGATACTTTCTCTTGTGCAATTGAGCCATTATGAAATCAAAGAAATGCTTGCAACAATCATCCACCCCATCATCATTTAGCATTACATCAAGCTCATCCTCCTCTTCTTCATGTGCCCCGACTTCTTGTTCTTCGTCGAAAAAAGTGGAATATTATCGTTGAAGGTTTTTATTTTTTAACTCTAGTTTTATCAATCTATATAAGGAGCTCTTTATTGAGCTTTTCATCTCTTCGATTGTCTCTTCCATTTCTTCAAAAATGTAGCCGCTAGAGTGTTTACAATTAATATCTAGACAGTGGAGTCGATAGGGTATTTATAATGAAATTGATAGTGGAGTCAACAAGGTGAGAGATCTTCAAACCACACATCCCTTGCTCACCTAACAGAAGAAATGTAAAAAAATTTCGTACACGAGGAAAAATATTCGAATTCGTTCCCCAATAATGGCACAATTTTTTTTTTATCGCTTCAAATCGCACTGGAAGCACGAGCACTACAAGGGAGATAGAAAGCCTCCTAGAGACAACCTCTGGGTTGATTGTAGACTAGTGCATAAAACATATTAAAGAGAGAAGTGCTTAAGAGATAATATGTGAGGGGTTTTCAGAACTCCAATTGTCATGTAAAAAAGGTGATAGGATGGCTTGGCTCAATAAGCCTTCATTGAGGTAGTTTCAAGCCGACACATGGATCCAAATGCTGAGGGTATATTGGGGAAATATCATAGAGAAATGGCCTCTTCTTCTTGTGGCTAACACACAACAAAGAGATAGCTTAAACTAGAGTTGTAGAAATGGTTTTAGAGGAGGAGAGGAGGGAGGGAAATAGATGCATAGGGCTCGAACAAAAAGAGTCCTAAGTAGTAATGTTCCAATAGAAATATGGAATTTGATGTATAGGGATGTAAACAACACAGAATCCTAAGCAAATATTTTCCAATACAAATATGGCAGAGGGAGGAGGTGGAGTGATAGAAACAATCGGGTGCAAAAGAAGGTTTCAAACAAAACATGACATGGGTATTGTTATCTCCCAAAAGCTAACATAGATTTGGGCTAACCCAGGTCCTACAAGTTAATCAAATACACAAGTACATTTGTAATTTTACAGGTACTGCAATGCTAGTGAATAACAAAATTAGGTATATGATAACAAAAATAATGTCTTCTATTGAGAAGCTAAGATAAATCCAGAGATTAGAGAGGAACCAACTGCATTCATTATATTGTTTCAAATGAGGAAAAACACAAATGAGATGGGATTACTAAGAGAAACATTCTGCACGTTAATCATGCTCGGAATAAAAAATGAAATTCCATTTATCTTAAAGGGTCTAAATAAGGAGACAATAAATTCAGTACGATATCAGTGAAGCCCCCATTATAAACAAATTGAACTAAAATGTCTTCTCAGAATCAAACCCTACGGGTGAGAAATTCCAGAACCATGTTCCCATATAATTTTGCTTTCCCCTATTTATCTAAAGAGGGGAGGAGCTTGGGTTATAGTTAAAACAAATATCTTGGCCTTAACTCCAGCTGTTTTCTAGACTAGCTGTCTCGGCCAGTGTAATTCTCTATTGTCCAAATATTACCATCAAGATCTGCTCCCTTTCTTGGAAATAAGAAAATACAAAAAAAATAAGAAACAGGAGGAACATGGGGGAAGAGTTCCTTTTCACTTCCTGTGAAGGCTTCTTATCAAGGCATGTCTTTGTCATCATGCACTTTTCTACTGCTAAGAAGGTTCACTATCCATTCTCCGTTAAATTCCTTCGATGCTGACTCTCGATGCATGCTATGAGAGGGCCTTATCTTGAATTTTCCCATACCTGGCTCGAATGCTCCATACTTCCATTCAACACCCCATCTGCCAACCCATACATCCTTTAAAGCTCTGCGCAATCCTTTTTGGCGCTCTGATACACCTAGGGATGCATTTATGGTGTAAAAAGTATTCTGTCGGGTGCAAGCCTTTAAACATAAATAAGACGAAACATGTGAGTTCTAACTTCCCTTTAAGCCCTCATGATTTCATCCCCTTTCTACGACTTCCTTAATATGACCGGGTGCTTGAACAAAGTGCTTAGCCCTTTAGGCGTTGAGGCTTTCCACTACTATCCAGGGGGGCCTTTTCTTTATAACACAGAAAGCCTTTGATACTTCCTTTACCATGCTGGCCAATATTCTAGATTTGAAATCCTTATAAAATATAACCCATGACGTATCGCATCCAGGGGGATCCCTCACATATCGTAATCGTCAGCCAAGAAGGAGAAACAGTGGAGGAATAAGATTTTACTTCATGCGATCTTCGATCATCGATCTGTGGGGTGACGTCATCATTGCCACATGTCACCCTGTGAGTGGTGACATGTGTCACTCAGAAATGGCCCTATAGGATCCCTAAAAATTCCAGGACTGAGTAACATGTGTCCCCCGTGTGGCCACGTCATCTTCCATACTATCACGTCGAGGAGAGAGAAAGGGTCTTCCCGGCCTTGGTTTTTCCATGCATTTCCTTTGTAAATCTTTTTCATCCTTCCCCGATGATTTTACACTGGACAAATCAGTGATATCTCGTGATGTTGCAGGACTGCGAGACTGCAGGACTATGGGTAGTATACCATGTGACCCCCCAGAGGAGAGAGAAAGAGGAGGCCACCTACCCTTGGTTTTTCAATCATTTTCAGTTTAAATCCTCCTCTGCCATCCTTGGTGGTTTAACACTATCGGTGTGTTTTCCCCTTGCAATTCCTTAAGGATGGCCCATCAAGTATTGTCAGGGCCATGTGGGACTGCAAGACTGCGAGATAGCAGGACTGCAGGACTATGTGATTGTATTACTATAGGACCTACGAGACTGCTAGAATTTTGGATCACAGGATTGCAGGAATGCGGGATTATGGGATTGCGGGATTGTGGGACTCTATGACTACGGGAATGCGAGATGCGATATGGTCGATATGCAGGATTGCAAGAATGTAGGATTTGTTGTGCTCAAGGCTCTCCAATGTGCTCTTCTATTTCATTTCAAGGAAATAGAACCCCCATCTTCAAAATACTCTAAGTTCTGATCTAGAAGTCCATTTTTGGACTTCTATATATCATTTGAAAGCTTATCATGAGCATTATGCAGTGGAGAGGGTCTGATTCGACTGTAAGAGCTTCAGTGGCTTGGGAAATGACTTCAAGCTTCACTTCTTTTCTACACTCTAGTCAACTAATAACCTTCTAAAGTAGTGAGTGACAGTAGGGACCAAAGAATCCTAATGATCCTTTTAGCTCAGATGTATCTTAATAAGCAACTTCTCATTATCAAAAAATAGTAGTCTCATACATTACATGAAAATTAACAATGACAATGTCAAGCCCTGGGATTAATATCTACTCTTACTTAAATAAAAAATTTGAATCCTAATGATCCTTTTAGCTCGTTTATTTACAAGAAAGGGTAGGTGATAGAAAATCCCTTGAAAACAGGAATGATTCCCTCCTTGATATCAAAAATTGTGGATCTTATCCTCGTTGAACTTCTCATGCACTTGAAGTTACTCGACTGTCAGTGAATTCAAGCTTGTGAGTGAGGATTTGGTGATCTCAAGCCAAGTTAGAGATTTAAGGAGGTGGACAAGCCCCCTTAGATTCCCTCTTGGTTTTCTTCATCAAGCACCTGCATAGTAAATGCCTAAAAAATGATTATTTTTCTTGTAATTTAATCACATTAAGACATGTACTATGCAAAACACCTTTTACTCTTCTTATTGAGCATATTATAACAAAAAATGTGAATTAATTTGAGAAAAGGATAGTTTTAAGGTTGGAGTATAGCATAATTAACTTTAAGATATACCTATTGATGAGACACATCATCACCCCCCTGCTGAATATTTTTGTCATTCTATGAGAAACTTATTCATTCATATGAAGTTCATTTATCGCCTTGGCAGCCTCTCTCACATCCTAAGGAACCTTAGTTGGTGTGCATTCCTATCGATAAAAATCTTCATTTTCCTCTATCTCTATCCATACCTTTTGTTTCTTTGCCTGGTTCCCTTCTTCTTGTATGCAAAACAAGAAAGTTAGATTGTGTTTGAGTCCTATCCATTTTATTTTCAGTCTTTGCATGATTCTTTTATACAATGGGGTTCTTTCCAAGGAATTCCTTAGCTTTTAAGGAGAATGAGACTCTTTGATTTGTAGATTGGGGGGTAAGGCGTGACATATTCTTTGACAAGAATGTAGAATCTTTGTTCCTGACATCCTAAAATTGTTCTCAAAAGGTAGAATAGTTTTATCCTGGGTTTCTATTTATCTAGGTAGGATAAGAGGCAATAAGGTTATGATTGTTGATGACAACCTTAGGTCTTACTAGCTTTGCTTTGATATATAAGGGTTTCTTCTCTTCTTTTGTCATCACCTTTTTCACTTCCTCAACCACTGCCTCTTGATGAGTCAACCAAGATGCTAATGACATTAGTTTCATGTCTCCCGATCTTGAATTTGGATCGCATAAATTCATATCTGCTAGAATGAAATTGTGCATAGAGAATTCAACTACCTTGCCCTATCTTCCTAATACTAGCTTATTTGCAAAACTCAATAAATTGCTTGTGGTGTTTAAAGGTAGAATATCCATACTGTTGTAGTGTCTCAATTTGGAATTGAATCCATTGTTCCTTAAGGAAAATAACATAGGATTTTGATGGTTTCCTGCATTGTATCGTTTCCATAGAGAGACTTGACATAGTGACAAGTTGTGTTTTTTCTATTGTTTTTTCTCTCTCAACCTTATGTTTTCAATCTATCGCTTCTCCCTCATAATTGAGTCTCTTAATCTCAAAACACTCAACTCCTTGCTCATTTCAATGAATTTTATCCTCCATGAGGCCCACATCTTCGACATTCTTAGATTTGTCAATTTACATCCACCCATATGTTTTGCCTCTCTATTTCCAACTCATAGAGGTGTGGGACAACAAACGTTTCAAGTATGATACTTCCTCCCTCAGTAAATTTGTAATAGGTCCCTAATATGGGTTGTGGATGAGGTTCTTGAAGCTCTTAGAGTCCTTTTTCATTTTCTTTTAAGGTGGTTTCTCCTTCCAATAGTTTATTTTTCTTCTCCTATAGAATTTCCTATTTCTCATGTAGTTGCCCCTGTCTCTCATGTAGCTCCTCCTTTTCTGCTTTCTCAAGGGAAAATTATGTCTTAGGTTTCTTAAAGGCTACTGCCCTGGTGGTGGGCCTTCTATCATATGCCACAGTTCGTTTTATTTTTCCCTTAGGAGAGGTAATCTCCTCATTTTTTTCTTCATTAGGCCCTAATTCTCTCTTTTTACTGGGTGACTCCTAAATAGTGATAGGGACCTCTGAAGGAGGTTGTGATTTCCCCTGCCTGATCCTGGTGCTCTTCCTTTTCTTTGTAATATAGGGGACCTTTCTCGATAGCCTCCTTTTGGGCTTGAAAAGTGTGATCAATGTGGCCAATGCGATAGCCACTTCTTGCTATGAATTCCATAAAGAAGGACTTCTGTGATGACCTTGCTTCTTTTTCCCTTGGGGTTTAGAAGTCTTCTCAGGGCTTCCTTTTTCTTCTACTTATTTTTCTTCTTCTTCCTTCTTAAGCTTTGTTTCTTCTTCCTCTGTTCTTCGAACCTCTTCTTTTTTTGTTTTTCCTACCCTATCTCCAGTTCTAGAGGCTTGTGTTTCTCTAGGTGTGTTGGCTTTGGTTTCAATGAATATCTCTCTGTCCATGTCCACAAAACCAGTCCAGAGGACAAGGTTCCTTAAGTGGCTCAAATAATCCATCAAAATTAACTTGATGAGGCCATGGTGGGCTATGTGTTGATGCTTGCGTTCGCCCACCTTCTGGCACGTTTCAATGATTGAGTGTAGGAGGAAATGGGGAACACCAATTCTTTAAGGGAGAGGTAATTTTTCTTTGAATATTAATTCATGAAGTAACCAAAAATGATAGGCATATACCACACTCAACCTCCCTTCACAACATATATAGTTAAGGATGTGATAAGCCACCTCATCTTAGGGTTATGGTAAGATTTCTCTTCTTAGTTCATTCTTATATTCTATGGGCTTCTCTCTCTGAATGAAGAAGCTCTTCTTGGTTGTAACACTTACTTCCTTCTCCTCCTTGCTCTATCAAACTACCAAGGGTAATATGGTCACTCTACTTATGGTTTCATGACTTAAGGAGATGGATAATCCTGTGACAATAGTAGTGGCACTATTTTTCCCTTGAGGATGAAATTCCATGGAAAATTCATGAGTGGTCATATCATTATCATATCCTTTTAGCAGTTCAAAGAAACCCAACCATTAATGTCGTTTGAAGATGTTCACTAAAAGAGGGTGTTGGTGAATGCTCTTAGTGTATGTGGGTTCTATTCTATTAAATCCTCCGCCCATTTCTTATATTGCCCCTCCTTGGTGTTACTTAGAGATAGAATTCATTTTCTTAAAGCAATCTCAGTTGCGGAAACAATGTTAAACTCATTTTTATTAGTGAGGGAGAACGATGTTAGAATTGATATCAAACAAACTCTTCTTCTCTGCTTCTATCCACAAAAATTTCTAGAAAGACCTCCTACTTCCTAATTATCTATTACATGCTATCAATTTAAGTATAATTCTCATGCAAGTGTATGGAAAACAAGGCAAGAGGATGTCACTTACTTCTTTTCAAAATAGTTATGTATGTGCATGAGAGTTTGGAAACAATTTCGGGTCACTATGACTCCCTTTCACCCTTCAATTCGTCTTGTAGCTCTTTCTCAACCCCCTTGTAGCATCTCAGACCTTCCTATAGCTTCCTCCTATAGCACTTGCAAACAAGGTTCGAAACTTCTCAGTGGCATCCTAAGTGGTATGATAGAAATAGCTCATCCTTATTGTAATTTCTTTTTTTGGAATTGAGAAATGGTGAAAATTAAGTCGAACCAAGTATATAATATGTTATATGTGCTAAAGGATCAGAGTGCTTTGGTGACATGGCATATACACGAGTTTCATTTTCTAGACCATTGTCACCACTCCTTGCAATCATTTCCCCTCCTTGTGATTATCACCCGAATCCTTGTGAGCTCCACCACACTTTGAGTTGACATCTCCATGTTGCATGGGTGACTAACACAAACTTAAGTTTACTAGCCGAGGGTAGCCAATTTCACTAGCCACCTCCCAACTATTAAAACTCCTTTCTCTACCATTAACACGTTTTAGCATTTTTTTCATAGTGAAGAGGTGAGTGTTGTGATACCTAATCCTACTTGTGGATTGAACTACTAGAGATGGTTGCATGCTAGAGTTGGGCCTCATAACATCATTATCTCTATGGGAGTTAATTCTTTTGCTTGATTTTGTGCATGTCTTCATAAATTGATGATATCCTAACTAATAACTTTGTTGTGTGCTGCAGGTGGTTTCCTTATGTCCAAGCTTACTATTGCTAGTGCTGGAGTGCCTTCCTGAGGATGATGTGTCTCCTATCTATTGCAGATATGACTCGAAGATGATATTTGTGAGTGAAAAAAAATAAGTTTAAGGAGTCCTGTCGTAACTACACAAGTTTCTACAGGAGGAGTTTCCTTCCTGTAACAATCATTTAATCCTCCCTTCAAGTATTTATCTTTCATTCCAGGGTTGAGGGGAAGTGATGAAAATCATGAGAACGAATTAGGATCATGAGGAAGTGGTATAGGTGTTATAAGAACATAAAATGAGGATTTATATTTTCTATTTGGATGCATGACAAAATGCAAATTTTTAGCAATTTATTTTTTAATGAGGTGTATGAGTGATGGAGTTGACATTGGAGGACCCCCCCCTTAACATCTCCTAGAAACAACATGGCCTTTTGGTCTCCTTTTCCATTGGATTGACCTCCTGTACCCTCACTGAATCCTCCTATAGCATTATAGGTCCTTTTGTAGCATTACGGGCCCTTCCTGTAGCATCACAACTGAGGAGGTAAAATTGGAGTATGTTGTTGATTAGATGATGGAGAGGGGTTGGGATGGGAGTCGAGAGTGTGGAAATTAGGTGTATGGATGGAATCATGGAGGGAGACTTGTAGATCTAGCCCTGTAGCCATAATTCTGCCAATGTTATGGAGTCCTACAAAAGAAATATGTTAGTAAAATTTGTGAACTTTCTCTTTGTGCTTCTCTTTTCTCTCTCTCTCTCTCTGTCTTTTTTAGAAAAGCAAGTTTCCTCTGTAGGGGTTTTCAACTTGCATGCTTGCTCTACATGCTCACCTTGGGATCTTTTATTTTTATTTTATTTTTTCTTTGCTCCTGGGTTGCCTCAGATAGGATTTCAACTCAAGAGTGTGCCGTAGATACCTCAAGGAGGTTTTCACCTAGGCCCTCTTATTATTATTATTATTATTAGAATTTTGGTGGATTAAGGCCCTATGAGCCTCCCAATCACATTTAACTCTCTGGTGACTAAATTGACAAATTATTCCTTCGACAAAGGTTTCCTGAACAATTTCAATCTGTGACCATCGACTAGTAAGGGAATCCCTTCCTCATCAATGGTTTTGATTTGGATAGGCCCATTATGATGACACTTCTCTAATAGATAGGGACCCAACCATCTTTCCATCAACTTCCCCTTGAAATCCTTGAATCTAGAATTGTACACAGGGCCCAATCTCCTTCTTAGAAAGTCCTTTCTCTGATGTGCTTATCATGTCAAATATTGCTCTGTAGTTGGATTACCTCATTAAGTAAGAGAGAATTCATTCTAAATTCATCTAGACCATTGTGTTGGAGAAACCTTTTATTTTGTGTTGAAGTGAGATCCAAGTCTAACTGGGATGTTATTCTCAAGGTGTTGTACTAAAATTCAATAGACAATAGGGCCTTCTTCTGATAGAACAACTCAAAGGGAGTGAATCCAGTGGTTGTCTTCCAACTGGTATTGTAGGCCCAAGTAGCTTCCACAAGTCTGTCTGCCCAATATTTTCTACTGCTACCAACATTTGTAAGAATGTTCTCCAATGCTCTATTAGTGATTTCCACCTACCCATTTTATTGAGGGTGATAGGAAGTAGATGTCATGTGCTTGATTTGGTCCTACTTCATAAGGTCTTTAATCAAACTTGATGTAAATTGTGCTCCTTGATAAATGACTAACTCCCTTGGAAAACCAAATTTGTAGAAGATATTATCCCTCAGAAATTAAACCACCTTCTTCTCAGTTGTTGCTTTTACTTCTTTTGTTTCATCCCATTTGGTCAAGTCAACAGTTCTTACAATGATATACCTTTTCTGTCATGATGGGGGACCAATAGGCCTAATGAAATCCATGCCCCACTTTTCAAAGGGCTCTAAAGTCACTTGAGGTTGTAAGGCAATCTCATAAATGTTGGCTTACCCATCCTTTGACATTGATCACACAAGGTGGTGTATCTCCTTTCATCCTGGTGTAAACTAGGCCCTAATTGTAGAACTTTGAAGGTTTTCCTCTTAGTAGAAAAGTGGACCCCATAGGGCCCATCATGGCATACTTAGAGGATGTCAAAGACCCCTTATTCCCTCACACATATTATTAGGTTCTGATCTAACCCCAATCTAAAAAGGTTTCCCCCAATCAAGGTGAATGGGGCACTCTTCCTTACAATCTTGCTTTTCTCCCTGGAGGATAGTTTAGGAGGGAACCTCCCATCAACCAAATAGTTGGTTATATCAGCAAACCAAGGATAAAGCACTAAGATGGCAAAGATATGTTCATCTAGAAGTTGATCATCCATCATTTCTTCCTTCCTTGTAGGCAGAGTGAGTCCTAACAAGAAATTTGCAACCACATTCTCCTTACCTAGTTTACCAACAATATTCAAATCAAATTTTTGTAATAAAAATAACCATATAAATATCCTAGCATTGACACCATGTTTATTCATTAAATACTTAATGGCTACATTATCAGTGTGATCCAAAGTTTAATAACCAGTGATATAATCCATAAACTTGTTTATAGAATGTACTACAACTAAGAGTTATTTTTTAGTGAAAGTATAATTCAACTAAGCTTTAGACAAATTCTTACTAATGAAATAGAAAACATAAGGAAATTTGTCTTCCACTTGTCCTAAGGAATCCCCTAAATCTTTGTCTAATGAATTTGTGTGTATATGAAAAGGTAATGCCCCCTTGGGACCCCTAAGGATGGGTATAATGGTAAGCTTTTCTTTTAGTATTTCAAAGGCTTCTTTACAATTTCTTGTCCAACAAAAATCTAAATATTTAGACAGTAGACCAAACAAGTGTGAAGCTAGTTTCTTAAAATCTTTAATGAACCTTCTATAATACCTAGCTAATCCAAGGAAACTCCCGACATCTGTTTGATTTTAAGGGATAGGGACCCTTTTGATGATGGCAATATTTTTTGGGTCAACCTATATTCACTCCTTGGATATAGAATGGCCAAGGACAATTCCTACATTCATAAAAAAATCATGTTTATGAGAGCTCAAATGAGAGGTTCATTTTAATACATTTCTTCAAGAATTTGTGCATATTGGAGAGAGCTTCATGGAAGTCACATCCATAAGGAATTAAATAATTCATGTATATCTCAACAGAGTCATGAACATGTTTAACAAAAATAATCAAACATATCCTCTAAAAAGTAGCAGGGGCATTGCAGAAACCAAATAGAAGAACTCTTTAGGAAAACATACCCCACAAACATGTCAATGTGGTTTTATCATGGTCTTAAGGGTTGATATGGATTTTATTGTATCCACTAAATCCATCCAGGAAGGAGAAGAATGTATTTCCTACAAGGCCATATGGAACATTGTCAACGAAGGGCAAAGGAAAATGGTCCTTATTTGTAGCCTTGTTAAGTTCCTTGTAATCAACATAGATTCTCCACTTACCATTCTTATTGGGAACTAAAACAAGAGGTGACACCCACTCACTATCTATAATGGGGTATATGAACCCTGTATCCAGTATCTTTTGTAATTATTCTTCCACAATGTCCTTAAGAGATGGGTTCATCCTTCTCTAGGGTTGGCGCATAGGCTTGCATCCCTCTTTGATGTAAATATGATGAGTACAAACTGAGGGATGCACATGTTTCATTTCCTTATAATCCCAAGCAAAAACATCAAGGTGTTGCCTTAATACATTGCACAATTGTTCTTCATGTTTGGCCGAGAGAGGGGTTGATCTTTAAAGTTATGGATAGGCCAAACTATACAATCTTGGCATGTTCTAGAGTTGAGTCAACATAGCACAAGCCTGTCTAAGGACTACTCCCATATTCTTTTATCAACTCCTCAATTTCTATGGGAGTGGGAGGATGATTATGAAGGATATGGTAAATTAGGTCATCTTCTTCAAGTTTTCCCCCTCCTATAATAGTATCTAGAGTGCAGGATCGGTAAGGGGTTGTATGATACAATTCATCCTCTTCCTCATCCTCTAACCATATGGGTAAATCATGTTCAATAGAAGGTTGATCAGGAGAAAACAACACAAGTTGTTTGGAAAAATGTCCATTCTTGATAGTCATGTTCCTAACCCTACAACTAATGTAGACATCAACAATGGCCAACCATGGTCTTCCTAAGATGAGAGGGTAGCCATTAAACTTGGTTATGGATTGGAGGACTAGGAAATCAGTAGGGTACTCCCAAGAGTCAATGGCGACCATGACATTCTTAATAATTTCCTCAGGGGCTACTGTGGATCTATCTACAAACTGAAACACTGTGGTGGTATTTCTCAAAGCCCATTGGATATTGAGCTTCAACATGGTTTTCCTAATCATCACACTGATTGCAACCACAAAATCAATTAGGGTATTAGGACCGTAATTCCATCAATGTGCACATCCACTACTGGGCTACCGTGGTTTAGGTATTTTTGGGAGATCACCCTCCCAAGAATCAGGTCAGATAGTTGTCCAACAACATTGATTGTGGGGGTATCTCTCCTTCTTCTCCGAGGGCTTTTGAAACATTTTTCTTTAATAAGCCTATTGTAGATGGGAACATATTTAATGGCCAGAGAAGGGGTATCTTGATAGCCAAATTCTTCAATTCTCCTAGAAGTTCAACCTCTTCTGCGGTGTGCTCCTTAGGGTGGACCAACTTTTTAGTGTAGGGAAGTGCATTGAATTGAGGGGCACTCTGTCCCTTCTCTTATTCAATATTTTTAAATGGAGAGGGTGGGTGATTTTCTGGGAGCACATTCCTAGACTGAAGATTGATCTCTTGGATTTCCACAACATAAGAGAGATAAAGTCTCCCCACTGTAGACCTGTTGTGCCTACTTATTATTTGGGATCCAATTAGGTTGAGAAGGAATTTAAGGTTGCTTAGGTGGAGTAGGATGAGTTAACCTTGTTTGAGGTTAGGGTGGAGGCAGTAAAGAATGTGGTTTGTTTGTTTGAGGCCTCGACCCTTCTGAGGGGTTTCCCCATTAGGAATATTGGGGTGGATATGGCTGAAAAGGATTGTTGACAGGTTGAGGAGGGTATGGAAGATCATAAGGCCAAGGAGGAGGTGTGGACCATGATGGATGGGTGGAAGGGTACCAAGGCTTAAAAGGTACATTTTTATTTGAATTTTAGTGAGGATAATGTGTGCCTTGCATGCCTTGTTAATATGGACGAGGTACTGGTGGCCTCCTTTGGTTAATGAAACACAACTGTTCTGACCCATTATCTACTCATCCCTGGTATACATCTTTTAGGCATGGTAGAGAGGGACATTTTTATGTTGCATGATTCTCTTCACATACTAGGAAGAATTCTATAACATTCAGTGGGAATTCATTCCTAGGATGTCTTTTAGTACATCTAGGGCATAAAATAGCTAGTGCCCTTTCTGCTTCCTCTTGTTTCCTTTTGATTTTCATAGTATCCATTTGCAAAGCAAATGTGTGCAACATTTGACTCTGGAAATTATCCAACATATTTACTATTTCACGCTTGATGGATGTTGTGGAGGGAGAGGAAATGCACAAATTTTGGCTAGACCTACCCTTCTTCTTAACAACCCTAGAATAATTCTTGAATATAGTTTTGATGTCATGATAAGGTAACTAGTAGATATCTCCTCCAAATAGCGTGTTGAGGGTTTCCATTACATATTCTTTGATCCCTCAGAGAAGAACTAGCTTGAGTGAGTCAGCATCAAGGGTATAGTTGGCCCTCCTATAATTCAGTTGAAACATTTCCTCATAGTCTTCCAAAGATTCATCAGGTCTTGTTAGCCTCCTGCTGCAGCAGGTATTCATCTTTCATGATTGACATTTTTACATGCCAAATATGTCATACTTTGCAAGCTGCAGTGTTCCATATTTCCAGAAGAGACCAAAAACAATGCCATGAAGTGTGCTAGTCCAAAGGCCACTGCGTATTCCATTTTTTATGAGTTCTTTTTTAAAGGAAAGGCCAAACAGCTTAATCTTGGCCTCCCTAGGTTTCAATTTCCTGTTTTAGAATGTAGAGAATGTATCTGTCCAAACAGTTTAATCTTGGCAGAATTGTAGATAGGTAGAGTATCAAAGGGACCCAACTGTTTAATCTGGGCCCTAGCAGAAATAAGTGCAGATTTAGATAGGAAACAATCAAAAGAAAATTGTAATTCTGGGTCTGCAAGTCTAAATGCACCCTAATCAGAAAAGAAGAAAAAATGTTAGGAAAGTAGGCTGGGTAGGTAGTTGTGGTTGCAGAATGATGATTCATGATCAATTTTGTGTTTCAAACTGTGCTTTATCTTTACAGATCACATTGTAGGCAGTTTTCATTCAGAAAGAGATCAAAGTTGGACATCACTAACTTCCCCTTCTTCTAATTCCCCAAGTCACTTACTAATTTCCCCAAAGAGGTCAAGATCTGCTTGAGCCTCTTAGTTTCATCATCATCCATATCACTTGCCTTGGTGGAGATCTGCTTCACTCAAGGATCTCAGTTCCTTTCAAGTTATTTTCCCCAAATTTAGCCTAAGGTCCCTGACCTTAGCGCTTGCTGGTCACCTTCATATTAACTGCTAACAGTATTATATAACTCCCTATCAGTTTTCCCATCCCCCTATTAAACTATGTATATAAAACTCCCCTATGTAAATATTCCCTCCCTGGCAATATAGCCATATTTTTATAAGTCCGGGAAAAAATGGTCCATCTGGGGCTGTTTTTAGCCCATCCGAGTCATAGCAGGGGTTAGATGACACCTGGTCATGCTAACAACCTCTCCCCTAGCCCTAAAACCCTCAAAAACCCATGTTTTACCCCTCATCCCTAAGTCCCAGCTGTAAATATTTCGACCGCGCTCATTTTACATCTATAAACCCACTTTTCCCCGCCCCTAACCCAAAGTTTTTGTATAAAATATTAACCCCGCCCGTGTTAACCCTCATAATCCACCGTTCCCTAAGTTATAACCCACCTGCGCGCTATATTAAAAATGGAATATGCTGCGTATATTCCCGTCCTAACTTCCTGTCGCCTCCCGTCTACCGCTAGCCGTTGGATTGCCAGCCCCGCAAATCAACGGTCGGCGAGCCATCCCATCCCTGAGCTGCCCGAGCTTTAGTGTCCGGGAGATGGGCGGTATTACCGCCATACCTCCTGCCACGTGCAAACATTGGGCTATGGCGGAGGCCCCCCTCATGAAGCCACCATCTCCAAAAAAGCGGTACGCCACAATACCGCTTACCGCCTCCTGCCCTGTGACATCACCGCTTACGTCACCCCCTGCACAGTCGCCGCTCACGTCACTCCCTTGCCCAGTCACCGCAACACGTCAACCACCTGCGTGGCCTCCTGCCACCGTGTCGCCGAGTCATCTGCCTGAGTGGCCCCTTGCCACGTGTCATGCCACGTCACCATCTGTACATGATGACGTCATCCTGCCACATCATCATGCTGACATCATCACTGACATCACTATCGTACAATGTCACATCATACTGATGTCATGTTGACATCATCAGAACTTTTTTGGCGTGAAGGAGCAAAAATCGCACTTCGGGGCCCCGGAATCAGATTCTGAGGCAGTTTTTGATGAGCGCAAATCGCTCATCGCTAGATTTTATGGGCCTGAATGGGGAATCTTCAGGGAATCTTTTCATTCTGCGGCCCCTAGCAAGCCCGAAAGGCACCGAATGACCCATTTTTCTTCGCAAAGCTTGCCGGAAGTGTTATAGACATTTTTGTGCCTTACAGCATAGAGCATGAAATGTCAATAATCTAAGGGATCCAAAGTCCCTAAACATTTTTTTCTTACCCTTAGAGGAACAAGGTCAGCAAACCACAGCACTGCAAATCAGTTCTCCACTGAAAAACACTCAAAAACAGGTCAGTTTTGGATCAAAGCAGCTGCTCCACTAAGCATCTGCGCTGAATGTCAAAAGCTCTATGGTGTACCTGCGCTGCATTGCAAGTGCAACAAAGGCTACCTGCGCTGGGCATACTTTGACATGTGGAGGAATCTTTTTCTCAATGTGCCAGTGCCCAGGAAGCTTCCAAAAAGACACTTGATCATAAGATTCGCCTAATGATGAGTTAAGAGCTTCTAAAACTCCAAGTGGAAGGTAGAAACTCCGAGTGAAGAACTGAAGAACAACTGGAGTTGAAGAGGACAACAAGTCACACATCAAGCTGACTTATCTTCACTCCAAAACTCTATATAAGGATCTCATCCCATGGGATCTGGAGGGCGGAATTTAGTGCAAAGAATTGTTGTTGGTTTACAGTCGAGAGTATTGGGTGATTGCTTGAGGGAGGTGAAGAAGAGATTTCTCTCCGTCGGGAAGGTGATGCTGGATTGGACCTCTCATGGTTGTATCACCGCCTGAACCTTACTTCCATATATTAATAAAGCATTTGAGGTTCTTCTATTCGCATGTGTTTCAATGATGTATTGTCTTACTTGCGTATTTGATTTATGCTAATCCTTGAATCAGTTATGAATGCATGCTTCTTGTAGTGTCCTTTCTTTGTCTTGTTTGCAGGATCTCGTGTAGCTAGGCTCGTGAAGAGAATTGGAGCTGGGAGCAAGCGGCAAACAAAGGAGATTGGATCGACCATTTGCGCAAGACATCGATAAGTGGATCTCTCCCTTTTATCTCTTGCATGTCATAAAGAAGAAACTTTAGATAGCTTTGCTTTCAGCTGTTGCTAAGGAACTGTCACCCTTAGAGTGGGTTAGGGTCATTCCGAGTTGGATACTTTCCCCCACAACAGACTGGCGACTCCGCTGGGGATTGTGTCTTGTTGGTAGCTTGCGTTTCTTGCTATTCATTTCTTAAACAAAGGAGTACCGAATCGAACTGCATTCGAGTCCTTCGAATGCAAAGTAGAGGGCAGCTACTCTAGCCCAGTGCTGGGCATGTTTATGATTTGAAGAGCTGATCCACAAGGACTCTTTTTAGCTCTTTGTGATAGTGTTCATCTTCCTTTAATCATCCTCTAGTGTATACTTGACTGATAGCCTCTGATTTGGCCAAAAACCGGTGATTTTTGAGCAAACTGTGACCCGGAATCTGAGAGAGACGAGAGTTGTCTCATCAGTGCAGCTGCAGAAAAGGCTACCTGCGCTACAACGCAGGTCCCGAAGGGGCTACCTGCGCTGCATGTCAGATTGACAGTGCAGCACCTGCGCTGATCCAGTTTTGCCTTGTGCAACTGGGATTCCCCACTGTCTGTTTCCCAGTTTTCAGTATTGTTTTTGCAGCCTGTTGTCAACCTGTATACCCAGCTGAAACCACTTCTCTTTGCCTTCATTCCACCTCAGTTGTATGAAGAAACCATGATTTTTATTATTGTATTTCTTGCTGTCATTCACAGTTTCCCATAGCGAAAGTGAACTAGTCTTGCTATGACCTCTTGGATCTAGACCTATGAGAAAGTGTCGTTGTGATTCTAAGAGCTAGTTTATTGTTGTTCATAGCTGCTTGAGCATTTGCTTTCGTTATATGGTTCGAATTTCAGTATTTCTTGTGTTGAAACGAGTGAATATTAAGGTGTTCTTTTGATTATTGGACAAACACTTGTTTGCTTTCGCTTGAAATTGAATTCGAAATTATACAACAACTTTCTTTTTGTAATACATCAACATTAAGGAAGAAGAAAAGAAATACTTGCATTGTGCATGTGCATTTTGACAGTTTGCATGTCGATTTAGGAAAAGTGCATCAGTGTGTGCTCTATGATCTGTTTGAAAAGATGATGTCTTTCTTTTCCTTCAGTAGTTAAGATTTTCATAAGTTGAAAGAATTGAAAAAGCTTGCTTATCATTCTTAGACTGCATTTAGGAGTTGTATCATACATCACGTGGTGATCCATAAAGGCAAACTGCTAAGCAAGATCAACCTAAAAAGAACTGAATTTATCTAACAACGCTTTGAAACATAACGAAACACAGTAGAGGTCTAGGTAGAGACAGGAACCGGTGTCTTTAAACATAGTGACTGTCGATCTCTACGAAGGTGGGTGATTCCTCCTGAGGGACGATAGCACTAATACGAACTTGTGCCCCCGCATACCGTCACGTATATTGGGGGACCCCTATAGGAACAAAGCCTTTATCCATAGGAAGCCGTGTCGGCCACCCTACTGATCGCGATGCAGTGAACACAGCATTCACGAAGATCGACCACTCGTACCGTAAAACGTATTCTGTGGTTTCGCGAAAGGTTTGGCACACCCTCTGCCTAGAACTCCAGAGTAGTTTCTTTTGGCCTTTTTCAAACTCTATAACTGAAAAAGTCCATCCGAGCATTTGTCACTTCGGGCTCGTTAATACATCGAAGGAGACTAGAGTCATCTTTAGCTTTTTCTCGACTCTTAAAAAGTGAAAAAGCAAGTTGTGTCTTAAAAAGCGTCTAAAATTAATTCATTTCGAAAACACATTTTACCCTGTGCATTGTTGGTTGATCAAGTAATCCGCAACCGTGGAAGAAAGTCAATCGATGAACCGTCGTTCGCGGAGGCGTACGAGTCAACCGTCTTTGTCTCCGGAATCGAAAACAACCCGGGAAAAGCGATCTCGTTCAACTGGTTCCAAATCTCCTGTCAAAGTTAGAACAAGTGTTCCAACGCCATCTGAGGTTCCGATTACTCCAAACATTTCTGGAAACCCTGCCCCTATTGAAGAAGTTCAACAGCCCCAGAAGGACGGTAACACTGATCCTAGTCTGAGAGCAAATACTTGTGTTACTGAATCAGTTCCATCTTTCATCGGTTCAGAGAGTCTTGCTCCTCAAACAACTGTCGCTGTTGAAACAACCCCTTCTTCGGCACCAGAAATATTCTACGGACCTGACGGTCTTCCTCTTCCACCCGGTCTGATCGCAATAGAAGAAATTGTAGAAGATCCGCAAGCAACTACTCCAACACATTTTGGAGCAGGGATCACTCTACTTCCTACTGCATCAGAAGCTAGCCTATCACCCAGAGAAGTTCCTGAAGAATCACTAGGAAATCTATTGGATAGACTCAAAATGTCTGAACAACCGTCAACATCTAGGACTGTGCCAAATGACACAGCGACAGCAGAACTCCCTGCAGTCATTCCGACAATGTTCGTCGGCATACCATCTGTCCCTAACTCTCAAGAGCTGGAGGGGGTCCCTTCGGGGGCCATGACGACAGTATGGTCTGTTCCTGTTTGTTCTCCCGGTATAATACCCGGTAACTCCTATGTTGGAACTCAACAGATTGATCCTTTCGGAAATCAGTTTGGGCAATCCGGTCCTCGAGGTGTAATAAATCCTCTCGGTTCCGGACCACCAACGTATGGGGGGCAATATGCTTTTTCATTACCTCCTCCGGGAGGTTACCCATATGGGAGCTCACAACCATACTCAGGTTATACTGGAATAGCTACAAGTGGTTGGATACCTATGCCACCCCAGCAACCAAGAGTTGTGTATTCTATGCAACAACAGATGCCTGTGACGAACATCCCAACGACACCAGCAATTGTGACTGTGTCGCAAGTTCAAACGATACCTCTTGCATGTCAACCTCAGTTTTCTCAGGTTGTAGTGCAACAACCCTTTGACCCTGCAACCCAACCACAATCGCCGACTGGCGGGGTGACACAAGCACAAACGGGTACCCTTACCCCTCATCTTGGCCCAGTGGTAAGCATCGCACAGCAACCAATGGTATCACAACCATGGTTGGTGCAGTATCAACAACCGCAGTTCCAGCAAGTGTACCAAGGTACCGAGCAACAAATTTTTGTGAATAATGGACAACTGTACCTACAATATGGTCAAAACCAACCACTTTACAGTGGGGTAGTCCACCAACCGTATCAATCATACCAGCATCAAATACATTATGCCGGTATGCAAAGACCAACTGCTCAGGCGATCCCTTCATATCCTGGGTACGCTTCGCCTAATCTGAGTCAACAGCTGCCATTCGTGGCAACTCTAGAGTTACCCGATTTACATCGGTTGACGAACGATCCGATTGCTTATGCCCCTTGGTGGCCAGCGATTCCTCACAAACTTCCCTCCGACATTCCTAAATTCAATGGAAATCCGGGCGAAGACCCGTCGAATCACGTCATGACCTTTCATCTATGGTGTTCATCGAACACTCTGAACGATGATTCGATAAGACTTCGCCTCTTCCAAAGGACATTGACAAAGCTGAGCTCAAGAGATTCTTTAAAAGTCCAAGCAACCCAGCTGTCTTGACCGATCCATTTCCCAATCTAGGTCAAAATATGGTTGATAGTGGAAATGCTTCCCCGTCGCAAGTCCTGATGTTGTCGATCTCTAAGCAGCAAAATGATGCTTCGATTTCGACAAGGAACAAAGATTATGGGAATCCGCAACTGTCAAACGAAAAAGGTAAAGATCAACCTAGTAGTTCGACAACGACTTCGACAGAAGTTGTCCCACCCATAATGCCAGATTTAGCGATAAAACCACCTAAGGGTGTAGTACACAAGTCGACGTTTAATCCTCGTGCCAGAGCGGCGCAGCATTATAACATAGTAGAAGATTTGGTTCAATCGCCATCCGCTATGTCGACTCTAGAAGTACTACAAAATTGTCCATCCCAAAGGCAGGCATTGTTATCAGCAATAGGGGGGGTTGATCCTAAGGATTCCAATCTTGTGTCCTTTGATCACAAAGGGTATGACCCTCAGTTACCAGCTCAACTAGCTTTCCTTATTCAAGTGAAGGCCCTCAACAAAACTGTTCACAGAACAATTATTGACGAGGGGGCATCGACATGTATTATGTCAATGAGCTGCTGGAAAACGCTAGGGTCACCGACCTTGTCGAGATCTTCGACAGCACTAAAAGCTTTCGACGGTAGGACATATACCCCTTACGGTATCCTAAGTAACTTGAAAGTTGAACTAGGTGGAAAAACAGTAGAGATTGATGTTGAAGTCATAGATGGAAATCTGGATTACAACATCCTACTGGGGAGACCATGGATCTATGCCATGGCAGCTGTAGTGTCGACTTATTTTAGGAAGATCGCATTCCCGTTTGAAGGAGGGATTACGGTCGTCGACCAACAGAACTTTCTCCTAAATGGTTCACAAGTTACGGGAAGCATTCCCATGATCCATGAAAGCGACCATTCGATTCAAGATATAGGAGTAGGCCTGTTGAAAGACCCCACAATGATGGGGACTTTCTCGCTGCCAAATCATATGTACATAGGAAGTGTACCATTGGTGGCCACCTGCAACATGATATCTTCCACGAAGGTCACAAAAGATAAAGTCATCATGGATCAGGCAAGGGTTTTGCACCCGAGCCCAATCGAAATATTGTAGCAATCAATGTTTCAGGCATGGGAGGCGAGCCCAAATCAACGCTCGTCAAGCATTTGGGTAGATAGGTCAGGAGAATGTGGAACCCCTTTGGATCCTTGGTCACGAGTGCATGCAAGTGACGAAGGAATCCTACAGTCAATGATGATTGAGGGGGCACCATGGGATGATAACCACCATCGTTCCCTTCCAAAGGAAGATACTCAAGGCGACCTGTATCACCCTTCAGTATTTGAATTCCTAACAAATACTGTAAATACGGTGGACTCCGAGAGAAACATGTCCAATATAGAAGAGACTATAGCCATAAATATCTCGACCAAAACAGACATTGTAGAGAATATTTATGTCGGCAAAGGTTGTTCCCCTTCAGAACAAGAGATATATAAAGCTCTTTTCCGCGAATTTAGAGATGTCTTTGCTTGGTCATATGATGAAATGCTAGGCATTGACTCGAGTATCGTTGAACATGAAATTAAGATGTATCCTAATGTCAAACCAGTGAGATAATGGCTTCGGTAGGTGCACCCCAAGAAAGTCGCTGCTATTAAGGCAGAAGTTGAAAAACTCCTCTATGCTGGTTTCATCTACCCGGTTCCTCTAACCGATTGGGTATCGAATATTGTCCCTGTTATGAAGAAACAAGGAACAATACGAGTGTGCGTCGATTATAGGGATGTAAATCAAGCTTGTCCAAAGGACAACTACCCTACACCCTTCATCGACCAGATAATTGATGAATGCGCCGGATGTGAAATCTTTTCGTTTATGGACGGATTTTCTGGGTATAATCAAATTAATATCCGCCCACAGGACCAATCAAAGACTGCATTTATTTGTCCGTGGGTCACGTTTGCTTATCGAAAATTACCCTTTGGTTTAAAGAATGCAGGGGCGACGTTTCAGAGGGCAATGAATTATGCTTTCCATGACATCAAGAACATCGTTCAACCTTATCTCGACGATCTTCCGGCTCATTCGCAAAAGCGGACTGATCATCCGCATCATTTAAGAGCAATATTTCTACGTTGCCGACACTACAAGATAAGACTCAATCCGCACAAATGTGTGTTTTGCGTCGGTTCTGGTCATTTACTCGGCTTTATAGTCTCCAAGGATGGGATTCGTCTCGACCCTTGCAAGGTGCAAGCGATCATTAATTTGCCTCCACCTTCGAACTTGCTTCAGATTCAGAAACTCCAAGGGAAAGCAAACTTTCTGAGGAGGTTCATTCCAAATTACGCAGAACTTGCTAAAGGTTATACCCGTCTCCTGAAAAAGGATGTACCTTTCGTCTGGGACCAGGTTGCACAAGCTTCCTTTGATGCTTTGAAAGAAGCGCTAGTCAAAGCATCATTAATGTACGCCCCAGACTATGTAAGGGATTTTAACCTGTATCTGGCTGCAGCAGATACGACCATTGCGATGGTTTTAGTTCAAGAAGTCGATGGAATTGAACACCCTATATATTATTTAAGTAAAAACTTAAATGATACGCAAAGTAAATATTCTCATGTTGAAAAGCTGGCATTGGCAGTTGTTCAAGCGATACAAAGATTTCGGCATTACGTCCTCTTTAGGAAGACCACTGTAGTGTCAGATTGCAACCCCATGACTTATATACTGTCGCGACAGTTGCTTGGGGGCAAATATTCAAAGTGGATAGCTATCCTTCAAGAGTTTGATCTGGAATTTATGAAATCCAAATCAAAGAAAGCTTTAGTTATCGCAGAATTATTATGCGATCTCCCATCATCGTCCAACGATGAAACGTCCAAAGAATTGATCGCGGAAGAAAGTTTGTTTCTGATATCAGCAAGTGATGAGTGGTATGGAGATATAATAGTTTATCTCCAAACCCAAAAGTTTCGGCCAGACACCTCTCACTCAGAACAAAAACGCATTCAATACCAAGCAAAAGACTACATGATCGTCGGTGATACGCTTTACCGTCGTGGTGTCGATACGGTCCTGAGAAGGTGTCTAACCCATGAGAAGGCCGAAAAGCCCTGAATGAATGTCATTCAGGCACCTGTGGGGGGCATCAATCTGGATATGCTACAGCACAAAGAATCTTACGAGCAGGATACTTCTGGCCAACCATGTTCAAAGATTGCATAACCGCAGTTAGAAGTTGCCATGCATGTCAGATTTTTGATAGCAAAACCAGAAGACCCCCCGCTCCTTTACAACCAATAATAGTTGTGGGGCCTTTCGCCAAGTGGGGCATCGATTTCATGCAATGTAACCCCACCTCGACCGGGGGGCATGGGTATATTATAGTCGCAGTTGACTATTTTACCAAATGGGCTGAGGCGATGCCTACATTGGATAACACTGTTGAAACAGCAGCCCTATTCTTTTTTAATCATGTGGTCGCTAGATTCGGCGTGCCACAGGCCATAGTAACAGATCATGGATCGCATTTCCGCAATCACATGATGGTTGAATTAACTGCCAAACTAGGATTGTCTCACGACAGCTCTACCCCATACTATCCGCAAGCTAACGGACAAGTTGAAGCGATCAACAAAGTCCTGAAGCGCATGCTGCAAAGGATGGTGGGGGTTCACAAAAGAAGATGGCATTTGATCCTGTACTCGGCCTTGTGGGCCTACCGAACATCGGTAAGGAATGCCACTGGGTTGACACCGTTTCAACTGGTGTATGGCCTGGAAGCGATCCTACCAATCCAGTGCGAAATTTCGTCCCTTAAACTCGCAATTGATCTCCTCCCCGGAACCTCAGAAGAAGAAGCTCGTTTCTTGGAGTTAATCCAGTTGGATGAAACCCGTCGTGATGCCGCCTTGGCCAACGAAGCCCATAAGAAACGAGTCAAAGCGCAGTTCGACAAAAATGTCAAACCCCGTGTCTTCTCGGAAGGTGATTTGGTCTTGCTTTATGACCAAGAATCCGATAAATTGGGAGCCGGGAAATTCAAGTCCTTATGGATGGGCCCTTATATTGTTAAAAGTGTGTTAGCAAAAGGTGCCTACGAGTTGGTAGATTATGACGGAATTCGACTGGCGCAACCCCGCAACGGGTTGTACCTTAAGCGTTACTATGCCTAATAGTAACCTGTATGCTTTTGTTACATTTTTGTTTTCGCTAAAGCGTTTGTTCCGGTTTAAGTAATCCGATTTTTGCACTTATTGCAGATGTCAAATCCATTGGAACCATGGGTTGGATATGCTGACGGAGCGAGTCGTAGTTCGAGGAACCTATCCTCAGCAGCATGGGCCATTTTCAACCCAAGCGGCGAGTTAATGAGTTTTAGGGGGGTATGTATTGGTCAATCAACAAATAATATCGCTGAGTACAACGCGTTGATAGAGCTCCTCTTTGATGCCATCACACGTGGCATACGCCGGCTAGTCGTCAGGCTAGACTCACAGCTCGTGGTACTACAGCTCAATGGTACCTACTCTATCCGAAATCTAGCTATTTATCGCAAGTTCCTAAGAGTTAAAATCTTGGAAAGACAGTTTGATTTTATCCAATATCAACACATTTCCAGAAACTTAAACACATTAACCGACTCATTAGCAAACTATGTGTTAGATATACATTTGCAAATTTGATAAAAAGGAGAAGCATCATCGATGTTTCATACATGGATCACATAAAAACCGGGATAAACCCCGAAAATCAAAAATATATATAACTGTTTACGGTTTACATATAATGTTCTGTAACCAAGACAAAATCGGTCATACGACCCCAAAACTCAAAAATGGCTGGGGGGCACCCTAGCCTAGTGATGCTCATGATAACATGCCACGGCCTGTGCAATCATGCGCAGAAGACGAGACCATCGTCTAGGAACACCAGCAGTATGTCGCTGCAATCGCAGAGGCAACTCGTCAATCCGTACATCCGGAATCCCGAAGGTAAGACCCTCGACCTGTTCCTGCACAGCAGCAAGAGTCTCGGCCAAGTCAAGGTCATGGAGAATAGCCCTCCCTGGAGCCTCCCCTGCTGGGGCAGCGGCCGGAACTCCCGGGCGAACTGCTGGACGGACGGGGCCCACATCTGCATGCACACATGAGTTTGATTAGAGTCTTGATAGAGTAAAGCACAAGGACATCATAAATAAAAAAAACAGTAAACAGTGATAAGGTCAAAATATTTACCAAGATCACCCCACTGCTCGCCATCTGGTAGTACCAAATCCGGATCACCTCGGAAATCCATGCCAATATATGGATACTCGGAAAAAGCCATATCCTGCCGCTTGAACCACCTAAAGAAGGCATCAGTAAAAGTAATCCGAGTTTGACCTTCATGTCTAGCCATGTGGTCAACCCACCTCTGCATGCGTGGCTCAGTAGGAGATGGCAAGTCGAGGACAATGTACTGAGGTTACATCAGGGGTATCTTCTCCAAAGCGAAGGCAGTCAAAACTGAACCAAAGCCAAAATTCTTCAGTCTCCTGTCCTTTACTTTGGTCAACTGGTTTTTCATCTGAACCAGTACTGCATCACACCAGTTAAAAAATTTCGGCTGAAGACACTCCAAGGCGTGTTGCACATATGACCTGTTGGCAACATGAGGGGATGCACTACCGGCCATCCTACAAATCGTGTACAGAATAGACCTGAAGAGACCTATCAGTGACATCATAGATAGAAATCTTGCCGTCTCTGCTCGGCTGGGATCCCTCCCTGCAATACTGACGGATATAATCTTTCACGGAATCACTCCCTCGGGCCGAACCGGACAAGGAAATGGGGGCACCCCGCCTTGACAACCCAGTCAAGAAGTAAATGTCCACTATGGTCGAATGAATGGACTTGCCCCTAATCTGGAACACTTGGTTAACAGGATCCCAAGCATCAAGCAGGTACTGCAGTAAACGTATTTGTGCCCTCATGCTAGATATGCGGAAGAATTTTAGCAAGCCACAGTTCCGCAACGCGCTCACGGTAATAGGATAATGGAGGGCAATCATGTCCTCCTCTTCATGCTCTCATTCTCGCCACGTAAGAGTCATTCTGCTCCAATAAACTCTGCAAAAACCAACAAGAGGAGGAGTAAGATCCCTGACTGAGTAAAGAAAATGGAAAAAATCTCATGAAAAATTGTGCAACCAAGATGTTTTCTGCGACCAACGTAGGTAGGGAAGGGTCTCACCTGCGTTGGGAGACAAACTGCCTTTGAAAAAGAGAACCCCCAACGCAGGTTTCGATATGGGGCACCTGCGCTGATGGCAGAGCGCCCTAGAGAAACCCCAGGGGCTCATGGGGGCAGGAAAACAAGCATAAAACTGAGAAATAAGACCATGAAAAGATAGAGCTAGGCTTTAGCTCCTACCTGGTGGAAACGGCGCTGAAAATCGTCCACAGAATCTCCCGAAATCAGCTGGTGAAGAATCAAGAGGAAGAGGCACCTCTAAAGCTCCGACAAACCAAATGCACATGAAATGGTAAAATGAGAGGTAAAAACATCTTTTAATCGCTTTTTACATAGTTCAAAGTGAAATATTAGTATTTTTACTTCATGTTATCCATTTCTAACAAGTTTGTTGCAGCAATTGATGAAACAGTACTATCTCTGGAAAAGAAAAACTAGTCATGGTAAAATATGAATTTGACCTTATCAAACGAGCAGTTTTGGCAAAGTTCATGCTCGTTAAAAAATAAAGGCAAGATCCGAGCAATTTTAATGCGGAAATTCATGCTCGTTAAAAAATAAACATAAGCTAGTGAGCAGGCTTCCCCCAGAGTTCAAGCTCATTCAGAAAAAATGAACCGGTAAATAACCATTTGAGACCGTAAATTCATCAGCCATAAAAGCCTTGGTCGTGTTTGTGCACCGTCACCTCCACTTTTCATTTGGCCGATCATTCACATCCACTTGATTGTTTACCTATTTTGAGGAACAGCTGCAAAGAGTGATCCCACCTAGCCATCCTTGTAATACTGCCGTGATTGGAAAACTCCAACCTGTACCTGGAATCTGCTGCTATCCCTGTTTATCACTCGTTCCTCAAAATACGAGTCTTCTTTGAGCTCTTTTCACTGACTCGTAAAAAATGAAAAGTTTGCCGAGTTTTGGCCTTCCAGCTCGTTAAAAGGACCGGAAGAGCTATCCCTCCTCTAGATTTTAATCTTTTTGGACCTGAGGGATTATTGCACAAAAAGATCGAGCGCTTGTCTAGTTCGGCTCGATAAAGATATCGAACATTCATCCCTTCTGTATTGTTTTATACTTTTTCGGACTTAAGGGATTAGATGACGAAAAAGGACCCCTGGAGTCCACTTTATGTACCCTTTTCAGACTCTCTAAAAATGAAAAGGACCGAGTTGTCTTTGTCGCTGGGCTCGTTAAAATATTAGATAGCGACAAACTTGTCCTTAGACGAGAACGAGTTTCCCTATCGCTAGGCTCATTAAAACATAGCGATGGGCTTGCCCGAAGGGTAGGTTATAGAACAAGCATATGTTATCCTCCTCAAGCTTAACAAAAATAAAGAGGTACTGGTCAGAAATGACTGGGGAAAAATTGGGAAGAACCTCAAAGCTTAATGGTAGCAAGTCGCTCTTGAACATGACACTTTTGCCTCTGTAAATATTGGGTTGGGTTATTATCATTCACCGGTCCCTTCACCATGGTCTCGCCATACCATCCATACATGGGGTAATGCTACCGATCCATCACATCAGTGTCGTTATATGTTCAAGAGATGTCATTCAGAAAGTGTCAACCGGGTCCCATCCACTACAGTACATCATCTTTCATCCTTCCATGGCCGCCACCCTGAATCATATTTCACAGATCGTTTTCACCATCATCACTAGCTCCGTTCCGTGTCACTGATGTGGGATTCATTAAGGCCCTCCTTTGACGGATCACTTCTTGTCGACATCAGCTCATTATCCAAGAAGTTGATCTAGGAACACCCCCTCAGTACTTTGAAGCTTGCATGCCTCAATGGCAAGTTTCTCACTCCCGGCGATAGGTATACATTAATGACCTTCGACCAGGAGACTTTTCGTGGTGTTCGATGTCAGATCCTATATTCACACCACGTGAATTGTGCTGCAGTACCTTGAGGGTCATCATCATTATCGGTGATTCCTCTCGCGCTTGTTAAAAGTTTACATTATTGACTGGTAATCAAGCGATGTCTTTCCATGTTCGACTTCAAGAAATTCTCACATGGATCGACTTGTACTAAAGTGAAGATCAGATAAGTTTGAAGACCCCGGATCTAGTTTCATCCATCCGGGCTGCGATATATATTCAGGAGATAAAAACATAGACATGTGCAGCAGATGATCATCCTACTGAAAGGATGATAATTAAAAGCAGAGAATTATCAGTCTATTATCAGACGATCGTATGTTTATGTACAACAAATGTATTTATAAAGCTGAGCATGGGAAATGCCCGCATCAGCTAGATCATGAAAAGAAAGTATGAAAAGATAATGTATTGTATTGTATTTTGTTACAGGTCACCTCCCGACGATTGAATGAACTTCGGATCCTCCTAATAAATCATTTCACCCGATAAACGACCTCATACTTTAGGGGGAAACTGTTATAGACATTTTTGTGCCTTACAGCATAGAGCATGAAATGTCAATAATCTAAGGGATCCAAAGTCCCTAAACATGTTGTTCTTACCCTTAGAGGAACAAGGTCAGCAAACCACAGCACTGCAAATCAGTTCTCCACTGAAAAACACTCAAAAACAGGTCAGTTTTGGATCAAAGCAGCTGCTCCACTAAGCATCTGCGTTGAATGTCAAAAGCTCTATGGTGTACCTGCGCTGCATTGCAATTGCAACAAAGGCTACCTGTGCTGGGCGTACTTTGACATGTGGAGGAATCTTTTTCTCAATGTGCCAGTGCCCAGGAAGCTTCCAAAAAGACACTTGATCATAAGATTCACCTAATGATGAGTTAAGAGCTTCTAAAACTCCAAGTGGAAGGTAGAAACTCCGAGTGAAGAACTGAAGAACAACTGGAGTTGAAGAGGACAACAAGTCACACATCAAGCTGACTTATCTTCACTTCAAAACTCTATATAAGGATCTCATCCCATGGGATCTGGAGGGCGGAATTTAGTGCAAAGAATTGTTGTTGGTTTACAATCGAGAGTATTGGGTGATTGCTTGAGGGAGGTGAAGAAGAGATTTCTCTCCGTTGGGAAGGTGATGCTGGATTGGACCTCTCATGGTTGTATCACCGCCTGAACCTTACTTCCATATATTAATAAAGCATTTGAGGTTCTTCTATTCGCATGTGTTTCAATGATGTATTGTCTTACTTGCGTATTTGATTTATGCTAATCCTTGAATCAGTTATGAATGCATGCTTCTTGTAGTGTCCTTTCTTTGTCTTGTTTGCAGGATCTCGTGTAGCTGGGCTCGTGAAGAGACTTGGAGCTGGGAGCAAGCGGCAAACAAAGGAGATTGGATCGACCATTTGCGCAAGACATCGGTAAGTGGATCTCTCCCTTTTATCTCTTGCATGTCATAAATAAGAAACTTTAGATAGCTTTGCTTTCAGCTGTTGCTAAGGAACTGTCACCCTTAGAGTGGGTTAGGGTCATTCCGAGTTGGATACTTTCCCCCACAACAGGAAGGAACAAAAAATAGTTTTGAAGGAAACAAAGGCCGAACAACGGCCATTAAATGATGATTTAGACCCACAGCACATCATAACAACATCTACTTATTGCCAAAGAGTATCAGAGGAAGAAGGAGAGCCAAAGAGTCTCAGTCGAAGATTTTTTAGGGGCTCGAAGCACCTGAACATTAATGAGCCCCCCCAGAAAGTCAAAACAAGAAAAGTAAGCCCGTCCTAGCTCTCAAATCACAGTCAAAAGCATTCAATGCCGCCGAACAGTAAGGATGCAAAGACCAATGCACAGTTATGAGAGATGAACAACATAGAGCCACGAGGACAAACATTAACTCATTTTGATACAGCTGCCCCCAGCATAGCCCAAATATATTTTCTTGCATTTATTTCTGAATAAGATTAGGTTAAAAGTAATCAGTTTTCCTTCAGACCTGTTAGGTCGGCTGTAATAAATAAATTTTGGATAAATCTTCCCTATATATACCACCCTCTGTATTGTTTAAAGATTCGGTTGGTTGATAGTCTTCAGTGGAGACTCGCACTGTATATCTGATATGTTTTCTGTAATCAAAGACTGCTGAAAGGCTTGGAGGAAAGACTGTTTGCGCTATGTCTAATGGTTTTGAAGAAGTGAATTTGGAATTCTTGTGCTGCAACATGACTCAATAAGTTTTCCTACCTCTGTTTTTCCATCGATATATCGTCTAAAATAGTAGAAAGAAAGAATAGTCTAGAATTGGTTTAATCACCCTCTATGCTCATTTTCTGCTATTTCCTTATGTTTTCATCTGGGTTAGTAATGAATATGAATTCCGTATGGCTCATGTTTCCCCTAATCCATTCATCTTTGACAGTTTTCTAGGAATTCTTAATTGCTCCTAGACAGAGCTCATTCACCTTCCCTTTTAAGCTCTTTGTTGCCTCTCATTCCTTATCCCTCATTCCATCCTTTTAAGCTTTAAGTTTTGTTTCATGAGCAGCTACCTTGCTCCTTATTTCTCTTGTGACCAAGAAAACGCACCAGCAATCCCACTCCTTGACTCCACGCCCAATGGTTTGAAACTTACCAGACTATGTTTTGCCTCTCTACTTGAGACGTCTTCCTTCCCACCAAAAACAAAACAAAAACCCTCTGAACTCGAGACCTAGCCTAAAATCCTATTCAACAAAGCTAAATCCTAAAGAGAGAGCCCTCTCTGATTGCAGGTTGGCTAGAACCTGTAGTCCAAATTTGGTCTGTGGTTACCTCGGCCGTATCCTTTTCGGAGCTTAATGACAATCTGAGTGATAATATAATGGCGACTTCGTTGGGGAAATTCCTTAGAAAGTTTCACGAAGAAGGTAAGAAAGCTCCACTGGGAGGACCAGACCTTCCGAACTACTTTTTCAAAGTTTAGTTCTGATCTTTGATGGTGGACAGAGATCAGACACTCCAAAGTTGATCTTTCACCTGGCGACTCCACATGATCCTCATAATAAGACTCCATTGGAGAAATGAACCCGAAAGAAATTTATGACCAGATCAGGTTTTTTACCTGGATTATTATCCAAGAGGTCATGTTCTTTCTCCTCCATAAAATTTTACTGTACATATTGTTTGAAATTGACTTTTATGTTTTTCCCGTTGAAAATGTTGAAGAAAGCCCTCCTTGTACACAAGAACAGCATCCTTTAAATGCTGCTGATACTCACCCGACAGTCAAGGAGGACATTGCTGTCAAAGCAAATCATCCTATCCCTCTTCATACCGAACCCAGTAATTTAGTCCCTGTACACAATCATGTACGTCGTAAGGTTCCTGATAGATATAAGCCACTCATTCTGCCTCCCGTGCTCAATCCTTTGCCTAAAAATCATCCCATGTACCTCCCAATATTTGATGGAGAGAATGGAGTTAATGCCCAAAAGCATATCCAAGCTTTTGAAGATTATTTAAACATTTTTGAAGTGGAGGATGAGGATGTTAGTGTTAGGCTATTTGCCCTTTCTTTGCAAAGTGAAGGGACTTGGTTTAAAGCATTGCTTGAGGCAAGCATCTCAAATCTCCAACAATTATTCAAACTCTTCCTTGATATATGGATGATCAAAGTCAATTTCCTCGTGCTCGTAGAAGAATATAATCAGTTAAAAAGGATTCCAAACGAATCTGTTCAACAATTTTCTGACCGATTCAATCAAGTTTATCATTCAATACCATTAAACATAAGACCTCCCCCTGATTTGGCCCTATTACATTATCCAGCAGCATTTGATCCAGAAATAGAATTTCATCTGAGAGAAAGGAGCCCCTCTACTATGCAACAGATGCAGAACATGGCAGTAGATGTAGAGGTTAATCTGAAAGTTAGGAAGGGGAGGTTGAAAGCAGAAAAAGAGGATGAACTTGACATTTTTTTAAAGAAAGCAAAGGAATTAAAGCAGATGTGCACAATAGAAGTTGAATGTCTAGAGCACCAGAACAGATCTGTTTTGCAAAAGGAAAGTAATGATATTCATGAACGAACCTGCCACAAAACGGATAGCATATTCATACCGCCATACATGATGGAGCAGTCTCCCGATATAAAATATGAATATAATAGCTTCTCTTCTTTTAGCTCTTTGCCCAAATATGATCTGTACGATGATGACTATGAGCCTAATGATCAAATCAGCCTTGCAGAGGAGTCAGACCTTATTTTTGCAGAAAGCACAGTTCAGGTTCAGCTGCCTGAACCCAATGATCAACATGCTCATTTCAGCTATGAAGAAAAGGAGGAAAAGGCAGAAAATTTTAATTTTAGTGAAGGAGCTTTACCATTTTGTTTCAAGTCTTTTTAGTTTATTAGGGATAATTATCATGGCGTTAACAATCAAGTGTTAAGATATTCTCTTATTGACCATCTAGAGGAAAGTCCAGGCCCTGCTCCTAAAGCATCAACACTAGATTTGCAGCCCCAAAGTGCCAGTGAACGTCAAATTGAGGAAGATTCCGAAGCGGCAGCATGTGACCAAAAGATCCAATTGGATTCCCTGCCTGTTGATTTTCAGCCATCTCGGATATTCGAAGAAAAAGAAGAGCAGTCAGTACAAACTTTTCAGGTGTCATCTGAGCCTACTTTCAAAGAATTACAGGGATCATCCCCTGTTTTGTATGATTCATCAGATGGCAAGTTGTGTAAGGAGATAAATCACTGCTCTTCTCCATTAGAAGGTTGCAAAGCTCAAAATCAAGTTGTTGATGATTCCCCAATTCCAAAGCATGATAGCTATCCCAAACCTTTGTACAGTTCTTTAGTTCAGCCCAGCAATAATGTATATATGCTGCATGACCCTTTTGTACAGTTCCTTGTTTCAGCAAAGAAGGTCAGCAGTTTCCTGATCTTCACAAAGATTAACAAAGCTGTATCAGATTGCAAGATCTCCATTTCAGGTAACAACAAACACAAGCAGCAAAGACCATTCATGTTCATGATGCTTAAATGGCGGCATTGGCTGTTTCATTACACCTAACAGCAAAGTAAATGCTGGTTAGGGTAGGTAGGTAGGATTAATAAGGCATCCAGCCATGCAAATTTTGCAGAATACAACAGAAATTGAATACAAGGCAGTCTGACCTGCTGTTCTTGGCTTTTCACAAGGAAAAGCCATCCCCAAGTGGAGCCACTGTTAGCCTCCTGCTACAGCAGGTATTCATCTTTCATGATTGACATTTTTACATGCCAAATATGTCATACTTTGCAAGCTGCAGTGTTCCATATTTCTAGAAGAGACCAAAAAACAATGCCATGAAGTGTGCTAGTCCAAAGGCCACTGTTGTATTCCATTTTCGATGAGTTCTTTTTTAAAGGAAATGCCAAACAGCTTAATCTTGGCCTCCCTAGATTTCAATTTCCTATTTTAGAATGTAGAGAATGTATCTATCCAAACAGTTTAATCTTGGCAGAATTGTAGATAGGTAGAGTATCAAAGGGACCCAACTGTTTAATCTAGGCCCTGGCAGAAATAAGTGCAGATTTAGATAGGAAACAATCAAAAGAAAATTGTAATTCTGGGTCTGCAAGTCTAAATGCACCCTAATCAGAAAACAAGAAAAAATGTTAGGAAAGTAGGCTGGGTAGGTAGCTGTGGTTGTAGAATGATGATTCATGATCAATTATGTGTTTCAAACTTTGTTTTATCTTTACAAATCACATTGCAGGCATTTTTCATTCAGAAAGAGATCAAAGCTAGACATCACTAACTTCCCCTTCTTCTAATTCCCCAAGTCACTTACTAATTTCCCCAAAGAGGTCAAGATATGCTTGAGCCTCTTAGTTTCATCATCATCCATATCACTTGCCTTGGTGGAGATCTGCTTCACTCAAGGATTTGAGTTCCATTCAAGTTATTTTTCCCCAAATTTAGCCTAAGGTCCGTGACCTTAGCGCTTGTTGGTCACCTTCATATTAGCTGCTAGCAGTATTATATAACTCCCTATCAGTTTTTCCATCCCCCTATTAAACTATGTATATAAAACTCCCCTATGTAAATATTCCCTCCCTAGAAAT
This sequence comes from Pinus tabuliformis, assembly GCA_031772625.1. Taxonomy (NCBI): domain Eukaryota; kingdom Viridiplantae; phylum Streptophyta; class Pinopsida; order Pinales; family Pinaceae; genus Pinus; species Pinus tabuliformis. The sequence continues at coordinate 168,177,553 of CM062814.1, forward strand.
ATAGCCATATTTTTATAAGTCTGGGAAAAAATGGTCCATCCGGGGTTGTTTTTAGCCCATCTGAGTCATAGCAGGGGTTAGATGACACCTGGTCATGCTAAAAACCTCTCCCCTAGCCCTAAAACCCTCAAAAACCCATGTTTTACCCCTCATCCCTAAGTCCCAGCTGTAAATATTTCGACCGTGGTCATTTTACATCTATAAAACCCCTTTTCCCTACCCCTAAGCCAAAGGTTTTGTATAAAATATTAACCCCGCTCGTGTTAACCCTCATAATCCATCGTTCCCTAAGTTATAACCCACCTGCGCGCTATATTAAAAACGAAATATGCTGCGTATATTCCCGTCCTAACTTCCCGCCGCCTCGCGTCTACCGCCAGCCGTTGGATTGCCAGCCCCGCAGATCAACGGTGGGCGGGCCGCCCCATCCCCGAGCTGCCCGAGGTTTAGCGTCCGGGAGATGGGCGGTATTACCGCCGTACCTCCCGCCACGCGTCAAGCATTGGGCTGTGGCGGAGGCCCCCCTCACAAAACAACCATCTCCAAAAAAGCAGTGCGCCACAATACCGCTTACTGCCTCCTGCCCTGTGACATCGCCGCTTACATCACCCCCTGCACAGTCGCCGCTCACGTCACCCCCTTGCCCAGTCACCGCGACACGTCAACCGCCTGCGTGGCCTCCTGCCAGCGTGTTGCCGAGTCATCTGCCTGTGTGGCCCCTTGCCATGTGTCATGCCACATCACCATCCGTACATGATGATGTCATGCTGACATCATCCCACCACATCATCATGATGACATCATCACTGACGTCACCGCCGTACAACGTCACATCATGCTGATGTCATCAACACTTTTTTGGCGTGAAGGAGCAAAAATCGCACTTCGGGGCCCCGGAATTAGATTCTGAGGTAGTTTTTTATTAGCGCAAATCGCTCATCGCTAGATTTTTTGGGCCTAAATAGGGAATCTTCAGGGAATCTTTTCATTCTGCGGCCCCCAGCAAGCCCGAAAGGCGCCGATTGACCCATTTTTCTTCGCGAAGCTTGCCGAAAGGAGCAGAAAACAGTTTTGAAGGAAACAGAGGTCGAACCGCGGCCATTAAATGATGATTTAGTCCCATAGCACATCATAACAGCATCTACTTATTGCCAAAGAGTATCAGAGGAAGAAGGAGAGCCAAAGAGTATCAGTCGAATATTTTTTAGGGGCTCGAAGAACTTGAACATTAATGAGCCCCGCAGAAAGTCAAAAAAAGAAAAGTAAGCCCGTCCTAGCTCTCAAATCACAGTCAGAAGCATTCAATGCCGCCGAACAGCAAGGGTGCAAAGACCAATGCATAGTTATGAGAGATGAACAACACAAATCCACCAGGACAAACATTAACACATTATGATACAGCTGCCCCCAGCATAGCCCAAAGATATTTTCTTGCATTTATTTCTGGATAAGATTAGGTTAAAAGTAATCAGTTTTCTGTCAGACCTGTTAGGTCGGCTGTAATAAATAAATTTTGGATAAATATTCCCTATATATACCACCCTCTGTATTATTTAAAGATTCGGTTGGTTGATAGTCTTCAGTGGAGACTTTCACTGTATACCTGATATGTTTTCTCGAATCAAAGACTGCTTAAAGGCTTGGAGGAAAGACTATCTGCGCTGTGTCTAATGGTTTTGAAGAAGTGAATTTGGAATTCTTGTGTTGCAACATGACTCAATAAGTTTTCCTACCTCTGTTTTTCCATTGATATACCGTCTAAAATAGTAGAAAGAAAGAATAGTCTAGAATTGGTTTAATCGCCCTCTATGCTCATTTTCTGCTATTTCTTTAAGTGTTGTTTCATGAGCAGCTACCTTGCTCCTTATTTCTCTTGTGACCAAGAAAACGCACCAGCAGTCCCACTCCTTGACTCCATGTCACACGGAATTAGTCAAGAGTGCGGACACTACCGGCCTTCCTAGAAGTCTAAGACATTCTAATGACAAACAAAACAAACTAGAGCTATCCTTCTCTAAACATGCATTATGATATGAGAAATCAAGTGTTTCGTTCTTACCTTTGTCCAAACGCTGTTGTAGAAGTCTAAGCTTTGTTGATCTGGATGAGCTCCTCCTTTTCTCCAAAACCTGCAATCACCAACAGTCAAACAATTAAATAGCACCTGATTATAACATAAAACAAAGCATATTCAACATATAGACCAAGGAGTACATGAAATAACCTATAAACAACAAGTTATTGAGAAGAATGGACTAATTTGCATTAAAGGTAATCAAAAGGAACCATTACAACCTGAGCCTTGGTGTTGTGCAAGCTCCTTCCAGGGTCCACAAGAGTTTTCCTCTACTTTGACAAAGCTCACCCACTTCCAAATAGAACAAGTAAAGATGGCAATCTCTCCTCACAAGCTTCTAAATGGGAGTTCTAATTCCTGCAGCATTTACCCTTAGAAATGTATAGCTTTCAACCTCCCTCCTTCTGGCCCAATGCCTGTATTTATAGTGCTCAAGAGGAAGTTAATCAGGTCCACCATCAATGGGATAGTCCCCTCTTTGGATGGGATCACTCCCTTATTGATGGGATAAGTTCCTCTTTGGTAGGAGTGCATGAACCATCTGGAGGTGCTCAATACACGTCAAACAACCTTCTAGAATGCTCTAGAAATGACCACAAGTAAGTTTTTGAAGATAAAACTTGCGCATTTTAACCTTTTCAGAGGGATGCACCTGCCCCTTTAGATACAGAGCGTCCTTGGACGCAGACCTTATGAACAATAGGTGCGTACCCGCAGGCAAGGTTTGAGAGAACCTGCGTACCCAGAGATAAACATATTTATAAAGACTTTCTCTCTTTCTTGGAGTTTGACATGAATAGCAGAGGCATAAGACTTGCTTAAGAGGGTAGTATGACTGTTGATAGAGCCATACCAACTGTAAATAGCCATGGTGACAATTTTTAGTGTAACAGATTGCCCCCTAAAGTGCGAAGCCTGGAATAGATTAGGGTTTTGTATTATCTAGGAAGGGTGAAGCGCTTTATCATTTCGAGGATTATCTCGTGGAGAACCTGGTCAGAACCTGCAATTTTCAACACAAAATACATGTATAAGATTATATCATCACTGAGGTAGGCATTCCCATACTCAGATTAAAATTTTAACTAACAGACTAACTACTCTGATAAAGAAATGATTTTGCAGTACATCATAATCATAGACTTTTGTAGACACAGTATGGGCGCATCCATCTGTTTATGGTTAGTCTACTTAGATAATGAATACAAAACGCCTCGCAGCCTGGATGGTAAAGATTCGATCCAGGGTCTTCATTCCTACTTCTCGAATTGGTATGATTCTAGCCATGCGAATAAATGAGTCGATGTCGAACATGGTAGAAACCACTTGATTACCAGTCGATGATGTGAACTGTTAACAAGTGTGAGAGAGACCACCAGTAATGTCAATGGTTCTCAAAATACCGAGTACAATCCATGAAATGTGAATGAATGAGTTGATGTCGAACATTTCATGGAATCCTTCGATCGAAAGTCAATGATGTAAACTGACGTCAAAGGCGAGAAACCTGCCATTGATGCATGCAGACTTCAAGGCACTGACGATTTCTAAGTCATCTCTCTAGATAATGTGCTGATGTCAATAGAAAGTGACCCGTTGCAGGCAAGCCCACAACATGAAATCATTGTTCAAGTTGAAGAAATGTTGCTGTAAGGACTGACTCAGGGATGGTCAAATGGATGACAAGTATTTTGCAGATGAAAGTTTTGTTTGCATACCTCTTGGACACATAACGACATGACAGATGGTTTGGTGCTAAATAACTCAAAGTTAATCCCCGGAACTCAGTTGACGACTTTCAAAAGTGGTTTGATCAACTGTGAGGTAAAGGATTTCACAGCCCAGGTGAATGAAAAGTGTCGTGTCCAAGAGTGGTAATAAAGTTTCTTCTGAGACAAAAGGTAACAAATAGGCTCATTCTTCTCTCTTTTCCCCCACCATTTCTGGCAAGTACCTCTTTATTTTTAACAAGCTTGAGGAGGATAACATATGCTTGATTATAAGCTCATCCTTCGGATGAGTCCAACCCAGTTTTGATTCGAACCCTAGGAAGGAGTGGTTCGTTCCTGTTTGTAATTGAACAGGTCCTTTACTGTGAAATGTTTAACGAGCCCAGTATAGGAGAAACTCGGCGTTTTTCAATTTTAGAGAGTCTGAAAAACTTAAGAAAACTCCAAGTTGAACTTTTTCGTAAATTTTTGTCCCTCAAGCCCGAAAAAGTATAAAATAATACCTGGGGGAACCGCTTGATCTTGCGACCAAGGAGTACTTTCATAATTAGTCTCACTGACCTGAAAAGTAAAAAGTGATCAAGGACACGTCGTTTTATTTCCGTATCGAGTTTGAAACGACAAAAACACGGCAATCTTTTCCTGATTTTACGGTCAGAAAAGAGCTATAAGGGGACCGTCTTTTAATTCCGTTTTAACGAGTGTAAAAGAAACGCTCGGCAATCTTTTCATGTTTTAGGAGTCAGAAAAGGGCTTAAAAGATGACTCTGATATTTTGTTTGTGAAAAAATAACAATTTTCCCTCTAAGTCCCTTTGTCCTGCACAAAAGCGACACATTACTCATACCTGTTTAAGATAGGCAAAAATTCATCAAAAAACATCTTTCCATGGTGAAAAATGAACAAATTCATCCAAAAAACCTATAAAAAGACTTTTTACCATGTCATTTTTATCGTTTGACTGTTGAGGTTGAAAAAGGAGCTTTTGACAAGAAACTTCCCGTGGTCGCTGCGGAAAATCCGACCGTTAGAATCGAACGCCGTCTCTTCCAGGTATTTCGCAACATCCTCCTTGTCAATTTCATCCGTTTAGAATTTTATTTTAGGTTTCATTTTTTATTTTTGGGGGGTTTTGGGTTTTGAAAACCGCTCTGCGGGGGACGCAGGTTTCCTAAAGGCTGGCTTGCGTCCCCCGACTTTTTCCTACACAGGGAAAAGGTCGGGGGACACAGGTTACCTTCAGGCCACCTGCGTCCCGGCGCACTGTGCGCCAAACGCGGGGTGCATCCTCCGCAAAACGCGGATTTTGAAACCCCAAGCTCCCAAATTAACCATTGAAATTACCCAAAATTTATTTTAATGCCTGTTTGTTCATGTGTAGGGCACTTATCATGCTGGATTGGAGAGAAAGAGAGCATGAGGAGGTTGATGAAGCTACAATCAATCATCAACCTTCCCTCGATGCCCTAAGAGGATGTGGATTATACAAATACTGGGCCATACCTGGCATGAGAGCTCAGGTAAGATTCTTGGAGTGGCTGGTCGAGAGATGGAATGTTCAAGAGCAATGCTTTTATATCGGCAGGCAACAACTCGAGATAGAGCCTGCTGATATTTACTTTCTCACTGGCTTGCCGAATAGAGGTGAGCAACTCAATCTAGCTGGGACTAGGCCGGGTGGCCAATCGCTTGATAGTCTCCGAGCATATTGGTGCCTACCTAATCGACACCATGTGAAAGGCATAGAGATCAAATATGTCTCTCGACCTGAACTCATGTTCTTAGCTTTCACTGTGACCAGGATTTGTGGCTCAGCCACTTTACATATTGCTACTGGGTCTCAATTTCGGATGGCAATTGACTGTCTCCAAGGCACCATCTTCAACTGGTGTGATGCGTTGTCGGCTAACTTGAAAGCCCAACTGACCAGGGCAAAGACCGGGAGACTAAAGACCTTTGGATATGGGCCTATAGTCATGAGCTTTGCCCTAGAGAGAATTCCAATGCTGATCCCTCAGCATATCACTGTTGATATTTCGGGTCCTCAGGAGCCAAAGCTGGTACGATGGGTTGCGGTGATGGCCCAGCATCCGGACGAGGGTGCGGCAGTTGTTCGATTCACTGACAGTTATTTTCACTGGTTAGAGGACCAGGTGTTTGCGATTCAGGACTTTCCGTATGCCGGAGTAGATTTTCGAGGTGATCCGGACATGGTTCTTCCACAGGGAGAACAATGGGATGACAGAGGTACTTTATTTTTCACGAGTTTTCAAATTATGTATTTTTTTATTTTTTATATATATCGTCTCAAAACTGACAGTAAAATTTTCAAAATGCAGATGTTGGTCCACAGCGTCCAGCCAACCTCCGGCCTTTCGAGAGGAGACATCCAGTTGCACCGGTACCGGCCCCACAGGACGCAGCGGCTGCAGAGGTACTAGCTGAGTTGGAGCATGATCTACAGCGTCTGACGGCGGATATACCTGAGACTACTATGGATGATATTCCTATCAGACTTCAGCGCTATGTAGTCGCGATCCCTGGACCGTTTAGGAGATTTTTGCACAAGGTAGCCCGTGCAGTGGTGTCGTACAGGGAGCACCACCAGTGATTGGCTAGTCACTTTGTAGACACATGTGACATTTTTGACTTTTTGTACTCTATCAATTTTGCCGATCATAAGGTGTTTTTCAACCTATGATCGAAGACGATGTATATTTTTTGACACACTCCTATCTATATATATATCACTATTACCGGCTCATCTTGTTTAACATGTATGATGAAATGTTTTTAAATTTACTTGCATGATTATCGTAAATGTCTGTCCAACACTCGAGAAGCAATTGCATCTGCTAATGTATTTAAGGACCTTGGAATATGCTGATATTCAATGTAATCAAATTCACGTTCCAAGAGACGCACTCTCAAAAACAACCTTAATAACACAGGATTTCTAATGGCATAAACTCTATTAAGCTGTAATACAACAAGTTCAGAATCTAACCTCACTATCAAACGTCGAATTCCAAATGAAATAGATTCGGATAATAATTCAACCACTGCACTGTATTCTGCAATGTTATTCGTTGTTTGACCGAGGCTTACCCCATGCATAGAAACTAACTCGTCAGAGGGTGAATAGATAACCCAAGCTGCGGAAGAGATATTCCGTGTACTACGACAAGCACCATCAGCAAATCCAATGTATGTTTGGAGGGGCGTCGACATCTACAATATCAAGAGCAAAACCAAGATAAGCCAGAATAACGACGAAAAACACACTCACTAAGCTAAGCACACTGACTAACTAACAATCATACTAGCTAGAAAGAAAACCTAACCTAACTAAAAATTCTCCATACCCACCATTTAAGCATAATACCTCTTTAGGTAAAGTCCATTTCTGGGTTTACCCAAAGAGTCCCCATCAAAATCTACCAGCTCATAAGCCCCTTTTGCTAGCTTTCGCTTTACAATATAGGGTCCATGCCACATAGGAACGAATTTTCCAGCACCTAGCTTATCGTTAGCTTGATCATATAAAAGCACTAGGTCTCCCTCCGAAAAACTTCGAGGGGTCACATTTCTATCATACTGAGCTTTCATTCGCTTCGCGTGAGTCTCGATTGCCAATGCAGCGTCACGTCGAGTCTCATCTAATTTAGCTAAGTACAATAAACGTTTCTCCTCTTCGGAAGTAGCTGGAAGTAATTCGACAGCCATTTGAAGTGATGGGATTTCACATTCAATGGGTAACACTGCTTCCAAGCCATAAACTAGCTGGAAAGGAGTGAACCCTGTTGAGGTTTTTACTGAGGTTCGGTATGCCCATAGCGCCGAAAATAACATGTTGTGCCAATTCGACCGATGAATACCAATGGTTCGTCGGATCATGATAACCAGAACTTTGTTGATAGACTCAACCAAACCGTTGGCTTGCGGATAATAAGGAGTAGAGCTGTCATGGCGCAAACCAAGCTGGCTTGTAAGTTCAGTCATCATGGTGTTTCGAAAATGGCTCCCATGGTCAGTAATAATTGCTTGTGGGACACCAAACCTAGTTATTATATGATTGAATATGAAAACTGCAGCTGTTTTGCCGCTTGCGTCGAATGTAGGCATCGCCTCGGCCCATTTAGTGAAATAATCAACCGCGAGGATGATATACGCATGCCCCCCGGCCGAGTGAGGGTTACAAGTAATAAAGTCGATACCCCATTTGGCGAATGGACCAACGGCAATTATAGGGTGGAGAGGAGCAGGTGGTGCGCGCATCTTTCGATCAAACACTTGGCAGTTGTGGCACTTCCGGACTGCAATGATACAATCTTTAAACATAGATGGCCAGAAGTAACCAGCGCGCAACACCTTCTGAGCTGTGGCATACCCAGACATATGACCGCCACATGCTCTAGAGTGACAATCATTCAAAACTCTCTCAGCCTCTTCGTGAGTTAGACAACGTCGAAAAGCTAAGTCTGCCCCCCCGCGATAAAGTGTATCTCCAATAATTTTGTATGGCTGGGATTGAAACCTAATTTTTCGACGTTCCGCCTTTGAAGCTTCAGGCCGAAAGGTTTGGGTCTGGAGATAGATGATGATATCCCCGTACCACGGATCTAAAGTACTGATAAGAAACAAAGATTCGTCCGCAATGGACTCTTCTGCCACAGTCTCTGTGTCAGTACGCGGGAAATCACACATCAATTCCGCAAAAACTAAGGATTTCTTAGACTTGGACTTCTCGAACTCCAAGTCGAACTCTTGCAGGATAACGATCCATTTAGAGTACTTGCCCCC